>CM046857.1:15293576-16493576 GCA_025617745.1 Heliocidaris erythrogramma | reverse complement strand
AGCTCAGGATATAGTCGAGTCAGGACAGCAACCCTCCCCCCGGCCCCCTAGGCCAGTGGCGGCACCAGGATTTTTAAAGTGGGGGGGCAAGTGGGGGGCAAAAGAAAATGTTGGGGGGGCAGATGCAGGATTGAGTAAAATAGGGGGTACAAATATCAATATGTGTCAAAATATGTCAAAACGTAGACCCGTATTTTTTTGGTCTCGCCAGCTTCTCAAAAAGTCGCTCAGTGGGGGGGGGGGGGGGGGGGGGGGGGGGGGGGGGGGGGGTAGCGACAAAAAAAAAATTTTTGCCAAACTTCCAAAAAACGCTCAGTATAGGGGTTATGGGGCCAGTTTCCCTCCATAATTCCCTGACAAGCAAAAAAAGTAAAAAAAAAAAGGACGGTGCAAAGGAAAAAAAGAAAAAGGGGGGCAATGGCGTACAAAAACAACTTTTTCACCCTTTAAATTGTTTTCACTCCGAAAATTATTGGGGGGGGGGGGGCAAGTGGGGGGGCAAAGCTTCTGACTGGGGGGCAAATGCCCCCCCATGCCCCCCCCCCCTGGTGCCGCCACCGCCCTAGGCCCTTTCAAAATGCTCTGGCCACAAATGCAAGGATGGCCAACAAATTGACGCATAGTGTTGTTGGTAGGTGCGTAGACGAAAAGGGAATAGCCCAACAGGCAATTAGCCTTAGTGATAATTAGACAAAGTGAGTAGACAAATTGGCATTTAGACCAACTGACAATTAGACTAAATGGAAAATGGACTAAATGAAAGTTAGACCAAATGCATGATTAGACCATATAAATGCTACATAGACCAAATGGATACTAGACCAAGTGGATTTTAGACGAAATACCTGTAGACCAACTAGTTTTAGACTGACTGGGAATTAGACAAACTGACATTAGACGAACTGGTAGTAGACCAAGTGACAACAAAATAAAGTAGACGAAATGGTAATTAGACCAACTAATTAGCCCAAGTGGTCATTAGACCTTCTGGTTATTAGACCAAGTGCAAATTAGACCAAATGAAGAGTGGACCAAAAGGGTTTAGCCCGAATGAAGGTAGCCCATCTGGAAATTAGACCAAGTGATTTTAGCCCAAGCGTGCATAAACCGTGTCGTGCGCCCACTGGACAAAAACGCTCTTGAACATGCATGGGTGTCGATCCCGGGGGGATGGGGGTATATATCCCCCCAACAATTTGAGGTGGAGGGGGGGGGGGGGGATGGCCTGTGTTATCATCCCCCAATAGTTTTGGATAAAATAAATAAGAATTATGATACATTAACTTAAAACTAATAATTATTCAAACTCATTATGTTTGATCTTGAAATATCATCACATTCTTTAATGATTAGAAGTAAGGAAATAAGAAATTCCATAATTTCAATGCGAAAATATTGAAGAAAATTTGTTCGCTTGCATTGTTATTCTCAATTGAAGGGTTCCGTCCATTGGCGTAGATCTGTGCATTCCTTCTTTTCATTAAAAAAACCCCATTCTGCATGGGATGCTCTGAAATGCAAGTTTTATAGACAGTTTTTGAAACTATTGAAGTGCCTGGTATGGGAGGGGGATACCCCCCTCCCACACCCTCCCCCGCTCTGTCGCTTTGCGTATCCAGGGGGGGGGGGGGCAGGGGGCACGTGCCTCGGGCGTAACTTGGAGGGGCGCAACACACGCAAAGGAGAGAATGAAAAAAGGGGGGAAATGAAGAAAACTCATAATCCTTACTATATGCACCCCCAAATCCGCATTGTACATTAAGTGCACTAGAAATCTAGTTTTTGAAGGTTTGAAATACGAAAATTTTCCAAAGCTCGGTCGCTGTGCTCCCTCGCAAATTTATTTTCCTTCAGGATCTCGTAATTTCGCGCCCCCAGTAGGCTTATATAGTTCTTAAATAGCTTAAAGGGTTCAAAATTTGAAAAAAATAAAGATGTAATTGCTTTGCTCGCTAGGCCTATAGCATGTAAGTTTCATATAATGACTCCTGCTAAATATTGCACCCCAATATAGGATAAAGTGTATAAAATAGCAAGAAATTGCGTTTTTTAGGGTTAAAAATTTGCCGCTCGTTCGCTTTGCTCCCTCGCTAACGTAGATAAGTTTGAGCACTCGGGGGGGGGGGGGGGCGTAACTTCATGTATTGCCCCTGGCGCCATAATCCCTAGATACGCCACTGGCTTCGCTCCTTCGCTGGTCACCCCCTCCAATCGTGAACACGGATCGACACCCCTGCTCTTGAAGATTTTTTGTCTAATTCTTCTTTGTTTTTCTTTTCTTTTCTTTTTGTCTTGCTTGTCAGAGATTTTTCTTCGGACTTGATCCCTGGAGCTTCCCAGAGAATCCAGGATCAGCCAGTATTTGTCCTTCGATTTCTTATCTTTCTTTTCCCATTACCTATGCCATATTTCACCAGAGGCCAAAGTTTCGGGAGGGAGGGGGGGGGGGGGGGGGGGGGGGGGCTCCCCGGGGGCCTCACCGGCCCGGCCCGACCGCTAGATCCTCGTGACTTTGTAACTACTACTAGTATAAATATAGTAGTTGGTCGAGCCAGCGCGCGCGGCCGGCGCAGCACCGTTTTATCAATGACGTCATCCAATATGTCTGCGCCCTTGTCCTTCTTTCGATCCAGATATTTTCTCAATTGTTTTTAAGACGTTAAGAACGTCTTCTGCTGAAGCCACTTTTGTGGAACTATCCGTTTTAGGATACCATGGGGAGTAGTGCTAGTAGCAGTGCCAGTGGTAGTGAAAGTGATGAGGAAAATAGCGATTTTGAAACGGTAAGATCGCTGTTCTTAATAATGTTTGGCTGTGCAACTGCAAGATGACTGTGCATCGGCACTGCCATTACCATTGCATTGGCACATGCACTGCACTGTCTGGCACTCGGTTACCAGTCAAAACGTCCCCGCGTCAAAACGTCCTCGGGTGATACCAAAACGTCCCCTTGTTAGACCAAAACGTCCCTGGGTCAAAACGTCCCCGGGCTCTTTTGTTAAAAAATATGTTGAATTCTCACCGTTATTACATCATATTTTGAAGTAAATGAAATATTTAACCAACAAGAATAGTTTTGTGTCATTTACCATCCACCACACGACTGAATTACCGCTGCATTCACGGCATGAAAATCATCTAGCTCTCGCTTCCAATCAACGCAATATCGCCGGCTGTGCATGTAGTGTGCGCTGTGCATGTACATGTATATGTATTTGTGGAGGCATGCACTCGGTTTTGGGGGTTTTAAAGCAAGTTCACTCATGAGTCAAACTTTATATAGTTATACTTTGCAGAAGAAAAAAATAAGAGTAAGCAGTCTACCAACTGACGATAGAAAGAGCGAATGACGCAAAAATTGAGCCAGAGGCAGAGCGGGGGAAAAGTGCGGGGACGTTTTGGTCGTAGCAAGGCGGGGACGTTTTGACGCGGGGACGTTTTGACCGGATACCTGGCACTCATAATATTAGCTACATCATTAGTCATTACATGACTAGTCTAGCCTCTAGGGCTTTGTGTGTAATGTTAGAATCTATTCTAGGCAGTCATAGTACACCTCAACTTTTTCAAACACCTTTCCTTATTTTTGTAATTATAGTTGGAAAAAAATACATCGTACATTATCAAAGCCCAAAGCCAAAGGAAAAAGAAATTGTTAGAAATTTTAGAATTTTTAAATATTTGTGGCAAAAATAGTCTTGACTAATAAAATAGACCGAAAATTCTGTCTCTCGTTCGTAGCTCTTCACTTAGAGACAGAAACGCTCCATTCACTCGCCTGTGCAAACCGAATCCCATTGACTTGCACACTAGGCCTAGCCTAGGCCTATAAAGTTTGAATACGGCTGGAAGATTTTCAAACGGAGAAAACCTTGGACCCTGAATTACCTGAAAAAGGAGCATTAAAAGGAATAACAGTCAAATTGGTAAGTTGAACATGTTCGTTTAAGTATACAGCCTAGGCCTAATCTATTTAATTTACACAAATATTGTTAAAATGTGAATAATACGATTTACAAAAACGACATGCCTACTGTCCAGCGGTTGACAGTGAGTTTGCACAGGCGAGTGAATGGAGCGTTTCTGTCTCTAAGTGAATGGCCGACCCTATCCAAATAAGAGGCTAACGAATGAGAGACAGAAAATTTCGGTCTAGACTAATAGTTGCCAAATAAAAACAAATAACAACAACGGTGAAGAATAGTGCCATTTACTGTGGGATGTGAATTATTATTTTACATGATGATGATAAAGCTTGAACTTGAAGCGCATAGGCCTAAAATGTAAAAAAAAATTGAAATTTGAATCTTGAACATAACGTGATGAATGAAAGATTAATTTAGAATTGAGATATGGCTATCACTATGCCCATGAATCCCATTCCATGATTGAATGCATGATAATTGCTGCTGCTTTCTATTTCTATATATGGCTGATTTCTATTTCTAATCTACGTGTTTTCATTTTAGATCTAATATTATGAGGCAGAAGATGAGGGACTGGGCCAGGACGGGTTTACCGTGCCCCGGCCCCAGCCATGCAGCTGCCCCTGGCAATTTCATTTTTTATGAATGGTTTACTTTTATTCAACATTTCCCAGCAAATTTGATGGGAGACTGAAAGCTATGCACTTTCTTTCCAGCATCTAACAGTCATTTTTTTCAGTGGTTTTTGTCTCTTATTTCTACATATTTCAATGTTAAATTGTTGAGAATGTCAATGACATACATTTTCAAGTCAATGTCGATGAAACTTTCAGTTTAGGTGTCAAATGTTCATTCTGAAGTAACCCCAGGGAGCTCCAACGCGCAGCGTTGGAGCCCCAGGTACAAATATCCAAAGTCGTCCTCACCCATTTTATGGCTAATCGCATCGCTTAATTTCGGCAGGTAAGATAGAAATTTGTACTTACACTTCAAGAGAATTACTGTAACTATCTAGCAGGCTCTTTGATTTTACGATTTAACGATTGTTTCGATGAAAAAAATGGAATTTCCTCGCCGAGCCGATCTTTTCTCTGTACTGTACCGTCGATTCAAATGACTCGATCGCACTGTGTGTAATGTACCGTATACCGTCGCTGACTCGATCGCACAGTGCGATCGAGTCATTTGAATCGACGGTACAGTACGGGGAAAAGATTGGCTCGGCGAGGAAATTCCATTTTTTTCATCGAAACAATCGTTAAATCGTAAAATCAAAGAGCCTGCTAGATAGTTACAGTAATTCTCTTGAAGTGTAAGTACAGATTTCTATCTTACCTGCCGAAATTAAGCGATGCAATTAGCCATAAAATGGGCGAGGATGACTTTGAATATTTGTACCTGGGGCTCCAACGCTGCGCATTGGAGCTCCCTGGGGTTAATTCTGAAGCTGACTGATGTGAATTTCACAAAGATTTCAAAATAATGATTATATCAGAAAAATAAAAGTGATGACGTCAGTGGTGGTACCAAAAAGAAAAGACACCCCAACAGTTAGACCCCTTAAGCTCTATGCATTTGATTTTGATGCCGTATAAATAACTAATGGAAGGAACTATATACAAATGAGATATTTTGTCATCCTGCAATGCCAAAAAATAATATTTTCCCAGAAATTTGCTGATTACTGTGGCAATTTTACCAGAAATTAGAGGTCATCCAATATTAACACCCTGCCCACATACAGTCAACCATTGAAAATTACTTGAGAACCAACTGTCTACCCAATAAAACAACATATTAAGAAATTGTGTAAATGATGTCGTTGACATTGCAGATCTCAGGTGTTGTACTCTTTCTTGGCCACTCTGTGTAAAAATAGATAACAATGTAGTGCATGGATTAAAGATAAAGTTGACTTCTGGTCACGAAATTGAATTGTGAAAGAAACTGTCTCAAAGCAGTTGGGAAACTACATGTAAAGGTTGATTACATGTACATGTATATGGCACATAAGAATTGGTGTATGCTGCAAGATCATCAGTTCTGGGTACGGCATTTTGATTCTACAGCTAGTTTTGTGAGGCGGTGTAATTTTTAAAGTTCGCTACTTTTGAAACCTTTGTCATACTTCAAGCAGCTAAAACTTTGAGCATGGCAGCACTCCATACAATCTCCTTTTCATTCATATTGTTGCTGTTTTCAAAAGCGAAAGAAGTCATGCATTTGTCAACAAAGCTGACTGTATGACAAGCTGCCATATATGCAAATTTCTCGCTGCTTGACATTGCCTCTCAAAAAAAGCTGTAGAATCAAAACTTTTTGGTGTTATTTTACCCAGAAAAGAATTTTCTACCCAATAAATGAAGATATGAATATGATATTGAGTCAATGATGTCCTTGAAATTTGCAGATCTCAGGGGAGTGTTTCATCAAGTGTTTTGTCAGTGATTTTTACTGACAAATTTTCTCTCAGCCAATCAGATGCAAGGATTTCAGTAGCTTATAACAGTTGTCAGTAGAAATCACTGACAAAACACTTGATGAAATTCTTCCCTGGTGTTGCATTCTTTCTGGGCCGCCATGTATACTGGTATATTTATAGATGCCCAATAGCTTGGAGTTGTTAGGATAGTCCCATGTTTCTGAATGATTGCAACAGATGTAAACCATGTGATGTAACCCGTAGCAGAAGAGTTATTGTTAGAGGACTTGTAACTTTCATTCTAGAAAAAGGGTATATATGAAGCTTCTCAGTGTTTGGAGTGTTTAAATATTAAAAAATGATATGGCATGCAAATGTTCATTCACTGATTTTCAAAGTAGCACCAGTTACTTCATATTCAGTACTCCTTCATAAATGAAATAGAACTTCATCAATTTGCTTCTAACTAAAATCCATATTCATTTTATTTACATATTTGCAGCAAGTTTGTGAGAACAAGCCTGTACAAGTTACACATCCTGCTGGTAAGTTAAGTTGTATAGTTATTTTTCTATTAAAGATAATAAGCTTTGAACCTAAATATTTTAGGTTCATAGGGCTAGGGATAAAGGTAATTCTTTGCAATGTGTCCTGTATCATGACATATGACCCTTATCCATTTACTCTATTCACAAACAACAAATCTTTTGATATAAGCATTGATTAATGATTTTGTTGGTATCACAACCATTTAGTGGTCATATCAAGATTTTTTTTTTATATTTTTGAATGAAATAAATTGATAAAATATATGGTATGGGAAGCAATGCATGGAATTGCTCAAAAGAAAGTTTGTCTGTTGTGTAGAGATTTGTACATTTACAGTTGTTGAATGAATCTAAATTTTGATAAAGTACATTATGAATTGAAGACTCTAAGAAGGAATCATCCATTTTGTGCCTTTTGGTTTTGGAGAAAGAGGCAAAGTATTAATTTGAAACTTGGTATCTTTGATTAAGCTTTAATTAAACACAGCTGAGAAATTATTTAAAGTTATATTGGTTAAGATTGTGTTTGTCTTCCCAAATAGGACCCGTTTTATAATTCTGACCTGTACACAAGTGAAGGGGTTTGTATTAGACAATTGGTCTGTGTCATCTATTAAAAGGACCAAATCCAAGACCAAAGAGGAAATGTATTTATATTCATGAGATTAATCAGGATGATGTGTGGATTGTGGGTCCATTGCTCCAGAGACTATTGCTGGATCTGCTCCTAGTACTGTAAAAGGTGATATTTTCGTGTACAGATATTTCCGCGGATGGCAAGGTCTCAGACAATTTCGCGAGTTGTTGTTTTCACGGTTTGCCATATAACCAAGAATATTGTACATAAGAGTTAGATCTATATCATGTTTTTCAAATGGTTGTTTTAACAGACGATGTATACAAAGTCTTGCACTTAATATTTACATGTTCATAAATTCTACTGTGTAAATGTTAGAGACTTCAAAAATAGCTTGAATTTCACTTTTATTCTAGCTCAAAGCTAAAATCTCATGCCTCAATTGATCCTCTAGTAGAAGATATTTATATTTATATATGACTCGCGTTCGCGATCGCGATAGCAGATTTTACACGAGTCATGTGACTGCACATGTTTCAGAAGGAAGAATAATGATTAGAAATTCAATAATTTGACAAACTGAATTATTGCAGCTGGAATCCAATAAAAAAAATCATATTAACTGAAAGAATATAAATACTAGAGGATGAATTGAAGCATGAGATTTTAGCTTTGAGCTAGAATAACAGTGAAATTCAAGCCATTTTTCGAAATCTCTAACCAACATTTACGTAGAAGAATTTATGTACACATTAGTAAGTGCTAGCATATTTAAATGGAATAAAGCGAAACATTAGGCTTTAACTATTGCGATCTGAGGTATGTACATAGGTCTGGTGTTCTCAACGGAGCGGTTCGTACTATACTCATACTCAGGCTGTGCTATAGGCTTCACTTTTATGCCGGCGCAAATTAGTGTAGTCATCAGCAAGTGGCGATATTTTCGCGAGGTCTTAAATTCGTGTCCCAACAACAGACTTTAATAGTATAATACATGTAGGTTCATTGAGTACAATCTAGTTCCATTAAAAGCAGGGAATACTCATTCATGTGGGAGTAAGCAAGCTCTTAAGAGCTCTTGATCCTGTCATAACATAGCAGTAGTGTAGGAGTGGCATTGGTAAATTATTTATTTATCGTTCTTGGTGGACCCAGTTATTGTCGAGTGTTTTCTCTTTCTATGTTGTTTTATTTTTATTTTCCTCTCCAAAGGGATTTTACTCTTTCTCTATATCTCTCTCTCTCTATCTTTCTCAAATTCTTATTTTTTTCGTGAAGTAAATTACAAGTGAAACACATTCAGAAAAAACAATAACACTAATCATGAAACATACAAATTTTCAATATTTTTTTAAACAATTACACATTTTTATAGATTTATTAGTTTATTAGCACTATATTTTCCATGCCCTATTGACATATCACAATTTGTATATATAGTGTTAATTTTGTAGCATGTCTTCTGCTTAACATTATCTGCTTTACCTTGATCATGAAGTAATCCCAAGTATTGTTTTGTGATCCTCTGAAACCAAACAGAATATTTGCTTTGTCATATAATTAAGGAATCTTCTAGAAGGAAGTTATTTTTCCAGTTTTCTATATGATTTTATGAACATAGAAATTTCCAGAAGAGAGAGTATTATTCATATGTGAAAAGTGAATGTAATGTGTAGCAGTGAAATAATCAGAATGCACATCCAGTAGAGAGAACATTCTAGATCTTTACATTGTGTGTGATATATTGCAATGTATAGTGTACATGTTGGAATGTGTTGATTACATGTATCCTGACCTTTACATGAACCTCTTAGTAAGAGTGTAACATTGCAATGGGTCTATTTATAGAAAAGGGGAATCCCCTTCCTTTGTTTGTTACAACTAGAACTATATGGAACTTACAAGAGAGTTCCAAACCTTCATGAATATTGTAGTAGAATCTAGAAACTTCTAATTAAGGGTTGAGATTGTATATAAGCTGGGAGCTTGCACAGAAATTTCAGAATTTATACCCTGAATACATCGTGGAGCATATATTGCATAAGTTCTCAGTTAACACCATCTGATATTGATATCAACCTGTGGAGATCATCTTGGACCTCATCTTGGACTTCAACTTGGACCTCATCCTTGACCTATTTGACGTTGTGTTCGACATCGTTATTGACATTGTGGTCAACATCGTCATTGACATTGATTATCGAGATTGCAGTTGACACTGTTATCGACATTGTGATTGCCATCGTCTTGGACATCGTCATCGACATCATTATCGACATCGATGACCTCCTGAATTATTTTGGACATTCTTCGGCTGGATCTGGAATCTTCTTTTGCCAGTTGGACAACATACCGTTTGGATTCAATATTTGTGGATTAGCAGCCAGCTCACTCTACACTTCAGGAACATTCTGGACTAATAGGAATTTCCCAGCTGAGAAATTGTAAGTCTTTACCAGTTTAAGTACATGTAGTGTATTTGTAACTAGAATCTGTAATTCTGTTATATTTGGTGCTGGTAAATATTTAAATTAAACCATAAATCATCTAAAGTTAATATCTTTTGTTTGATTCTTATCTTTGGTGGATTTTGGATCATAACAAACTGGGGGCTTGTCCGGGAGAGTAGCCAAATATAACAAGTCAAAAACAACAAAATTTAGAGAGAATTTTTGGAAATCTCTGGAAACTTCTAGAATACATATTGCAGATAAGTTCTTAAATTCTGTAATTGTTTGTTACATGCTTCATCATGACTACAATAGATGTTGAAGTGTTTGTTAAGAGGACAGATATGTCCCTTGGTCAGCTGAAGTCACTAAGAAAAGATGACTTGAGAGCTGTTTGTCAGCATTTGGGAGTAGTTCTTACCCCTGGGTTAAAGAAGGCAGAGATTATTGATCTGCTAGCTAGTCACATGAAGCTCAGTAAAGAAAGTGAGGTTCCTTCTAATGTTTCAAGTGATGTTCAACTCCAATTAGCAAAACTTGAGATGGAAAAGGAGAGAATGAAATTAGAATTTGAAAGAGAAAGAGAAGAAAGGGAGTACCAGTTGAAATTGAAAGAAATGGAGTTAGCACATGCAAATACTAACTCTACCAAAGAGAAATCTCCCCAAGGTTTTGATGTAGCGAAGAACATTCGCCTTGTGCCAAAATTTGATGAAGAGGGAGTTGATGCATATTTTGTATCATTTGAAAAAGTGGCCAAGAGGTTGGAATGGCCTCAGAAATACTGGACTCTGCTTCTTCAAAGCGTCTTTGTGGGAAAGGCTGCAAAAGTCTACTCATCTCTCTCTGAAGAGCAATCATGTGACTATGCTACAGTGAAGAATACTATTCTGAATGCATATGAGTTGGTCCCAGAAGCATACAGACGTAAATTTAGGAATATGCAAAGACAATCAGGCCAGACCTATGTTGAGTTTGCTAGGGAACAAGAAATGATGTTTGACAAGTGGTACAGATCATTGAAAGTTGACAAAGATTTTGCCCAACTGAGAGAAGTTGTCCTCTTAGAGGAATTCAAAAAGGGTGTTCCTTTTGGTGTTAAGTCTCACCTAGATGACCAAAGAATTACTCAATTGAGTAAGGCAGCTGTGGTAGCTGATGAATTTGAGGTCACACACAGAGGTAGTGGGGATAGGCTTCCTTTCAAAAACTTTCAGAATAAGAAGGGTAAAGGGGCATTTGAATCCCACAAGAAATTTGGTGAGGGAAAAACTGCTAGCAAGGAGAATGACACTGACAAGTCTCAGGCAGATAGAGGCGCGAAATCAAATGAAAGATCTGCTGGTCAAAGTTCAAAAGTCTGCTTTCATTGTAATAAGCCAGGACATTTGAAAAAGTCCTGTTGGGAATTGATTGGGAAACCAACCAAAAGTAAGAAAGATGTGGGCTTAGTCAAGCAATCAAGTATTCCACCCAAGGAGTCTGTCCAGTTGGAATCAGTCCAAGATGTTGAGAGTGTTTCTCTAGTATTTGCCGATAAGGTCAAGAAGGTTGATGAGAGCTTTAGAAGCTTTTTGCATGATGGTGAGGTATCCCCCTGTTCGACTGGTGCTGTAGGTAAGCCAGTGGTTATCCTTCGAGATACAGGGGCTGCTCAGTCCCTGATGATGTCAGGGCATTTGACTCTCCCACCAGAGAGTTCAGAGAATGCCAAAGTTTTGGTTCGAGGCATTGGTCCGGATTATGTGTCGGTTCCTTTGCATAAGGTCGACTTAAAGTGTGACCTAGTTAGCGGTCCTGTAACTGTTGGTGTCGTACCGGAATTACCCGTGGACGGGATTGACTTTTTGTTGGGTAACGACTTGGCTGGAGAGAAAGTTGTTGCATCTCCAGTGGTTTCAGAGAAGCCGGTTGAGGTAGCTGAAACTGAACGGTTGCAGGAGGATTTTCCTGGAATTTTCCCGGATTGTGTTGTCACTAGGTCTCAGGCTCGTAGGGCTGAACAGGATGATGCGGATTCTATTGATGTGGAGGAGAGTACTGATGTCTGGTTAGCTGAAACCTTTTTCAAGGATTTGGATGGGGATAATGTTGAAGGCTCTGTTGCAGACAATGATGGGTTGTTTAGCAAATCTTCCCTTGTACAGGCACAACAGGCGGACCCAGAATTGAGAGGCTTGTCACAGAAGGCATGTTCTGAGGCTGAGGCTGATAAGGTTCCTGAGTGCTATTATGTCAAAGGTGACATATTGATGAGGAAGTGGAGACCTCCCCGGAAACCAGCTAATGAAGAGTGGTGTGTAGTTCACCAAGTTGTTGTTCCTCCCTGTTACCGCACAGAGATTCTGAGGATGGCTCACGAGTTGCCTATGGCAGGTCATTTAGGTATTCGGAAGACAGAAGATAGGGTCATGAGGCATTTCTATTGGCCGAAGATGCACAAGGATGTTGTGCAGTTCTGTAAGACATGTCATACATGTCAGGTGGTTGGGAAGGCACAGCCTTCTATCAAGCCTGCTCCCTTGATACCGATACCTGCATTTGATGAACCTTTTACTAGGGTTCTTGTTGACTGTGTTGGACCCTTACCCAGAACTAGGTCGGGTCACAAGTATCTTCTTACGATTATGGATTTGTCTACACGTTTTCCAGAGGCAATACCGTTGAGAAGTATCACTGCAAAGACAGTAGTACAGGCGCTAGTGCAGTTTTTCACTAGGTATGGTTTGCCCAAGGAAGTTCAGTCAGACCAAGGATCGAATTTCATGTCAGGAGTGTTTCAGCAAGTGATGCATGAGTTAGGGATAAAGCAGATCAAGTCCTCTGCTTATCATCCACAGTCCCAAGGTGCATTAGAACGCTATCACCAGACCCTGAAGACCATGCTTAGGGCTTATGGTGAAGAGTATCCTGATGACTGGGATAAAGGTATCCCATTCTTGCTGTTCGCGACCAGGGATTCCCCAAATGAGTCGACAGGCTTCAGTCCATTTGAGCTGGTCTATGGTCACGAGGTTAGGGGTCCCCTTAAGCTGATCAAAGAAAAGTTCATGGGTCAGAATGATGAGGTAAACCTTCTTGACTATGTGTCAAAGTTTCGAGAAAGGCTCTCAAAGGCTTGTGAGGTAGCCAAAGAACACTTGAAAGTGTCGCAAGCTAAAATGAAAACACAGGCAGACAAAAAGGCAAAAGAGCGCAACTTTAAGCCTGGAGATAGGGTGTTAGTGTTGTTGCCTTTGCTAGGTGAGCCCTTGAAAGCTAGGTTCAGTGGTCCCTACACTGTCAAAAAGAAACTGAATGATGTCAACTATGTGATCAGTACCCCTGACAGAAGAAAGTGTCAAAGAGTATGTCATGTAAACATGCTGAAAGAATACTTTGAACGTGAGGCTAATCAGCCAGTAGGTGTAGCACATGTTGTAAAAGAAGAGAAGCTAGAAGATGTAAATGAAGGCAAGGTAGAGACAGAGAGTGAATTGTCTCACACAGATGTGTCTACAAATGAACCATGTGGAGTGAAATTGTCTAACTCAGAAATGTTAGAAAATTTGGATGATGCACTGAAGCATCTCTCTGATGAACAGAGAATTGACATATCTGGCTTGTTGAAAGATTATAAGCATGTGTGTAAAGATAGACCAGGTCGTACTGCCTTGACTGTACATGATGTAGATGTAGGTGATGTAAAACCTATCAAACAACATCCATATAGACTTAATCCAAGCAAGTTGGAAAAAGTGAATGAGGAAATCCAGTTCATGTTAGATAATGACATAATTGAACCAAGTCAGAGTAGTTGGAGTTCCCCTATTGTAATGGTCCCAAAGCCGGATGGCTCTCAGAGATTTTGTATAGATTACCGCAAGGTAAATGCAATCACTAAGACCGACTCATATCCAATTCCTAGGTTGGAAGATTGTATCGATAGGGTTGGGAACTCTGCCTTTGTCACTAAGATAGACTTGTTGAAGGGATATTGGCAGGTGCCACTGACTGACCGAGCCAAGGAAATATCAGCCTTTGTCACACCGGATGGCTTATTTCAATGCAAAGTCATGCCGTTTGGAATGAAAAATGCACCAGCAACCTTTCAAAGACTGACAAATCAGGTGATTGCTGGGCTTGACAATTGTGTTGTGTACATAGATGACATCTTAGTGTACAGTGATACATGGAATGACCATCTCAATCATTTGAGATTACTGTTTGACAGATTAGATGAAGCCAACTTAGTAGTTAATCTGATGAAGAGTGAATTTGGCAAGGCAAAGGTCACTTATCTTGGTCATGTGGTTGGTCAGGGGCAAGTGCTACCGAGAGAAGCAAAGATTCAGGCAATCTTAGACTTCCCCATTCCCACAACTAAGAAAGAGTTGCTCAGATTCCTAGGTATGAGTGGTTTCTACAGGAAGTTCGTTCCAAATTACAGTACTGTGGTTAGTCCACTGACAAACTTGCTGAAAGCAAAAGTGAAGTATGTATGGTCTGATGCATGTCAGAGATCATTTGAGAAGTTGAAGGCCATTTTGGTGAATGAGCCTGTTTTGGCAGCTCCAAACTTCACAAAGCCATTCAAGGTGGCTATTGATGCCAGTGATGTTGGAGTGGGAGCAGTGTTGCTCCAAGAGGATGAAGAAGGCTTTGAAAAATCAGTCTGTTACTTCTCAAAGAAGCTCAACCAATATCAGAAGAAGTATTCAACTATCGAAAAAGAGGCTCTGAGTCTCGTACTCGCTCTCCAGCAGTTTGAGGTGTACCTAACCAACAGTAATGGTGATATCATGGTCTACACAGACCATAACCCTCTTGTGTTCTTGGAGAAATTCAAAACAAAGAACCAAAGACTGTACAGGTGGAGCCTTATGCTCCAACCTTTCCCCTTGAAAATTGTACATATTCGTGGAAAGAATAATGTGATTGCTGATGCTCTTTCAAGGATGTAAAGAGAGAAATTACTCTTTTTGTGACAAAGTTTGTCATAGTATAATTGCATTTTTCTTTTTTGATGGTCCTTAAATACATGTGTGATATGACTTGTAATGCCTTTGTACAGGATGAAAGGCTTATCTGGATAATTTGAAACAGGTTGAATCTTAAAGAAACCTTTACTACGGTAAAGCTTTCTTTTTCCCGGTGGGGGAGGTGTCATATAATTAAGGAATCTTCTAGAAGGAAGTTATTTTTCCAGTTTTCTATATGATTTTATGAACATAGAAATTTCCAGAAGAGAGAGTATTATTCATATGTGAAAAGTGAATGTAATGTGTAGCAGTGAAATAATCAGAATGCACATCCAGTAGAGAGAACATTCTAGATCTTTACATTGTGTGTGATATATTGCAATGTATAGTGTACATGTTGGAATGTGTTGATTACATGTATCCTGACCTTTACATGAACCTCTTAGTAAGAGTGTAACATTGCAATGGGTCTATTTATAGAAAAGGGGAATCCCCTTCCTTTGTTTGTTACAACTAGAACTATATGGAACTTACAAGAGAGTTCCAAACCTTCATGAATATTGTAGTAGAATCTAGAAACTTCTAATTAAGGGTTGAGATTGTATATAAGCTGGGAGCTTGCACAGAAATTTCAGAATTTATACCCTGAATACATCGTGGAGCATATATTGCATAAGTTCTCAGTTAACACCATCTGATATTGATATCAACCTGTGGAGATCATCTTGGACCTCATCTTGGACTTCAACTTGGACCTCATCCTTGACCTATTTGACGTTGTGTTCGACATCGTTATTGACATTGTGGTCAACATCGTCATTGACATTGATTATCGAGATTGCAGTTGACACTGTTATCGACATTGTGATTGCCATCGTCTTGGACATCGTCATCGACATCATTATCGACATCGATGACCTCCTGAATTATTTTGGACATTCTTCGGCTGGATCTGGAATCTTCTTTTGCCAGTTGGACAACATACCGTTTGGATTCAATATTTGTGGATTAGCAGCCAGCTCACTCTACACTTCAGGAACATTCTGGACTAATAGGAATTTCCCAGCTGAGAAATTGTAAGTCTTTACCAGTTTAAGTACATGTAGTGTATTTGTAACTAGAATCTGTAATTCTGTTATATTTGGTGCTGGTAAATATTTAAATTAAACCATAAATCATCTAAAGTTAATATCTTTTGTTTGATTCTTATCTTTGGTGGATTTTGGATCATAACAGCTTTTGTATATTTCATATCGGCTATTTTTCATTCCTAATGTTCTTGTTTTCTTTAGAATCTGATAACCTTGGAGATATTGACTTAAACCAGCTCTTTGATCATGTGACGCTACGTGACGCAGCTTCTAAAATAAGGTAAATTATTCAAAAGTAAAATAAAATAAAGATGTCTTCTTTTTTTAATGTTATGCGTAGTATCTATTTGGACAAGTGTATTATGCAAGTACACGTCCATGAATGTATGCCAACTTGCCAAGAAAAGCAAGACTGATGCATGCACATATTTGGGTTTAGCGTAGTATTCAGAGTGAAAGTGAAAGTCCATGCTCAGAAGGTCGAAGAATCTCAAGATATGAATGCCCAATAAAGGAAATATAGAAAATGAAAGCGAAAGTACAGTATACATTGTAGATAAAACGAAGCAATTGTTTACAGGAGCTAGATGGTTCTTGCAATAAGACTATTAAAGGGTGTATTTTTTCATAGACGCAGGCTATATTACAGTGGAAAACATTCTGTCCCTCGGATTGGATGTTAAATGGAGGCCCTGTGTAGAGGAGAGTCACCACCTTTGCATGTTGATAGCCCACTGCACCATTAGAAGAAGAGTAGGGGGAAACCCCAGGGTAGTGGTGCACCTGCACATCCCAATCAGTTATATCGTGAGGAGAGACCTGAGTGTTACAGTGATTCAGTTTGCTTTTTCCCTCCAAGGCACTGGCAACGTCAAATACTTAATAATAATAATAATAATGTTATGATGCGTTTATTGTGCATAACAACTTATGAAATATTTGGTCAAAATACTTTCCTTGATAAAGGAATGATATGATTGAAATGAATTGAATTCATTTTCCATGTGTCATAACAGAATAACACAAAACAATGAGGTGTATAAGTATACATTACCATGTAAACCAAACAGAAGAAGAAAATACAACAAGCCTTAAAAGAAATTGCAAAACCAAAATGTGCAATATAATATACATGAAGAGGAAATGCAACTCTCCTTGATGCCCTCGAATAATGTGCAAAGAATGTATGATGTATTATATGTTCTTGTTCTTGTTTTGTTCATGTATTCGTCTAGTCTCGTCCTGTCTTTCTCTTTCTGTGTTCTTCCTAGATTAGATTCCATGTTTCATTGTAAATATTGTCATATTATGTTTCTCACGTATCTATACCATATATCACAATGTATGAAGTTTGTGTTCTTATTGTCTAGTTTTGCTATTTTATGAGGAGCCTGATACAACAAGCCATGCTTCTACCAGGCTACCTCGTCGTCTTTCTGAACAATATTCTTGAATTATGATACCTCTGTAATATTAATGAAGTATGTTTGTATTACTATTACCAATGTCACGAACGTTGTAAAAGCAGGAATTACTACAGAAAGACAAATAAATACAATACAAAAAAGAAGAACAGATTAACTTGAAAAGTTAATACACTATACAGTAACAAAAACAAATTTCTAACAAAAAGGCTGTATTTTGCCAGCAGTTTGTATAATGATGAAATTCATCACATACGGAAATCCTTTGACTTTGATATATTGTTATGGAGCATTGGTTGTTTGATAGAGCAGATAGTGAAATACACCTTTTTTATTATTGCACAGAGATGATGTCCCAGAGACAGTTGTGCAGCAACACCATGGGCACCTCGTCCGTTGGCTGGAGGAACGCTACCAACGCAGTGAGGAAACTATCTCGCTCACCCAGTTCTGTGATGTCCTCATGAATAGGGGGGTTAGCAGGGAAGAATGCTCAATTGTGAGTTGAATCATGAACTTTATTTGTTTTAGTTGTACTTCTATAAGTTCTATTATAATAGGTTTCTGTTAGCATCTAAATGGGTTATCACATTTTCAAATATAACTTACACTTTGAAATAATATAATGATGCATGTATATGCAGTGTGTGCCTTTACCAAGCAAAATCTACCCAGAGAGATTTGAATTGCCTATATTTTTGTTTGTTTGTTTGGGCAGGCTTTTGATCAGTTTGACGTGGATGGAGAGGGGCAGGCCTATGTAGAATCCATGCTAGATGCTCTGCGTTCTTCTAACGGGGCTAATCTTAGAGGAGAGCTCTCCCACGCCATCAGGATACTCACTGCATGCACCCTCACTCCAGGTAAGTGTAGAAATGATCAGGCTTCTCGTCAAGATTATTGTTGTTGACCTGTGGTCCAGATTAAAAGAAATATGGACTTAAGGTATCCTGGAGAGGGAGGACCAAAACAACTTTGGAGGTGGAAATTATGCATTGACAAATATTTGAGCACAGTTTAGCCCTGTAACTACAGAAGGCAATGTTTTTTATTGTAATTCATCATATATGTGTTACTGTGGCATGCAGTCCTTATTAAGCTGCCATCTAGTAAATTTTGGGGGTAGTGTGCGAATTAAGACTAAAATCAACTGCAGACACCTCATAAATGTCACTTATTTATTTCTTTCAAATAATTATTAAGTTAAGTGATTGATTGATTGAGTAATCTGTGATATCAATGTCACGCTATATATGTTTTTGAGCAATCCGCAGAATGATTGGAAAGTGAGAGATTGTAGAGAATGTGGACGGAGTTCAAGAGAGACTGCTAGGCATAGTGCTACCCCGGGAGAGCGTGGTTATGTGACAATATAAATTGTTTTATCGTTTCAGGTCTGATAGATGTATTTTCTTCAGATAGGGAGAGTGTTGGACAACATGGACAAAGAATACTCAAGGTAGTGAAAAAATTGTGTAGAAAACTTTGATTATTAGACTCAGATTCAGACCAACAAATATCCATTCAAGAGGATGAGCCTCTTCTCCCCCAGTCTGTTAGTGTATCATAGGAAGCAGTCTGGGTTTTTTTTTTTCAACAATTAAATTTCATTCTTTTTCTTTTCAAAAAGAAAAAAGATGACTGACAAGTTAATCATAGATGCGATCAAAATGAGAGTAAACAAGCAAGGAAATGTCATTTTAAGGCTGCTGCCTTCCCCGTCTTATGGGGAAGCCTGTAGCTCTTCTCTCTTGATCTATTTTTCTTCTTGAAGGATCATTCACACATGGTAAACTGCAGCGTTTTTTTTTTAATGTGTAGATAATTGGCAAGTAGCTATGCACAAGAGGATCTATGCATATCAAATTACCTGTGTATTATAAAATACAGAAATGTGAAACACATCACACCAAAGTTATTCTATTTTTTGCGTCGGTTTATCACGACATGTGAACGAGGCTGTAATTTCTCACCGTATCCATTCACTTGCAGTACCTGCTGAGAAACCGTGCTCCAAGTAGTGCTCTACCATACCCCTCCCTGGACGGTTTCACCCATACAACCACCATGAGGCTCTCTGTATTGGATCAGCATCTTCAAGAGAAACAGAGACAGTCGGGTAAATATTGAGAAGAATTAGACGAGGCAAAAACCAGAAAAACCAGAAACTTTCACAGGTGCGAAACTTAGGGAAATTTCATGAGTGGTTCAGATTTGCAAGTTTCATGCCGTGAAAGTGAATCACAGCTGACACAACGCTGAATTTTCACGTTTTAGGAAACTTTCTTGCCTTGAAAATGGCTGTCATTTACAAATCGTGAAAGTTTCTAGTTTTACTTTACTGAGAAGAAAAAATGGCAAAGGGATAGTTTGCCCTGATATTACCGAACCAGCCCCCTACGTCGACCGGAAATACGAAGATCACGTCTTTGAGGCCTGAGACAGCACTAATGTCTTTTGGCAAGATATTAATCTACATTAATACTACTCTCCACACGGGTGTCGTAAATTAGTAATGAGTAGGAAACAGTTCCCTGTAAACTGTGAGCACTAAAATCAGATATAAGTGTGTTTGTGGTAATCTGATCAGATTACTGATATAATACAGTGTAAATGGTATCTAACAACAATGCAATAGCATGTTCGGTATACGACAAAACCATCTATGGGGAACAGCAGACTGCAGAAAGGTCTATTGGATGATCCTTGCTTCGTTCCAAGGACACTTTTAAGAGGCAGCTGAAACTAACCAAGATCACACCTGACACTCTTGAGAAAGCTGCATGTAGCCGCATGGAATGGAGGCGACTTGTCGCCACATCAGCTATTAAGTGGCAGAAATAGAGCGCCCTCAAGCTGCTGAGAGCAAGAGAGCTGCCAACCATGTGTTCATAATGGTCACAAACCTTGTGTATGCATTGTCTGTTGCTTCCGTAGTGCCAGTAAAAATTGGACTGTGGAGCCACAAAAGGTAAAACTGAAGTGTTGTGTCCCGTCTTCATTGAAACGATGGACTGCCATTGATGATACTATAAATGGTATCTGAGAACAATACAATAGCACGTTTGGTAGGTATACAACTATATATTTCTTACCTTGCCGTTTCAAAATAGCTTTTTTTTATCTGTTAATTTATATTATTTTCATCCCTGCAGCATTCAGAGAAAGTTTTGAGATGGAAGGAGGCGGAGAGGTAAAGCTTACCACTAAATGTTTCAAAAGCTTTCAGGTTTCTACCAACCCAAGAGATGCTTCAAGGTAATACATTCTTATCATTTGTTTAATGAGGTTGGAAGAGGGAAATAAATAATTGCATATTCTAGTTAATGATGAGTAGAATATGAAACTTACTGATAATGAAACAGAATTTATATCAATATATGATACTGCATTTATGACTGGAAACAGGAAATAGCATGATGTAATGATTAGATATGACACACAATTCTGTTTGCCTACACAAATGATTACAATTGATCAAAATGAAAATGGAAAATATTAAGCAATGGAGAATTCATTTGCTATAAATCAATGTATCGGATGTAGAGGTGTCTGGGTATAGCGTTTCATTCACCCGGGTTGCAATTGAGAGGTTAAGGGTATTAATTCCAGCCCGGTACTAGCATCCTTTGGTGAGACAGTAATCTAAGTAAAGTAGTGCCTATCTTGGTTTCAATGTGTGATTGGTATGCTTTATTATTTATTTATTATATTTCTCCCCTCCCCTTCCTCCTACTCCTCCACCTCCTTTTTTAGTCCTTGTTCTTTTTCTTCCTTCTCCTCCTCCTTTGCTGTATTTTCCTTCTTCTACTTCTTCCTGTTTTTATTCTTGTTCTTCTACTTCCTGTTCTTGTTCTTGTTCTTCTCCTCCTCTTGTTCTTCTCCTCCTCCTTATTTTTCTTCCCCTTCTTCTTCTTCTGCTTCTTCTTCTTCTTCTTCTTCTTCTTCCCCTTCCTTCTCCTTCATCTTTTTTTTTTGTTCTTGTTCTTGTTCTTGTGCTTCTTGTTCTTGTTCTTGTTCTTCTACTTCTTGTTCTTGTTCTTGTTGTTTTCCTCCTTCTTTTTCTTCCTCTTCTTCTATTTCTTCTTCTTTTTCTTCTTCTTCTTCTTCTTCTTCTTTTTCTTCCCCTTCTTCTTCTTCTGCTTCTTCTTCTTCTTCTTCTTCCTTCTCCTTCATCTTTTTCTACCTCTTCTTCTTTTTCTTCTCTGTCTCTTTTCTCATCTTCATTCTCCTCTTATTATCATTATTATTTATTGTTGATTAATTATATTAATTTCTTATTCAGGTTAACCGATGGCGATCCCAGCACCTATTGGCAGTCCGATGGCCCCGCCCACACCCACTGGGTCAGGTTCAAGCTACGGCCAGGGGTGTGCCTCAAGCACCTGTCCATTCAAGTAGCGCGAGGTGACCACAGCTATATGCCTCAGCATGTCACAGTATTGACTGGTCACTCACCGGTCTCGCTCCAAGAGGTCACTGAGGTCAGGATAGCAAGGTAGGATTGAACTATTATCTCTCAATTCTTCTATTCAATTCATTTCCAATTCAATTCATTTCCAATTCAATTCATCCATTTCACAACTCTTTATTTATAAAAAATAAGAATATATGAATACAATCGTAGATAAGAAATGTCCTTTAGCATGACCATTGTACATCTAAACATAATTATACATGTGAAAAGAGTAAATATCAACTGCAATTGAGTGGATGTGAGTATGTAGCAAAAGCTATTGACGTGTCAGGGCTACTTACTGTATTATTTAGTGACACAAATTCTACAAACTAACAAATTAAAATGAAAATATAGACAAATTGCATGTACTAGGAATACATCATGCAAGCTCAGATATAATCATTCATAATGTAAGATTTTTATGCCTCCGCCCACCGAAGGTGGGTGCCGGAGGCATTATGTTTTCGGGTTGTCCGTCCGTGCGTCCGTCCGTGCGTCCGTCCGTGGGTCCGTCCGTGCGTCCGTCCGTGCGTCCGTCCGTCCCACTTCTCGTTACCGCGATATCAGAAGAATCATTTGAGGTAGGAACCTCAAACTTGGTACTAGTATGTATCCCCATACGAAGATGAACTGATTAGATTTTGGGGTAAGTAGGTCAAAGGTCAGAGGTCACAGAGGTCAATTTACATGAAATTACATGGAATTAGTGGTTTTTAGCACCGTTACCGCGATATCTCGAACTATCTGAGGTGAGAACTTCAAACTTGGTAGCAGTATGCATACCCATAGAAAGATGAACTGATTAGATTTTGGGGTAAGTAGGTCAAAGGTCAGAGGTCACAGAGGTCAATTTACATAAAATTACATGAAATTACTAGTTTTTAGCCTCGTTATCAAATATTTCTAGAAGAGTTTGAGCCATCAATTGAATTTAGGCGGAGGCATATAGGAGACGCAGTCGCATTCATCTTGTTTTATTTTGAATATATCATAAAGAAATGTGAGAAAATTACAATGCCCCGACTGGGATTCGAACCCGGGACCCTGGATTACATGACCAGTGCTCTACCAACTGAGCTATCCGGGTTCCCGTCGAAGCAAAGTAACAATCTCACATATTATTTTGTTAATTGTGATTATCTGTATGTATTCTAAACATTCTTGTAGGATATATCTTTGATTAAGGATTGAAAATTGAATTGTCTTGCTGTCATGGTAGAATGTATATCTTTTATAGTTATGAGTTAGAATTTGATGTTGAATGTATCGTTTGTATTAACAATGTCAGTTGATTATATTATACATGTATTTTTACAGATTTGCCATCTATAAACTGGCAAATACATGTAGCACAATATGCAAGTGGAGCTATCCCTCACCTTAGATACTTCTACTGTACACTTATGGGTTACATGTTTATTTTACTTGAGATGCTATGCTTGTACCTAAGCCTTTCAGGAAACTGCATGACATGAACCTATTTTGGATAGGCTAGTAATTGTAGATCACCTCTTAAGAACCACTTTGATTTGAACTTAATGACTTGTTTATTCCTAGAGACTGAGCTACAAATGTAAGTTGCAAGAGGAGTGCAGTGTTATGTTGCACACTTGGTAATTTAACTCCTTTCCCCAGTAACCTGTCACTGAAGATGTACTAGGAGTTTTACAAATAAATTATTCTCAGAAGAATGTAAAACAATACATTATATGTGTGATATTTAGAGGGTTGTACTACACATACAACAATTGCTCTATGGTCGGTATCCTGCACTAACCAAATTCTTGAATTCAACCCTGGATCAAACACCGTACCTGTCCCTATTAAACCCTAAATGTAACTTATAACCAAATGGCAACCCTAACCCTTAAAAGGAGCCACCGCTCGATATCCATCTACGTTCAATTTCATTCGCTTACCCCTATTGCAAGGCCATGCATAACAACAGTCTTGGAGCAGCGAACAAAATTGCCGGCGAGGGTGGGGTAGATTGTCAGTTGCGTTGTTCAGTTCGTCTTTCAGTTCGTCTTTCTTCGGTCAAATGCGTATCACGCTGCAATTGCGTGCTCATTTACCAAAGATGTACGGAGATTCCTGAATGTTACCCGAGCCGGGCCAAGTTCCAAAAACACCACGATTGGCGACTTTTCGGTCCCTTTTATAGTAACATGTCACTGAGGTTGTATAAGAATTTTACAAGAAATTAATTCTCAGAAGAATGTAAAACAGGATATTAGTGGGATGTTTAAAACCAAATAGCCACCCTATTTAGAGCCAGGAGCACATATAGGAGCATATGTTGGGGCATATGTTGGGCCATAGGTTATGGTGAGGAGTGTGTAGCATTTTGCAGCATATATCTTTCTAAATGGTACTAACTGTCCCGTTTTTCCTCCCCTTTGACCAGCCACATCACTGGGGACGTAACCCTCCTGGAGAATGCGAAGGTTATCAGACCGTATGTTCAGATCAGCATCAAGCGATGTCAGTTTGAAGGCTGTGATGTCAGGGTGCATGGGGTACGAGCTTTAGGATACAAGTAAGACTTGATTGATACTTGAGCATCTTCAGTGAAAAAGGACAGTAATTATAATAATAATAGTAAATGTAATGGGAGCACTGTGGTATATTGGTGAGGACTCTAGACTCTCATACGAGAGGTCCAGGGTTCGATCCTCCCTGGGTACTTACATTCTTGGACAAGATTTTTTACCCACATTCGTCCCACTCCACCCAAATGTAAAAGGTTATCTGGCAACTGCTGGGGTAATGATAATTGCATGGCCCTCAGGAGGAAGAACAGCATTGAAGATGATGAGGCTATTATCATTATTATAATTATTTGTTATATTCTCATGTTATATTCTCTTCCCTGGGTAAACAAAATTATTATCATTATTTGTTTTATTCTCATGTTATATTCTCTTCCCTGGGTAAACAAAATTATTATCATTATTTGTTATATTCTCATGCTGCATCAGTACTAAAGTAGCCTGTACAGAAAGACCACCTGCTCATAAGGACTGCGTATTATGTCACTCTTGAGTGCTTTTGATATACCGGTACTGGTTTCGCTGTACTCACATTACCTGACTTAGACAACCTGTTAAATGCTTTCATGAAAGCATTCAAAGAATTCCTTCCTTCCTACTACGCACTGACTATACACTTTGGTTGAGAGTGGAAAATGTAGATTAATTTCCAGCCTAAGAAAATTAGTCCTGCTATTCTTGAACTATGGATCATGTGATCAATCATGTGATCAATCACCTTTGTCACAATAAGTAAATTAATGTAATTGCTGCAGATTATGCTTCCATCTGCATAATTTGATAAGCAAACAATGGCAATGTACATGTATGTCTGCTTCAGATGGCATAGTTTATAGGTTATGTGGGTTATTGCTTTGTGGATTATGAATAACGGAGTGCTTTATGTCATCCCAGTTTCTTGACATGTGCAAATTACTAAGCTCTGTAATAAGTTTAAAGAGAGTGTTAAAGATGCCTTAGCCATGTATAATACAATGTATATTTTTGTCTCTGCTTTCAGAGCAAATGCTATCAAACCATTAGATGTTAATTCATACTAATGTATTAGATGTACATCAAGTACATATCTTTCTGGAATTACCTTATTCTGTATTGAAGCTTCATGACAGTTCTGATTTTTGGTTTGTTTCTCTAGAATGGTGCAGAAGTCTGAAGTGAGTGTGAAGGATGCCTCAGCCATGTGGTATCTCTCTGTCTTAGCCTCTACAGCAAACGCTGCTATACCACTTGCGCCTCATCTACGCAGTGCTATCCTCAACCACACAAAGTAAGTCATTTGCAGTACACCTTGACATGTGTAGATTGTTTGATTTGGACATATTCTACTAAATTCAGTTGCCCTCGGTGCTGGGACTAAGTCATTTTTAACAAAGGAAAAATGTGTAGGCCCCGGTCAAACTTCTCTTGTTAAATTTGACTGTAGACTGAGCTTAACTTTATCCTTGACTGGATAGAATACAGACTGGAATGTTTAATTGCAAGAGGAAAATTACTGGGGATTCATCTGAAACTACTTTAGAATAATCTTCCTTGGTATGCTCAGAAGAAATATCATTGGAATCGAACTGTAAATCCATTATGCTTTCATTTTATAAAGAATAGGTTAGATTAATGCAACTAATAACTTGATAACAAAATCATCTTGTACCCCTGTTGTCTTGTCTTTTTAGAATGGCCTTATCCCACATGCCTCCACTCTCCCTGATGCCTCAGCAGCTCTCCAAGGCTAGCTTCCTCAGTCCTCATGTCCTGGACCAGGTAGCAGAATTCCTCCATAACATTGCCAGGTATGGTTAGTACTTATGTGATTGGACAGTCTGACGGCTGTAGTTGAGGCTGTAAATTATTATTATTATTTTATTTGTCAGATCAACACATATCAACACAAAAAATTCATGCAGAGTATCTGACGGGAGCTGAAAGATTGAATCCAATCAATGTTGCCCTCAGGCATTCAGCTAGCTCACATACAACACAATGTAACAATATGATAAAACATACTTCACAATATATAGGGATATTGCAATTGAATATACTTACATCATATATGAGCCAATACTTATTACTGACCAAGAGAAAAGAGGGAGAGATATTGAGAAAGATGAGTTATAGACAGGGATAGAAAGAAACAGGAGAACAGGAAACGGGAGTGAATAAGGAAAACAAAAGAGAGAGAGAGAGGGAGAGAGAGAGAGGAGGGGAGGGGGGGAGGGAGGAAGACAAAAAGAGAAGAATCTCTAGAAATGTGACAGTGTTTCTCAAACAGTGCTTCTGAAATCCTATGCATTGAGTGATGACACTTTCGGTATTTCATACCAGGGCCCTGTTTCATAAAACTTGTTATCAATAACAAGTTACAATAACTGTTATAAGCTACTGAAATCCTTGCATCTGATTGGCTGAGAGCAAATTTCTCTTAGAAATGTGGCAGGTTTTTTACTGATATCAAGTTTTATGAAACGGGGGCCCATAGCAAACATGTATTGACGACTACAAATATGGAATGTTACATATTTCCTGCTACCCAGTAAGTTACAGTGCAACACCAAGGTGTGCTATTTCATACATTATTGCTGTAATAAGCATGTATGTTTGTTTTTCTTTGGTGTAGAAATGACAGGGGACATATGGAAATGGAAGGACTGAAGATATTGTTAGAGTTTGCACTAGCTAGAGGTAACCTGGCCAGTATACTCAAAGCACTGCAAGATCTGCTGGGTAAGAATTGCACACTTTTCTGATCAGTAGGAAGACATTGAATTTCAATTTTGATTTGAATTTGAATTTTGAATGTATTTGGATTTGAGTTGGAATTGGATAGGATTGGACAGGATAAGATCAGATTAGATTCAAATAGCTGTAGAATTGAAAAGATGAGTTGCGTTGACATGAGATTGACTAGATTAGTCTAGACTGGATTCGATTGGAATAGATTAAATTTTACTTGATTGGTTTCAATTTACAATCTTTTTCCCCAATGGATCAACTAAGTAAACAAAAAAAATTACCCTAATTATTCACAAAATATTTGAAGATATGAATGTAAGTATTGAATTATTCACGTGTGAAGAGTGGATATAATTACTGATTGCTTCTTTTCCCCATGCAGATCATAAAAACAGTGAAATAGAAGGCGCTGTCAAAATGTTGAGGAACCTGAATACAGTCAGAGATTCAATCTTGAAAAAACATGGTAAGTTTAAGACACATTAATCCATTTAAAATTGAGCTGTAATATTCTGAATAGTATACACCCGGCATGACATAAACTAGGCTAATATAAACTGTTCTTCACACAACTTTTGTCAGAATGGAAAGCACCACCATGTAGGTGTATAAAGGAATGCACAAAATATCTTGTAAAATGACATGGAAAACCTGGGAAATTGGTATACCTTAATTGTAAAATAAAAAATGGTACATCTGGTCTAGACTATATAACTCAAATTTTCGACAGTATTAGACATTTTTAGACAGTATTAGATTTTTATGAAGACAGTCAAGTAGGGTACGTGTATCTACCTTATTGTCATGTTTTCAAAGTTATTACTTATAGAGATATGTATGGTTGAAAATACATTTCTGTAATAACAATTTTGGCTGAATGATTTCTTCTCTTTTCATTCTTGAAGGCACCCAGCTGACCGTCAGTCTAGAAGGCTGTGATGGGGGTCAGCAGGATGAGTCCACTGCTCCAGCCAATGTTCTCACTGGTAACTGGTCAGCTAAAGGTAAAGAAAGTTTCTTGGAAATGTACTGTGGATGAAGAAACAGAGCAAATAAGAGAAATGGAGAGGGAGAGAGAGAGAGAGAGAGAGAGGGAGGAAATAGATAATTATGTAGATGATGCATTTCAACCTAGGCTGAAGAAGAAGAGGGAAGACAGGGGAAGAGATAGAGAGGAAAAAGAGATTGATGGACAACAAGAACACACATTTAGAAGATACATGTGGCAATGATCTTATATTTCAAAGTTTATATTTTTACATAGTATTCATACTTTCTGGTTAATGCAGGGGTCACACCTCTGCGTATTTGGCTTGCGTATTGCCCGAACGCAGACATAGGCAGTCATACCCAATAAAGTACAATGAAATGTGCTCACTACCTACTCAGTACGCAGACTAGTGCATAGGCCTGCGCTAGTCGCTCGCTACTTATAAAATTTTCTAAACTATCTCAAGCAATCGCAGGTCAAATCGCCTTTGAGCGGATACATATGGCAACCAGTGGATGAGCAAAAGTGAGCCACAGCGAGTGGCTTAGCGCAGGTATACGCAATCATATGCACCTCTTTTTTGGAGCGCGTGTCATATAGCTGCACAGTGAGACGCAACGAAACCAACTGGTGAGAGCGGCTAGCGAGCAGCAAACGAGCACAGAACAAGCTACATACGCAACGTGGCGAGCAAACTGCGTATTGAATCATACTGCTATAAGCAACGGCGAGCTATAACGTGGTAAAAGGCAACCGTAGGCAACGAGTGGCATACGAGCTAGATACGCAATAGTGTGACTGGTGCCTTCAAAGTTGCCGCGTATTGCTGTGTATGGCTTCATATTGATATACCCCGCATAATGCAGCAATACCCAGCAATATATGCAAAGGTGTGACCTAGGCATAAAAGAGAATCAGGTGTTTGTCTTTTTTATGGGCTGCTTAAAGAATTCTCCAATAATTAAAATGTAAAAATGTTGCAACTTTCTTTTTCAGGATATGTGTCCAATTCTCCCAAAGTCAACATGTTCTTCTCAAAAGACTCTCCATTCCAGATCACCAAAGTTCAGATTAAGGTCAGTAAGAAGGAGTATTAATATGTCTTGACATGAACAGTGTTATGTGTTCCATAGGTATTTAGATATGAAAGGAAAGTTTATGGGCAGATCCACAGTAAGGGAATGACACAAAGTCACTATTTCTCAGCATTTCATATTATTTCTCTGAAATATAAGGGATCACGGAGAAACTCAGGAACGCGTGCAAACCCGTTCCTGTTTCCTAACAATAGAGGCTTTGATTGGGGCGTGCATGAGCGTGCAGAACGATCGAGGGGAAGTACCGTTATATACGGTCCGAGATTCATTTGCATAATCCTTTGTTAAACGGTTTGCACGCAAGGCGACGGGGCAATCAAAATCTACAGAGTTTGAAGCCATATATCGATCGCTTCTCGAGAAGCCGGATATACAATGTATAGTTAAGAACCCACTAGCGCTCCCGCGGGAGCAATATATACGAGCACAGCAGCCCTATGCGACTATTCTGAAGTTGTTTATGCGCGAATATGCACTTCGGAACGTAGATTTTGAACTTGAAGTAGCCCTCTGCAACGACTGTAATAAAACGAGAATCCTTGGTCCTTAACATATAAGTCACGTCGGTGAACGTTTTGCCGCCGTCGGCACATAAAATCTTTTTTTTGGTTTCTGGGTAACGGTTTGGAAACATCAAATTCACATGCTGCTCGAGAGCGCACGGCGTATACCGCGCATACATGCACGTATGCTGCGCATGTTCATTTTCATTTTTCAGGCGCTGGCGGGCGAAGACTTTGCTTCAAAATTGGCATAACAAGCTTTAAAAAGATTACCGACTGTAAAAGCGGGTAAATTGTTAAACTGCATAACTGAAACTTTTGAAATAAGTTTCGAATAATTATTAATCTCATTATCCGTCGTTCTAATAGTATTACAAGTTTCTGCATATTTTCAATCTTCCAAATTACCGTCGGGATTTCTACTTTTGGCGATGTGAGCAATTCCAGAGCGGGTTTAATTACAATCATATTCTCGCTACGGTCCTAGATTTCTTATACTCTTTCCGTCATTATTTAAAACCATTTCATGAGCGTTTTCTTGTCTTCGTAATAATTATCGGCAGAATATATGTCTTTTATAAACATAAATGTTACCCCAATAATTAGGGATCGTTATTTCTATGACAGTCGTAATATTTATTGTTGCATTTTATATCTGCCCTATTCAATATAAAACAAAGGAAATCTGTATAATTTCATCTTATGATTTGAAAACAAAAATCAAAGAAAAACAAAAAAAGAATAATTAATAAATCCACGTATTAAAATTCAAGTAGTCCAACGAGATCGATTGACATCAAGAAGCAAAATCACCGGTGGGCAAGGAAAGACTAAGTTCGCGGGCTTGGCTGATTCCAAGCACGATAACAATATATATTTATTGATCAAGCATGCATGAAATTGTGACTCTAGTTGCTCTATGACATGATGATGATGATGATGATGATGATGATGATGATAACGCAGGTGTCCACCTGTGCTGGGCCCTCATGACGCTCGCTCTAGAAGTAGAATGTCTCGCAAAATCCAACATTCTTGCCAAGTGTGTTGAAGTGAAGTCCAGAAGTCTAGGCTTTTGTCTAGTCCGTATTAATGGGTGGCTTGACTTTGGCAAATAATTCAAAGTCAATCCAAATGATCAATATCAATTAACCTATATAAGTAAACATCGAGTGAAATTTGAGAGTACATCTAGGCCTATGCCTACTAATTTCAGATAACTGCGGACATCGACATGACATTGCGATGCGTCCCGTTTTCTAACTCCTTTATACTTTATAGTCTTGTAAAAAGAAGAGTTCCGTTTTTATTTTGACAGGAAACTTAGCAGTATATTATTAAACTATTGACTACTGATTGAAAATTGGAAATTCCTATTTCAGGAAAATTAATCCCGCTCGTCGGACATAGAACTATAAATCGGTCGAAAAAGTTAGAACTTGAGAACAAAAGTATATTATATGACTTTATATGCCACCACCGAATAATATGTGCTATCGAGACGGATTATTATTCACGAATCGTACATGTATTTTGTTTGAGATCAGTCACTGGAATTTTTTTTAAACAAATAAAAGGAAAGATCGAAACACAACGTTACTGCGAACCTTCCGTATGGACCTCATGAACCACACCTGCCGCCATGCACCGATCGACCAACATATTGCGGGCATGTCAACGTGCCTTATTTTTAGGGGACGCGGAGCTTTTCTGAAAGAGTGGTGTTTCTAAAAAAAAAAAAAAAAAAAAAAAAAAAGTGAACATGATTGTGCTCGCTTTTTTTAATCTTCTCGTCGCAAATAATGCATATCGCCACGAATACTTGGCCTACTTTCGGGGGGTGAGGGAGGTCATACCAAATAAAAATTATTCCTAGTTTCTCGTCCCCGCCCGCATCCTTTTTTCGCCTTTTGATGCCTTTTGGGGTCAGGGACCCAAGAAGAATATAAATACAGCTGTATAACGTGAATACGAGCCCAGTAGCTATGTGCGGTGACCATCTTGGAAAAATATCAAATCTCAAATAACGCGGTACCCCCTCATTTTCGAAAAATCCGGATGAGAAACTATAGGAATCAGTTTTACTTGGCCTCACAGGGGCAGGGGCATGGGCATGATCCAGGGTCTCGTACAAGGGGAGTAGCACAAGTCTGAAAATGTTTAGACCAGCACTGCGTGTGTTGAAGGTTAATAGTGAGCTTGTATTTTCGGAAATTTCAGTTCAGCGGTTCATGCTAGTAAAGAAATTGCGGGGTCTGAAAATTACGACTAGTGTTAGTAGTTTTCTGCGTAACGCGTAACACGTAACAAGCACGGTCATGACCATAGGTCATGACCTGCTTCTTGTCGTCATCGCTCACTGGTCGCACGCGCGGTGCCTTTTCATCTCCTTGAATTGGCACACAATGGACATACATGTAGGCAAGCGCGCATTCCTTTCCCCTACTTTCGATGTTTGTTTCCAAACAATTATACTGCGTATCGACTACAAGAGCCTAAAAAAGATGGAATTTTCCTATTTTATTACTCAGTTATTGCTTCTTTTATTTATGACTAATTCATCTTATTCGATCCCTCTATACTACCCCGCTGAATCTCTTTAATATTCTGCGATACTTGCTTTTTTTGCATGATATACTTACGTTTTTTATTTTCCTGTTTATTATTAATCTGTTTACATTTTTGGTCTTCCAGTTTTCACCTTTCTTTCACGTTCCGCCAATATTGCGACTCTTTTGTATAATTTATGTAAATTCTTGTAGTGAGAAAAGTAAATAACGATGTGTTCAAGGAACTTGCTCAATTGAATGAATTGTTTAATTTTTTTCATAAATTACCATTTCCTCCAAGAAATTTGTTTTTCCTTCTATCATACCAATGTGTCCGAAAATATGAATTGGGAACATGTTCTTCCTAAATATATACTTGCTTAACCCATTTTTGACATCGGAACTAAATAAGATTGATCTTCGAACTTATTCGGATTTTCTACTTGTTAATTATATATAATTTATGAAATTACACTTTCACTGGCCAGATTCCTCGATTTCTGTTGTAATACTAAACGTACAATTGTTGGCAATTACTTGTCAAATTTGACTTTCATTATAATATGATGGTCCATCATAATTATAGCCAACGTTGTACCACCCCCCCCCCCCCCATCAATATCCCAAGTTTGAAAGAATCGATATCAGTGGAGTATAGGCTTATACTATACTGATTACGTAGCCAAATAGGCCTACAATGTTAGTGAAAAGAACATTATATGGCCGAACTAAGCTATGTCCAGCGTGCACCCCATCGACCCTACCCCCTCGACCCTACCCCCTCCCCCTCAGCTTAACAACACAGACATATTTTGTCTGTTTTGGGTAAAAAGTTAGCGCCAACGTTCGTGACGGACAAAGGATAGCGGACAAAAAAACTCGTCTTTCTATACTTAACAATGGTTCGTGTAGACAAAGATGTTCTTTTGACTATACCAGAACCATTGTGAAGGGTATACAATGAGGGTTTGTTTTGTCCACTCTCTTTGTCCGTCATGTTCATAGTGACTCTGTATACAACTGTTGTCAATGGCCAACTGATTACGTAACCAAGTACATGTACATGTATAGCGTTGATAAAAAGAAACTTTGAACCTTCAACGTTGATATTGTACGTTGCAGGGGCCGCGGAACGTCTCGGAAAGTGAGTGGGGGGGGGGGGGGCTGCGTGTATACGTCTGCACGTGTTTACTGAAAAGTGGGGGCTGCAGCCACCCCCCCCCCCCCCCCCCGGTTCCGCGATCCCTGCGTTGTATACCCGCGATTTGGACATGAGGCATTCGTAAATACATGTACGTGAATTGACTAAAATATAAGAGTGTTACACAAAGAAGTGCAGAATAACAAAAAAAGATGCGCATGCGGCTTTGTTTCCATTTCTAATCTGTCTCCTTTTTGGCGGCCAGGCCAGCCGAGCGACGTTTAATAAGGAGACAATGAATCATGCTCTCTGCGTGTTTGTCGATATTTATGTTTGTGTTAAAACACAAATACTTCTTCTTTTCTTGGCTATTTCAATAGTGCTTTTTATCTGTAGGGACAATTTTTTTTTTTTCGCCAAACCTTCAAAAACCTTCAAAAATCGCTCAGTAAGGGGTTATCGGGTCCAGTTTCCCTCCATAATTCCCTGACAAGCAAAAAGAAAAAGAAAAAGAAAAAGAAAAGAAAAAGGTCTTCACTTTAAAAGGGGGGGGGGGCACAATCGAGAAAATGGCGGATCGTCTATGGTAAAAATTCATACTGCTCTTCCAAAAGGGGGGGGGGGGCGGGGCACGGGCCGGTTGTGCCCCCCCCCCCCCTGGATCCGCCACTGGATTTGGATGTATTGTCTGAATTGTCCTGGTGACTTCGGCGGGTTTTGTAGGATCGTTCGTGCGTTGTGGTATTTGCTAGTCGACTTTCAATTACGTGTCCGTTCACACAGCAAATAGCGAATTTAAATTCGATAAATGTTGCTCTGGGTCGTCATTCGAATTCGAGTTTTGAACTCGAGTTCTAATTGCGACTACCCTGTTTACACACAAATGAACTCTAGTTCAAATTCGACTAAAGTCGACTTCAGTCTCTGTGTAAACGGGGTCCTAGTTTCAACGCAATTTGCTGGACGAATTAATATTAATAAAATTCAAAATAATTATGGAACGCAAATGGAATGGGAAGTCGCCTATACATGCGACAAATATAAAAATAGCGAAGGTTTTATATGAATTAATCGTTGAGAATTGTTGAGTGTATAAGGAGCCTGTAAGAAACGTCATCAATACAAGAATTATGAAACTCAAACGAAAAAGGCGAGACGAATTTAGATCTACTTGACGAATTAATTTTCTCGCTAACGATAATAATTTCGTCGGGTCGTCTTCAGAACAAGACTTATGAAACGCAAACTAAACAGGCGAGACGATTTACTTGACGAATTAATTCTCTAGCTATCGATGGAAATAGTTTGATCGGGCTGTCTTCAGGAATAATGAAACGCAAACGGTAAAGAGGCAATTTGCTGGACAAATTAATATTGATAAAATTCAAAATAATTTCGTCGGGCCGACTTCAAGGAAAGAATTCTGAAACGCAAATGGAATGGGAAGTCGCCGATTTATGTGACAAATATATTCAAATGTTGCCGGACTGAAATCAAAAGGCAATTTTCCGAAGTTAAATTTTACCAACCGTATAACGCCTTTGCCTACATCCGGGTTGGGTAGGAAAGAGATTAGTCCATTTTAATTGGGCCGTCGCGCAGCGTCGGGGCATAGGGGAAATATACAAGAGACCGTTTTGAGTTTTGAGGTGTCAAATGCAACGGGCTATTGTGCCGATATCCGGTGACTGTAACAAAAAATACTACAACTTGGGGTGGGCGTAATAGCCATTGTGGCCCTATTATTTCAAATCCCAAAATCTTCATCATCTTGCCCCCCCTGCTGTGTCCTGCATGCTTCTCATACGCCCGGTTCAATACACCTTTTTATATTCATTTGCAGGCCAGTAGCTCGGATTTTCAAAGGGGGGGGGGTGCGTCAATCAAGAAAACGGATCTTCAGTGGAGTACCCTGGATTTTTCTTACAAGGGAAGCAAATTTTGTCAACTGTCAAATTCTGCTTGGAGGAAGACCCATATATTTTTCTTCTCATCAGCCCCTCCAAAACTGGGGGGGGGGGGGGGTGGTATCGGATAGGTCCACATAAACCCGTTTAAGCATGCATCACATAAAGAACCTCTCTGACTCTTCTTATTGAAATACATTACATTGAAAAATGGACTACGGGCCTGGTATGTGGGAATAAAATATGACACATCTACCTTAAAATAGTAAACTAAAATCGTAATACTAAATGAAGAACAGGGTCCGCTACAGTGGACGGCTAGAATGATTGACATGTTTACACTTGCGCGCAAATTGTTGGTTAGCACACGCAGTCTCTCTGCTTTCACCAACAAGCGGCACTGTCTTTGATGAGAGAGAAGAGGAAACATAAAGCTAATGTCACGAATTTGGCATATAATTTATGCATTTTGTTTCTCGTCACCTCATAATTTCTAAGCGCTCGAGAACGAGATACATTTTACTTACCCACACGTTCCTATGCGCAGGCCAGGCGCGTCGATTCGTTCGGGATAGATAAAGCACTGTGGGGGGGGGGGGGGGGGTATCGTTTGTGAACAATGCTCTCCCCCTTAAGCTGGTACGTTTTCTTGTTTTTTAGATGGCTAAAATTATTAATCTACAGTATTACATTAAAGAAATACTGACATGATGAACTCAATATTTCAAGCAAGAAAGGTGCTCTAAAATCACATGCAAATCGCCTTGCCCGGTTGCCTTCTTTTTCTGGAGTATCTTTTTTCTGAAGTTTTCCGATAATTAAAGGGGAATCCACATTCTTAGCAAGTTGATTTGAAAGGAATCCGACAAAGAAAGTTATGAATTCTTGAAAATGCAATTAATAGAAGTATGCAAATCTTAAATTGGCATTTTGGTTATAGTTGGTTGTGATATGACATGGACAACTCTCCCATTTTGTCATATACACAAAATGATCACTAACTGCTCTTTTCTCCAAAGCGCTCTTTCCCTTGGGCAGTAATCAGAATATATTGTAGTGACCATATTCTTCAAATGTTGTTCAAACTTTCACCAATATACTTCTCTAATTTTTAATCTTGCTTTCAGAACTTGCAATTAAGTTTCGATTCTCCATTGATCTCGAGTCAGGACCACCGCTATTTGTTTTTCACTCCTTATTCTAAATCGCTGACACATCTTTCTTCTTTGCTTTCTACGATTTCAAACAGTAACTGATAATTGATAAATTAAGCTTTTTATATTCAAGCGTCGATCGTCAGTCAGAAACGATATGCTTGTTCAGGAAAATCATTAAAAGTTCGATTTATTCATATTTTGCTTCCTATTCGGATCTATTTTATTCAAGGGTCGTCAGTCAGAAACGATATGCTTGGTCACGATAATCATTAGAAGTACCGATTTATTCATATTTTGCTTCATATTCACATCTTTTTTATTCAAGCGTCGTTAGTAAGAAACGATATGCTTGTTCAGGAATATCATTAGAAGTACCGATTTATTCATATTTTGCTTCCTATTTGGATCTTTCTTATTCAAGCGTCGTCAGTCAGAAACGATATGCTTGGTCACAATAATCATTAGAAGTTCCGATTTCTTCATATTTTGCATCCTTTTCGGAACTATTTTTATTCAAGCATCGTCGGTTAGAAACGATTTGCGTGGTCACAATAATCATTATATAGAAGTTCCGATTTCTTCATATTTTGCATCTTTTTCGGAACTATTTGTATTCAAGCGTCGTCAGTCAAACGATATGCTTGGTCACAATAATCATTAGAAGTTCGATTTATTCATATTTTGCTTCCTTTTCGGAACTATTTTTATTCAAGCATCGTCGGTTAGAAACGATTTGCGTGGTCACAATAATCATTATATAGAAGTTCCGATTTCTTCATATTTTGCATCTTTTTCGGAACTATTTGTATTCAAGCGTCGTCAGTCAAACGATATGCTTGGTCACAATAATCATTAGAAGTTCGATTTATTCATATTTTGCTTCCTTTTCGGAACTATTTTTATTCAAGCATCGTCGGTTAGAAACGATTTGCGTGGTCACAATAATCATTATATAGAAGTTCCGATTTCTTCATATTTTGCATCTTTTTCGGAACTATTTGTATTCAAGCGTCGTCAGTCAAACGATATGCTTGGTCACAATAATCATTAGAAGTTCGATTTATTCATATTTTGCTTCCTATATTCGGATCTATTTTATTCAAGGGTCGTCAGTCAGAAACGATATGCTTGGTCAGGATAATCATTAAAAGTTCTGATTTCTTCATATTTTGCTTCCTATTCAGATCTTTTTTATTCAAGCGTCGTCAGTCAAACGATATGCTTGGTCACAATAATCATTAGAAGTTCCGATTTCTTCATATTTTGCATCCTTTTTCGGAACTATTTTTATTCAAGCGTCGTCGGTTCGAAACGATTTGCGTGGTCACAATAATCATTATATAGAAGTTCCGATTTCTTAATATTTTGCATCTTTTTCGGAACTATTTGTATTCAAGCGTCGTCAGTCAAACGATATGCTTGGTCACAATAATCATTAGAAGTTCGATTTATTCATATTTTGCTTCCTATATTCGGGTCTATTTTATTCAAGGGTCGTCAGTCAGAAACGATATGCTTGGTCAGGATAATATTCTGCATCCTTTTCGGAACTATTTTTATTCAAGCGTCGTCTGTTAGAAACGATTTGCGTGGTCAGGAAAATAATTAGAAGTTCAGATTTCTTCGTATTTTGCTTCCTTCTCGGACCTTTTTTGACTATGACTCTGCCAAAGTATAAACTTCATGCCGGATGTGCGTGGTTACATAATGGCTTACAATGACTTATTGATCGGTCTCTGGCCGGCGGCAAACATGAAAGGATATTATCTCGACAAAAGGAACGCATCTGCACGCCACAATTAAGGCTCCCTCGGTGGGTGGCTATTGTTATGCAAATTCAACCTCATTAACTTCCTGGCGTGCAGGGGCGTTCCAAGCAATTAGTGCAACCGTGCAAGAGCGTTCCTCTGCGTGCCGACGGCTTCCGGGGTTTCTCCGTGATCCCTAAGATTTCTAAACAAAAAGATTGATTAAATTTGATTAGAATTTAACAGCCTTGAGTTGAAAAGTGTCCATGAAATATTTTATTATGAGAGCTGCCATTTGTTATTTTGGATGACATAACAATATCATCCTGTTACTGCAGAAAACAAATATCATGACCTAAAAAATTGCATCTATATGTTTGGAGATCATATCTTGCCCTTTTTTGTTCAGATGTAGGTCGTTGTATATCTCATTGTTTTTCAGGAAAGAGCATCATGTGTCTTAATGAAATATTTTATTGTTCCAAGCATTATGATAAAGTACAGTTTATTGTTATCATTGTTTTATATTCAACTCTCTTTGCTTTATATTCTGTTTTAATTGTCGAAATGTGATAAGGTGAAAAGATTTTGTTTTCATGGCAAAGGATTGGATTTTTCTTATATACCATACAATCAGAGGAGACAAAATAATGTACAATAATGGATGTTACCTTTTGCAGGTTGCCAAAGGAGCTACTGGACCTAAATGTGGCCTCATCTTCGTCTACAACGACCCGTGAGTTTTTAAATTTTCTTCTTTATTTCTCACTGTTAATCCCATTCTACATGTATACCTACATTTTGTGACAGAAGAATATACTATGTTGACGTTTTCAAGCTGACAGATCTATGTGTACTGTGACCTTCATGTGTCCTGAAAGGTCTATCGACCTGGCCAGGTTTAAAAAAACTTATTATCAATAACAACTGCCCCATTTCTATGACAAATTTGCTCTCAGCCAATCAGATGCAAGTATTTCAGTAGTTTATAACTGTTATTCGGTGGTCATGATTACAATCATGATCATACAAATTGAAAGACAGACCACCTAATTCGTCCTCATGACGATATAAATTCTAGTTGTAACTTGTTATTGATAACAAGTTTTATGAAACGGGGCCTTGATGTAAATGTGAACAAGAACCTTTGATGAAATAAAGATGTGATGAAGCAAACTGTACTGCAGGGAAGCTACCCTTTTTTCTTTGAAAATTGTCCAATTTGCCTATTTGATTAAAAGACAAATGAATTTTATTGCTTTTTTACAAAGTTGAGTAGCATATGTGACCCGACGCCTCAAAACCTACAATAAGTCGCCAAAATTATTATTTTTGTTTTATACATTTTCTGAAAGTAGAGATTCTCAGCTTTTCAATGGTATATCACTTGCCTAGTTTACTCAATGATAACACCTTTAAATATCACATTTAGAATCAGTATGTAACCAGTAATCAATAACTCCTATTCAGTTAAAATGGCCGTTTAAGTTCGGAACAAAAGAGTGCTAAACCTTCGCTCTCTGTGTGCGCCCAAGTAAAACTGGGTATTCATATGGCCATAGCAGCCGGTATGAAAGGATTATTAGATTAGGCTGAATTTTGGCACACTGCTCACGGAGGATCTATTCATTACTCACTCCAAAAATCAATTTAATACCTTTAGAGGTAAAGTAGTAATTTGGCATTGAATGAAAGTATTACAAAAGCTCTCCAAACATTCATTAGCTGGACAGGTGAGAAAAGGAGTCATTTTAAACTGCCCCAAAAACATATTTTTAAGTCGAATTACGACTCACAAACTTGAGACATGAAAGAATGATAATGAAACTACCCATTTCTAACAAAAACAGAAAATCGACTCATCCAAGCAAATTTACTATTTGGGTTGTTTGCTACGTTGTGGTCCGTGCGACTTATTGTAGGTTTTGAGGCGGCGGGTCACATATGTACATGTATGTGTACAAGTATTTCAGGTAATGCAAATATGTCACGTCAGCTGATTTCTTTTGTCATAAATCATCTTTGAGATATTTTTTGTTTCTTCTTTCTTGATTTGGTGTTTCAGGAAGGGTTTTGACTTGAAGAGACATCTAACAATATTTGAGAAGTATGATTCTTGGAATTCATCGGACTATAGGATTTTCCAGGGATTGAGGTATGTATGATTTCTGCTGTATGAAAGGAACAAATTGACGAACTGCTGCAATTTTGATTTTTGAAGGCTTGTTGGCAGAGCCTGCATGTATCTAATGACTAAGGTTGGTTTATCCCTCCCTGGCATACAAAATTGTGAAATCATATGGAAATAAACTATGATTATATGCATGTAAAGAGTTATAAAGGACCATGGTCAAATAAAATAAATCAAGAAAAGCAGAAGAAACACCTGATTTAGCTGCAGAACTGCGTGAATATATTCCATGTACAGGTATGTAATGCAACTCGGATAAACTTGTGCTGAATCATATAAATTTGCATATCATTACTATGAGAAGCATTTTGGAATATTTGTTTCTTTCTGGAGATAATATTCTTTTATGTTTTTTTTAATTCTTTGATGACAGAGCTGCATCGATCTGTGGAAAACCTGATAACCCGGTAGCATATTTCAGTTTGGACAATGACTGGTAAGAATTTAATGTTTTAAAGGTTATGTCTTAGTATGTGTTGTGTTGACTGCAAGAAGTGAAATATGACTAGGGGAAGAATTTCCATCTATTCAAAATGTTGAAATGTGTATGAAAACATTCTTCATAGGAATATGTGTGAAACGTTAATCCAATAATAACAAAGTGGTGTCGTACCATTGTATGACATATATATTACAAAGAGGACATAAAAGAATCTTCAAAATGATTATGAACTAGCCAAAACTTCAAAAGAAGATATTAATGGTTACACCATGAAACCTGTATATAAAGACTGCGCAAAGGAGACAAGAAAGGTGGTCTTAATAGACAGGTGCTCTTTGTGTACAGATATCTTTAATGCATTTTTCAATGAAAAATACCGTCAAGGGAAACAAAAGATGTGGTCTCTATAGACGAGTGGTCTTTCTATACAGGTAGTTTCTAAAGTAGGTTTCACTATGTTACAATCACATTCCATCATTGTTTACAGGGATGAAGTGGAGGTACCTCTTGATCAGTGCTTCGTTGGTCAGTACGCCCTCATCAAGTTCCTTGGTCCTAGAGATGACACCGCCACCAGGCTGGGGGTCATTGGGGTCCAGTTCTATGGCTTCTCCCGAACCTCATCGGTCCTAGACAACGTAGACATTGTGAGTAATGATCTTCTATTGATGACTGCCAAATTCGACTTGACTCCAATGATGATTATAATAATAAGTCCTATAACACTAATATTTTAACTAATATTTAAGCTCTAGATCTGTAGCCATTTACTCACAAGAAGAAACTGTTACAAGAAATTGTATACTATTTTGCATGATTTTTTTTTGTTGGACAAATTGAACTTTATTTCCACAGTCATTCAGAATCATGCTTACTGTAGAAGATATCATCACGCAAGTGAAAATGTCACTAATGAGGAACTTAGAGAAATGTAATGTATTGCTGGTTTTATAATTGGTGTTGACTTAATCTTTTTTTCAGTCAAGTGTGGCTCCTCTTCCATACGATGTTGATGCTCCAATAGACACAATGGTTCTCTTTACACAAGTCCTCAGTTTCATTGTTCGCATCTGCCAAGATCTGGTGAGTCCAGTGAGAAGTCCTATGTTGTTGTTGTAGGATTCCATTTCTTGATATCTCGTGTTTTACCTGTAGAGTGATTATAGTGAAAATAATAATAGTAGTAATGACACTGGTAATAATTGATAGTGATAATAATAATAATGATATCAACAATGAAGGATTGACATATAGATTATGTCAATGAGAATGCAAAGAGTTCTGCACCTACTACTGCAGTTAATACATTTATAACCAGATCTATTTCTCAAAATGCATTTATCTCTACTTATACTACTGCTGCTACTACTACTACTACTACTACTACTAACAATGTTACTACTACTGCTATTACTTTTGCTATTATGACTACTACTACTACTACTACAACTCCAATTCATTTCCAGTCTTATTTATCTTCACAGGAGGTGATGAAGAAGAGGAAAGAAGGTACGGTGATGCGTATCCCTGTACCAGACATGCAACACCTCACACTCAACATCATCAGTCAAATCTACAATGCAATCCCTCAGGAGTAAGTACTTTCTCTGTCCACTAGCTTCAGTCAGTATGTGCAATCGTGTAATGTGTCTGTAAGTCATGTTTGATAGTGCTCTTGGTAATAATGGAATGCTTGTATAGTGCATGTTTCTTCCAAAGTGTCTGTATTGCAAAGGAGACTGAAAATATGTGTTAATGTACATGTATCTACAAAAAGGAGATGCAATCAAGGTTTTCCTTAACCCCTTCAGGACCCTTGGCTGCAAATCCTGCCTAGGAATGTAAGTGATGAACACAGTGTTTGGACGAAGAAGGTCTACATTTCCCCTTGAAAATCAGAAAGAAATTACATGCGTAGATCTACATGTATCATGAAGTTTATATCCATGAAAGATTTTTAATACCCATTTGATCTATGCAAATCATTTAAAGTAAAAATTCCACCTGTAGAAGTACTTTGATAGATTACAATGTTCCAAAAATGTGGTGGTGGCTCAGGAGGGGTTAAACAGAAAAGTGACAGCTACAATCATGAATGTATATTTTTTTGAAGCATCCACCACGAAGGGTTGATAACTTGCGTTAACTCTTTGATTCCAGGGATAACCAGTGGGTGTATGCCAGGATACTGTGTTTGAATCTGCTTCATATCACCATACCAAACCTGGCCAAGCATAGAGAGAAGGAGAATGCCAAGGCAAGAATGTTGTCAGATCTTCAACTTCAGGTATGTACATGTACATGTCATAGACAATTCCGTAGGAATGCTGCTTTTACTCTATGTAGGGCATTGATGTGATACTAATGAGAGCCACACTGGTAAAGGTTGGGGTTTACACTTATTGACTTTTGTCATGACTATGCATTGGACTAATTAGCCTTTCTTGGTAGCAAGTCTGCTAAAATTTTGTCACAGGCAGTCTTTTGCAAGTTTCTAAGTATGGAAGTTGTCACACAGTTTGTTGGCTTTGGGGAGTTCTCAATTACATGTATTTTGCTTCAAGTGTTTTTGGTATGGCATTAGCTACATAACATTCAGATATTGATACTCCTAGTATTAGGTATGTACATGTATGTAAATGAAATTTTGACATGATATGTAATAGTTACATGTAGATACAGTTGCAAGGTTCTATTCATGGTTTGTTTGTACAGGATCACCCAAAGCTTGGAGAATTTCATTTGCATGGTGCCCAAATTCGAGAGACACTATCTGACAACCAACCAGCAACAGACAACCAGACATCTCAAGAAACACCTATGCAAGACACATCAGGAAATGAACTAGAACCATCAGAGACCTTGACAGATGCACAGCAAGAAACATCTGCAAACACTCCAACAAGACAACAAACAACTCAAGCTGAACAGTCACATGAGACATCACCTCAAGGACCAAACAGCAGGTCAACATCAACAACCACACCTCCTGCAGTCTCGCCCCCACCGATCTCCATCTCGGGCACATCCAGCCCTATGTCGGAGACCAGGGACTTGGACACAAGCCTGGACCAGAGACAAGCAAGGGAGCTGTTCAATCACCTGTGCCAGCTGGCGAGCTTTGACGGAGGAGACGGGTTGCAGGAGGATCCCAGGATGCTGCTGAAGGCAGCTGCTGAGGGGTGCATTCTAGATGGTAAGGGAGAGAGTGCTGTTAGGAAACAGTGTTATTCTCATTGTTATTTGCCATTTTATATGCCACACAGAACATGCAAGGCCTTTGAACAACCTTCACAGTTGGAAAATAAGTTTCCAAGAGGTATCAAGGAATGCCATCTTGTGTCTGATGATGCCCTTGTCTGGCTCTCCAACCTTCATTTGTCCCTGTACATGAAGCTGCAGCTCGTCTTATGAAAGGAAAATATAATTTTTGATAGGTGTTTGGATGGTGTGGATGCATTCAAACTGTGCTTCTTCAAACAGCTCATTACATTCAGTGGTGCAATCCATAGTATCCTTCTAACTTCTTTGTATTATAAGAAGATGATTTGATGCCACCGCCAGAGGCCATTATCCGTATTGTCAGTAATTGAAAGAAAGAAATTGTGCATAGTAGCACCCATAAACTCAAAGTGAAAATATTTTTTTTACATTTCGTAAGTTATAAACCAAATTTGAAAAAGTAGGAGGAGAAAGGAGCTGAATGTAAAGGTGTGATGGTAAATTTCATTGTAGATGCCCTGAAGTGTAAATTGAAGTCTCTGTAATGAGGATAAATCCGACTGTGCATAGGACCTTACATGTTAGACAATCAAATACATTCTTTATGTCATTGCATTCTACAGGTGCTGCAGTTTTCTTCCCAGGCAAAGATGCAAGAAGGGAAGAGCTCTTCAACATGATGAATTCAATGGTGGTAAGTTTGGACTTTTTCAAAAGTGTGGAAAATTATGCGAAGAACTTATATAGAATGCAGAAGTCATCTTTTATCACTCCAAAATAGCTGAATATAAGTTGATTTGCTGAATCTATAGGTAAACAATATTATAACTATAATAACTTTAAAACTTGGTGTTAACTTTTTTACCAATTTTTAAAATTTCTGTCCAAAACCCTATACTGAGAGAGAAAATGCAACATTCTTAATCTGATGCAAAAGATTCACTTCTGAAATGTATTCTTTGTGAATCTTGTATCATATGAACAACCTTTTAATTGTAAAAGTTGGATATTGCTGTACCTTTCTGATGACATACAGTATTTATCAGTTATATTCATGTAATATGCTTTCAAGCATCGTTAAATGAATTTTAATTGATTGCTTTAATGAAATAATTCATTCAGCTATAATGATGTTTTGCACTAGAATCAAGTAAAATAAAGGACAACAAATACAATAATGGAGATACAATTAGATACATGTACACTGTATAGTGGGAGAGAAAAGAAAAAAGAAGAGGCCCAAAATAGTGTAGAGTAGATATGTGAGAGGAGGATTCACAAAGCATGTTTATTTAGATGTCAAAACGTGATCACTGTATTGCAGTGTGTGATATATTTTTTTTCATTATGTAGACTGGTGAAGATACAGCCGTTGGACTTGTGTTCCAGTCACTCTGTCGATTCTTCAGCACTGTAGATCCAAGTGGCTTGCTTGAGCTCCCTTCAAGCTCACAAGAGGTGAGATCATGATTATTCTAATTTATTGAAATGCATGGTAGAATATTTCTGGAAGAAACAATTTCTTTGCTTGAAAAGCAAATAATTTGGGTTTTTTTTCGTCAAGTACACGTCTTCTCTTTTATACTTCCTAGTTACTGGGTATTACCACATCATTTCTTCAAATTCCGTAGACATGTCAATATTTCTACTATCCAGATAATAAGATAAGTTATGTATCTAAATGAATGTTTATTGGAGCGGCACATCCATCTTAATATGCAACTTGTGTTAACTAGGTTATTACAGTTAAAGGTTAACTTGTTAAAGTGATTCATGATACCTGTTACAGAGCTTGATACCATAATTATGATTCAATACACATTTCTTTCGTTAGGAATTCAATCAAGGTTCTGTCCTCATGGTCTTTGACACCCTCCTCTCTGCCTCGTACAAAGAGTTTGCTGAACTGATCGAGGAGGGGGAGGAAGGGTCACCCCCTTCGGGTCCCTCCCATGTCTGTAGCCTGCTGTGTGCCCTACAGACTAGCCTGCTAGGTTGGGCCAAGCACTGCCTCACAGACTCCAAGGGAGACACCAAACTGAAGAAGACAGCAGGGGAAGTCATCAGGGACTGTGAGTATAAGTGACAAAAAATGTTAACCTTTTGCCAGTATTCATAAATGCGTCATATATGTAGTTCAGGTTTTAACCCCGATTAAGTGTGTTGAGTTAGTGCACTGACTTAAGGAGCGCCAGTTGTCAGCCTTCTTGTCCCGTAAAAATTACCATACTGTAATAATGAATAAATAGACAAAAATTATGTCAATATAAAGTAAATTTCCTCATTGATTTTCATGACTGAATTTTTTTTAAATTGTCATGTTTTGTGGTAATAGTCATGTTAATGACACATTATTTTATGTTTGATTGAGTTTGTAATAAAGATTTTCATTTGGATTTTCACTGACATGTCAAAAGACCTTTTGCACAAAGCAAATTATCCATGATTGTTGTAAATTTATATGTTTGTCATTGTTTAGTGATTTATATTGTATTTTTTAAAATTCTCTATCCATCACTGTTTATCACTACATGGTCAGTTTGATAATTGCTTGACTGATGAACGATCTGCAAGATGTGTTAATGATTGACTTTCTGCAGATTGTGGGATGCAATGTTCCTGGGCTAGGAATGCTCTCTGCCTGCTTCAAAGCCAGAAGGGTGTAAACAACAGACTCGATGACCTCATACACACCTTCATCCCCACTGCTTTCAGACAGTTGGTAAGGATAAAAATTGTGTAGATGTTTAGGCACTGCAAAAATTTCTACTCACTGGCATCAACTTGGGGGGGGGGGGGCGGGTAGTTGCCCCTCCAGTCCTGGTTTTGATAGTCAATAGTGATCTAGATTATAAAAATTAGAGCTCTTTTCAGGCCTCACATTCCTTTCAGAACAAAAAATACTGATAGGGATTTGAAGAATCAGAGCTCACAAACTTGTTTGTACACAGTATTCATGTGGAATTAACAATAAATATATTTTCATGATTGATTCTGTTTTATTTTTCTGTCAGGTTCTCTGTGTTACTCTGTTGTGTGAGATGGATCTGCCATACCTACACTTAGCTCAGAGGCTACTCAGTGTTGCTGTGGAAATCAGACAGCTAGAAACGAAACTCAACATTCACTTTCCAAAGGCAAGTCATTGACCATACTCTGTAGGCTCTGTATATCTGTCTGCCTGTCTGTGTTTGTGTGTGACTCTGTTGTAGTAGGAGATGGATTTGCCATACTAACCACTAGGGCAGAAACTACTCTGGTAGCTTTTGAAATGAGACATAGAAACAAAGCTTAAAATCCACATCCTAAAGGGAAGACACTGATAATAGTTCATGCACTGTATTTGTGTTATGAAGATTAAATCAGAGGGGAGGGGGGGGGGGGGGCAGTAGAAAGAAACAAGAGAAAGAGAGAGAAAAAGTGTATGTTTATCAAATTAACTGCTATTTTAAGGATAATTGTTTCTTGTTCTTAAAAGCTTTCTTTAGTATTTGATAGTGTAACCCTGAAGTTTTTCTAAGAATTACAGAAAGACATAATGGATGTCTCATGAAATGTGAACTTTCTAGTCGTAATGTGGTTGTGAGTTTAGCAGTGACCCTAACACTCCAGTCATTTTGATGAATTCTTACAGGATGGCACACCAGTCCAAGGCAGTGCCAAGGAGGAGGTTGTCATCCTGAGGAAGTGGCACATTGAATCGGCTCATAACTATGACAACAACCAGCATGTCACACAGATCTTTACATGTCCTGGTGCTGACCTCTTTGAAGTGACCTTTGACCCCAAATGTGAAACTGAGAGAAGGTACACGTAACGCACAACCATAATTTCTCTGTCACAGAAGTATATGCATGTTTCTTTACCCATAATTAGTAAAATTAATTAAAATATGCACTTCTATTAAAGAAAATGTGTGGTTGTGCAATAGTTTACAGAAATTGCAAATTCTGAAAAAATACAGAATTGTGCCATGAATTTGCATGATCTTATTGTTCTCTGTACAGCTTATTGTAATTCTACATACATGTACAAAATAATCTTTTTTTCAAAAATCATATATGTAAAGTTTATCAAAAATCAAAGATATAATGTCGGTCTCAAAGTATTGTATATTGTGTCTTCTGTTTCTTAGCTTCAAAGCGCATATATTATATTTGTGATGAATAAGTACAATATATGAAAAAAAGATAATGGGAAATGATTATTATCAAACATTTCTCTCGTTTTGTAGATATGACTATTTGGAGTTTACAGACTCCAAAGGGGTGAAGACTCGCTATGATCAGAAAGTTGGCACAGACAAATGGCCGACCAACGTTACCTTCAACAGTGGACAACGCCTTCAGTTCCTCTTCCATTCTGACAGCAGCAACAACTTCTGGGGATATAGCTTTGATGTAAGTTCAATTAGATGTGTAATTGCCTATCCGCTGCTGAATCAGATTGAAGGATCACGCTCTCCCCCAATGGCTAATTTACCTACTTCCACATCGCTCTAGAATTGAATGCTTTGTAATATTACATTACATGTTTGGAATTAAGTACTATCATTTGTTAATGCTTTTAATTACAGGGAACATATTGTGAAGTTTTAATCTGAATGAGGCTTCAAGCTGTCAAAACTGAGTAGAATAACCACATCTGTTGTATGAATTTGCAGTAACTAACATTTCATTTGCCTTAAGAACTAGAATTTGATCATTAATTACATTGATTTCAAAGTTGTATACTCCATCTTTCATACTATAAGAATTATATTCAAAGTGGAAAAATGAAAAAGAATTTAATTGATTTGAACTTCAAGCACACCTTATTCCATTCTTTGGATGTAATTTGCATTTTTACCTAACTTGTTTTTCTATATTATGTTTGCTAGGTGGTAGCCAAAGGCAAGCCAGACGTGTCTCTACCATGGTTGTATGATCTACAGCTTGGATTGGCTAAACTCATTGGTACCCTCTGCTCACAGATCCTCTCTCTCAAATCAGGTAAACATACCTTCAAATTCTGAAAGAATTTTCTATAATTTCTGTGTGTTGAGCGCCAGAAGGGCATTATTAACTCTGTTAAATGATGTGAGGTAGTATGCCCTTCTGACTCTCAGCAGACATGTTTGATAAATGCACATTATATAGAAATAGCTGGAGGACAGCTTGGAAGCAAGGCGCCAAGAGCTTCGAGATAGACAGAAGAGAAGCTTTGAAGGAGAAGGGCAGACGGAGGAAGACTTAAGCTGCCCAAAGCCCCCCTATACACGGCTTTCCCTGCCATAATTGCTCTAGAGTCTGTCGCTCGAGGATTGGTCTATTTAGTCATTTTAAATCATGCCATAACGAAATAAATTCCCATTAACCCTTGAACCCAATGAAACAGCGATCATATTCCAATGTATTTGTGTGCAACAGAACACCAGTCCTAGTTCTGTTCTGTGGATAGTTTGACAGTAAATAGTCATGCACTCATTGGCTGCTTTACTTTGGGCATGACCTTAATATTTCTTCATTAGAAAGGATACAAAGTTAGTATATCCTCATTAACTATACATACGTTTATACATATAGTACTGTATGTCATTGCCTATTTCTTTTTTGTTTGAGAAGATTTGGAGCCTCGTTTTGAGTAAGACGTATAATGAAGTATAAATTGTTACACATTAAGATTGCAGGGACATTGTACCCTCCATTTAGGCAAGAGATCAAAAATATCACAGCGTGCCGCCTGCAGGCTCCCGCCAAGGCACGCGCCAATTAACGGACCTATGCCCACCGCGGCCTGCCGCCTCGCACTTAAAAATAAATCCGTCATGCCCGCCGGGGCCTGCTACCGATTACTCTTAAAAACTAATCGGCCATTCCCCCTGCGGCCTGCTGGCGATTGCACTTGAAATTAAATCCCCCATGCCCGCCGAAGCCTGCCGCGAATGTTCTTTAAAAATAAATCCGCCATGCCGCCTGCGTGCGGTCATAGTAGCAATCACCGTAAATATGACACTCTTTGTCAATTAAAGGGACATTTATAATGGCGCCATCTACGTTTGCAACCTTGGCCGAGTTACCCAAGAAAGCTGAATAAAATAAAAAATCTGCCAATCGAGCCGCGGGTGCGGCATTCCCATCGAAGATGCTCTTCGAGGCGAACTACATCTTTTATTTATTTTTTAAAATTATTTAAATTATCTAAATTGCCGACATCGTGGGCGTTCAGGGGAGAGGGTCAACTTAGCTGGAAAGTAACCATTTTTCATGTTCATGGATGTAAAGATCACATATTCACATGTAGTGTATTTGGTCTGTAAACGAATTTGCCGTCTGGCATGTTCTATCTGGTCGGTTAAGATTCCCGAAGTGGTGATAAATCGAAGCGATATTATGGTAACCGTGGGGTACACGTATCGGCACGACTGCTGAAAAAAGCTGCGCGCGGCCATAGAGAATATGGTGTCCCGAATCTAACCGTTATGCGTGCGTTCAATTATTTCCCAGTTTACTAATATCTAACATATTCATACCTCCACTAAGATATTTTAACGAATAAAAATGAAGATTAATGATCATATCACTATATTCAGCAACTCCAAAAAATATATAATTATTATCAGGAATAAATGTTAAAGGATATTTAACATGACCTTGTTTGTCCAATGATAGGGTACTTGGACTAGAAAATAACGCTACTTCAGGAAGAAAAATTTGCTTCATCCGAAAAAATCAAGAACATAAAAGCATTTCTCTTTGTAATAAAAAGGGAAATAATGATTTTCCCGACAACCATTTAGATTATATATGTAGAGAATATTAGGAAATAATGTAAGTTGGCGAAGGAAGCTCATTTCCGCGTCCAAATTTTGGTCTCGACCAAAATATGGACGTGGCAATTTTGCCCTCTCCCGAAAGTGAGGAAACGCCAAAAAGTGTTTATGAATTATAAAGAGTTACGCAATAAAAGTAGAAAAGATAGATCTAAATAAATATATCTTTGGCATTTATGACTAAACAAAACAAAAAAATCAAAAAACGGCGTGTATGTCATCTGTAAGAATTACGGAGGCAAACAAAATGAAGACGCATTTATGAATTTTCAAAAAGGAAAGGAAACGTCAGTGAGACGAATTTCACAAATTAATTCAGCGAAGGAACTTGATTTTGCAGCATCTGAGTTTACAAAAGTTACGACACACAATGAAAGTATATGAGACACGGTGATTTAAATAATTATATTCTTATATTAATGATGAAAATGACAGCATCGTAATATTTCATTTTGAAGAGTAATGAGGAGCAAACAATATCATAATAATGATTAAAATAAATAAATAATTGCGTTCTCAATGTGCGTGAATGGTGTCCCACATAGTCTAGTTCTGGACTCTTTTTTTATTGATTTTTTTTATTCGCCGACTATACGCGATAAGCCGAGTGATGGCGCGATCCCGAAAACCTGTTGGCCCCGACGGGAGGCTACATGGCAGGGATGTTACGTCGTATATTCAAGCGGCGAAAGCTAGCCCGCGGGGGGCATGGTGTAATCCATACAGCGGGAGACCGCGGCGGGCATAGTATAAACCTACTGCAAATAAATACGGCGGGAGACCGCGGCTGACATGAGGGATTAACTCGAGATGCGCCCGGCTATGACCCCATGCCGGCTGCGTGCTGAACGGGCTCAATACTCAGTAACGACTGTTCATGCTTCCCTCGTCCGGCATGGGGGATTAATTTGGCCTATATGCGGCCTCTGGCATTCCCCCCATGCCCCCTGCAGGCAACACGCTGTGATATTTTTGATCTCTCGCCTTAGATACATGTATGTCCAGTACATTTCAGCTTACTTCTGTGCCGCGCAAAGGAATTAACCCATTGGGTGATTTCACGCTCGGTGTTGGTGTTTGGTGTTGGTGTTTAGAGCGAAAATTATCCTAAAATCGAGCTCAAACACCGCTATTCAGATTCAGGAGCCGATACCGATATCCTAACAAAGCGCATCGATAGCTTAACACTGGTAATGGCGTCAGCACCGTTTTTAACGAAGGGAAAAAAAATGTTTAAAACTATTTAATTATTAGTCTAGAATATCCTTAAATTACACGAGTAGTCCGGGAATTCTAAAATAAATAATTATTTGATCTAGAGTGTGGTAAGAAACTTCACAGAAATGGATGGTCTTGACAGGAACAGTAAGTTTAGATATGATTTCTCTTGAATTTCTCACTTGCAGCAGAAAATGCTGCGGTAGCTAATGCAGCTAGACGCCGGATCGGACGGCGTAGCGCGTACAGGGCAAACCGCCAAATTTCAGGCCTTGGCACAGATTAACCGTGAAGATTCATGGCTTTTGTATTGTAAATGTTGATTTAGATCTCATCCTGATAAATGATGTGGATTCTCTGGGTCTTTAACTACGGAATATCTAACGTCATTTTTATTAAATCTATCTTAAAAAGAAAATTAGGTCGGAATTTTTATTCACTCCTTCAAACCCATTAAAAAGCAAAAGTAGTTCCTTTCCGTGTGCTCTAGATCGAACGTTAGACCAAATGCTGGCCTAGATCTAATATCAGGCCTATATGAACATAATACCTCTTAACGCCTATGAAATTACACTTCGAATAGCGCCTACTGTCTTTATTTCTCATGACTAATCAGCAAAATTTCCCATAGCTAGAAACACCAACACCAACACCGACCGTGAAATCGGTATTTCTTAATCCCTAGGGGTATAGTGTTAGTGAATGGGAATTTGTACATGAAATTAAACACCGACGGCCGAGCTCGGTTCAGTAGACGATTATTAACAAAAAACAAACACCGGCAACCGGAACTACGTCAAAAAAATCAGAGGTCAACACCTAACACCGACTGATTTTTTTTCATTTCATAGTCGGTGTTAGATCACGATTTCGGGCAAAATAGACACTAACACCAAACACCAACACCGAGCGTGAAATCACCCATTGTCTTGGGAACTGGATGGTTCCTGTATTAATCCTAGGGGGATGAGAAATTCAGTAGTCAACTGGTTAATTGTTATTCGTATCATACACTTTATGTGATAACAGAGAAACAGATGCGGGAGGAGATCTGGGAGAGCGAGGAGCACAAGCGGAAAGCTCGGGAGGCCCTCTCCTCGCAGAACTTCTTCCAGACGTTGTTCAGAGGAGGTCACAGTGTGGGCAAACCGTTGAGGTCACTGTCAGGAGAGAAGGTGGGTAGCCAGAGCCTTTCACTTGAGATGAAATGTCGAGTTGTGATTTATCATTTTAAAGATTAATTGCATGTTATGAAATATCTCACAAATTTATGTCTGTTGTGCAGGAGTTTAATATTTCAGTAATTGGCTAATGCATGTACATGACATGTTTGTGACCTAAGTAATAGTAAGTCTGTTTAGATTCTCCGTGAAACAGAAATATTGACATGTATATTCATAGCAAATACAGTGAAGATGTTGCTCATTCATGAATTTTCAAAATTTGGCTCTTGAAAATTTATTAATGGTAATCTTTAAATACTTAATGGCGTGGAATTTCCATTGCAGGATTCACAAGTCTACTGGAGTGGATAAGAATATTTTATTGCGTTAGTAGAATAGTAACATGGAACCCCCCACCCCGTGATCTGATAAACATGTACAGTATTGTGGTGATATACATATGTTAGTGATGTTTGGTTGATAAGAAAGTGGGTATCTATTTCAAATGTGCTCTCTCATAACTTCATGTGTACATCTTATATTTCAGAGTCTGGTTGCTATGGGCAGCAGAGTACACAAATTCTTGGTCATGGTTGCCGAGGGAACCGAAGAAGCCACCACGGAGAAACCCATCACCAAGAATAACGATGACCACCCTTCCAATGACCCTGAGGCTGATACAGAGGACATCACCCTGTCCAAGGCTGTGGAAACCTTTCTTCACGAGTGTCGTGAGAAGGGACAGACCCCTAACATGGGTGGACCTGTCATCACGAGGACCGTCCAGGCAGTGTTTGCGGCACTGCTGTGGCATTCAGCCTCGCTCAGGGAGTACATAGAAGCACATGGTGAGTATAGGGCTTCTTATTTTCTTTACTTTGAATACGGTTAGAAATTAGTCTAGTATATTTATCTCTTCATGAAATATAGTTGCCTTTATTTTTATTAGAAACATGTTTCTTGCAATGAATTGTTAGAACTGATTAGTGACTACAATGAATCATTTGACTTGTAATTAGATTTTTTTTCTCTTTATAGCTAGGAATGATTATCTGGGAAGTGTTTCATCAAGCGTTTTGTCAGTGATTTTTACTGACAAACTTGCTCTCAACCAATAGATGCAAGGATTTCAGTAGCTTCTAACAGTTGTCGGTAAAAATCACTGACAAAACGCTTGATGGAACGCTCCCCTGTTGTATGTGCATTTCAATATTCATGGAAACTGAGGTAAAAGATCACCATATCCTATTTTAATTTGGTATCAGTCTTTTAGATAACTTGTGTGTGAATATCAGTTTCAGGAATCAAATTGTAACTGCATGTTAAACATATTCAAAACGATGGTTCAACAGAACTTTGAAAAGTCATAAGCCACTGTAACGGTATACCGGTATATATGATTGAGAATAGCACATACATGTAGAATTAATTTTATGTGAAATAATCTGACATTACTTTTGGTTCCTTAAATATAGTTGATGAGGGGACATCAATTCCAATCACAGATGATATCCTCTATGCCTTCCGCACAGCTGAAGGACTCAGACCATTTCTGGTAAGATTACAAAAAGAATTTGTAGTCCTATTAACCTGTTGGATATGACTTGATTTTGGGCAACATTCATTTTCCATGGAATCCAGCCCAAGTCGTCTTAAGCTTAGTAGGTTAATACATTCATTAACCCCTACCATGCCGTGGGCAGCAAATCCCGCCCAAATTTTGGAGTGTTGTACATTTTGTTTAGGCACAGAATGGCTTGAAAATTCTTCCTCATACAGAAGCCTGTGCCTGCAATATGATGTTTATTCAATATACATGTATCTTTGCCCAGCTTGCTCAACAAAAACTCATTAAAAGTTAATATTTAACTATTGAAAGTTCATTTTTGACAATGGCTCAAAAATCTGGTGGCATGGAAGGGGTTAATGCATTCACAATCACATATAGTGGTCCAAAGTTGTGGAATAGTATTGAATATACAATAAAGAATTGCCCTTCTCTGTTTTAAAAAATATATATAAAAATGTATTGCTCAGGTCTTGCATCCTTTTAGAAATACATATGATTTGCCCTTTGATGTTATGTTTATGTGTGTGTTGTGTAAACTCTCTGTAATTTTCTTAAATAATATATTTTATGAATTATTTTTTGGGACAAACTTTTGATAGATCCTTGGCCTTTGTTTGTCTCTCCACATTTAGATATTTTTTCTGCTTATTTGTAACTTTTTTAATTGTATATTGTGCCTTTCATTGTTGTTGAATTTTCATGTTTTTATTGTTAATATTTCTATCATTTTTATTGAATGTGGAATAAATTCAAATTGAATTAAATGGAACTCCTATTGTTTCTATGATAATTGTTTCTATGATAATAAGTGTGGATGGAACACAGTAGAGAAAGACTGATAGATATTACTGAAACCAGATTTAGAGCAAAAGAAGGTTGCACTAATAAAAAGAGTCCTAGATCACTTGTGTGATGGTGTGTCTTCATTGCTTTTGAGAGAAGGCATTGTAGATAGTATCATTTTGTTTATATCTTCATTGGTTTATAATGAAATGAATTGCCTATTTGTTTATATACAAAAGGATTGGAGCATGCGTAAAGGCCCGATTTTGCGTCCCATTTGAAACTTCACCCCACTATTTATGCCATATTCTGATATTGATTTGGCAGGATTTCAGTGCAAATTTAGAAAAGTATTGACAGTGACAAAATGTGTTTTGATAGTAGTGTTAGCCATTTGTAATGCATATTATATATTCATAGAAGGGCTGTCAGATAAGGCTGAATTTGTTCCCTATCCCTGCAGGCTAACCTGAGGCAAACGTATGTATACAGTGAGGAGAAGAAAGCCGCCAACAAAACTTTGAGGGAGGATTTTAATCATGATGAACCAGGTATGTAGTGGGTCATCTTGAAGGTCATTCTCTACATGGCATGTGTGTAACACAATAGTCAACCATTTCAGACCTTTTCAGATGGGATATCGGATAATGAATTCAGTTTCATTCAACAATTTGGGCCTTTGTAATGTCTATGTGTCATTTACATTCACACACAAAAAATTGTGTACAATTATATAGATTTGGAACAGCATGCTTGCCCCATAGCCAGGGAAAGTTGGTTTGAAAATTGCTCATGATTATACATGTGTGATTCTCATGTAGCTGAGAGCTTCAGTTTTTTATAGAAAAGTGAAAAACATACTGCTATAAATGAATAAAACTGCTTTCATCATTGAATTTTATCACTGAAATCACTGTGAAATTCTGTTAATGTGTGATATATGCACTGGCTTATAATGTGTAACTTTGCTAATATATATTGCAAATAATAGGTACAGGTATTATTGTGTGAGGAAATTACGACTTTCATTTGTTTTCAATTGCATTGTAATTTATTTAATTTTTTTTAGTGGATGTGTGCAGAGCCAAGGCTTCATTTCTGTTGGAATTTCCACCAGTAGTGAAACGTGAACAGAAGGTAAGAATAGATACAAATGAAAAGATAGTTCCTCTGTTTAATACTGATTCCATACATGTAATTAATGTATTTTAATGTTACAAAAGCAATTAGTACAAGATGGCGGATTTCAAAATCAAGTAGGCCACATCTTATTGACACATAATAATTTGTTATGATTTATGTATGTATCTAGAAAGAGTATCTTGATGAAAATATATTCATTTTATATACAAACAAACAAAATGTTATCTGGTTATGTCATTACAAGTATTTTTTTTAATTTGCAAGTATTTCCTTTCATTCATATTTTCTTTCTCTCTGACCATTTTGATCAATCACAGAAGATCAACAAAACTCTTCCACTAAGAAGTTTGTCAAACGCAAGTACCACTGCTGACTTTGAAGGTTTCCAGGTAAATATGATGCTTGTTTTAACCAGTTTCATATACGAATATATTTATCCCATCATCTGTTTCCAGAAATAATGTATGCTTTAAATCAGTAAAGTTATTCTGAAGTCAAGGTCTGATAGATAGCATTGGGAAGTTGTGAAATGTAAACTGTTCTCATTATTCTTAAAGTACATTCAATAATTTTATGTCATTAATATTCTACAGTAGCTTGTACATGTAGCTGTGTATGTAATTGGTTTGTTGTCTAATTACCCGCTTTATTTAAATGTGTACTTTATATAATCAGACTTCCTATCTGAATGTTTTGATTAGGTTAGGTCTTTCTTTAAATATATACATGTATGTACCACACTTTTGTTTGTAAACTGGTTTGAGAACCAATTCTGTGTTGAATTGCGCTATATAAAAACATATTATTATTATTATTCAATAAACCACAAGTGTTTCCCAGTCATAAAGACAAAATTTTGAAAAGGGCAATGGTGTCAGTATTTCCCCTTTCTCATATTCAAGTCTTCATACCGTAGAGTTCATTGCGAGAAATGAAAATGGTATCGTTTATCATCCATTTTTCCAAAACTGTTTAATAACCATAATTCTGGAAGTTGCTATTTAAGGAGACTAAAATGAAGTTTGTATTAGTAATAATAAGGATAGCTATGATGATGTTGCAAAATTGAGCATTGATGTTACTTTGAAATCCCTTTGATATATCTATGAATGATGGTGAGCCTGTTCGGTTAAGAGTAGTTAATTTGTCCGTCCGTGACATTGAATATTTTATGGATTATAATTTTAGTAGGCGACCACAGCAACTAAATTTTATCAAATTTCGACTCCTTCAGTGATGCCCTTCACAATGAAAAATAAAATAGCTCTCTTCAATAGACCGCTTCAGTATGTATGCTAATTTTATACATACCTTTCAAACAAAGGTTGTTCTTGACAACCTGAAAGATTGACAGAGGCTTGCCGGACATAGCAACAAATAATGTATGAAAACTGGATTCCAAGCATGGAGGCTCATTTATAAAAAGCCGGTTAATGGTCACTAGGTGCTCAGAGAATGTATGTGCATAAATTTGAATACATTACAGAAGCGGTCTATTAGACACTTATTTTCTGCAGGCCTTCAAACTTTCAAAATTTGCCAAATGTCCGTCCATGATTAACCGATCAGGCTCTGGTACAAATGTTCCATCAAGAAAATGATGATTAAGAATAAGATCCTCACCAGTTAAATGATCTCGATGCTTTTTTACCATGCAGGGTCCTGCTGAAGAAGAGACTATCTTGAGGTACTACCCAGAGTTCAAACTGGTCCTGGACTTCATCAAGAACCCACACTTGGACCACAAACGGTACTTGCCTTTCAGTCTCAGTTAAGATCTATTTCAACTTGTGTTCATTTTACTCCTACACAAATTTGTGCCAAAGTAATATCTAATTAGACATAGGTACATGTAGGCCTAACTGATGTGATTAATTACTATAGCTAACAACAAAAAGAAAAAGGAAAAGAGAAGAACAGTAGTGAAGAAAAGAAGTTAAACAGATTTTTTTTGATCTATTCAGTGTAAATCATTGGAAATGTTGATTTCATTCACTAGTCATATTATTGCTTGGGACATGTAGCTTCCATTTGTTCATTTACTTTATCTACAGTTTGCATGATTTTGCATTACAACTGTATTTACCATTTTGCTCTTCTCTCATATCCTCCCTTTTCCTTCTCTCTCCCTCTCTCTTCTCCACCCTCCCTCTCTCTCTCTTCTCCACCCTCCCTCTCTCTCTCTTCTCCACCCTCCCTCTCTCTTTCCTTTTCTCTGCCTTTCTTTCTGTCTCTCTGTATCTCTCTACCATTCTTTCCTTCTCTCTACCTTCCATTCTCTTTCTCTCTCATTTAATATTATATTTCAGTACTTTTTCCAATCATTGACAGTTTACGATGTATCCTGTTTTCGTTTCCTTTATAGGGTGAGGTCTATCCTTCATGTCAGAGAGCAGAGTGCCAAGGCTGTGTCTGAGGTCTACAAACTGGCCAGTAGCTTTCTCCTAGCCCACAACACACCCAACATATTCCACTCACAGTGTGTACTCTTTCTGAAGGACATGCTCCTACAGAGACAACTAGGGGCATCCCCTGCATTGTAAGTGATGAGGAGGATGATGATGATGATAACAATGATAATAATGATAATAATGCTGATGATGATGATAGCGATGAGGGTCGTGGTAGTGATGATGATGATGATGATGATAATGATGATGAAGATGATGATAGTGAGGTAATAGTGATGATGATGATGATAATGATGAAGATGATAGTGAGAAGATAGTGATGATGATGTTGATTTTGATGTTGATGATTATAATGATGGTAATGATGATGATGTTGATGAAGATGATGATAGTGTGATGATAGTGATGATGATGTTGATGGTGATGGTGATGGTGATGGTGATGGTGATGGTGATGGTGATGGTGATGGTGATGGTGATGGTGATGGTGATGGTGATGGTGATGGTGATGGTGATGGTGATGGTGATGGTGATGGTGATGGTGATGGTGATGATGATGATGGTGATGATGAGAATTTTTTTTTATCACATGAATATTTCTGTCACTCTCCAGACACTATGCGTCTCGTCTTGAAGGGTGTGGCCTGGAGTTGGAAGATAAAGTGAGGGCAGCATACTATAATTTTGTTAAACAGCTTGTAGCAGCCGTGACTGCAGAGTGCCAAGCCACGCTGTCAGAGTGAGTTTTAACCATTTTCACATTTTGGGTTTTATCCTTCTCAGTTTCACTTTTGTAACAATAAAGATTTTTGTATGTGTGTTCATTCAAATGTATTGAATACTAAGTGTATGCTTTTGGTTTTCATGTTATTTATATCCTTCGTACTCTTTAAAAATTCACCCATAGGATGTCTGATAAAGTTTGTTGTTGTTGTTGATTTTATACTTACTCCTTCAATACCAGCTGTACACAAATTATTTTCTAGATGATTGGTCCTCTTTGAGAAAAAAGACAATGACTTTGACTCACACAGGTTAATGGTTTTCTGTATCATATTTGCTTGTAAATGAACAACATTAGCAATGCAATATTGTTTTTGATTTCCCTCCCTATTGTAGTGAGGTCAAGGCAGCATTTAGTTGCATTCAGAACATCCTTCTCCATCTCCTGGATATCTCTTGGTCTCCTAGTGATTGGCAGTTTGTAGCTGACATCAAAGCTCCAAGCCTTCTCATCAATGCTGCAAGAAGTAAGATCTAGATGACTTTTTCTTTGTTTTTCAGTTTTTCGCTTTCTTTTAACCCCTAAAAGGGCAGCATTAAAAATCTCCATGTGTTTGTACACAATGCAGAATTTTCAATGCGTGAATATGTATATAATCAATTGGTGATAATTAAAGAACCATTTGAGAGTTAGATATGAAACTTTACAGGGTTATTCTTTATAAGATACTCTATCTGTGTATAAAGTTGCAGAAATTTTCATTACTCCACAGCCGAGATCCGGGGAGGGGGTGGGGTGGATTGCATCCCTCCCCCAGCTGAGAGAGTGCCAAAATAACCCAACCTTTTTAGGGTTAAAAAGTAATAATGCAATATAAGTAGATGTAAACGTAATCAAAACAATAAGGGACATGCAACATTATGTAAAAATAAAAGTACTTTTCACTCATTATGAAATGTATGAAGTTGGTAAATGCCCTTTAAAAATGACTTGTGCTATCCTTACATCTATTGTAAGGATAGCACAGATTTTCAAAATTGTCACAAAAAAACCCAACAACAAACAAAGAAGAAAAATACAACTTTACAATTTACATGAGAAACATGTATACATTAGATTTGGAAAGAAATACATTCTAATGGATGAGCTGTAGTTGTAATAGAGATTTATTGCTCATGTTATTGATTCCTTCTTTAAAATTTTGAAATTGTACTGTGATGGAACTATGACATCACATGTACATGTAACATGTTCTCAATTTACCATTCTTCCCGTTTACAGCAAGTGGGAACGTGACCCTTCGGGACAGCACGGCTGGAGATAACCTAAGCTACGCCCAGCAGCTGAAGGCTTACAAACAATGCGAGGATTGGATGAAGGAATGTGAGGGAGATGATGCCTTCAACACATGGTTCCAACACATAAGCTCCTTCACAGACAAGGAAGAGAGAAGAGTGAGTTCATGTGCAACCAAGGGATCGTTTCATCAAGCGTTTTGTCAGTGATTTTTACTGACAAATTTGCTCTCAGCCAATCAGATGCAAGGATTTCAGTAGCTTAGAACGGTTGTCTGGAAAAATCACTGACAAAACGCTTGATGAAACGCTCCCCAGTTTGTAAAGTTCTGTAAAGCAGCGCTTCTCAACCGGTCGGCCAAAAAATATTTTGAAAAATAGAATAAAACGAAACAAATGTGTCTGATCTCACATGACACAAGCTGGAAGTTAGCTTTTTACTGCTACCTTACATGTTAAAAAATAAAAGATTTATGCTCTGAAGGTAAGCAGATTAATTTATTTAGACATTACTACTGACAGTTGGACAACACATATAATTACAGTGGAACCCCTCTATAACAAATTCCTTGGGACCAAGGAAATTACCTCTTTATATCGAAACCTTGTTATGTCAGGGCTAAAAAACAATAGAATACAAAGAAGTGGGACAGGCGAAATGACCTTGTTATAATGAGAGGTTGTTATAACAGTGTTCTTTATTATGAGGTTCCACTGTACAACACAATTCCTTCAGTTTTCTTGTCATTTTTTCTCAATAATTATTGGTAAGGTGGGACTTGAATTTCTAAGAGCCAAAGTGGGCCTTGAGTTAAAAAAGGTTGAGAAGCGCTGCTGTAAAGCTCTCTTCATATGAACTAGAAGAGTGCAAATTACATAAAGAAAATATGGAGGAGATGACAGTACTTGTGTTTCTCTGACATTTGTTTGTGATGAAATTTTTAGTTAACATCAAATTCAATATAATGGAATTAAATACAATAAATATACAAGCCAAATATGGGGTATTAATTTACAAAGCCCTTTGAAAGAGCACGGAGATGTTATACCATAATGAGAAAGTAGTATGTGCTACACAAGAACAGAATATTGAAAGAGAAAAATAAGTGCTCCAAGTCTAGTAATGTGGTACAGTTGACAAATAAATAGCATAAAAGATCTAAACTTTGGCTATTTAGTTTAGGAAGATTTTACATGGGAAATGTACCTTTTTATGGTGAATGGAAATCATTATATTTGTATTACATTTGTGCAATGTCTTGCAGGCAAGGCACATGTTTGTAGCTCGTTTCTGTGATCGTCTAGACATCCAAGTAGCGTGTGACGGGTGTGAGGTACAGCTTCTTGGTCAGCGCTATCGCTGTCTCGTCTGTGAGGACTTTGATTTCTGCTACAACTGCTGTCAAGGTATGTACATGTGTATGGTTACCCTTACTGTGACACCAAGTTTATGAACCTGCCTCACAAATATGATTTCATGAGATATATTTTGTTGATGATTCCTTTATTTATGATACATCTTCATATAATCAATGCTCCATGGTAAATGCATGTGTATGAAACTGTTTTGTGTTTTATTTAAATTGTCATGACTCACCCGAACTTGAGTCTAGGACATTCTCTTCCAAGACCATTAGTACATGTATATCCACTGAGCAATGCTGACTTCCTAAATACTACCATTTTTATTTGTATTTACGCAGGAGGTGCCAAACCAGATGAGCACACAGACGATCATCCATTGGTTCATCTCATGTAAGTTTGGTTTCTCAGAAATGTGAATGATATGTGAATGATATGTGAATGTATGTATGAATCTTTAAATCTTTAGGATAATTTTATCCCACTTTCATTTTGTTTTGTAATCAACCTCATGCAAGTAGTTGGTATAGAAAAGACTTGTTTTTAAATGTGAGAGGAAATTGCAGGTTGTTTTTTTAATTTTGAAATGATTATGAAAGAGTTTGAAGAGCTTAACCCCTACCATGCCGTGGGCGGCAAATCCCACCCAAAAATTTGAGTGTTGAACATTTCGTTTAGGCTCAGAATGGCTTGAAAATTCTTCCTCATACAGAAACCTGTGCCTTCAATATAATGTTTATTCCTATGCAACATATCTGTGCCCAGTTTGCTAGAAAAAATCTCATTGAAATTTAATATTTAAATCTTGGAAAGTTCATTTTTGACAATTTCTCAAAAATCTGGTTGCATGGAAGGGGTTAATGTAGAAAGTCCCATTTGTCTTGACAGGTATAAATGTGATGGATGCCATGGCCTGATCGTTGGTACTCGCTATCACTGCAATGTCTGTGAGGATTTTGATCTTTGTTATGGATGTCAGCATACAGGCCACTATCCTTCAAGGTAAGAAGTCTAGCTAAATACACTGTATTAAACCTTAATATGCTACACTGTGGTTTCAAAGAGTGAATGAATAAACATGTACACTGTAAGAGCAAAATCTGATATTTCATTATTTGATTGGTAATTCATTGTTTCCTTTCTAAACCTGAGTACTACATGTACATTTTACATGTATGTATTATCAGTTGTATTGAACTGCATTTTCAAAGTATTATGTTTTTGTTTTCATTCAAGACCAGATTGGCAACTGCAATTCTGAAACTATATAACTGTATTTTTGTCAAAGGAGGGGGGAGGGGTGTAAAATTAATATAAACAAGACACTAATTGTATTTTTTGTGTATTTGTGTTTTGCAGTCACAATGAGTTCCATGATTCAACTGAAATAATGATGAGAGTGTGTAAGTATTCCATTTCACTAAAATCAATAAAATCACTTCAAGAATTATAATCTTCATTGTAAAGTTTTCATCTCCAGTCAGCTAATGAACAAAGTTTGATAGTGTTTAGCCATCCCTTAGGTATGATTAGTAGTATTTCAATGTTGCTAACATCCTCCATTATCGACTCATATATATATATATACAGTATCTGTTTCTTTATATAAACTGGGCGTTGTGGCGTGCGCCTGTAATCCAGCTACTGTGGAAGTTATAAACTGATTCAACGGACCCAGGTTCGAGATTGAGTCCTGTCTTTTCGATGGTGACGTTAAAGATCGGTCCCCCAGACGTAAATAATCATATCTGATTGATACACGTCTGTAAAAACCCAATTACACACACATTATGTAATGAACATCACTACTTCATTATTGTCAATTGGCTTTTATATTCTGTATATGTTTGATATATATTGGTTGTATCTTTTACAGTGTATACAGGTAGCCAGTACTCGGCTCAACTCAACAATTACACTCATCTACACTCCTGGCTGCAGTTCACCTTCCTCACTCTATCTCTAGCCCAGGCTATCTATGACCAGCAGTCACAAGGTAGGGCATTCCACGATACCTTTTGCTTCTAAGTATCACTAATACATTATGTGTAGTTACTGATGATGTTGCATAAATAGGGTGCTTGGGAATGGCTGGTGCGATGCACAATTCGCCTTCCTCACTCCATCTCTGGCCCATGCTATCTATGACCATCAGTCACAAGGTAGGACATTCCACAACACCTTTTCTTGCAAAAGTCATTAATACATGAAATTACTGATAATGTTGCCTGAGTCATGTGTTGCGTATTTGGTAGATGTTAATGCGCAGTGGTATTGTGTTCTGAATTGATTGCTGATACATGCAGGTTTTGTGGCTTCAATTTTTCTGAAAGTGGAAATCTGTTTAGAATTCCAAAGCCTTATTTTATGAATACATATGAATACATGTACCGTGTGAAAAATAGTCATAAAAATCATTCCAAATACATTGTTCACTCTTCTTTAACTTCAATACTGCTTGTATAATAGGACAGACCTATTGACATTCTGCATGTGTGATTACTATTTGTAGGAATGTTGACTTCCTCCCAGGAGGGAGTGGGTAAGGAGCTACTCAAGAGCTGTGTGGAGTTGGCAATGGACAGCCTGGAGTTCACTTGCTGTAAGTAATATAATATCAGTATTTTTATACTGCTAAAAAGGATCTAATGACAGAAATCATCACAATCAATTGTAGAAAGGAACGACAACTGTCAGCAGAGAAGATATTTAGACTCCACCAAGATGTTTTGAAACATGGGATAAACAAGAGGAATAAAGATCTTATGGGTTACTTTGGGGAGAGTACTAAATGACTACTACAAATTAATTTTCTGCTGAGAGCCAAGAAGGTTTAACTGTTTGTTAGGTGATAGGAGTCAACACCCTTCTAGTGCTTAGCAGACACAATTGAAGAATTCATTAAAAAACTTACTATACTGCTGCAAATATATATGTACATACATGTATGCATTGTGATACAAGTTTCAAATATTCATGTAGCAGAATAGTTTGTATTGGCAGCAATGTCCAATGTTCCCATAATCCCTGTAAGATTGTTGTATATGAATTAACCCATATCCGCCTAGGGCACAATGGAGCGTATAATCCCATGCTGCCTGAGGCCAAATCACACACATTCATCCATTCAAGATTTGCCAACTTCAAACGGTCTTCACTGACAATAATCAAAATAAAATAGTGGCAAATGATGTATCAGTTTAAAGAGTAGAAATTGGTCTTTATTGTGAGTTTTGTATCAGGTCCATTCAGACATTTGTCATTTATTTAATCTTCACATAAATCCTATATGAAATATGAAAATATGAAAAATTTTCTTAACCCATTCGCGACATTGATTTTCTAAAAATGGATCATGACGTCCACTCTTCAAAGACGGCAACAAGCGCAGTACATGCTCTTGCAAGTCTAGGAACACGACACTCACCAAAAGGGACATGCAGTTTGAGAGGGACTGTTCCCAAGCTAAATATGCCTGTGATTTACACCATTCAATTGAAATGAAATCTTTATGAAAGCTATCATTTAGAAAAGTAATCTGTTATATTCTGAAATAGTGATACAATGTACTTTTTATATTCAGAACTATCTTATTTATGTTCGTTTGTCTGTCATTCTTGAAAGTGCATGCCCATTTCAAAGTGGAATCATCTATTCTAGTCATTCATGCTGGCACGGCGTGATTTTGGATTCGTCGACTCTGTACAGGGGGGTTGAAAAATGACACCCCATCTCAGTAAGGGATCGAGTCGGATAAAGTCACAAAATGAGAGAAGTAATATCTTTACTTACATGCAGAATCTGAAAAGTTTCGTATTATTAGCAAACTGACCTTGCTAAAAGTTTTTATGAGTCTGTGATTTTGTCCCCAATTTATCATTCATCCTGTCCCAAAATGGTATAGCTACGCGAAGGACCTCAACTATCGATAGCTTGTGTTATTTTTAGCCCAAGGGAAAAATAGCGTGGGAATTGGAAAGGGAGGTATGCCAGGAATGTGATTCATCGCGCAGTACAGAGCCAGTGTGTACGTGTATTTTTGCCTGTGTGTGTACTGTGCAATAGTCTGTCATCTAGTCATTCATTTGGAAATTCTTGAAAATAGTTCTTTGATTATCAGATTGAACGTGTTGGAGTTGAATATAATGGTGTTATATTATGTAGCAATAATAACAATTGAATGTTTGAACTACCAGAAACCTTATATTACAACAGAAAATACAAGCAAAAAATAAATATAGTATTACCCAGGACTGGTAATTCTAAACTACTGCAGCCCACTGGTAAACATTGCCTAGTGACCAAGAATGACTCAACAACCCTTTCTCGGTAATGTAAACAATAACACTGTTGGAAATTGATAATATTATGCTGAATCGAGGAGTTATCACAGACCTCCTTGCTTGGCTGAATAATGACCCCAAAGCACAAGATTTACGTTGGTGAATAAATTAATTCTTGAAACTGTAGAAATAAATATTTTTACTGGTTGGTTGGTTCCCCTAAGCAGTAGCAGTGGCCATTCAAAGGGGATCAGAGGCACATCTCCCCCAATAAATTTTGCCATATCCAGGTCATAACTTTGTGTGTCCCCACCCTTGAAAAAATTCTTCTGAAAAAGATATTTTATTATTGAAACATCCCTCCCCGAAAACTTGATTAGACGTGTCAGAGAGCGTGGCGTGGTGAGGAAAAAAATGTTAGCAATTTGTATTCAGTGTTCAGTCATGTCAGTGTTAGTAAATGTATTCATGTTCTTTCTTTACATTGCAATTGTTTTTTTTTTGCCTCAGCCACCAGACAAATTTTGCAAATCCACACGAATATTTAAAAAAAATACATACAGTTGTTGTATATATTTTACAACTCCGAAACCCACTCAAACAGACATGAATGAGTTATAAACTAACTCAAAGCTCAAATGACAGGACCGTAAGTAACCCAAAGAAAAAAGTTCAACGAAATGACAGGCATGACTACCGTAGTCCGTATTCACAACATAGACAAATGCCATTCACAACACACGCGAACACTCGCGAGCGCGATAGACTCACTCACGTCGAACAAACTCACCAGATTTTCACCGAAAACAATTAAAATTACGTACTACACGTCCACCAGGATAAAATAAATCACAAAAACTTCCACAACAAAGTGGACAAAACCGGGGGAAATAAACAGAAATGCACAGAAGATAAGAAATAGATGAGAAATTAGACGTGCTAGGCTAGCCTGAATCTAACTGAAAAGTCTGAAGTTGTAGATAAAAAAAAAGGATCGCGATAGCCGCTATCGATTTCGCAGTTCAAGCGCAAAAGATCCCTTGTTGCTAGGATACATTGGCTAGGAACAATAGATATGAATATTCATTGCAGGCTCGTACAGATTTGAAGTGAAATGTCCAATAATGGGTCTTCTAAAATTCATAAACCTGAAATAGATTTTTGGTGAGACGAAGTAAGGAGTGTTCTGATTGGCCAAAATATTTCTGCATCGGCAGGCGAAGTTTGGGGTCACAAAACGTTCTAGTTTTCTTGTAAACAAGGCAAACCACATAATGTGGTCACTCTGTCGCGAATGGGTTAATATCATATAATAATTCACAATTAAAAAATACAAATTTCAAGTTTATTGAAAAACAACTAGAATTTCCTAAAAGTTCAGAATGTATACTTTCCAGTGGTTTTTTAGAGAACTTATTGGGCAAAACATTTGGGAAATTATGAAATTATACAATTGAAATTGATATTTACTTATTCAGTCTATTATGCTTTGTACTGAACACACGGAATTGCTATTCAAAAATGTGCCTGTATGTAAAATAAGAACTGAAAAATCTTCATCTTAGCAAATTTGAAATGTGTTTCATGTTACATAGTATAAGTTCTGTCCGATGAAACACATATTTTTTTATGTTCAAATATACTATCAAAGTATCAAATCCCGTAGCGATGATATTATGATGCGTTGTTCCTGGTAACGTGATGTGATCGCGTGAATGATGGTGTGAAAATGAAGAAAGCTAACTATACAAATGTTGGCTTTTCCTTATCTAGTAAAATGAACTGAACGCTGAAAGTGTAAACAAAAGTGATAGGAACGAGTGCAAAGCATTGTGGGATATCAGGTCACGGTTCGCGGGTTATAAAAAGATTGGAAAATGACGTTATTGTGAAAGTTCTTTTCGCTACGGGTTATCCCGTAGTTCGGCGAACGTAGCGTTCGCGGGGACTACGGGATATTCCTTAGATCGGCGGATATGGGTTAACTTGATAAGATTTGAAATATCAAGGTGTGATTCATGTTCTTGTTAAAAGGATTTAGAATTTTCTACAGATAGCTAGCTGATCTATTTGTAGACTCATCTAGGCCTCTTAAATAGGTCCAACTGTACATAAAATTTTGACAAGGATTAGTTTTGGTTCTATTTGCAGCTTCTGACGAAGAAGGTGATGGTACTATGAGTATCCATGAGAGAGTGTTTGCGGAGCAGTCTCAGGAGAGGATGCTGGGATTGCTAGCTGCCATGTTACCCGCTGAGAAGGTGAATTTCAATTGAATGGATTTGTATCGAGGAGTCCTTTTCTTTGCGCCCTTTTTCAGTTTCGGTGACTTAGGTTTTCCATGTTTATCAGTTTTCGACACTCATGAATGAGATGTGGTTTCGATAGTATCAATGCAAAATGTTACTTGAATCTGGCATATTACCTGAATGGCCATTTGTAAAGTAGTGATGAAAATCTCAAGTAAGTTGAGCAAATTGACATCTTCATAATTCAGCAATTCTACAAGGACAGATATGATATTCCAATTACCTGTAATCCACCGTCTTGTTTCAAACAAATATTCGACTTGTATTTATTTTGCCTTGTTTGAGGACAGTTGAAATCTATGATCCATGTTCACTAGTGTTCATCGATTTCTATAGAATATTTGTTTGGAAGTAGTTTCATAGATTATTAATGTTGAGATCCATCATGTGAAATTATGAATAGGAACTTGAAATTCTTTTTTTCCTACTGCCAGGGTTCAGACAACTCATTTTCAACAGCTATGGCACTCCTCAGCGTAGACAAGTTCCTTCCTCTTCTTTTCACCATAGCACAGTAAGTGTCTTATTTTATTGCTTTCTTATTCTGTTCCTTCTGACTTCACAAAAAATGGTACGATGGTACGTTCCTTAACGTGGAGAAGGCTTACGGTTCACCATGTGGTTAGTCCTGAAAAGGACTGTTGAGTAAGAAGAAGAAAGTGGAGAAAAGTTGCGAGGAGAAGAAATTTGCGCGGAACCTTACTCCAAGTTCGGTTCCATTATTCTATGCGAGCGTGTATTGGTGCATTTCCTTGACTCAAAAGTCACTGTTTTGTTTTGTTTATTGGGAGTGTATTTCATCTAATTCACATTTGAAGCTCATATTTTGAATATAGTATAGTAACATGGAACCCCTAATATACAGAGCGAAATTTTTTGTGGAGATTTTTACACGATTTAATGTTAATGAATATGTTGGTTTTCAGGAAGGGAAGTGGTCACTATGTACCCACACAGCACCTTGCTATGGGACTCTTGGGACAGCTTCTACCAAGTATCATGCCAGAGGTATGGACTACATCTCAGCATCTTTTACCCTATCCTGCCAAATCATTTCAGAGATCACTCCTGTGGAAATTAATTTGTAATACATGGAGTGTACAAGTACTTCAACTGCATGTACTTTTATGTGAAGGAGTCACTTTATTAACTGTGTATAAGACTACATGTATATTTAATAAGAACTTTAAATCTTTCACTTCTTTAATTCATCACAATGAATTTAGAAGCTCTGATTAAGGAAATGAAAATTTTTAGTTGTAAAGACTGTTGTAGAAAAAAATTCTGAGCTTGTCATAAAACAAGTAGGAAAACAGGATAGGCATGGATAAGATTAATTGATGATAAAGAAAGGAAGATAGATTCTTGTTAGCAAATTGATAGATTATGGCTTAGAGAAAGCTGCATGAATAGACAAGAAAGAAAGGCATAGAGATTGAGATAGAGAGAGGGAGAGAGAGAGAGAGAGAAAGAGAGAGAGAGACAGACAGATAGAAAGACTACAGTGGTAGAGCAGAAAATTTCCTTTGCTGCAAACAATTTAAAAATAGGACAATAAGCAAGTTCGTAATTACAATTTGCACATGTGCAGATCAAGTACAATTGACCTGTATACGCTGTCATATTGTACGCACTGCGATGCGCACACACCAGTATGATTTTACTTGATAAACGAGTAAAACCAAAGAACTTACTACGAACTGGCTTAATCCTTTCCTTCATGTGATAATGAACGGTTACCTAGTTTTATTATTGCAACTGAAATATTTGAGAACCAATATTTCTATCTTATCCAACAGGTATCAGATATGGCGCTGGAATCCGTCACTCCTCTGTCAACTCCAGAACCACCCGATTCATGGGAGGAAAGGGCGGATGACTCCCCAAAGGACACCAAGCCTTCCGATGACAAAGAGGAGAAAGACATGGATGAGATCAGTACTAAAGACCAAAAGGAGAAGGAGAATGCTAACACCAAAGAGAGCGATGGGAAGGAGGGAAGGAAGGATGATGGAGAGAAGGTAGAGGAGCAGGCGGAGACGAAGAGTGTGGGAGAGAAAGGGAAGAGGGCAGGCAGTCAGGAGGTGCAGAAGAGTAAGAAGATCAAACTGACGAGGGCTGATTCCATCGCGAGCTCAGACATGGATGGGACAAGGACCATTAAGTTTCTCTTCTCCTTTGGTGCTTCTTGCTTGGAAAAGTGAGTACCAAATGAAGCTCCAATGAACATCATTTTGAACCATTTTGCCCTTTTTATGCCTCCGCGCACCGAAGGTGGTGCCGGAAGCTGTTTTCGGATTGTCCGTCCGTCCGTCCCAGTTCTCGTTCTCGCGATAACTCAAGAACCATTTGAGGTATGAACTTCAAACGTGGTGCTAGTACATGTATGTATCACCATAGGAAGACCATCTGATTAGATTTTGGGGTAAGTAGGTCAAAGGTCACAGGCCAATTTCTGAAATTTCAGGTGTTATCCTCGTTCTTGCGATAACTCAAGAACCATTGGAAACTTGGTACTAGTATGTATCACCATAGGAAGACGATCTGAATAGATTTTGGGATAGGTAAAAGGTAGAGGTCAATTCTGAAATTGCAGGTTTTAGCCTTGTTAACGCGATATCTCAAGAACCATTTGATGCATTGACTTCAAACTTGGAACTAGTATACATCACCTTATTGAGACGAACTGATTAGATTTTTGTTCACGTAGGTCAAAGGTGACATGTCATTGAGGTCATTATACAGGTGTATGTGAAATTAATGTTTTTACCCACGCCGATGAAATCGGCAGGGTTATGGCAGGGTTATGTAAAGGGCTCCGTATGTTTGTTTGTTTGTTTGTTTTTTTGTTTGTTTGTTTGATTGTGTGTTTGTTTGTGTACAAGATAACGAGAGAACGGGTGAACGGATTTGCACCAAATTTTCAGGGAATGTTCAGAAAGTGACAGGAAAGAATCGATTAGATTTTGGTGATGATTGGTTGACCCCTGCAAATTCTGTGTGACCTTGAAGTTTTTACCCTGTAGTAAAGTATAGGAACTTCAGTTCAGATAGTGACAGGAAAGAAACTAGAAAGTTTGATGACCCCAAACTTCGCCTGCCGATGCAGAAATATTTTGGCCAATCAAAACACTCATTACTTCGTCTCACCAAAAATCTATTTCAGGTTTATGAATTTTAGAAGACTTTTAGACCCATTATTTGCCATTTCACTTCAAATCCGTACGAGCCTGCAATGAATATTCAAAGCCAACGTATCCCAGCAACAAGGGATTTTTAGCGCGCTTGAACTGTACTATTGCGAAATCGAAAGCGGCTAGGTATACGGTATAGGCTATATAGCTATCGCGCGCGATACCTTTTTTTATCTACAACTTCATTTAGATTCAGGCTACCCTACGGCATAGGCCTAGCACGTCTAATTTCTCCTCTATTTCTTATCTTCTGTGCATTTCTGTTTATTTTCCCCGGTTCTTTCCACTTTGTTGTGGAAGTTTTTGTGATTTATTTATCCTGGTGGACGTGTAGTACGTGATTTTAATTGTTTTCGGTGAAAATCTGGTGAGTTTGTTTGACGTGAGTGAGTATATCGCACTCGCGAGTGTTCGCGTGTGTTGATCTGAGTGAGTACATAACTATACACAGCACTGTCGCGAAGTGACGGCGTCTGGTCGGGCTAGGGAGTACAGTGCCTGTGGCTGACTGTAGTAGGATTGAACTTTTTTCTTTGGGTTATAACGGTCCTGTCATTTTTTTTTAAATTCGTGTGGATTTGCAAAATTTGAGGTTCGCCGAATGTACGCCAGTATACACTTTGACTGAGCTGAGTGAGTAAGCTCTGTGCCTCGCATGCATGTCATTTTGAAGTCGAGATCCAACTTATTTTGTCGTCATATTTATTTTATCCAAGCCCGATGAAAAAAAACAACAACCCCAATTGCAATGTAAAGATAGAACATGAATACATTTACTAACACTGACATGACTGAACACTGAATACAAATTGCTAACATTTTTTTCCTCACCACGCCACGCTCCCTGACATGTCTAATCAGTTACTTTTAGGGGAGGGATGTTTCAATAATAAAATATCTTTTTCAGAAGAGTTTTTTCAAGGGTGGGGACACACAAAGCTACATGTATGACCTGGATATGGCAGAATTTATTGGGGGGGGGGGGGGGGAGATGTGCCTCTTGTTATCCCGTTTGCATGGCTACTGCTTACAAAAATAATCGCAACAAAACAAAACCTATATTGGGTTTACTTTTTTTTATACACGACAGGGGAACCAACCAGTAAAAATATATCTATTTCTGCAGTTTCAAGAATAATAGCGCCGCTAAGGCGTGGGTCTGCCGCCTTTGACGGCCTTTCTAGTTTACCTTTGTTATCACCATACCTCAACTATTTTGTATACATGACTAGGAGGAGATAAAATGATCAGACTTTTGGGTTATAAGGGTAAGTTCAAATGTCAAAGAGGTGCATTAATATGTAATTAGAGGCTTTTTATTCTGGTTATCACAATATTTCAAGAACACTTTGAGCCATCAACTGAATTTAGGCAGAGGCATATAGGAGACGCAGTCGCATTTATCTTGTTGTAATATAAGTTAAGTATGTTTTACGCGAGTCATATTGCTGTCAGTCTTTGAAATCAAAGTAAGTGAATCGTTTCAATATAGAAAGAACAAGAAGACAATGATCATACATTTTATTTTTGTGACATTGCTTAATTTTTTTCATTTTGTGTGCATTTAATTTTCTATTGCAGAAGTCGACTTGAGTGGGCTGCATTATTACCCACAATGCTGCAGAAGCTGTGCCGTCACCCGGGTTGGAAGGCCAGCATCACTCGTCAAATCAGCCACAGCATAGAGAGACTACCCGAAGACTCCTCACTTCGATCAGTCTTTGCACTGTTTGTTGTGGCTGGTTTCCCTGAAGTAAGCAATCAATTTTCTATTGATATTATTTTTTTCCTTTTTTTGCCAATCATTTAAACATTTCTTTAGCTATTAACTCTCCTGGCACCACCTAGTTTAGAAATATGTTTACATGTGATACATGTGTATCACAACTACATGTACATGTAAGATATTGCAAGACAAGTTTTTTTCTTGGTTTGTATTTTTATTGCTTGTGCTGATAGAAATGGTGCCCCAGGTACTAAAATTAACTCATGAGCCCATTTCAATTTCGAAAGGGGGAAAAACCAAACAAAGCTCGTAATGAAGCTTAGTGCTCTTAGTGGAGCTCTCCAACCCATTTCAGGCAATTATTCTTTTGAAAGAGTACTTGTGTAATACTGAAGACTTTACCTACAAGTTTCTCCACCATGAAATGTGGTGAAACTTCACTCTCCAAACTTTAACTCATTTTTCTCACATCTTATACTCTTCATAGGTTTTAGGACATGGAAGCACAGCCAGCTATCTCGATGGAAATCGTGAGCTGACGGACGTCCTTATCCTCAAGCATTTCTTTGAGAAGGGCAGGGTGTGTGTGGTTGATGTCAAGACACGCAAAATGAAACATGTAAGTGGAACTTATGGGTTTAACAGGTTAGATGATACAATATACTACGTGAAATTGAAATTTTAAAGTTGATCTTTCAAGTTGCAAGTTGATGAGTACAATCATCAATAACTGTATGTAGATCAATCATACTGGAAGAGGCTGTCAGCTACTGTAAAAGTGAATTTCGCGTTTTTTTAATTTCGCCGACGCGCTAGGCTCATGGGCAAACGAATACATAAACAAAAATATTCGCATGTTTTTATTTTCGCGCACATTTCGTGCTGCGCGAAATGCGCGAAAATTTCCACACCGCGAAATATTCCACGTTTACAGTAATATTTGGCACTTCTCATAAAGTAATCCCTGAACTTGTACATGTATGTATGGTGATCTTTGTTTTTTTTCTTTTAATACAGCATTTTATAATTGATATAGCCTTTCATTGCTTTCAATCACATGTATTCTTGACTAAATAATGTCTGCTAAATATAGTTAGATATTTTATCTATTGTTTTTTTGAAAACTTCTTGGAATGTATTCAGCAAGTGATGACAGCCATCCTAGACTCTTTCCTTCTGACTTTGTTCATGACAGGTCCCTGAGTATCAACTGCAACTGAGTGGGTCAGGGGGTCAAGTCCTAGATGGGGAGAGGTTCTTAGCCTTCACAGACATTGCTAGGATTATCATGCTCCAGCTCAAAGATGGTACATGTAGGTCCTTGGCCTCTTAGTGATGGCATGCTTATTTGAATCTCTTTCTTTTTTTTCTACTATTTTTCTTGACATGCAGTCCAATATTTGGATTAAGACAACATTAGCATTTTAGCTTGGCTGTGTGTCAAAACTGGCCTATGTTGTATTCAGACCATACAAATCTAACACGTAGCTTTTGTAAACTTTTGTTCAAATACTATGCAAAATTATGTAAATTCAATTCCGGCTTATTATTATATCTTAGTCCAATCCTGAGTAAAATAATTGTATTTGTTTTTACTTCACTACTAAATTCATTGGCTCTAGTATTTTTTTTCTTTCTTTCATTTTTTTTTTTGCTTGTCCACTTCATCTATTTGTGTTTTGTTTTCTAATCATCTCCAATTAACCCATTGCCCACGGGAACCAGGTGCTCCCTGTATTAACCCTATGGGAATGATAGAATCCAGTAGTCAACGGGTTAAAAAGTCCCTCACATCTGACTTGAAGTCACAGTTCCATCACTTGTACTTGTACGATTATATGTTTGCTTTTTAGCAGGGATGTAAAATAAAAGCATTCAGTCATTCATCAATCAATCAAATGATGTGAACCAGCAGGACTTGAACTTGTCATGCACTGATAAAAGGGCAACCATCTCTAAACTACATGTAACCTGACTGTAGAGTCAGTACATTGTACGTGATGGCAGGCTAAAATCCTGCTGATACAATTCAATTCAATGTTCAAGTCAATATTTTTGTATTTACACAGTCACTCCCAGCCAATCTTTTCATTTGAAAGTATGTCTATTGTATGATAACGATTCCGTTTGTCAATATCCGTGTATTGTAGGTGCCCAACTGAGCGTGGAGAATCTGTGGGTTCTTTATCTTGTGCACAAGGCTATGCTAAAATCCTGCTAATTCAGTTCAATTCAATGTCATACATGTATGTTCCTTTGTGTAAATTGAGAATGCATCCTTGAACTCTAAGAGAACATTATATTTTTGTATTTACACACAGTCAGTCACTCCCAGCAAATCTTTTCATTTGAAAGTATATCTGTTGTATGATAATGATTCCGTTTGTCCATATCTGTGTACTGTAGGTGCCCAACTGAGCGTGGAGAATCTGTGGGTTCTTTATCTTGTACTCAAGGCTATGCTAAAATCCTGCTGATACAATTCAATTCAATGTCATACATGTATGTTCCTTTGTGTAAATTGAGAATGCATCCTTGAACTCTGAGAGAACATTATATTTTTGAATTTACACAGTCACTCTCAGGAAATCTTTTCTTTTCTTTTGAAAGTATGTCTGTTGTATGATAACGATTCCGTTTGTCAATATCCGTGTATTGTAGGTGCCCAACTGAGCGTGGAGAATCTGTGGGTTCTTTATCTTGTACTCAAGGCTATGCTGGCAAGTCTCAAGGTAAAACTTTATCTTCTATAATCATTTTATATGGCATTTTGCAATGTGTTGCTGTATATATTTTGGAATAATGATTGTTTTTTCCTTATTGATTTGGACTTGGTTAAAATTTTTGAATATTGAATGTACTTGATTTGAAATGAAAATGTAAATATGAAAACTAAAAAGATGCAAGTGTGCGGAGAATGAATTTAGGACTGGAAAGCTCAAGTAAAGCTGAAAAACTACAAAAGAGCTTTGGTAATTTTTTTAAAAACAAAAACAAAGTAGAACATAAAAGACCCTCTCATGAAATATCATTTTTACAATATGGTGGTGGTTGTCCATGGTAATAGTCTGGGGGGGGGGGGTCGTTGTGATAAGATATGAAACTGATCAGTCATTGACTCTGCTTGCCTTGTTTTGTTTGGTTGTTATGACCTGTAGTGATAAAATCATGCGCACAAGAACAAAAAGCAATTTAGCTCTCAAAAGTTCTATAAGAGCTCTGGACAAAAACACACACAAAAAATTTAAAATATATAAAAAATTGCTCTAATATAATGTAACAATAACAATATCTATAAAGAGCATCCCATAAGCAAAAAAAGTATGTTTATCACACTTTCTTTAGGTGAACTACTCTCAGCTGCTGAACAGTGATCTTCTGCCTCTCCTAGTCCACCTAGCTGGTCAACCAACCAAGCTCAGTAAGAGATGGCTACTCAAAGACCTAGAGGTAAGATTCTTTGATATGACACTACAATGCCCATTCATAAAACTCTTAACATATCCATGGCTGGGACAACAAGTTTGAATACATGTTGCTCTTGCAATTTGTTTCACATTGAAAGAGCATGATAAGCATGTGTTGATTGTAGATATTAACTTGATATTCAGAAGAAAAAAAAAGGAAAATGACAAATATGGTTCTAGTAAATTGATTCTGATCTTACATTGCTGTTAATAATGATATTCAATAGGTTCCTTTACAACAAAGATTTAATTTAATTTCCATATAACCCAATATCGGAAAATAGCGTTAAACACGGACATAATACGGTATACTAAAATACTAAAGCTTTTCGACATGCACTCATCAGAGTAAATTCGCATGAATGAACAGAACGCCAGAAAACGAAAAATATAATAGAGCCGAAGGAACAGTGGACGCTAAATGGCGCGATATGATTGGCTGAACAAGGTTAGGCCTAGTAACAGCCGTTCGGTCGAACAAATGCTAAAATATAGGCTGAGAACCCTAAACCAAGATGAACAGTATTGTTCCGCGCATTCTTGGTTATTCATTAAATGGTAAGCAATGGCCGACTTGCAACTATCCACGGAAGTAGGCACATTCAGTTGTCTACAGGAGCGTGAAGGTTGTGGACGCGCGTTAGTTTGGCGATTTCGGATTGACTTGGGCACATGTTGGCTAATGCGATCTGCTAACCGTTGGGTTGTGCGTCCTATGTACCGAGCTTCACATCGGCACTTAAATTCGTAAATAACATTACTGCAATGCGTAATAGGGAGCACATCCTTTCGGACAGACGAGATCATTCTATGAGTGGTAAATACCACACGCGCTTCAACAGCAGGGAAAACACCAGATACAGCCTGCTTAATCTGTTTCTCAAACTTTTGGGAAGCCTTCCCACGCCACGGAAGTTTGAGATAGATCGGGCATCTCTTAGGTCCAAAGACCGGTGTCCTCATGGGCCTTTGCAGTGCGCGAGAGACATGATAATCAATAACGCGGTCAGGATAGCCATTTTCGCGCAAGATATCCTTGACCCGATTAATCTCTGCAGCGAGCTTGCACGGTGAGCAGATTCTCTGTGCTCTATCTGCGAGAATACCGATGAGACCAGTTTTGTACCGAGTGGAACTGAAAGAGTCCCAGCGCGTGTACTGACCTGTAAAAGTGGGTTTCCGATAAACGGAAGTAGTAAAGCCTTTCGCCGACTTTTCTACCATTACATCTAGAAACGGAAGTGCGCCATCCTGTTCAATCTCAATAGTGTAATTGAGAGACGGGTGGAGCGCGTTGAGATGTGCAAGAAAATTCTCATGAAAAGCGTGCATTCTCTGATGTACATCCTACATGTACCCCGTTGGTGTATTATCGGTATGTAGATGATACATTTGCCGTGTTGAACAATCGCGCAGCGTGTGAGAATTTTCTTGCACATCTCAACGCGCTCCACCCGTCTCTCAATTACACTATTGAGATTGAACAGGATGGCGCACTTCCGTTTCTAGATGTAATGGTAGAAAAGTCGGCGAAAGGCTCTACTACTTCCGTTTATCGGAAACCCACTTTTACAGGTCAGTACACGCGCTGGGACTCTTTCAGTTCCACTCGGTACAAAACTGGTCTCATCGGTATTCTCGCAGACAGAGCACAGAGAATCTGCTCACCGTGCAAGTTCGCTGCAGAGATTAATCGGGTTCAAGGATATCTTGCGCGAAAATGGCTATCCTGACCGCGTTATTGATTATCATGTCTCTCGCGCACTGCAAAGGCCCATGAGGACACCGGTCTTTGGACCTAAGAGATGCCCGATCTATCTCAAACTTCCGTGGCGTGGGAAGGCTTCCCAAAAGTTTGAGAAACAGATTAAGCAGGCTGTATCTGGTGTTTTCCCTGCTGTTGAAGCGCGTGTGGTATTTACCACTCATAGAATGATCTCGTCTGTCCGAAAGGATGTGCTCCCTATTACGCATTGCAGTAATGTTATTTACGAATTTAAGTGCCGATGTGAAGCTCGGTACATAGGACGCACAACCCAACGGTTAGCAGATCGCATTAGCCAACATGTGCCCAAGTCAATCCGAAATCGCCAAACTAACGCGCGTCCACAACCTTCACGCTCCTGTAGACAACTGAATGTGCCTACTTCCGTGGATAGTGGCAAGTCGGCCATTGCTTACCATTTAATGAATAACCAAGAATGCGCGGAACAATACTGTTCATCTTGGTTCAGGGTTCTCAGCCGAGCGAGAAGTTTCAATCACCTGCGCATGCTCGAGGCATCATATATTCGGCTTACTGACCCCATTCTGTGCCGTCAGAAGGAGTTCGTAAGAACACTTGTGTTATTTTAGCATTTGTTTGACGGAACGGCTGTTACTAGGCCTAACCTTGTTCAGCCAATCATATCGCGCCATTTAGCGTCCACTGTTCCTTCGGCTCTATTATATTTTTCGTTTTCTGGCGTTCTGTTCATTCATGCGAATTTACTCTGATGAGTGCATGTCGAAAAGCTTTAGTATTTTAGTATATTATGTCAGTGTTTAACGCTATTTTCCGATTTTGCAGTACCAAGCACTTATTTTTATAACCCAATAATCCCACACATTTTTGCTTCAGCAACCCACAAGCTTTGGGACTAATGGGGTGTTGCAAGAAAGTTGCAATCAATTGCAAATTGTAAAGCAAATTAGAACAACCATTCTGAATGGTTCAGGGTCTGCCCATTCAAGAAGATGCGCTTGCAACAATGATTTTGATTGGTCAGTACCAATCAGTAATCAATCGCAACTTTCTTGCAACACCCCATCAGATAGATAGATACATGTAGATGAAAAGAATAGTCCCACATTTAAACTGCTATCTCAATTTGTTATATGACAGCTCATGATCAGAAGTCCTACCAAATGTCAACTGAGATTTTCTCTTTTGTGTCTAGATTCTGTCCATCAAGCTGTACACCCGAGGCAAGGCCAAGACCAGCGGTATCACCCAGCTACCCTCCGTACCCCTGGGTATGGGGTCAGTTGTGGGGGCGGAGCATAAGGAGCCCCTCCCTTCCAAGCTCCCTCGCTCCAGGAACTCCTTCAGTTCCGAGAGCAGTGACTCCAGGTCAGTGAGATACAGCGTGTCATGCGACTCATGCAAAGAGATCAAATTGTATTAAAATTTCATGCATACTTTAAAAAAAGCAGTTGCTCTTTATGCCTAGAAACTTGCCAGAGACTTACCTGATGAAGCAGGACCTAATGGATCCAAGGGGATTTAAGTGATGCCATCATGATGTCATAAACAGCGAGTGAACTAAGTGGTTTGTCACCAGGATACCCCTAATGAACTATGAGTATTTATTAGTTTAGAAGTGTGAGTATGAATTACATGTAGATGTTACCTCTCTTTATTACAGACAGTTCTTCAGATTTCTCTTTAGAACCATGATCAGTTGACTTGCCTTTCTCAGCCTGTATTTGAGCATCACAGTATCAGATTTATTAACCCCTGTAACCCCTATGTAGCAGAATCAATCAGTTTGCCCTTTTGATTCATCACACAGTGACCTTGTGTTAAACGATGCCCTGCTTAACTTGGACAGTGACATTAGCAGTGAATCTGATGACAGCGAGAGCTGGCATTCCTACCTGACGGCAGACTCCCTACCCCAATCCTTACCTCTGGAAGCCTACGGGATAGATGTGGATGCGGTTGGGGAAGGAGGGGGAGAGGACCAAGGAGAGGGGAACAGTCCTGACCCCATGGGAGGACTGGATGATAAAGCTAAGGCTTGTCTGCAGGTGAGTTTACTTAACCAGTCCCCTAGAGCCCTACAGGGAAAATGTAGATAATGAGGGGGAGAGGGGAGGGGGAGGGTAGGAGGGAGGCAGGAGGGGAGAGGACCAAGGAGAGTGGAACAGTCCTGATCCCATGGGAGGACTGGATGATAAAGCTAAGGCTTGTCTGCAGGTGAGTTTACTTAACCAGTCCCCTAGAGCCCTACAGGGAAAATGTAGATAATGAGGGGGAGAGGGGAGGGGGAGGGTAGGAGGGAGGCAGGAGGGGAGAGGACCAAGGAGAGTGGAACAGTCCTGATCCCATGGGAGGACTGGATGATAAAGCTAAGGCTTGTCTGCAGGTGAGTTTACTTAACCAGTCCCCTAGAGCCCTACAGGGAAAATGTAGATAAGGAGGGGGAGGTGGGGGATGAGGGGAACGTTGGAGGGAGACAGGAGGGCAGAGGACCAAGGAGAGGGGAACAGTCCTGACCCCATGGGAGGACCTGATGATAAAGCTAAGGCTTGTCTGCAGGTGAGTTTACTTAACCAGTCCCCTAGAAAATGTAGGATAAGGAGGGGGAGAGGGGAGGGGGAGGGTAGGAGGGAGGCAGGAGGGGAGAGGACCAAGGAGAGTGGAACAGTCCTGATCCCATGGGAGGACTGGATGATAAAGCTAAGGCTTGTCTGCAGGTGAGTTTACTTAACCAGTCCCCTAGAGCCCTACAGGGAAAATGTAGATAAGGAGGGGGAGGTGGGGGATGAGGGGAACGTTGGAGAGAGGCAGGAGGGCAGAGGACCAAGGAGAGGGGAACAGTCCTGACCCCATGGAGGTCTTGATGATAGGGCTGAGGCTTGTCTGCAGGTGAGTTTAAACATGCATGAGCAGTCTCTCCCAAGCTGTTGGGATACATGTGGATTAGGAGGGGGAAGGAGGGAAACACTTTAATAGGTAAACATCATTTTACTTCAAGTGGATTACAGTTGTTCATTTCTGAATGTGCTTTCAGGCAACCCATGAAGCCATCTTAGCGCCAGTGTCCATCCTGAGAGCTATGTATGAGAAATGCAACAAGAACATCCAGGATCTGGTGGAAGAAGTACAGAAATGGTAAGATTTTAGGAAGCTGTTTTTTTTGTTGAATTACCTGCATGCCTGCAAGATGTACTCAAAAAGCTACAGCAGTTCTTTATGTTTCATTGAATTACAAGAGGGGTAAAATACATGTAGAGAGCTGTGCACAACGGTAGGCTCTATGCGTTACTCCCTGATCTGTGCGTCATAGGATACAGATATGTGAAGTGCACTATGCTTTAATGTAAGATTTCATTTTTACTGCGGCAGTTTTTGGAAGCGGTTTAAACGCCTTGTGACTGAATAGGTTGTTACTTTAATGTATGCACTGCAACACTCAGAGATATCATGATCGCATATTTAAAACAAAATTTTAAAAAATATGGCTGTTTTAATAGTCTTTTCCATCACCTATGAAATGTAATCCAAATTGTTTTCTGTGGGATATAGATGTACCATAAGGAAGTGAAATTGATCGTGTTATCATTTCCTTGGTTTTTCCCGACCTGTAGCTTCCAAGGGGAGGAGTTGATAGTGAGTGATAAAATCAAGCTCCAGCTCTCTCTCTATCTCTCTGTCTTTCTTTCTTTCCTTGTGGATGGTTTGATAGGATGATAGTTGAAGGATATCAGCTTTGGCTGTAAAACTGAGATGAGCATGTATTTGTTTTCTCCCAACCAATAGCTTCCAAGCTTCCAAAGAAACTTCCAAGGCAAAGAGATGATAGTGAATGAAATCAATCAAGCTCTTTCTCTCTCTCCCTCTCTCTCTCCCCCTCTCTCTCCCTCCCTCTCTCCCTCCCTCTCTCCCTCTCCCTCACTCCCTCCCTCTCTCTCCCTCCCTCCCTCCTCTCTCCCTCCCTCCCTCTCTCCTCTCTCTCCTCTCTCTCCTCCCTCCCTCTCTCCCTCCCTCTCTCTTTCTCTCTCTCTCTCTCTCCTCTCTCCCTCCTCTCTCTCTCTCTCTCTCCTCTCTCTCCTCTCTCTCCTCTCTCTCCTCTCTCTCCTCTCTCTCCTCTCTCTCCTCTCTCTCCTCTCTCTCCTCTCTCTCCTCTCTCTCCTCTCTCTCTCCTCTCTCTCTCTCTCTCTCCTCTCTCTCCTCTCTCTCCTCTCTCTCCTCTCTCTCCTCTCTCTCTCTCTCTCCTCTCTCTCCTCTCTCTCTCTTTCTCTCTCTCCTCTCTCTCTTTCTCTCTCTCCTCTCTCTCCTCTCTCTCCTCTCTCTCTCCTCTCTCTCCTCTCTCTCCTCTCTCTCCTCTCTCCTCTCTCTCCTCTCTCTCCTCTCTCTCCTCTCTCTCCTCTCTCTCCTCTCTCTCATCTCTCTCCCAATCTCTCTCTCTTTCTCTTGGTAAATATATTGCAATTGAACAGTGTAAGACATTTGCTGTAACACCCTGTGATAAATCTATTCTTGTTACTTTCAATCTGTAGCTTTCAAGGCGAGGATTTGATAGTGAGTGAGGAGATCAAACAGCTTGCCAAACGATGGGAACCTAAGCCGCCCCCTGAGGTTAGGGATCCGGCAGAGTACAAGACAATAGATGCAGGAGCAATCAATTTTACTCCTGTTCCTTCAATGCCCAGGTACAGTATCTTGCATTTGTAACCCTAATGCAGCAAGGGGAGAGAGAGAGGGGGGGGGGGCAGATCTGCCTGCCTTGTACTTAGACTGATATGTTCTTGAAAATGCAGAAACTAAATTTTTATCTAATTTTTGGAAAATTTCGACCTCTGTTTAATGTATGATGTTACCAAGCTTGAAGAAGAATTTTGTGAAAGTTTTGTCTTGTTAGACACGTAACAGTATTTTGAATCTTTTTCTGTTGTGAGCCATAATGCACATGTTGAGATTGTAAAACATGAAGAACCAATGAAATGATTTACAATTGTTTGCAAAAGGATAATTTGTAAAAAGATTGTAACCAGAAAAAGTTATTGTAAAGGTGTTGAACAATGAGTTGCAAGTCTTATGTTTTCTGGTCTGTGAGACACTATATTTTTTGATTCCGATAGATATACATGTATTAAAGGGAAGCTTGAGTGCAGGGAAAGGTAAAAAATTATTTGTGAGCTTTCTCATTCTTTTTATGTTAGTTTGGAAGATTATCATAGTAGATATGTCCCCTGAAAAAGACTGCTCTTCAAATGCTCTCACATTCAAAATATGACAAGAAACGGCTGAAATGTTCGGGCCAAACATTTGTCTGTAGTCCCATATACACATTTCTGTGTGCAGCGCATGTGACTCTCAGCAGTATTGAGTCAATTTCTTATCAAAACCTTGCAGCATACACCAATTCTTAGATGCTATATATATAATCAACCATTCCCAATTGCTTTGAGAAAGTTTCCGTCACAACTCAATATCATGACCAGAACTTAAATTTATCTTTAATGGTTTATGTGATTTGAATTATTTCTGCCATTTATTTAAAGGGAGCAAGATGACAATTATGCAGTGCCGGAGTTGAGCCAGCATGCACCTATCCTTGTGGCCAATAGTGAAGCTGAGCTCAGAGAGGTATTAAGATTCTACAAACTCGTCTTTTCATTATCAGTGAAATACTGTAGAAGACACAGAATTTTAGTTTCCGCATTGTCCGGTACAATTTATAGAGGCATTAAGCTATTAAGCTATAAAGTCTGTTGTAAGGACAAAATGATTACCTCAATTTTTTTCTTATAAGTAGAATTATGTACATGTTTTAAAACCAAAATTAATTTTATTGCAATTGATTTCGATTACTGAGAGACAACCACTACTGCCAATGGCTTATTGTGTTTATGATGATAATGATAATGACAATAATGATGATAATGCTGTTTCCACTCTTTGACAATATGGGGGAAAAAAATCATGTCTGATATTCATTTGTTATGGGCAAGCGCTCTTTAGTGCCACTACATACATCATGATGCATGGCTTTGCTTTTGACAATTTTACAGAGCTTCAGAAAACACCAGCGCACTAAGAGTGGAGAACTACTAAAGAAAGAGCTGGAGAAACATGGGAAAAGTGCATCCAGGAATTACCTGCATGTGGTGAGTAAATGGCCCTAGTGTGAAAAATCAGTAGTTTGTCACATGCTTAACAAGACAAATTACTACACAATTCATGCGAATTTACTCTGATGAGTGCATGTCGAAAAGCTTTATTATATTATGTTCGTGTTCAACGCTATTTTAGTATATTATGTCCGTGTTCAACGCTATTTTCCGACAATTGTGTTTCTAATTAATCGTCGATTTCTAGACGTTTATCCTTTTCACTTAAAAGAAATATCATGTCGCAATCACCTGATTTTGGAAGTCAAATGTATAGCAGGAAAAAATCAATGAAGATCCTGTTACCAACAGTAGTATTAAATATTAGACATTGACCCTGTCATAATGATCACATTTCTCGTGTACATGTACATGGTGGAGCTTATAACGTGGAGAAGGTTTACGGTTCACCATGTGTGTTGGTAGGAGGAAAGGGAAAATAGGAAATTAGAAATGGATAGACGAGAAAGGATGACAAGAGAGAAAAGAAGAAATATTCTTTCGTGACAATGGGTGAAGTCCTGAAAAGGACTGTAAACCAATAGGAAGGTTTACTGGTTCACCAGGTGTATGGATAAGGTGATGGGTGATGGATGAGATGAGATGAGAAGACTTGGTTGATGATCGAAGGATGAGTAGCGATGGATTGAGTAGCAAAGGTTTGAGTAGATGAGGCTTGAGTAGGAGGTTACTCGACGTTTCGGACAGGTTGACTGTCCGTCATCAGGAGTGAAGTGTGCTAGACGAGCGGTGGGGTTTTATGGTGTGTATGCGGACGTCGGAGGAATCGGCGGCCGGTGGTGTGGGCGGTGTTGCTGTCGGTGGTGGCGCTATTATGTCCGAGAGTTGAGTTGGCGTGAGTGCGGATGTCTGAGGGATTTGTAGCGGGTGGCTGGCGGCGTGAAGTCAAACCCGGTACAATCTCTGCCCTCGACCATCAACCACACAAAGGACTTCACGCCGCCAGCCACCTTTCCCTTTCCTCCTACCAACACACATGGTGAACCGTAAACCTTCTCCACGTTGTTTATTCATGTTTTGCCCAATGAAAGCTGGCAATGAAATACAGAATTTATTAAGAAATCCTTAGATATAAAAGTTAACTGAGAGAATTCTTTCTTAAAGATAATATATGATATACATATACATGAACATGTATGTAAGTGCATGGTTGGTATCTTTTTCTGTACATTACATGATATTGAACTATATTTTTCCTTTCCTGATATAGATTAACAATGCACTAGCTGTGATGTGTGCCAGACAGGTGCTAGCAGCTCTGCTTGCCGATTGGCCACCTACCGGTGATCATGTGATCAGTACTAATACTTTTGGCTGTAAAGAGCATTCTCAGCTTGTCAGTATACTGGACCTACTTCAGAGAGTGGAGGAGAAAGATGTCTTCCTGAAGGTGATTTTCAGTGCTCTCTCTCTCTCTCTCTCAGTGGAAGCACCGTGGTGAAAGCCCTTGACTCTCTTACGTGAGGTCCTGAGGAGCGTTTCAGCAAGCGTTTTGTCACTGATTTTACTGACAACAGCTACTGATATCCTTGCATCTGATTGGCTGGAAGAAAATTTGTCAGTAGAAATCACTGACAAAACGCTTGATGAAACGCTCCCCTGGGATCTATGCTTGCCCTGTGATTTAGTACATGTATATTTTAAATCATGGGACAAGGTCGTTTACCCACATTTGTCCCTCTCAACCCAGGTGTATTAAACGGGTACCTGGCAATGATGGGGTAATGATAATTGCAGAACCCTCAGGAAAAGTAGTTAACCCCTTCCATGCCACCAGACTTTGGAGCAAATGTCAAAAATGAATTTTCAAGAGCTAAATATTAACTCTCAAAGAGTATTTTTTTGAGCAAATTGGGCAAAGTTATATTGCATAAGAATAAACATTATACTGATGGCAAAGGTTTCTTTATAAGGGAGAATCTTCAAGCCAAGCTGAGCCTAAACAAAATGTTCAACACTCAGACAAAATATAATGTATAAAAATGAAGGTGTATAGAGCAATAGTACATAATACATGGACAACTTAAAAATTGGTCATTTATATTGAAGGAAATAATTACTACCAGTTCAGTAGTTGGTCTATCGGTAACGTCTATGGGCAGATCTTTGTATTCGCCAACAAACTGTCTCTGATCAGACTCAGGTTCGAATCTCAGTCACGTCTTTAGTATGGTGACGTTACAGGTCGTTAAATAATCATATTTGATTGATACACGTCTGTCAAAACTCATTTACACACACAGAGATATTCATGTTGCCAATTTAAAGAATTTAATGCTTATTTTCATTTTAAATATGCCAATGTACTATTAAAAGCATTAATTTCTGCAACAGAAATTGATTCAATTTCTCATTGGGTTATGCTCTGCCTACATTGTCTCAATTCATAGCATTTTCGTTCAGAAGATAATGCAATATAGCCACTGTGTTTAGCTTTTTGCTCCTTTATGCAAGTGAACTGCATGAGCATTTCACATCAGTCTGTTAAAGACTTTATTGTGAATTCTTTTTCTTCAGGTTGTGGAGAACGTGGTTCATCATTGTGAGGATGGGCTACTCGCCCCGCTGTGTCTAGCAGCCTGTTCCTTCATGCAAGTGACAGTCATGTTGCCCAAGACCCTTGAATCCAAACACAACTATGAAAGCAACACTACAGATCAGGTAGGTGGGATTGTGCAGGTATACTTGCCATCTTTTGGCATGTGTACTTAGGAGCACGGATAAGCAGTTGTGGACTCTCCACACCATTGTTTATGAAGCAAGACAGCGATTGGATATAAGAGATAACTTTTGTTTCTGAAACAGGATGATACATCTTTATTGTAAGCAGTTGTAACTGTATTGTATTTTTTTCTGAAATGTTATTCCAATCAGATGTGATTACATTTTCAAAAGACAAGAGCTTGATCTGTTGTATAGTTTTTAATTGATGTTATGTTTTTGCCAAAGCCCCATTTTCTGTGAGGTAGGTGAAGGATTAGAGTGATCTCAGTTGGCAGTTGTTTGCTGCAAGGGATTTGTATTTTGTCCAGATGTCCATCAACAGGTTGCAATTTTGCATTTTGAATTACATGAAATTCTTGGTTTTTAGCACCGTTACCGCGATTTCTGAAGAACTGTTTGAGGTAAGAACTTCAAACTTGGTACCAGTATGTATCCCCATAGAAAGAGGAACTGATTAGATTTTGGGGTAGGTAGGTCAAAGTTCAGAGGTCACAGAGGTCAATTTACATGAAATTACATGGAATTTTGAATTAGCTTGTGAATAGTGTAATAAATTTCGTTCAAAATATGACTAAATATTTATAATATTATAAATATATAAATATGTGATGACAGAGTGATGCTTTCCCACTAGGTCGAGTACTGAAATACATGCGCAGTAAAACCTGTTCCGGTTGCCAGCTTTCCATAAAGGCCACCTTTCTGTAAAGGTTACCTGTCAATGTTACCACTGATGTTTTCTCCCTTCCAAAGGAAATGTGTATTGTAAGACATGTTTATTAAGGTGATTTGTCTACAGAGGCCTCTTTTTCTTATCCCTTCAGTGGCTTCTCCATGTAGATATAGTAAAGAATCGTTATATTGGATAATGTAGAACAGAATCTGCATGTACAAAGAGTAGATTATAATGTTTTCCGGAGAGGAGCTTTACTTGACTTTTTATAGCTGCCATAATCTGCTATCATCTGCTACCAATACATCCCATCCTTACGACCTTCCTCTACAGGGCAGTGTCACCCTCCCAGGGGCCACTCACCTCAGTATCAAGTTTGATGAGCGCTGCTGTACAGAGAGCTGCTGTGATACCCTCCAGATATCGTCCAACTCATCCTTCAAACACGAAGTCCATTCTTTCTCTGGACCCTACGGCAGTGCCAACTGGGTGGACTTTGATTTACCAGGTTTGTACAGTGGGATATTAATCCCTTCCGATCTTGCCCACCAAGTTCTTGGGCCAGTGTCAAATATGGATTTTTCAAGAGTGAAAATATGACATAGAGGCCCCAATTTAAAAGGCCCCATTTAAACGTCAACCATTGACTAAAATATGCATGTATCAGCATATGACAGACACAAGTATTATCCTTATGGAGGTTTAAACAATGGCTTAAGATGGCTTAAGATATACATCCTTCACTAATTCCGGCCAAAATTTTGTTTTTTTATATTGATAAATAGGGCATATTATACATGTAAATGTACTTCCTGTGGAAGAATAATGTAGACCTTCTTAGTCGAAACATATTGTTCGACAATTGAATACCTGGGCAAGATTTGCCACCCACAGCATGGAAGGGCTTAATGATTTGGATCAAAGCTGATTGTTATTGAATCGAAATAGTTAAATACTATCTCATCTTTTAGCAGATTAGGATTATCTGGTGATTATGTCGAAATGTATTCAAATTGAATGTTCATGTAATCCTGCTACTACAAGAAATAGGAAGTACTGCAAAACCAGAAATGTTCGCGTGCATGAAACTTACGCGAATTTTGCGAGTGGTCGAGATTTGCGACAGTTTCATGCAGCGAAATAATCAAATCACAATTGAAACAACATAAAAATTATTGCAATTCGCGAAAGCTTCTTGCTGCAAAATTGGCTGTCATTAACAATTCGTGAAAGTTTTATGTTGCAAAAGTTTTGGTTGAACAGTATTTGATTTGATTTGCTGAGATTTTTCCTTTGGCTCCTTTGCAGTCATAAATGTAGTATACTGTACATGTACACATTTTCTGTGCAGGTGACACATTGTACTACAAGTTTCACTCTGATGATGGGAGCTCCACTGAGTGGGGTTACAAACTGACAGTTACAGGCAACAAATTAGGAAGGTAAGCATCATGTGTGAATCCTCTGTCTTTCAAATCTTGTTTAAAAATTTGCCGACAGGTGCAAGAGTTACAAACCTTTATAGGAATCATTTAGAAGTTTGATTCAATTTCTATATGAAAGACAATGATTTTTCTCCATTTCATGCAGGCTTGTTGTTGGTTATTTTCCTATCAGTAGTCCCCTACACTTCTTTGGCAAAGTATGTTTTACAAAAACTGGTAAGAATCCTGACTAATACATGTATGACATAACAGTAAGTTTATCTTTGCTCAAACTGCATATTCGCATTGTATTTTGACTAAAGTTTACAGATGGTAATTTTTGTATCTGTAATCCTTTACACTTTGTATACAAATAACCGTGAATGATATTACTTTACAATAACATTATTTTTGCACAAACTTTGTATCCGCAATGTATTTTAATTCAGGTTTTCTGTTGGTTACTTTCATATCTGTAGTTCCCTACACTGCTTAGTTTGTTATACATGAACAGGGAGCGTTTCATCAAGCGCTTTATCAGTGATTTTTACCGACAACTGTTATAAGCTACTGAAATCCTTGCATCTGATTGGCTGAGAGCAAATTTGTCTGTAAAAAGCACTGACAAAACGCTTGATGAAACGCTCCCCTGGTAAGAAACCTTCGGATTATTTTTTGCACAAATCTTGTAAATTCCCACTCTATTTTTCGCTCAGATTTGAGACCGGGTATGTGATCCTCAACACAGTGCTAGCTAATCCCAAGCTGGCCCAGCAGGTCCCTCTGCAAGAGCTGTGGGAGTGGCTAGTGCAGGTTGCCAGGAAACAGGTTGGCCAGAGTCGCCTCAAGGCGGTGCAGTTGTTGCTTCGCATCCTTGCTAGTATACCAAGGTACATGTACGAGAACAAGAGTTGACACATAATCAAGAAAAAAAAGACCTGTGTGATGTAATTTTTGTTTCCTTTTTCAGTGAATTCTGTATTGAATTTAACCTGTATATAAAGAAAGCTTGTCCAGCCCTACAGGCAAATTATGCATTATTGTAACCTAAATTGATTTCATGTACATGTACATGTATGTACATGAAGTTTTTAAAGACTTTGAAGGAAAAAATAAAGAAAAGAAAAATAGTTAATCGCACAAGAAAAATTTGTGTAAGAAAAGTAATAAGTTCTGACTAACTGCCAAATAGAACCAAACAACAACTATGGTGTCTTTGAATGGGTTGAATTACATACATTGTGACTGTGTGGAGCTTTCATGTATGAATTCTTAATTTGTTTCGATTGCAGGCCGTCTCAGGCAGGATCCTCACCATGCACCACCTCAGCGTCCACCATCGCTGGCCCACCTTCACCCTCACCCAAAGACCAAAGCGGAGAAATATCACCTCCAGGACCCCCATCCTCTACCCCTGCCCCGCCCAGACCACCGGTAGACTTAACCCGCCTCAAGCCTCTCTGGCTGCTGCTGGACTCTATGAACTGCAGGCTGAGTGCTGACTGCTCCCCTCAGAGCCTGGCCGCTGCTCACCGCGCTCTCATGGAGCTGTTTCTCATGGTGGAGAACATGGTGCGGGAGTGGGACATGGTGGAGGAGTATGTCCTGGCAATGAGCAATGACGATGCTATCAAGAGGGCACTTGTACAGGTAAGCAAATTTTAAAAATACTATATGATTGTAATGATGGTGATGATGAAAATGATGATTATAAGGATGGTGATGATAATTAATGACACATTACGTAAGAGCATGATAGAGATCTCTGCCTGCGGTTGACCATTCAGAGTAAACTCAATTTCCTCCACTTTTTATAAAGTTTTCAAATGAATATTCTATTTACAAATTCAATGGTGATACGTTTTCAAATTCGAACGAAAAAAAATTGACCCCGAAATAAGGAAAATACATGAATATATAAACAGAGAGCATGCACTTCACACCCAAAGGCGAGGCCCACTGATACAGTACTCACACACACGTACACACAGCCCATTCCAAAACCCACACAATTCCCTGCTCCTATTCAAGTCTCCCTGTGGCCATGAGCTGCTGGCGAGATTAGGCCAGTGTCAATAAACAGGTGATTAAAAGCTTTGCCTTTATACCCTCCTGCTGGGCGAAGAGAGGAGAGGCAGGTTCGAAAATGGGGTATAGGTATTCCAAACGAGGATTTTGCGTCATGTCGTATATCATTGTGTTCATGGTTCTGCTCCACAATACAATATTACTCTAATTAATAGATACACCCAATCAAGATCATTACGTTCCCAATACTCAGGATTTCTTTTTGTTCCCAAATGCACTACTAAGTGGGGGGAAAGAGCTTTTGTTCATACTGGGCCCTCACTGTGGAACTCTCTCCCTTGAGAGACCCGCGAAACCAAAGTATTTAAAACCAAACTTAAGACATACTTGTATAATTCTGTATATATATAATTTGTGGTTTTGTCTCTTCATTTTCTCTCCTTTCACCTGTGCGCCTTGAGCATTTAAGTTTAAATGGATTTGGCGCCTTATAAATCACATGTATTATTAGTATTATTATTATTATGATATTCTTCCACACTAACATAAAAAGAATGAGAAAGCTCACAATTATTTTCACCTTTTCCAGATCTCAATCTTCAATAATGGTCATGTATGTCATGTACAATGAGCTGCTCTTTCTAGCTTTCTACAAAGCTGAAGTATTGTACCATGTCATTCGCTCTCTATCCAGAATAAACAATTGCGCCACCTCATGCTTTCTCTAATTAGAGAGATTATAGCGCCATCAGTGACCAGGATGTAAATGCCACCGTTAATAAATTTGCAGGCATTTCCGATGGGCGCCAAGCAGAACTGAGCTATCTTCGCATCAGATCCCTTCATAGGCAATAAATAGCTTCCACTTGGCCATGATCTAATTCAGCATATTTCAACCTTTATTTAATAGTCATGGCACTCTTTAAGAAATACAGATTTTTGTGTCACCCCAATCAGTAGTATCTGGACCTTTGGGGGGGGGGGGGGGGGGGGGGGGGCATCTGCGCTAATGATGATCCATGTATTTCAGCAAGGAAATCACTGAAGTCGGGCTTAGGTTCTGTGCGGGTACTATTCTAAGCAAGCGCGTAGGATGTGTTGACTAGTCTACTTACAAGTCGCTTTTATTGAGAGTGTATAAACTTGCAATTTTTTAATGGAAGTAATATTTGAAGCTTATGTTTTTGATGCAGTATTGCGACATGGAACCCTATAAACAGAGCAAATTATACATTTGGATGGTTGCCACATTATAATTAAATTAATATCAGCATGTACACGTACATGTAAGCATCCCACCACAACACAGTTGGTTTGATCGGTTCTGTCAGGGCCAACGGTTTGTTACAAAATGTACCTCGACAATGTTTTGTCATGCATAGCGATCTGCAGCAAGAGCATACCATTCATACAATAAGGAAACATTCTGATAGTTATTGTGTGTTAGAAATTTCAACACAATAATTGTAATGCAATTTATTTATTTTGTCATGCCTATTCTTAGCCTTTCCCAAGGAGGAACATGTGAATCACATGGCTGGAGATAAAGGATTTGGTATTGCCTTATGGGATTAAACTTTCCCCACATTAAAGTCTTCTTTTTATCTTTTCAGTTAAGTGAATACAAATTTGATTTTAGAATAAGAGGAAGCTTGTGGATAATAATGTTTTCCTGGTATTGTGGTTTGTTTGTTAAGTGGATCATGCCTATTCTTAGAAGCTTTTAACTAGGTTGAAAGCCAGAAGGGCGTTAACTCTGTAAAATTACATGATTTTATGCCCTTCTGGCTCTCAACAGGCTGTCTCTGTTCTTATGATCCTGAAGATGTAGAGTTCAATACAGGGGAAACTCAGTATAACGAGGCCGTCGGGACCAAAGGATTTTCCTCGTTATAGCCGTCATCTCGTTATATCAGAACATACATAAAATGCACATATGGGACTGGATTCTACATGTACATGTACACTAATATATAAATAAAAAGATGCTCCCTGCGCCGTGTGTGATATGAATGAAAAAAATAACGCAATATCGTCTGCGGCCGCCCAAATGCCCCTTTATAATATCTCTTTACTACGTGTACAATGTATATATGCTTATGTGTGTGCCGATTCTCCAGCTGAATGATTTTCTTCCATTTGAGGTGCAGTGAAATTTGCTTGCTCATTATATCAGGGGGGTGTTTCATAAAGCTGTTCGTAAAGTTAAGTATGACTTTACAAATGATTTAAATATCACAAGCCAAATGGGATGCTCAATCATTTTTAACTTTTTTAATTTTTAACTAAAGTTGAACTGTGCAGATGTAGATTAACATTCTTATTATAACAAACATTTTTAATGCAACGTACATTTTATGCCATAATTCAGTTGAGGTTATTGGAAATGCAGTCACACTTATCTATCTTATCTATCTGGCAATTCATATTCAAGTCGTTCGTAAAGTCATGCGTATCTTTACGAACAGCTTCATGAAACAGCCCCCAGGAATGATGACCAGTCTTTTTCTTTGTTTTAGAGGGACGAGATTTAGTCGCTATAAAGGTTTGTGCCGCCATAGAATTAAACGCAAATAAATTTGGGACCATGACAATAGCTATGTTCATACAGGACTTGTGGTTTGGAAACCATAAGTGAACGAAACGACGACTCACTAACCACGACGAGGGTTAACATGGGCCTGAAACAACGATGCATGTGAAACTACATGCCAAGGGATCGTCGTTGTTAACACCAGAAGTAGATCCTGTGTTCATAATTCATGCGAAGGGTGGAACTTTAACATGAATAGAGAGGTCAGCGTTAACTACAAGCTTGCGAAACTTAAATTTTATTCTGTCCACACAGTCCTAATCTGCGACGGAGGACCCCCCCCCCCCCCCCCCCCCCCCCCCCCCCCCCCCCGCTGCTCGTGGTTTTGGCATTCTAGAACTACAAATAAACTTAAATTTTCGGAACTACGAGTCCATTCATACGGTCTGAAACTACAAGATAACTACAAGTTTTGAAACTACAAGCGAAACTTAAAGTTTAGCTCCCTTCGTGTGAACCTGACTAATATTCTTGTTATAGCCGACCTTGTTACATCGAGATTTCCCTCGATTGATTTTAGGGATTAAAAGAATGAAGAGTGTTAATAATAATACCGGGTTCTTTTTTGAGCTTGATCCCACCATGCAAGGTTCTCAAGGCATTCCGGAAGGGCATGAACTCTATCTAAACTTATGAGTTAATACCCTTTTGCATGTTAACGAATAATGTCATGTCTGATGATTCTGAAGATGTAGAGTTCACTTTTGATTTGGGGGGATAAAAAGAGGGCAGAGTAATTGTTAACACAATCATTCTACCAGTTCCTTTTATAGAGCTCGTATCCAAGATGCAATGTGCTCAAGACATTCTAATAGTATTTCCCAGGCTTAAGCTAGGCTACTGATTTTGATGCTCACTGCATTTGAGGGATTCCTTCCTATATACATGTACTACCTGCCTGGAACCCATTCATAATGGGTAGAGTGTGGCAAATGTAAAGGGACATAACATTGGTTCAGAGCCAAATGGGCATTGAATCTGTGTTAAGACTAACACCCTTTTGGCTCCAAACAGGCAGTAAGTTGTTTCCTTGTGTTATTTCCTCTTCTTTCTTTTTAGCTTATTAGTGAAATGTTTATTTTACTAATTTGAAAGCCAGAGGAAGCTTGTGGCTTTCAAATTAGTAAAATAAACATTTCACTATGGAATCAGCCCTACTATTGTTTTCAGTTATCAATTCATTTCAAGAAGGGGTTTTCCCTTCAGTTCAGTTATGATTGCCAAATCACTCAGGTGGTCAGTAGTAAGCCTGAGTCATATCGAATATTTCATAAACCGGGATTCGACGGCTTTGATTCGATCGAATACCGGTGCATTGATAAATGATGGGCGGTGAAAACAGAGTTGCACACAGTTGCACGCAGTGCATGCACCATGCACCGGTGTCCGGTCCGCTGGCATCGCGGGCATATGTATGGGCTCGCGCTGCTCGAAATTAACGATAGCCCGCTAGCCAATGGCCAGTAAAAATCACAGCGGACGAGCCAAAATCTTAAGTTTCTAGTCCGTATGGCTAGCCAAAATATCACTAGTGTCGCACGAAGCGATGCTCATTGTCGACACACCCGACAATGATTCAAATTCAAAGAATTAATAATCTTACTTTGTATTGGAGAGCTGAATGGAACACGTTTGTTCGATGCCAAAAAAAACAAAACAATACGAAATAAACTTTTCGTCGCTCAATATATACTCGACTTCATTCAGCTTCAGAGATCATTCAGAAGTAATTGCCAATTTGATGAGAGTGTGATATTAGTTATTGCGAATTAAGTAGGAACACTCATACTCATGCCCGTATTTATCATGTTTAATTATACAATTGTCAAATTGACAATGCAGAGAGAGTGCAAGAAAATTATCGTAAACTTCAGTTCGTAACGACAAAACGATTTTTCCATAGAGAAAGCACAGGTAAAGCGCGACGTCCTCCGCGAGCGAATTAGCGAAAGTTAGCCAACAGTTTGAACTTGGAAGTCGCCTTCACGTTCCCTGCTAGTATATATGCTGTACGTTACGGAGTTTCTTTTTTTATTTGATTTTTTCATGGTGGCTACGGTAGTCAAAAATCTGGCGGACTACAAATCGATGCACCGAATTTGCCAAGACGTATTCGGGATTCGATGTCTTCGATCGAACACCGGCTAACCAATCGATTCGACTCAGGCTTAGTCAGTAGCACACACACACACACACAAAAGGACCCTGAGAATGCAAATACATCTCTTTGTCAGAGTGACTCGTTTGCCTGAGTAAATTTCAAGATATGTGCATTTATTCACCAAAGCAGAATTTGAATCCCATAAATGTGTAGTCTGCAATAGGATTGTCACTGGAAATCATGTATAGATTTTTATTTCCTTTAACCCATAATCAGCTTTCCCTCCTCAAATTGGTAACAATTATTTGTTTTTCCTACTCCTACATATTTTGAAAGAATAAAACTCTTTATGATATGAACCAATGTGACTGAAGATTAAAAGTTGACAGGAAAATTGCCAATTTGAACACGAAAATAGTGATTATATATTTTACCCTGCTTGCTAATTTAGAGATAATCAGATTAGTAACAATTAAATTGCTTTTATTAGAGAACAGCACTATGTACTGCATTAGAAATGGACTCAAAATTTTCAGTGAATTTTTCTCTTTCTTTTCATGTATCGAAAGATACTGCAAAAGTGCCACTAAAAGGAAACACTGTACTGCTATGGGTTAATATGAAAAGCATACTAAAGACAACCAACCAAACAAAACAGCAGATAAACAAAACAACATCAGCAAAGCTGCATGATATATTACGCAAAGGTAGATACATGTATAGAAAGTAAACCAGAATTAGATTTGATGTTGTAAAGAGGCATGTACAGTGTATGTACCATCAAATATAACAGTATGAACATCAAGTGTTATATACTGTAAATGCAGAAATATCCGTGGTACATTAATTTTCGCGGATTTTGCGCTGTTTTCGGCGGGCGCGTATTCTAGAACTTGTGAAAATATTTGCCTGATTTCCTATGAGGGTTTAGCGTGTGTGTGTAGTTGCGCATGCCGTATGCATTTAAATAGACTGCGTGTGTAAACTTAAGAACCTGCGAATATGTTTTGGGGTTGCTCAGCGCGAAAATAACAGCGTTTACAGTAACTCCCCTGGAATCAAAGAACAAGTCTAAGAAAACATGGTCTGTACTTGTATTCTATTCTATTGCAATTAGACTGCACAAACCCAATGCAAAGTAATAAATGATTATGTGCTTAAAAAAATAAAATGAATAAAAAGACGCTCCCTGGGCTGTGTGTGATACGAATAAACAGACGCACCCCACATATATTGTGATATCGTCTGCGGCCGCACAAATGCCCTGATATCTCTTTTGTATAATATGCTCGTGTGTGTGCAGATCCTCCAGCTGAATATTTTTCGTCCATTTGAGACGCAGTGAAATTTGCTTGCTCGTTATAACGGGAATGATTAGCAATCTTTTTCTTGGATGATCTTTGAAGGTAGAAGTTTGCATGGTGGTACTGATAACGTGGAGAAGGTTTACTGTTCACCATGTGGTTAGTCCTATTGAGTGAGAAGAAGAAAATGGAGAAAAGTTGAGAGGAGAAGAAAAGGAAAGGCGAGATAGAAATTCAAAAATTCATCAGATGACGGACAGTCAACCTGTCCGAAACGTCGACGTCTCTGGACACTCTCAGCCTTCTCATCTGGTTTACTTCACACTTTCAAGAAAGACTACTTCTACACTCTGTGAACCATAAACCTTCTCCACGTAATCTTTTTCTTTGTTTTAGAGGTCTTTCTCTTTAACTCCCTCTATCTAGCATTTTCACCCCCTCTCTCTTTCTCTCTCTCTCTCTCTCTCTTTCTCTCTCTCTCTCTCTCTCTCTCTCTCTGAGACTTTCTGCCTGTATTTCTTCTGATAATAATCTTTGCCATCTATTAGTGCCAGACTATTCCTTTCTTCTTGAACTGTTGACAAAGCCCCTTTATCCCTTGGTACTGATTATTCACCCATGTATGAAGGTCTCTACCCCCTGATGAGCCAGCCATTCAACTATTTAATCTGTAAAAATCGTGTCAATTTATTATTGAAACGTGACAATGGATCAAACATGAATGATGAATATGGAGTATGTAAATAGTGACTATACAGATGTGTATCGTTGGAACATTTGATTTCATAATGTATGAACATACAGCCCTGGAAAAAATTATTAGACCAAGGTTCTGTAATAAGGGTACTATAATATGCATACAAAATTATAAATATGATTTGTCTTTGTACTTCATTGAATAAGTACCAAATTCCAGCAATTATACCTTGCTTTTATGATATTTCATTTCCTTGTTACCACAAAAATAACACTATCAGTAACCATTCTTGTGGGGTGTTGCAAGAAAGTTGCAATCAATTGCAAATTGTAAAGCAAATTAGAACAACCATTCTGAATGGTTCAGGGTCTGCCCATTCAAGAAGATGCGCTTGCAACAATGATTTTGATTGGTCAGTACCGATCAGTTGCAACTTGCAATCAATCGCAACTTTCTTGCAACACCCCATTGGTCTAATAATTTTTTCCATGGCTGTATATACATTGTGTGAAACAATTCACATGTAACAATGAATAGCATTGAATTCATGTTTGAATACTATGAACTAAGCACATTATGCAAATCACTTTAACATGTAACAGTGAATAACATTTAATTTCATGGTTAAATACCTTTGTTTTCTTTATTTTAGCAGGTGTTCATTTATTTCATTTAATGCATCCAAAATACTTTAACCATTTCAGAATATACTTTTTACTCTTTCCAAACAAATCAAGTGAGATTGAAGTGTGGATGAATCTATTTCAGATTATTGATAAAAATCGTGTTCTAAAGTGTCAAGCAAAGTTAATATTTTTTATTTGCACCATGTCTTGTACTTTCCTTTTTTCATTGGCATACTGTACATGTTATAAGCTTTGATGATAACTCTTTAAAAACTTTTCGTACCCATGTCCTGTATACCCATTTTTGTGTGCAGTGCATGTGAATTTCAGCAAGACTGAGTCAATTTTTCTCATCATTTTGATGATTCCAAAACCCATGGTCCACACCAATTCTTATGTACTACATAATCAACCTTTTCGAAAGTTCCACTCAGAAATTAGATAATTATCGGGGAACCTCGCTGCCCGAATACGAAGCGGTGATTGCCCGAATATAGGAACTCTGAAAATCCTTGGGGGGGGGGGGGGGTGGGGCAATGAAGCCCATTGCCGAAAGGGGACGCCTTTCTGCCTGAATATTAACTTTCCAGTGTTTTTTTGAGCGAGCAAAAAACTGGCCATTTTTCCCTTCATTTTTAAAAAACTTTTTGTAGTGAAAATGTACAGAAGTATACCGAATTATCAGGGAACCTCACTGCTCAAATATGTGGATACTCTGGCACCTCACTGCCCGAATATCGGAACTTTGAAAATCAGCCCACTGCCGAAGGGGACGCCTATTGCCTGAATATTAACTTTCCAGTATTTTTGCAACAAGCAAATAAATTGTCCAGTTTTTCCTTTGTTGTCTTTTCTTCTGTTCTTTCTGTTTCTTTCTGTTTTTGTTTTCCTTTCCTTTCCCTTTTCTGTTTTCTTTTCAGTTTTCCTTCTCCAATTTCTTTTCTCCTTTTCCCTTTCTCTTTCCTCTTTCCTCTTCCCTCTTCCTTTTTCCCTCCTTTTTTTTTGCCGACAGAGGTGGCACATTTACCATCTGCAGTTTGGAATTGGGGGGGGGGGGTGTGAGATCGCCCCCCCCCCAGAGATGTCACTGTTCAACACCCTAGATGTTGAATCTTTGACTGGAACTTTCCAACATACCTACTTATGCACAGCACATCGACTTCTATATTGTACTAATAATGTGAAAATTTAAGTACCTGTGAACTGTCTTTCAAACTCTTAGAAACAAAAGACTGAAAAGTTTCCTAGTTAATATTTTGACTTTCTGTATAAACACATTTTTCCTAACCCCACAATTCATTTCACTTGTTCCAATCCCTAGGGTGCTACCAACATTAAGTGTATTCAGCTTGCACTGGACAAGAGGAGGAGGAGGAGCACAGGGGAGGAGGAACCTGCCAGGGTCGCCACTGAAACTGAAGCCGCAGCAGCAGGATCAGCAGCAGGATCAGCAGCAGCTTCAGGCAGCAGCACCATGAATGGTAACAATAACAATGCAGGGACAATGGCGTTGGGAGATCCCCTGAGGTTGGATACTGTACTTTACTCTCAGCTCTTCAGATAACATAGGGCCTTTCATGTAGTCTTCAACCTTCTCTTTGATCTATGACAGTGGTTGGTCAAGATGATTAGTGTCCAACTTGCTCTATCTATACTATATATTGTATATTTGGTTCTACTTGTAGCATGGCATTTGTGGTTGTAAGATGCACTCTTTTTGTGGATTAATATGTGAGCCATTATATTCTTGAAAGGGATTATTTTCCCCTTTCTTCAGGTGGTGGTCTGTGATTTGCTCCTGCAAAATCTGCTTTGAGCTTTATCTCATCAAAGATATAGATTAAGGTTAAGGGTGCAGTTTAGGGTGTCGTATAATCGCTTCTGGCACATTGAGGTTAGAGAATGGTGTCTTTAAAAAAAATCAGTGAATTATAAGAAAAGCAAAATAAAGAAACACTTTTTTGTGCTTTCTAAACCCTTTACCCAATGAATTATGTCAGTTTAAGGCTGGATACAAACTTATTTTTTAACATGAATTTTATTTGATGTCAGGGAAAAGGACATGGCAGTTCATAAATGTGCCCTATCTGTTGCTTTTCCATCGAGTATACTGGATGTAAAAGGGTTAAGGTTTTATTCAAATTTCATGAAATCTCATTTAAGCTACATTTACTCGTATGTTGGTACAGAGTGTAATTTTGTTGACAACCGTGAATGAAATAGCATTATTTTTACTCACAATGCTCATGTATTTTTGTCAATGTGAGTGTGAAAGAGAGAGAAAGAAACAGATGCACAGAGAGACACATTAAGACAAAGTAAGAGGTGTCTGACTTTGCCAGAAACATAAATGCATCCACAGACATCTGGAGAGAGGGGCAGACAATTTCTCAAAGGTCTGTTACAGTTATAGGAGTCGAGCAGGGAGAGTTAATCTGGAATGCTCCGTTGCAGTTATGAAAAGGTTTGATGGTTTTACCCGATTGCTAAGAAAGCATGTGTATGCCTGTAAGTTAGTAAGCAACCAGGGGACTGACCGCTTTACATGTAAGCCCTCTCCGAGGGACTAGGCACAGAGGATTAATGCCTTCAATATCAAAGGGCACTGGCTCTATGACCTAGTTCACTTGAATGTGCCTAAAATCAGTGGGAATTGAAAAGTTTGAGGACAACAATCAAGTTGGTGGGAGATTATTTTTTTAATGATAGTAAACATAATATTAAAATACTGTAAAAGTGGTTTCTTTCGCGGTGGTTTTATTTTTGCGCTTTTCGCGTGTTGAGATTGAACCTGTTTGAAAATGTTTTGAAAAGTCGCGCGAAATTAACCACGCTAGGAAATGTTTTGAACTCGCCGCTTGCAAAGCTTACGGCTTCTTACACGCTGTACACATACAATGCTATTGCACACACACGAAGATTCCGCGCATTGCCACATGCCACACACAGCCACGCACAGCGGTACACAGCGATACCGCGCAATGTAGGTCAACTCCTGTGTGGTCATTGTACTGGACTCTGGAGTATGTTGGTGATGTTACTAGTAAAACAAAAGAATTCATTCATGTGCAAAAAAACAGTTTTTGCCGACTGTGAATTCACAGACTTTGCCGACCGTGAATTTAAACACACGCGAAAAAGTCGGCACCGATGGAAACCGCGAAAGTATCTGTACACGAAAGAAACCACTTTTACAGTACTACCAATAGAAACAATTTTACATGATAGTCAGCCTGATATTATGTCTTACTGCAACGCATTAAATTTTTTTTTAATGAATATCTTAGTGGTCAGATAATCCCTTTTAAGAGCTATCCACATTCATGTTCAGTTCATAAATATCATCATACATGATACATGTATATTTTATAATGGTCAGGTACATAATTCTTTTCAATTTCATTCTCTTAGTAAAGAAGGATGGAGTGTGAGAAATGTAGAATTTTGAGAGATGTCATATTTTTGATCATGAGCCCACATGCATCAATCTGTTTGTACCAGTTTAATATTAATTGCTCTATTTTGGTCATTTGAAATTCATAAGCAATATTAAATTCTAGTTTCCTCCTTCATACACCCTTTCAGTTAACTGCCTACACAATTTTTATAGTATGGTTAATGTAGGTGCAATATATTTGGTTATGTATGTTATAAAGGAACAATTCTTATTTCACTTGTATTCGTGTATTATGTTATCACTAGGTGAGGAAGAATGATAGTAGGGTTGAAAATAGGGAGAAAAAAAATAATCATATTACTCTAAACGTGGAATATTTCGCAGTGTGGAAATTTTCGCGCATTTTGCGCCGCATGAAATGTGCGCAAAAATAAAAATATGCGAATATTTTTGTTTATGTATTCTTTTGTCCATGCGCCTAGCGCATCAGCAAAATTAAAAACATTCTCTTTATTCGGTCGAGCGCGAAAAATTAATCGCGCGAAAATTTCCGCTTTTACATTATTGTTGTACATACATTACAACATCAAGTGATGTCAGTGAACATAAATTAAGACAATTTTTTTTTCTGCATTCATTCAATTTTGATTCATGTATTATTTTATTGTTTGGAGGAATGATTGTAGGGTAAAAAAACAAAAATATGAAGAATAAAATCTTCATATATTTGATGTACATACATTGAAACATCAAGTGAGGATATGATGTAAACAAACAAAAATAAAGACAATTTTATTTCCTGCCATCATTCAGTTTTAATCTGTGTATGCAAAACATGTCTGTAAATCAGATGCCTATTACGTACTCTAAATCAGCAACAGGCATTTAATACTCTTTGCATGTGGCGAAATCGACATGTTTAATGGCAGATTTTAAATGGGAGCTAAAAGGTTGAATTGTCAATTCTGGTGTCATCTAAATCAATAAGGGTTTATATATACTTTAAAAATAAAAAACAAAGAAATCAGCATTTTAAGGAATGGTCCTTCACCCTATTACCTGAATTCATGACTTACCCTATATTTATTCACTCGTGATGGTTTAGATATTCCTTGTTATCAGACAGTACAGTTAACTTTCCATAAGTTGAATCTATTGGGACCACACAAAAAATAGTTCAACTTATGCAAAATTCGACTTAGGAAATGTAAATAACACATGTTTTGCATAGTTTGGTAAAAAAAAAATTGATTCGACTTAGGTAAAGTTCGACTTATGCGACTTCGAGTTATGCAAGGTTAACTGTATTTATATAATGTTGATTCTGTTGTAAAATTCCAGGCTGACGATGGAGTTTCCATGACTCCGAAACATGTACCATTCCTTCAAATGCTATGTTTTCTTTGTTGTTTTTATTTTGAAACTGTTATCGTGTCCTCCTTTTGGAAATATATACTTTATTTTCAATGTATTTAGAACTACACTCAGCTAAAAAATAAAGTGGACACTATTGATAGATAAAATTTTCAAATAAATATTTGCTATAAACTCATCTTTCATATGTCAATATAAACATAAATTAATCCTCTTTAAAGATATAGTTGAGTTCTGGTCATGAGATTGAATTTTGAAAGAAACTGGCTCAAAGCAATTAGGAAAGGTTGATTATATAGTACATAAGAATTAGTGTATGCTGTAAGGTTTTGGAATCACCAAAATGATCAGAAATTGACTCAATCCTACTGGGAGTCACATGCACTGAACACAGAAATGTGTATATGGGACTACACATTTAAACTGTTTGTCATATTTTGAATGGAGAGCATTTGAAGAGCAATCTTTTTCAGGGACATCTACTATGATAATCTTCCATGATAATCTTCCAAACTAACATTAAAAAAATGAGAAAGCTCACAAATTATTTTTTACCCTTCCCAGAACTCAAACTTCCCTTTAAGATGTTAGGCATTCACAAATGAGTGAGGATAGCCATTTAACAATAAAAGAAAATTGCAAAAATGGGGCATCTGGCCATTCAAATGTTGATGAGCATTTCCATCTAGTAGAGTCAAATTAAATTAGTAAAAAAAAAAATCATGAGAATAAAATTGAATTTGCTTTCCAAAACCATGCAGTCCTGAGACTACAGTTGATTATCCTCATTGTTTCTGATTCTTTGTTTTCATTGTTGAACAAGAATGTATTACAGATGCACATGTTCTTTAACATTTGAGTGGCTGCTTACTCTATTTCAGCAATTATCTTAATCGGATCTTCTAATTGTCAAATGAATAAGCCCATCCACGCCTGAAAGTTCAAAACTTAATATTGTTTGGTGTTGGTAGAATATTAATTTTTCTTTAATTTGATATATATTTTATTATATTTTATTGACGGTTAATATGAAAATTTTAAACAATAACGAGTGTCCGCTTTCTATTTTTGCTGAGTGTATACAGAAGGCAACTTATGTACGCATATCACTTTTCTCATAAACAGGAAGTAGCATTTAACAATGTCCCTGTTTTGTCACCTTTTATTACTATAGTACTTTAAATGAGGGTCATATTAGCAGTAGGTCTAGTCCTTAGTCAGGCAAGCATTGTAATAAGCAATGGAAGGCTGCACCCCAAACCACCTAAATTCAAAAATAATGTTACATTTTTGAAATTTTCTTCATGTATGTGTGTGAATTTGGCAGCATCAGTCCATCACGGTTGGTGCTTCAGACAGGGAGATTGATGAAAAAAACCAGTCTACTGTGTCATTGAGTTGAAAAGTTCAAATTCAAGTTCAAGTAACGGTTTAGTTCATATCAAATTCAGTACATTCAGTACATGATTGGCAGCCCAAAGGCTGAAATCAGCATGTTTACAATGCAAAATACATACAAATTGATCACATATGAAAATTACATTATGGAATAAGAATGAGAATATACATAACAAAGTAAGTAAGTACAAAACATGAATACAAATTAGAATATTAAATTGTGCTGAAAATTAAACTGAAATAGGTACTATAAAAAATTAATAATGCAATTCTGTATAATTTTAAGGATAAATATTATGAACATTACTGGGAATTGAGTAGATCTATGAAATGTAGTATTGAATCAAACCGTTCTGTATTTGAACTGTGCAAAATTTGATACGTCTTTATGGGGTGTTGCAAGAAAGTTGCAATCAATTGCAAATTGTAAAGCAAATTAGAACAACCATTCTGAATGGTTCAGGGTCTGCCCATTCAAGAAGATGCGCTTGCAACAATGATTTGATTGGTCAGTACCGATCAGTTGCAACTTGCAATCAATCGCAACTTTCTTGCAACACCCCATTAAAGAGATGGAAATATTTTTCTTTTTTGGTAACCAGTCTTTACACTGTGGGTTATTTAATAGAGATTTAGCAAACTTAAATTTCTTGCCTAGTTTCTAACCATTCTAATTCACATGTTGTAAAGAGCATTTCCATAGTCTACATAATTTGTATCAATAATTATTTTACACACTCTTTTCTGTAGTCTCTCTAAACTTCCTACCTGTTTGATAGTAAGTCCACCATTAAAAACGGGTACACAGTATTCCATAAATTTGTATGAGATCAGACATCGGAAGGTTATACCGTTTGACCATTCTAAACATATACAATTTCTGTTACTTCTTTTAAAAATATTGGCAATATGAGTACCACATTTCAATTTCGACTGAACATATACACCAAGTATTATGACTGGTTCAACGTATATAAGAGAAGAATCACTGATGTATAATATTTCAGGTTAAGGTGGGCTTCTAACTAAAAAGTACACCCCATTTATGAGTTCATTTGGTTACATGTACTCCCTTTATGCAGACTATTATAATTTCAAAAAATAGTTCAATTTAAGAAGAGAAATAATGATAAATTTTCACCCCCCCATAAAAAAAAAGATTGAGTTGTATTATTGAATTTTTTTACCTTTCTGTCAGACATTATTTTCCATGTTTATATTAAGTTATAATCTGAAAAGAAAACTACGATTTTGACTTAATCTGCACTCAAGAAGCATTGGTTCTGGGCAATTTTTATCTTGTGTATGTCAAATACATTACCAAGTATTATTGACTTGTGAATAATAAATCAGTATAAATATAATGTTACTTGATATTTTGTCTGATCCAAACTGTAGGATGGCTATCAGCATGATACAGTCATCAGATAATACAATCTTCGATGTTGTTGATATGGGACAAAATAGCTTTCCCTTACCCTGTTATATAAATGTTATGTATTATTTCTATTATTTTATCAAACTTTCACCTACCACTCTTAGTCTTACACAATATGAGCATTCAAATCTTGCAGTGCCTTTGATTTGCCAACTCAGTTATGCTGTTGCTCAAGATAAATTTTTCTGATGTTGGGATGTATATAACTATAAAAGATTTTAAAATATAGATGTTTCATGTTCTTGGAACAGTACTTCCATAGTTTGTGGTGATAAAGCATGAAATATGTGAAGATATTTGCTTAATTGTCAAAAAGATAAAGATTGTAGAAGTGCAAAGTTAATAGTTAAATTTGTTCATTAAAATGTCAAAGAAAATGTTGCTTTGCAGTAGTCTTCTGAAATTGCATATCTGTATTATTACTGATTATGTTTTTGATTGATAATTGTATATCACTTACAAATGCATTTGCCTAAACAGAAGAACATGATATGATGTTTGTATAATTATGCCTTCACTTGCTTATTTGGATTAATTCTTCTCTCCTTTGTCATTTGAAAGAAGTTCAGCACTACTTTTGCATCGTTATTTATTCAGTAGTTCATAATTCCCATTTTGTATTTCATAAAGAAATCTGTGATAATATTTGCAACATCTTTCATAGCATAATATGCAAGAGCTCAAAATATAAAAATATACTTGTATACGCATCTGTGACATATATCAGTGACTTTATTCCCCCTTCAATTATGGTGTTTTTCTACTGTACATTTATTTCACAGTAAAATAAGAGAGCTACATGTAAATGTTTGTGGCAGTATATCAAGCAAAGTGTCACTGTAATGGAATGTTTTTCCAAAAATATAAATTCTGAGTTCTGAACTGGACATGTTACTCAACATTATCACTTTTCATATTATGCTATTTGATTTTTATCGTGCAAATTTTAAGGAAAGATACATACATGTAGTAAGTCTCTGATATCTATTGTTCATTGAAAACTTTACGCAAGTCCTTTTTCACTTTTAGAAGAGTAATTATGAATCTTTAATGGGGAAGTCCACGCTCGTATTTAGTTGATTTGAATAAAAGCAGAATTTATGAGAGAAACAGATTAGTGAAGGGTTGAGCAAAATATTAAGAAATCAGAAAGTTATGAATTTTTGAAAATTTCATAAATTTTCATTTTCTCAGTTATTGATAAAGAAATAGATTTGTTTCATATAGGTTGTGTGTAAAAAAATATTTGCAATGATTTTATCTAGGGTGCGTGTATGATTGAATATTCTCTGTAGAGAAAATGGAAATTTATGATTTTTTTTTAGTACAGGGCAAATGGGAGAGGACCTTGCAAGATACATCATGGAGTTGCCAATTTGTGTGTGATTGCTACCACTTGAAAAATTCATAACTTTCTTATATCTTCTCGGATTTAACTCAAACTTTCATAGAGCTGTTTCTTTAATTTTTCCGCTTCTTTTAAAACCAACTTGAGTTGGGGGTGCACTTCCCCTTTAAGTTTGATTTTTTATTTATCCTGCCAGTCAAAGATGAGTAGATGATATGATCCTACATTGCACACCATTGTATGACATTCATTGTTTTTCTTTATAAAGGGCTCTTGTCGATATCATGTCAGGGCTCCTCATTCAATTTTGGTAAGAAATATGAATGGTTTGCAAATATGCTCTTTTGTTATGAAAAATTATTCATAGGAATATAAAGTTGAATTTTATGCACTTTACCATTTCCTCCTTTATTGTGGCATCTCTGAGTTGAATAAACAACAGATAAATGTAGCAAAAGTATTGCTGAATTGTCTCCTTTCCATCTGTTGAGGGTTATTAATTAGGGTTGAGGGTTATTAATAGTTATTACTGTAGTTATTACTGGAGTATAAACATATTAACACACACATGCAATGTTTGTTCTTAATACTTTGCTCAATCTTGAAAAAGAAGTAATATAGTCATATAAGTTATGTTATTAACCCTTATTCTACAGGCACAAAGTGTTTTATATAGAATAGTAATTGACATAGGCTCATATTCTAAAAAATGGACTAAGTTTAAGCCTGGTTTAACTTAGTCCACTGATTTATGAAAGGCAGAGTGTCAACCTCTTAAATTGCATTATACATTACTGTAATTATGTAACAAAATAAAGAAACATTTTGTTTTTTAATAATGACATGAAAATGAGATATTGATTTAATTGTGTATTTTCATTTGGTTACAAATTATGATGATTTGTACATTCAGAATGAAGAGGTTGATTTGTGGCACTCCATAAATTGGTGGACTAACTAAAATCGCTTTGTTGGGTTTTAAACCTGGCCTAAACTTCGGCGGCTCTTATGAGAAAAGGGACTATAGTCTTTTCTGTTCTATTTCAGTCTATACCTCTGCATTTTACCATTACATCCTAGTGGAGTACCGAAGGCCCTAAATATCACAGTCCCACAAAACCAAAATTAACTGTTTATTTTGCTAATCCTCAGAAGAGAAGATGATCCAGGGGAGCGTTTCATCAAGCGTTTTGTCAGTGATTTTTACTGACAAATTTGCTCTCAGCCAATCAGATGCAAGGATTTCAGTAGCTTATAACAGTTGTCGGTAAAAATAACTGACAAAACGCTTGATGAAACGCTCCCCAGGAGAAGAAACTTTTCGCACTTATGGACCCATTGGACCTTTTGGGCTGTAGCCTTTTTCTTCGTTTGTTTTTGCATTTTATAAGGGCTGCAGAGAGGTAGACCCTCTATCAGGAAAAATGGGGAGGGGATGTGGCGTAGCTGTTATAGCCGCATTGCTGGAAGCTTTTATGATCGCATGATCTTTATGAACAGGGAAAAACACAGCACATTGGTGAAATACTTTTTATGAAGCCCTCATTCAAATCCACCGATCCGTAATATCAAAAGAAGAGTAAATAAAAAACGTCATAGGTATTTATAGTATATGCATTATAGGTATTTTATCAATTTTAATTGCTCGTAATCCTACGTGAAATGAACCCCTTCTCATGCATGCTTAACATGCAGTCATTAAATTACGACACAGAATTCATGGAATTTCTGTTTGCAGTTTTCTTCTGTAGAATCTGAATTTGGCCTCTAAAAGAAAATGATGTAATATTAATAATAATAATGGTGGCTTCTTGTATAGCGCTCATACCCGTTACGTCGTGACGCTCCTGGCGCTTTAACATTATTACCCCGGTCATAGCTTGGCGGCCAAATATGTAGCGCTCTAGCATATCGGGTACCCATTTACACCTGGGTGGAGAGTGGCAAATGTGGATTAATGTTTTGCCAAAGGACGTACACTCCTTGAGTAAAAAAAAAAAAAGAAGAGAAGATAACTGTCTTAGCTTTAGGCCGGGTAACATTATCATATAGAAATAAAATGGGAGAAATCTGCTATGAGATAAATACTGGGAAAATTAGGTTTAAAGTTAACAAACTTTCATGACTTTGGTCAGCCACGTTACCAAAATGGCCCACATGAGCGAGTAATGGTATCATGAACGCAAGTCGATCACCTGACCCTTTAATCGATTACACTAATTCATGCAAAGCAAAAATAAATGTAGAAGAAGAAAAACACCAGGGTCTATGCAATTCCATGCATTTCTGCCTCTATGTAAAATTGCTCTCCTATAGCTATTAGCAAAATGATTCGGTCACATACCGGGAGCCAGTGGAGAGTTTTGAGAATGGGGGTAATGTTAGTTCTACGAGGAGTGTGACAATACGCGCAGCAGTATTTTGTAGTTTCTGGAGACGAACGAGTTGCGTGTCAGGGAGCAAATAGAGGATGGAATTACAGAAATCTAAGCGTGATGAGATAAGAGCATGAACAAGTTTCTCTGTGGTTGAACGACTTAAGTATTTCCTAATAAAACCTAAGTTTCTCAGTTGATACCTAACCTAACCGTGATTTGGTTTAAATCAACACTCGTCTTAGAGTTTTATTATACTCGGCCGGAGTTATTCTTTGTATATTGAAACGAAAGACTACATATTTCCCATAACTTCCTTTTTTAGAAATAGAGATGACTCATAGCCAGTGGCGTAGCGTGGGTCCAGGCATTGAGGGGCCCCTGGTGTCGTGGGGTTGGGGGAGGGGGGAGTGAATAAAATGCGAAGACCAAGGGCGTCGAATGGGGCGAGAGTGTCGGCGAGAGTGCAATCTTCTTCTTTTGCATTGCCTCCCCTCCACGCCCTCCTTTCTTTCTCTTTCTTTTTATCTTTTCTGTTTTTGCCATTCGATATGGGAGGGGTGCACGTGCCGCCTTGTGCCCCCCCCCCCGTAGCTCTGCCACTGCTCATAGCCTTTAATAATTGAATAGAGTTTGCAATGCAAAATTATTTCACTTCGATAACAATATGTGGCTTGATTGGTTACATGCTACGATGAATAAGAATAGTGGTTGAACATTGAAGGAAAAACGATTATATTTCCACGCCATTCACTTCGTACGTTTTACCTTGTTGCAACCTTACTAACAGAGCGGAATAGAGGAAGTGAAAGAGTGTGAGAAAGAGGGAATGAGATTATTGAGAGAGAGAGAGAGGGGTGAAATCTCCAGTGTTTAGTGTATTATTTTGTATTATCATCGTTTACTTTTTTTTAAACAATTTTTTGTTGGGAAATGGAAATTACTGAAGAAACGTAAAAGGAAGGATAATGGGCCTCCAGTCCTTGGAGCAAACAGCAGCAACTATTGATCATTTCACCCTTGGTTCATCTCCAACTTACTAAATTAAAGTAATTGCATTTGTAAAACACATAAAAAGAGAAAGATGCTAATAGGTTTTTGATATATTACCTCGGTTTTCACACAAGACATAAAATTTATACTGCCAGTCAACCTGTCTTTTTATTCTTGGCTACCTTGTTTTCACCTTTCCCTATCCACCCCTTGTCCTGTGGGCCCCTCCCCGTTCTTGTCAAATGTAGATCATGCTGACAGAGGACTGTCTTTAATGAATGTCTCTCGAAACATCTGCACTTGAAGAAGGTTGTTTCTTTTTTCTTTCCTTTTACAATTCTGAAAGCATAATGTAGATCCCGAAAGCTGTGTGCGTCTGACCATGAAATGGTCAGACAGTAGTTTTTTGACAACTTTGCAGCTTCTTTAAACTTTTCTCTAAACCGCTGGTAAGTAGACATGTAACTTTATGCGGGGGGGGGGGGGGGGTGCGCCATGTTTTCAAGTTTCGTTATTGAAAAGTGGGTGATAGAAATAAAAGCTAAGAGAAAACTTGACGAAGAGGTGTTGGCGTCCAGTGGAGTTTTCCACCAAGAAATTTTGACTGACTTGAATGTTGAGGAATTTCTCATTTATTTCATGTATACTGGAAACAGGTTCAGTAATATTATACCAACGTATTATTAACTATAACTGCCACTCAAATTTGAGTTCCAGTTGAAAAATCACGTCTGAGAGCTGGATATTAAATAAGTCAGGGATAGCAGAGATGCCTGAGAAAAAGGTTGAGTTCTCGCTGGGAAAGATGAAAAATAATTTTGTGAGCTTTCTCACTCATTAAGTTATGTCTGTTTGGAAGAATATCATAGTAAAAATGTCCCTGAAAAGGATTGCTATTCAAATGCCCTCATATTCGAAAAATGACAAGAATTGGCTGATGTGTTCGGGCTGAACATTCATGCCTCATGTGTGTGTGCAGTCCCATATGCTCATTTCTGTGTGTAGTGCATGTGCTTTTCAGCGAGATTGAGTCAATTTCTTATCATTTTGATGATTCCAAAGCTTCACACTATACACAATTCTCATAATAGACACGATCAACTTTACCCAATCGCTTTGAGAAAGTTTCTTTCGCAATGTAATCGCATGGATGATCAGAACTCAACCTTATCTTTAAAGATATCCTAGACTGCCGCAACTTTAAATGAGGAAGTGCTTGATAAGAAATAAGTCGATAGATCCTTACAAACATCGTATAGAAAAAGACAACTTCATGGCCCTGTTTCATAAAACTCGTTATCAATAACAAATTATAATAGCTGTTATAAGCTGCTGAAAACAATGACTTTGATTGGCTGTGAGCAAATTTGTCATAAATTTGTACTATAGTTGTTATCAACAGCAAGTTTCATGAAACAGGGCCCAGTTTGTAGGCCACATTACAATGAGGCACATTATGAAAACATCTTTATAGTGTTATATCTAGTACTGGATAAGCAAATTTAAATAGACTACGTCTTTATAATTGTGTAACAGTTTGTGATCAGCGATTGCCCTTGCATAAAACCAAGCAAATGGGTAGTTTCTAGCATAATTATATGCTTGCATGATGAAGACTATACGGTATTGCGACTATACGCTACGACACATGCTCGGGCGACAATTGCTCCGCGGTGATTTCCTACACGATCCGAATTCTTAATTTCAACCCTGGTCCAAACACTTTACCTGACCCTAAACCTAACTTAAAACCCATCTGCGCCGTAACCCAACCCCTATATCTTCGACGAAATAATGCCCGGAGCAATTGTCGCCGGAGCTAATGTCGGAGCACTTAACTGGTACTGCATATTGAGGGACTTCTTCAAAATCGATCAAATGTTTACGAGACGAAGTTTTGGTCAACTTGATTGGCCCGCACCTTGGTTCTTCAAACACACTTCAGAAAAGTTTATTCATAACTTCATTAAAAAAAGATTGTAAATGTTGCAAATTATGTGTATTTTTTCTGGTAAAAAAACTTTTAATATTATTTTACCTGTAAATGTATGAAAACGAAAACTGAGGTGTCAAGTTGTAAAAGTATAGAAAAGGAGGAGGAAAAAAAAGACTAAATTGACACTGATCTCTTATAATAGATGATAGCTATTTTTTAGTACAGAAAGGAGTTCCGTGCATAATAGTTTCTATACGATTATACATGTCTAAGATTCGTTAAGCAGGCCCTACAGTAGAACTTGTTTGTCTCTGGCTATAGCAACTTATTTCCCAACAATCCTTCAATCCTTCCCTTCGTTGTGCATATTTGACTAAATGCTAAATGCATGCATGTTCATCATGGTACACATTCAGGGACGGCGATTCCTTTTCAAGACCCATGGCCAGGCCTGGCTCACATACACTTTCCAGCTCAGTCGCTAAGCTTCCTCGAATATCTCGTCCACTCCCCCCCCCCCCCCCCCCCCAACCCGAGAAGAAGATCTTTACATATCGCAATATAAATACTCTGCATTCTGGTGACGCCTTTGGTTAAACCATATTTTATTATTATCGACATTGTAATTTTGAACTTTTAATTTCGTTTTAGAAAACTTTTGTTCATACAGACAAACCAATGTCTTATCTTTATTCCAACATACTGCTCTTTTTTCTTTATCATGTTTATGGATTAGGCAGCGTTAAACCATTCTTCAGACAATAAATTGTTGGGCGAATTTTCTACATTTCGAGGGGGGGGGGGGGGGTAACCTTGTAGCCTTTATTTCATTATTTTCTATATATTTGTGGGGACATTTTTTTGCAAAAATTCTTTTTTGGGGATTTTCTATTTCTTAAAAATCCCCCGGGTAGAATTGTACTGGATAGATATGTGACAATATAACGTATTTCGATTATCTAAAAAAGGGTGCTTTGAATCTGTATTTTCTCGGGGGTGTTTCATAAAGCTGTTCGTAAGTTACGCACGACTTTACGCATGACTGGTGATCAGTTCTTGTGCTAAATGATTGAGAATCTGATTAGTATAGCACCCCAGAACATGTTCCAGTCGTTCGTAAAGTCATTCGTAACTTTACGAACAGCTTTATGAAACACCCCCTGTTCTCATTCCCAGCTAAGCATGACATAACAACGTCTAATATAGATCGGTGTTGTGTATGTGAGTTAAGATAACCAAAAGGAAGACACAGGCAGAAAAAGACACAAACAGAGAACGAGCAAGGGAAAGAGGGAGAGGGAGAGAGAGAGAGAGAGAGTACAAATGTGTACGGCGGCAACTATCTCTGTCTTTTTGTCTATAATCATAAAAAAACCCACCGATGTACTTAATTGGAGTCGTGAAGTAATGCTGAGCTTGCAGTGATATAATAACAAATCAGACACAAAGCAACCTTTTTACAAAATATTTGATATACGCGATCATTGTCACAGTGCTATTAAGTAAAATTTTACCCGGGGGTATGTCTCCAAAGAAGAAAATCAGGGAGAGATCTCCACTCCCCCATTTTTGTGGCAAAGAGATGCTTTAACGCAATCTAATCCATTTTTGAAAAGAGAAAAGAGAAATGTTTTGGGAATTAAAGATAAGACTTCGATTTCACTGTGTGATCAAAATGCAAAAATGCATAGTTAAAAATTATAATCCAAAATTTTCTTGCTATGTCGAGAAAAATAAAATATGATTTACCAAGGGGTGTCACTAGCATGCATAGTTTTTATATTGCGAATGGGGTGGCAGGGGATACTTCCAAGCTCGGTCGCTAAGTTTCCTAGAATATCGCGTCCACCGCCCCCCCCCCCCCCCATCGGTCATGATAAGAGAAATATCCGCAACCGAATGTAAAATTACATTTTGTACACATGCACAACAAAAGGAAGATGAAGCCTGACACACACAAGTTCTACCTTTTAGGGCCTTTAGAATGAAAACTTGTATATAAATAATTCTGCAGGGAACCGCTTTGTAGGATAATAAAAATGCGCATCATATTTTACACAAGAGCTCGAAACATCTCTCCTTGAGACCGTTTGTTTTCTTCAAATCTGAAAACATAACGTCAATCCCAAAAGTTGTGTGCATCCTGATAGTTTTCTGACAACGTTGTAGCCTCTTTTCTCTAAACCACAGGTAAGTAGACATGCCACTGTATGTTTTTTTTTTTTTTTTCTTTGTTTTCAAGTTTTTTATATTGACAAATTGGATGATAATAGTCCATTTCACAGTCCTATGTAGCCAACAGCGAACTGAGAAAAGTTCTTTCCGTTGAAGTTGCATTGCAAAAGATTAACAACACGTCTGTTAGCGCTGTTTAATATGTCAAAACATGTGTAATATTTGTTATATTTTTTTAATAGATACATGTATGATAATACTTTGTTATATGTTTATGAACAGAATATTGATTATCAATGATGTTTATTAAACTTCAATGCAATTCATGTGGCCATTTGGATTTCTGCAAGTTATGCAAAATACTCAAAGTTGCTTTTTCCGCAACAAAGCTGAAATTGTGTGGAGACCTGGGAAATCCTTTAAAAAAACTTGTTCAAATGTGTCGTGTTGGGATCGAGTTTTCTACCATGTAATGTGTGCCTGACGTGAATGTTGAGAATATTGAATGTATTTCAATTTATTTCATGTCTATACTACAAACATAAATGACAACTAATTTCGAGTATGGCTAGAGTGCCCAAGTCTGCGCAGTGCCCATGTCTGCGCACACGCGTAACTGCGCGATTCTAATAAAACAAAACACGCAACGAACACTAACTTTTCATCTTTATCATAGCGATAGGTATTCATTCAAAAAACAAGTCAAAATAATGAAAAAACGGTCTTATTTCAGACATTTTATTCACAACCCTCAAAATGTTGTCTTTCACGTCAAAACTTCCGAACTGCGTGTAAAATGAATGAGTGCGCAGACATGGGCACCATTGTTTTTTCCAATGTTGAAATGACACGGCCACCGTTTCTTGTGAAAATGGCATTGTTCTTGCTTTAATTTTGATGAGATTTTTTTCAAACTTATTCTTTAGAGTATCAGGAATAAAATAAATTAAAGCTTTAGAGGAATATTAAAGAAATTCTTGTTCATTTTCAGGTCAAAACCTTAGGTGCGCAGACATAGGGCTCCCCATCATACTATAATGGTGTGGCCATGATATGACATTAGCTCTGGGGCGGTATTCTGAAAACTATGTTATCTTTTATGTTAATGAAAACTATGTTAATTGTCATGACAAATTGAAATTGCGCGCAATAAACACTAAACATTGGTGCTTGCGCAGATATGTCTCTGTTAACTTTACGCGGGCACAGCCATCTTCGCGCAATCAATGACTTGTCCTGATTTTGGTTTGTTATGACAATTAACATCGTTTTACTGACATAAAAGTTAACATAGTTTTCAGAATACGGCCCCTGGGGTGGTATTCTGAGATTTATTTTATCTTGATTTTAGCGAAAAAATTTTAATTGTCATAACAAATTTCAAATTGCAACATTTCATTGGTGTTTGCGCAGATAAATTCCGCGTACGCAGCCGCCTTGCGCAGGCATTAACAATTCTATGATTCACAGATCTGATACTCGAAATAGCCCAAAATTGCATATCTGGAATATTGATAAACAGTATACAAGATATACAGGGCCCACAATATGGAATTCTCCGCCACCATCCACTATGGAATATACTTTCTTGAACACTTTTAAGAAAAATGTTAAAATATATCTGATATCCTTTTGAATTGTATTAGTATTAGTATTACCACATGAGAGAGAGGGGACGGGGGTGTCAAATACAAGCGCCATAATACTATGTTGGAATTATGTGTTCCTAATTTGTTTTAATTTGGACACCGTGATATTTACAAGCTTTCCAAGCTTTTTCCATTTTCTTTAATTCTCACAGTTTACCTTAATCTTATATTATGCTCATGTGTTTTGATTATTGTTTTCTTTATATACATAAATATAATTAAACTGTTTGTATTATGTTTGATGTACATATTTGTATGTTTTTAATAGAAATGAATAAATTGAATTTGTAATAATTGTTTTGATAGGAAGCAGAAAAAAAACAGAGAAAAAAAGGAGAAGCAATATCTTTCTTATTGTTTGTCTGATTTTTTTCAAACTTTCACAAATCTGCTTTGATTTTTCTGCATTCAAGGTTGGATTTCCCTTTAAGGATATCATGGACTGAAAGAATATCAAATGACGTCATGTGTTTGACGGATAAGAGGTGTCGATAGATGACATCTCATTTCTATATGAACAAAAAAATAACAGCCTTCTCGCTACGAAGCTACCAGTGTTTACCCAAAACCTTCAATGATGTCTTTCGTATATAGCTCATTGCTATAAACATGCATGCTGAACGAGCAGGGGTTTTACATTACAAAGTCTGTACTACATATATTACCTGTCTAATGATCACTGATATTTCATTTTCATTCATGTATACAATTAGTTTTATGTCTTCTTTTATTTCCTTCTCTCATCTAATCCTGGTTTTTTCATTACCTATCTATATCACAGCACACTCACACAACATTCTGTTCATGACATATTTTCACATTTCTGGGTCGCCAGCTGGCTTGCTCAATTACAATCCTCTCACTTTGGACACTCAAAACACTTATTGAGAACCGTATTCACATTATTGAGAACCGTATTCAAATTGCTATGGCGTTAGCAACAGAATTCCCCTTTAGCTCTATTGATGATGACGAATTTCTGTTCCAGGTACAAACTGATAGACAAGGTCTAACACACATAAATAATCAAGAATACGACACACGCATATCTGATGATCTAAACAAGAATTCAGAAGAATTAACACTAAGCTTTGATGACAACGATGAAGCACAGCATTTTACTTCATCTAATTACTTTACAGTCAATGAATACAAATCAAATATTTTAAACGATACACCTGAAAACACTTTCCTTTTACATTTAAACATCAGGAGCCTGAATAAGAATTTTGACCAGCTTGGTTTACTTATAGAACATTTTAATCCATATAATAGTCCGGTTATTGGTCTCACAGAAACCTGGTTACAAGACTCTAACAATTCTCTCTTGAATATTGATGGTACTTTTTACTCAACAACAATAGAGAAGGGAAAATAGGAGGTGGTGTATGTATGTATGTACCAAGCCGTCTCGAATACTTTTGTCTAAATAATCTAACTTACATGACAGAAACTTTTTTGTAGAGGTGAAAATGAAAAACGGTAGGAATGTTATAATAGGAATAAGGAGTCATTTACCGCCCTCCACAATGTCGCCATGAAGACTTTTTAAGAGACATGCAAAATATCTTACAAAGTCCTTTAATCCAAAATAAACACTGTTTCATAATGGTGACTTTAATGTTAACCTGTTGCAGTCGAATGCACAAGGATTTTCTCACGATTTTCTAGAACTAATTCTTTCAGCTTCTTTTTTACCCACCATATCCAAACCTACAAGAGTAACAGGCCAGTCCGCCACTTTAATTGATAATATTTTTACTAATATGCCTTCACCACAAGAATCAGGAATCATCGTATCGGATATATCTGACCATTACCCAATTTTTTGTAAAACTAATCTTTTGGAGACACCGGGCGAACGATGTACCCCCAAAATTAAATCTCGTAGATTGAATGCTGAAAATTTGGAACGTCTCAACGAGAATTTAAGTTCAGTTGACTGGCAACGAATTTATAATGCGGAGGATGTTAATGAAGCTTACGATAATTTTATAGGTATTTTAAACGATCAATTTGATATTTATATACCTTTAAGAGAGCGAGGGAATACATATAAAAAGAATCCTAGGTCACCTTGGGTCACCAAGTCTATTTTAAGATCAATAAACCGAAAGAACAATTTATTTTATAAATACAAAACCAATCCGAATGACAAGACCCGAGGAAAATACACTCGCTATAAAAATATTTTGACCAATGTACTGCGTCGTGCAAAAAAAAAACATTTTTCTGAACAATTTGAACTTAACAAAAACAATATGAGAAACACATGGAAAATAATAAACAGAACCTTAAACAGAAATAATAAGACACAAACAATAACCAAAATTAGATCCGAGACTAACGAATATATCGAAGACCCTAAAGCAATGTCTGAAACCTTTAACATGTACTTCTCTCAAATTGGACAAAAACTTGCTGAAAAAATCCCAACAACCGAAAGTAAATTTGATAAATTTTTGGGAAATCCGAACCAATCTTCATTATTTATTACCCCCACCAGCCCTGAGGAAGTCATTGGTATAGTAAATAAACTAGAAGGAAAGAAAAGTTCGGGGCATGATGGGATCGATAATTATCTCCTTAAAGCAATAATCTTATCGATTACTAATCCCTTAGTCTATATTTTTAACTTATCATTAACTACAGGTATAGTACCAAATAATATTAAAATTGCTAAAGTTATTCCTATATTTAAGAAAGGTGATAGTAATGAAACAAATAATTATAGACCGATATCATTGTTACCATCCTTATCCAAAGTTTTGGAAAAAATTGTCTTCGTCAGAGTTACAGAATTTCTAAACAAACATGATATTTTTTGTGAGTCACAGTTTGGCTTTCGAGAAAACCGCAATACAACTCAAGCAATATTGAAATGCGTAGATACATTATCCCATGCCATAGATCACCATCAACATACAATCGCAATATTCCTAGACTTTTCCAAGGCTTTCGATACTATAAACCATAATATTCTTTTAGATAAGTTGTCACACTACGGTGTTCGTGGGATAGCCTTGGAATGGTTCAGGAATTATTTATCAAACAGAAAACTATATGTAGACATATATAATAATAGGTCAACATTACGACCAATAAGTTGTGGTGTTCCACAGGGGAGTATCCTTGGTCCTTTGTTATTCATCATATACATAAACGACTTATAAACGACATAAACGAGTCATCTGATGTTCTGTCTTTCATTTTATTCGCTGATGACTCAAACTTATTTTATTCACATACTAACCCAATAACACTTCTCTCAACAATAAATTTAGAACTCAAACATGTAGTGGAATGGGTCAAAGCAAATAAGTTATCACTGAATGTCCTAAAAACTAATTTTATGCTGTTTAGTAACACCTTGCAAAATTTACCAGGAAATGTTATTTTAGACAACATATCCCTTAAGAGGGTCACATCTACAAAATTTTTAGGGCTAACTATTGACGATAAATTAAAATGGAACATTCACATTCAAAATATATCCAAAACAATTTCGCGAAACATTGGAATAATGAATAAGCTTAAATATTTTTTCCCAAAGACTACACTTTTTACTTTATATTCCTCACTCATACTACCATATCTCAATTATGGAATTATGGCATGGGGTAACGCCAACAAATATCTTACGGATAAAATCTCTATCCTACAGAAGAAAATTATAAGGATTCTACATAATGCTCCTAGTCGTTCACATACTGATCATTTATTTTACGAGTCCAAAATTTTAAAATTTTCTGATTTATTTCTTTTTCAAACAGGACAATTCATGTTTAAGTTGAATAAACACGAACTGCCACATACATTCATCGACATGTTCACAAGAAACAATGCTATACATAACTACCCAACTCGACAGTCTCACCGTTTTCACCTTCCCCGGACCCGCACTCTACTCGCACATAAAACAATTTCCTTCTACGGCCCAAAATACTGGAACTCACTCAGCAATGACATAATTAATTCATCAAGTTTAAATTGTTTCAAAATCAAGCTGAAAAAACATTTTCTCAAATCATATACAGAAAATTAATTTTAAGCGGTCAGGACCCATGACTATCCCCCTCCTCCCTCTCTCTCTCTCTCTCTCTCTCTTTTCTCATCTGCTTTACTTTTGAAATTCTTTTGTCTTTCCATTTTTTTTTCACAGACGCACCACTTTGTCATCTTACACTCAGTTATATTTATATTTTTTTTCTTCATCTCCATATCTCATTTGTCACTTTCATATTATATTTACACCAAAGAATATGTTATACTATACATATTCTTTATTATTTTTTTTCTTTGGTAACACATACCTTTTATTTTCAATATGGCACGAAAAAGAGACATGATAACGAAGCTTTTCGACCTGCACTCATCAGGTTATCACGCAGGTATATAACAAATTACTTGAAATCAACTATATTATACTCGGTGAACCCGGACGCAACCTAGACGCCGTAATTTCAGAACAATCGCAAAGCTTGGACGAACTCCTTTTGTCTGCACAGAAGAGGTTCTTGCGATTGAATATAAGCAGCTTCCAGAAAGCGTAAATGCGCTGAGCTTCTGGCCCGGGACATAATTGAGAATTGATCGTCGGCATAGCTTTTTATTTTATATTTATTTTATATTTATGCAGCTTAATCTATTACAATATTTATTTGAGGGATCCACACTCAACAAGCCCTGCTTTTTAGTGGATCCCTCCATTTCCTCAGCTCTACTTTTACAAAAGGATAGACTATATAAAATACATATTTGTTATATATCTTTTCGTTCACCATATGTATATATGTGTGTGTATATATATATATATATATATTGGGGTATTGTATTGAATATTCATTTTTATGGTTTACTATGTAATTAATTGTTATATTGTTATGATGTTAAGTCGAGTTGAGTTGAAATAAATAAAATAAACTTGAACTTGAACTTGAACATGCGAAGACCATAATCTGGTGTTAATTTATCTGGTGTTGTTTTGTTCTTGGTGTAGATTAGGTCGTCACGTGATTTTGTTTTATAATGTTGATTGTTCGAAAAAGTTTTAAGAAACCCATCACGCATATCCATGTGTCGGGGTTCAGAATATTGACCTCTTGTCCTGAGATATAATAATACAATGTATAGATACTCTGCATTCTTTAGTTTAGTTGAGGCAGTTGTGGAATACATTCCATGCTTGATTGACTTGCTTTTTTGTAAAGGTGAAACATCTCTTGAATGTTGCTTGGTAATTGGTATGGGAGCAAACTACATCAGGTACCTGTAATGTCCTTCCTCCTTAGTTCACCATAATGTTGTATTTGAAGGAAGAATTTGTATGCATTGTTTGTTGAATACATACATTCATGCCAGTTATGTTGCTGTTAATTGAGTGAAGTTAGGAGAATGATGAGGATAAGGAGCGGATTAATTTTTCTCATGTGATGCGCCAGGCTGAAGTTTGGGATAGGTATAGTACTTGTGATATAGTTACATTGGCTGTATGCGTAGGGGAAGTGATTCTGTCACTGTGCATATGCATGCAGGTGAGACTCAGAAAATTTCGTCTCAGAAAGTTCCGGTTTGGTGTCGACAAGTTTTGATGTCTTCTTCTCCACTGTAATGTTCTACATTTGGCTGTCATCTGGCTTGGAGGCTTTGCCTTTGAGGGTTGACCATGAGCCTCGAGTGAGTCCTGAGGTTGTGGTTTCAAGTTTGGTGCTGTTGAGCCTGGTTTTTTTTAATTTATTTTTATTTATTTGTCTTTGGACATATTTTGGAATAAATGACGAGCTACTACTGTATTCCAAAACTCCTTGGTATTCTTCTTTCGTGTCCTTACCCACGACACATGCATGCTGCTGCTGCTGCTAGCTGAGAGGCGATGAGCTGCTAGCTGTATCCGGACCCCGATCGTCTTTTTCGTATATTTTCCGCCTAGAGTGATGATTGTTCGAGTCTCATCTGCCGATAGGCATATTCGGCTTTTCTCGAAAGGGTGCGTTGAACGCTCCCCACCGCGCCGCGCCGCACCGCACCCTTTCAAGATAAGCCCTTTACACTAGGGTAAAACAGAAGGCATTTTGTTTTGTAGCAAAGGTAATGCTAAAAAATCTGATGGTTTCAAAGTAGCATACAAAGATCAAATAATTCAGAGTAAAGAATCTGTAAAATATTTAGGCGTCCACTTAACAAGCCAGGTTTCATTTTCATCCTTAGTAGATTCTATAGTAAAAAAAGCTAACTCCCGTTTGAAATTTTTGTATAGATACCAAAATTGCATGAATTCACATGCAAGACGTAAACTATGCTTTGCTCTCATTCAGTGCTTATTCGACTATGCTAACGCCGCGTGGTATACTAATTTAGGCAAGTCGGAACAAAAGAAATTAAAAATCATTCAAAATAAAGTGGTTAAATTTATTCTTTGTTTAGGCCCAAGAACACACGTTGGCTATAATGAGTTATCTGCTGTTGGTCTACTTGATGTCAGTCAAAGATCAAAACAGCTCATACTACATCACGCGCACAAAATATATCACTCGAGGGCGAATCATTATATTGGCCACAATTTTAATCTTGTTATTGATTTACATAATTACGAAACAAGAAATAGTCAATATAACTTTACATTGCCCGAACGAGTAGGCAGTATTGGCAACTGCTTCTATTATAATGCAATCAAACACTGGAATTCCCTCCCTAATCACATTAAAGCAATAGGAAACTTCGCACATTTTAAGAGAGTTCTAAAAGATTTCCTATCACTTGAGTCTATATAAGAGAATAGAAACAAGTGACATGATTTACACATTTGTGTGATATGGCTAAGATTTTCAGATCAATATTCTTTTCTCTTTTCTCTATACCTTGTTCTTATTTATATGTATTGTTTTATTGGGTTTAATTTTTTTTCTTCATTCAGTTTTGTTGCTGTTATACTTTTCTGTAAATATGTTTCATCTGTATATAAGAACTAATGCTATACATTTCCATAATGTCTTGTAATGCTCTGTTTAGGACCCCATTGTAAATAAGCTCTCGAGCTTTCATGGGTCATCCTATTAAGCTTTCATGATTTTTTTATTTTATGTATGTGTATATTTGAACTTTGCAAATAAATCAAATCAAAAAGACAAATGAGTCCTAAAAGACATGAAGGGATCCATCGACAAAGCGCAGTTGGGCAACATAAAGGGAATGTCTACATCGCACTGTTTAATCGATCTTCTCAACAGAATTTATGCAAATGTCGAAAAACCAAAATCAGCGGCTAAGAAATTGGACAATGATTAAGCTACTAAAAAGTCATGTCTGTTTACTGTCATGTCCGTAACGCAGGTAAAGAGTATACCGGTACTTTATTCCAGTAACTGTTTTAGTTGATATTATTTCATGCTTTTATGTCTGAGTTTCACTGCCAAATAACAATGAAATGCAAACAAGGAGTTGGTTTGGCTGGGGTTTGTTTCTCTGTGATTTGTTCTACATCTAAGGAAACTGTCATGGCCATAACGCTGGAATTGCCCAAAATGGACTTTATTTTTCTCACAATTCAAGGTTACCAGAAATACCATGCTTTTAATCCTGTTGATGCCACATGATGCCAGCTTATGATAGCTATGGCATTGTTATCATAATAATTATTAAATGTACATTTTTGATACAAAATGTATCTAAACTTAATTTGTTCTCCTCCCCTTTTCTCTATTTCCTCCTGTGTTCTCTTCCCCTTCTTTTCTCATTTCTCACTTTAATCCTCTTTTTTCATCTTTCATGACCTTCTGGTCTCCCCTTCTGGTCTCCCCTTCAAAGAATCATTACCGGTATATTCATTGTAAAACAACTGTACAATAATATCTTGTTTGTTTTGAATATTCATTTTTGAATTTTTAGATGACTGTACTTTACGATTTCACTTTATTGGAATAAAATTTTATGAATCATCAGTGAAATTGTCTATTGTAAATTGTTTGTAAACGATTTCAGAATTCAGCCTTTGGCTGCGAAAAAGTCTTCATGAATAATTTCAACAATAACAACAACAACAACTTGAGTTCATAGGTCACATATTGAGAAGAAAATGCACAATCTGAAAACACTTAATAGTTGGATCTTTATAGTGTTGGATCTAGTGTTGTATAAGTAAAAAATAAACAACTTATTTCAAATTATGTCACAATTTCTATTCGGTGGTTTTTCGAAAGTCTTTGCGATCGTGTTCTTGGTAGTTTCTATATAATATGAAGACTAGTATTGCGTTCGGCATTGCCTTAATTTGCCATAGAGAACTGGCATATTTCAAGTCATTTTGATAACAATGTATGATGATGTGACTTTAAAATGTTCTGATACGTGAAATAGGCTCTTGCGCATAATTATAATCATAATTATATCAAGTATCAAGTATCATTTATTTTCAGTTCCAATAAAAAATCAGTATACATTACATAACCACATTACGGTACCAATTAAAAGTTCATAGAATGAATACACGCAATGAACATGCATATTACAATGTAGTAATACAATACAGTAAATATAATACAAAGATCAACTGAACAAAATTATACAACAAATAAAAACAAACAAAATGAAAATGTAAGCAGACAATGTGAGAAGCTAAGATTGGAAGAGTTACACCGTAATTGCTCTTATGTTAATACATTGCTTGATAGAAATGGAATCTAGGAATACTGCAATAAACAAAAAACTCTTCAGATTTTTTGTCGAAGCAGTAATCCCAGTGTACTTAGAGAATAATGTAATAAATTAAATTTACAATGTTTATGTAGAACATATGAAACAGGGTGAGCAAAGCATGAAAAGAATATGAATTAACGAAAAAAAAACAAAAAAACATGTGAATAGGGACTACAATAGCAAAAGAGAAACATTGAACAAAAAGAAAGAAATGGAAGAAAAATGGATTTTAGCGTATAAGAAAATGCGTCATTAAAATATGACGTATTAGAAATGAATGAAGGCAGGGAGTTCCAGAATGATGATGCTGAATGTCTTATTGACATTAACATGAACTCTTTGATTATATCGTTGATAGATTTTGATTTCGTCATTCAGATGTGATAACAAATACCATATTCCATTAAGACATAATCAAATTCATCGACACTCAATTTGCTATATAACATAACATTCGTCTTGAATGTATACAACAAATTACAATCGATAAAATCATCCTCCTTACCTCAAACAATGAATATTAAACTGTATAACATAATACATTCGTACTATAGACTCCTTCATACACACACACGACCCACACAACACACATACACACAAAAGCACCCACACGCATCCACCTATTCATATTACATCATCTCAGGTTCCCTCCTCTTGTCCACATTCCTGACTTGAATATTTTGAATGAGCAATAACCCCGGTGTAGTGGTACACCTGTATATCCCAGTCAGTTATATCGGGAGGAGAGACCTAAGGGTTACAGTGATTCAGTTCGCTTTTCCCCTCCCAGGCACAGGTGACGCCGAATACTTAATAATACTTAATAATAATAATGACATAAACACACAGAACTGGAGGGAATAATGAGCATAGAATGAGTGGGAAAGAGGGAATGGACTGAAAATAGTAGAAATTACCCCAAGGTCAATCAATCCAGGTTTATATGTTCCCATTTTCGTAAATGCAAATGCAGTGTACCTGCTTTTGAGTTTTTTCATCCTCTATAAATTCTGAAATAATTTTTATTACCTTTTCTCTGGTTGGCAAGTTATTTTCTGACCTAGATTTGAAAATAGTATATTTCAACAAAATTATCAGACTATTTACACACTTAGATCTATCCGATTTTTTTTTTGTTCTCTGTCCGAAAATGTCCTCGGACATAATGCTAAACAAACGCACACACACACACCTCAACACACACTTACACTTGCACCACACTACCATGAACGCGCAGACTCTTGCAAACTTTGAAATAAGAATATTATGAACATTTCAATAAATATCTACAAATTAATGAAATATATAAAATAATATGCACTTTTGAGTTTCCTATCAACCATATTCAACAAATTTATTAGCGCATATCATATAGCATTGTTACGGAATGACACAAAAAGGACATGACTTGTCATCCTCAATAATCAGTGCTCAAATTCTGTGAAGTTTAGAAAGAAATCATCTTTTCAAGATTGCCATGGCAGTATGTAGTAAGTTAGCTTCAGTATGTCAATATTTGTATGGGAATGCAGTGGAAAATCTTTAGGGCTACCCAACCTTTGTAATAATTTGATTTGTGTGAAAGCAGAAATTCAGAGAAGCAGTTTAGTGAAAGTTTGAACAAAAGCGGACAAATAATAAGAAAGTTGTGATTTTTTAAAAGCTGTAATCACTATTTCAAATTGGCCGAATCGGTACGGTCACTGTGATGTAGCGGCGGTCAACTTTCAGATTCTCTTCATTAAACAAAATAACTAAAATGTCAGTTTTTCAAAATGTATAACTTTGTAGGATTTTTTTTTGAGGACCTATAATAATGTGATATCTACAATACATTTTGAGTACTACTGCCCCGAGGGAAAAGGCGCTCAACAGAAAACCGGAATTCAATGATATTTTGCTGTACGACAAATGGGAGAGTTGACCATTAATACGTCACCGTCGATACACCAAATTGCCAATTTAGATTTATTTATTTATTTATTTAATTTCCAGGAACATAGATGTAGTCATTTCATTTTTCAAACGTTCATAACTTTCTTATTCTTTGTCAGATTTAAACTTCCACCATCCTGTTCCTCTTATTTTTCTGCTTTCGCACAAATCAGCTTTTTACAAAGGTTTCAATGGAGCCATTCCTTTCGCTGTGCAATTACAGTGATATGCTTGCATTGCTCCTTGGTCTGCTTCATCTGCTCTTTCACCCCAGTGGGAACCTCACATTTTAGTATGTTTGTAGTAGTTGGTAGGTGTTCTTCGATTCATTAGTCGTTTGTCTGGACTGGAAGAAAAACCTGGTGTTGGTCTGTTACTGAATGCCAACAGAGTGAAATATGGGTCTGTGTGTCCTTCCTTGGCCTTCTTGAGGAGCGACTTCTCTGTTTTCACAGCATTTTCCACTTTCCCATTTGCCTGAGGATAAAGTGGAGACGTTGTTGTGTGGTTGAATTCCCATGTAGCCCCAAACTTGGCAGATTCAACAGATACAAACTCTGGGCCATTATCCGTCACCACTCCTCTTGAATTCCATGACGGGCAAATAGGGCTTTCATTTTGTGCATCACAGCCGATGAAGTTGTAGATGATGAGATTGGAGTAGTAATCTGTTATCACTAGGTGGTTGCGGGAATCGAAGTCAAACAGATCTGCCCCTACGTTTGCCCATGGTCTGTCCTGTACCTTGTGTTGCTCTACACACATCACATATCTGTATGTAGTCTTTCACTTCACTGTTCATATTTGGCCATTAGAGACATTCACGTGCTCTATTCAAGCACCTGTTTTCTCCAAGGTGTGATGAATGTAGTCGTCCTGCCATGTCCTTCCTCATGCTGTTTGGTATCACTACTCTTTCACCTCTGAAAATGAGACCATCACAAATGGTTAGTTCGTCCTTTATGTGAAAAAAAAAATGGTGTGACACCTGATGGGAGTTGTTGTTGCCTCATTGAGTGTGAATGTTATAAGTTTTTTCAAATTTGGAAAATTTGGATGTTTATAATTAGTTTGACTCCAACTTTGATATGATCTTTGTCATTTAAATTTTATTGATCAAGTCCTGTTTTGCTAGGAATTGCCCAAAACCAAGTGTGACTTTGAAGAAGTTATCTGAACATAATATACACGTTTTTATTAGCTGAGACTGTAAAAACACATGCTCATATCAAACTTTCAAGATCAAACATTCCTTTCATTTATTCTACTTTAATTATCTTCTGACTACATCTTGGCCTTTGAGAAAGCAAAGCAAGTCAAATCAAAGCAAAGAAAAGCAACGCAAATCTCCCCAACAAAAGGATCATATGACTAGTTTATCCAGGCCATTTTAATTTCAACTGTACAATGAATGAAATGCCTGTGCTATTCTAACTGGAACAGGTGAGAAATTATCAAAAATGAAAGATCAGCGAATGATTATTGTGAAAAAGTATGTAAGGATCTTTTGTAATGTTATTTTCATGTTATGCTAAGCCTTGGGCAGACACGGGATCTAAATGGGACATCCCCTATGATGTCATTACCATTACGTCATGTTACCTACAACCTCGGCAGAGGAGGGGAGCGCCATATATCGGTGCCAAGAGGAACGTTTACACCAATTGTACTGGGTAGATATGTGACAATGGTCACGTATTTCGATTATTTTATTCAAAAGATGCTTTATGGGTTTTTTTTATTCAAAGCTAAGCATGACTTAACAACGCCGAATGAAGACAAAAAAGACGAAGAGGCAGGGAGAAGAGATAGACGAAGGCAGAGAACGAGTCCACCTCCCCACCCCCCCCCTTCCTCATGACAAAAAAAGTTCCAGCGCCTAAATGTGTGCCATGATGAACAAGAAAGAACATTTTCTCACACATGCACGACAAAAGGAATAATTAAAAGATTTATTGAGAATAGGTCGAGCCAGAGACAAACAAGTTCTACTGTAGGGCCTTCTTCATGAACAACTGAAATGAAGAGACGCTGTCAATGTAACCTTGGATTTTCTCACCCCTTTTGTTCTGCTAGAACTTCCTCTTCCAGCTTTCGTTTTCCTCTTTTCATAGTTTGAAAACTCATAACATAATAATCATACATTTACAGGTAAGATAAAGTTTTAAAAAAAAGATCAAGCTGCTTGACAAACAAGTATCATCAGCAAAACTGTAATATACAGAGCATAATAGGAGTAGCCTGTAAAGAAGTCAATTGAACTCTAAACAAGATAAACAGATAAATAAAAAATAGTACGAGGGAAAGCTAACCCTTTTAAATATATATAAGCATAATAATATGACAGACTGCATAGAGAGGAAATGGGAGAGCTAAGAAAAGGGATGTATTTTCCATGGATTATGAAAGATTTAAAAAAAAACACATAATATTGCAAAGCGGACTCTCTTTTTTAAAGAAGGAATTACACACAAATGGGGAAAAAAGTTGAAATGGAGATTAAGATGATTTTTTTAAGAAAAGCGAATATTCTATGACAGAGGAAACACACACTGGTTAAAAAAAGGTGGGTCAGAAATTTATGCATGAGTGAATATCTTGGTAGCCTTTGTTACAGATATCCTCTCACAAAACTACTGACCTTTACGAGTGACTGGGATTTTATATCTTACTAACAATGCGAATAAGGTCTATTTTTAGACGCATTCAACTTTTTTCGGTTAGCTTTCTTCCACATGAAATATTCAAATTTCACACTTAAAATTGATATGATACTCTAAACATAGAGGAGCCATGGAGTTGGGCCTGAATCCAACAAGACAACAAAGGTCCAGACTTGTTTTCAATTTTTTATTAACTTTGATACTTTGAAATTGCTGATAAAAAATGTTGAGAATGTTGAGTTCTGGTGAAATTAAAAACTATTTGTGAGCTTTGTAATTCCTCTTTAATAGTCCCATGTGGTCTAATGTCGAAATAAAAAATGTCCCATGAAAAGGGATTGCTTTTGGAATGCTCTCACATTTCACATACCACTAGGAAATAGTTTACAACTTTGGACCAAAATTCTCATGCCACTTTTTTTAAAAGTCCAATTTACATATATCTAGCACTTTTCAGCAATATTTAGCTTTGATATAATTTTGATGGTTCCAAACGCTCAAAATTACACAATCGTTCTCATTTATCACAAAGCTAAGTCAACCCACATTTCTTACACTATGAAGTTGCATGATCGGGGTCCGCTCGCTATTCATAAGGACCGCTATTCATATAGAAAACGGCTATTTATTTAACACGCGTTATGAATAGCGGTCCTTATTATGACTATTTACGAAGAGTGGTCCTTATGAATGGAGGTCCTTATGAATAGCGAGGTAATTTGTCTATGGTTTGCTTGCTATTCATAAGGACCGCTATTCATAGAAAACCGCTATTCATGTAGTCACGCGTTGTGATAGCGGTCCTTATGAATAAGTGATCCTTATGAATAGCGGTCCTTATGACTATCGAGGATACCCCGCATGATCATTCTGTGAATTTTTTCACCATTTTCATTTCATCTGAATAAATATTGTCCCATCATGCTCACTATGACGATATTGAGAATTAGGCAGAACTGGACGTGACGATTATTTAACATTTAGGACGGTAAATCTTATTTGCAAGAGAAAATGTGTTCATGTTTTCAAACATTTCCCAACTGTGAAATTTCAAAGATTGTAATATGAGGACGAAATAAGATTCACAACGTAATCGGAACAGTGAGACAGTTTTTGCTGTTCGTACTGGGAAAAAGTCTGATATCAACTTCTAAATAAGACTCATTGTTTGAGGTTTCGATGCAGTCTAATAGTGACACAATTATTGTAGTTATATGTTTGAGCTATGCTGCGTTGGGACAAGAGAGGACATGGAGGATATTTCAAATAAATCGTTATGTCCAAGTCTAATTTAGTTACTCACAGTGGTTACACATTAGGTTACTATAATTTTGATACATATTAGTTCCATGAAAATCTAGAATGGAATTATAAGCGCCATTAAAAATAATGAAACAACCACAAGAACAACAAAGAGCAGCAAGAACAAGTACAATCCTGTCTCAACGTCGACTGCGAATGTACTTCCATCGCTGAATAACCGTTATGACCTGTGACGTCAAATAGCAAAATGGATAATTACGAACTAGCTTTTGGGTAAACCATACACTGATAGAGAAAATGCCATGCATGAACGAGTAAGATGATTAATACAAAATTTCAACACACCGCTTATATTGTATGATATATCTGTGAAATATTATCATAACCTCTCTGGTAAGAGCGCACGGAGGTGGTCTCCGCATAATCTTTTGATATATTACGACTTACTTTTGGATTACAGGGAAATTTAGATAAGTGTAATCATCGAGAGAAGTTTTACTAACTAAAGTACGATGCCTCGACGGGAGGATGATCGGGTAAGAGCCTTTCATTATTTTTTAAATTGATGAAATTAACTGTTGCTCAGTTACAAGTATATCACAGCGCTTTGCGATGTGTATAAGTACATGATTGTGCATGGATCCAAGAGTACCAGGTTCGAATCCTTACCAATACGCAAATATAATTTAGTCACTCGACCCAGGGAAGATGATGGCCACAAATAGGAAGAAAAAAAAAACGCGATTTCTTATGTCAGGATAGCATGACTGAAGCCGGTGTAATAAAACTCATGCGGTTACCTATATTACAGGCAATTTAGGGCGCGGTGTATTTATACTACTTTTCTTGTGAATGAAAACATAAACTGTAAAATACATATCAACATGTTTCAATCACCCGAATTAATGGAAATATCTCCAAGTGCCCTTTGTATTAAACACCAACTTGCGCAAGTTTGTTTTAACTTAACTTAACAACTTACTGTCATGTATGGAGTATGTAAATGTTAAGTTGTAAATAAGTCGCAAGTTCTCAAAGTGACCATGTCCACCGTCTTTGACTTTTAAAGTTGTCGTTATGTAATGCTTGCGTCAATGATGTTTGCAATAAGTTTGCATGGTGCTTGCTCAGATTTAGCATTGCATGCTTTGCAAAACGCCAAGACAACGCGACGTTTTCAGACAGGGGTCTAGAGCTATAAAATGGAAGCTATGCTTTTGAATGCACTCCTCCTTTTATGTATCTTTCACTCTGTCTAGTCATTTGATTACTTTTACCAACTTTGTAGAATTTGTTTAAAGATTTTTCTTTTATTGCGATGAATATCATTTTACTATGAATTCTACACTGTAAAAAAAAGTACTGCAAAATTACAGAAATCTGATGTCAGCAGAGTCGCCAGAAATTTGCTGTAAAAATACATGCTGTATGTAATTTTAGCATACATTTCAGATCTGTAATTCAGATAACAGGTTCTTATGTAATCCGATTACACATTAAAACCTGGTTACAGAGAGTTAGCCAGTAGACCTCCATCTGAACAACACCTCTGCTGTGCTGTCTCTGCTCTGTTTAAGAGTGTGCTGGAATTGCGTTGGAACCCGATTCCTACAATACATTAAGGTAAAAAATTAAACTGTAAAATTACACGAAAAACTGTATAAAAACCCTATTTTGCCTTAAAATCACAAGTTTCTGATGTAACTCAATTTCGCAATTACAAATGAGGTACTTTTACGGGAAAAATGTAAAAATAACATCACAACTGCTGTATTTATAATAAACAGAACAAATCTGTATTTTTTCCCTTGTAAAAATACAAATATTTTTTACAGTGTATAGATAAATTCTAGAAGCGTTTTGCACTGCGTTTTAAAGAAATTTTCTGTAGCGCCGTACAGACTTAATGCAAGAACGCCAGAATGTGACTGGCGCTTAAAAACATGAAGCAAAAAAAAAGCAAAACTTTGCTGTAACACCAGGGCCCCATTCATAAAACTTGTTATCAATGACAAGTTGTGATAGTTGTTATAAGCTACTGAAATCATCGAATTTGATTTGCTAAGAACAATTTGTCATATATTTAATTTTGTACCCCGAAGGTGCAAGCCCTTTGGAAGCGCTAAGAGACAAGATTATTATATGCTTTACAAGATCGGATTATTATTATCATTATTATTATCATTATTATTATTATCATTATTATTATCATTATTATTATTATCATTATTATTATTATTATTATGATGATGATGATGATGATAATTATTATTATTGTTATAATCAAGATCATTATTATTATTAATATTATTATTATTATTATTAGGCCTATCATATTCAATGTTAATATATACCCTGCAATTATTATTGGTTCAGCATTGCCGGGTATCAATTGAATACACCTGGGCTGAGAGGGACCAATAAAAACACCTTGTCCGAGGTTGTAAGCACAGAGCAAGGATCGAATCCAGGACCTCTCGTGTGAGAGTTAAGACTCTATATACATGTAATTATCTCATTACCCTTTGGAGCCTATGGCGTACAAGAATGGCTTTCACCTCAGACTCCTCCATATTTCACTCTTCTCTTGGCTCAGTCTTCTCAATAAATACAGGATGCAAAGAAATGAATATGAAGTACTAATCTTCTCTTGAGTAGTATTTGACAATATAATTTATTTTAATTGTACCATTTATTTGTTAAAACAATGTAAATATGAAATATAAAACAATAAACTTAAACTTAAACCTAAAAGTCAAGAGAATATACCACAATGCTTTCACTGGGTGCAGCTTGTAAGGGTCACATGAAGGAAACATTTTGTTATTCCGTTTATCTCTTGTACATGATCATGCCAAAATAGTTCGGAAACTCCAGCTTGACTGAAATCTGGTATCACTAAAAGGCCAGTTTACTTCCCATTACATTGATATATAATCTGTAATGGTTATTTAGTTTTGTATCTTGAGTAGACGAACAGGGAAATGACCCCGATAATTTGTCATCTCTTGAAGTAGAAGGTTTAAAGTGGCAAAATAAACTCTCTATCAATGACATGAACGATCAAAATTTAAAGGCATTTTCATGGGTTATTCATTAAAGAAACAATTTTCAATAATAGCCCCATAATAGGGAGAGAATAGCATAAATGCAACCATTTAAGCACGGCATCTCCTCTCGTTGGTCACAAACGGATGTAGAATCAATGCGCATTTATCAGGATTTAATTTCGGATCCGCCCGGGCATTTAGCGGTACTGCGCACCCCAAACCTCGAAATCATATAGGAAAGGGGCATCATCGCAAAGAGCAAAACAGGCTTTACAAATAGAATAAATGTATATGGTATTATGAAAGACATCATCGATTAAACCTGAATGTATTAAACTTTTGCCGTGTTTAGGCTAGGCACAGTTGAAGAAGCCTTGTGAAATCCACTGTGTGAAAACACAGCCGACCAAAAAAAAAATCACGCCTTATATACATAATACTTCACGTTAGGACAAAACAACTTTATTGCAGCTTAGAATTGTTTTACGTGTTTATTAAAACTGTACCCCATGGTACCTGAGTTTTACATTGGCTTGAAAAGGCTGAAAAGTTCAAAGAATATTTTGACTACTTTTATTCCAGAGACATTTTGGCTGTAACATAATTGAGAGAGTTGAAAATATGAAATTACTTGGTGTAATCATGATAAATAGCAATATCTCATCCATCACTATATGTCACAGTGCCTTTCTCCTCTCACGAAGATAAATGGCACAAAAATATGTGTGATACATTTATTTTTTTTTCTTACTCTTATCAGTCTGTCTTCTTTCCTCTTCTCTCTTTCTCTCTCTCTCTTTCTTCTTTCCTCTTCCTATCTTTGAATAAGATATACCTATCGTCGATCATATTTGCTCAGAGATCCCGAAATAAAGACACTAAAAATAAATTACGACAACTCGACGGGGCGTCTTTATTTATTGTTCGTGACTATATGTATATACAGATATATTGTGTCAACGGAATATTTCATTCAGTCTTGTCTCGTTTTGAAGCGTGAATCTCCGTCGCAGAACGAATTTTAATATATATATATATATATATATATGCAAATATTTTACACCTTAGTTAACATTATACTAGGTGTTAAAAAACAGTGGACACTTTTGATCATTAATAACTCAAAAATTATACATCGTGTCAGACTGAGGTTTTTACATTTTAAAGTTGAAGGATGTAAAATTTATTCAGAGAAAGTTTCATGACATTTCGCTGAATACTTTTCTTAGAATATTGCTCTGAATTTTAATTAGATTTTCCATTTCTTGAAAAATCCAATCCACAAAACCTGTGGGTAATTAATTCAGAATACAACAATTGCCATTGTGCATTGCAGCTGAAGTTCCAGAACACCTTTTCAACACAGTCATGAATCATTAATGACACTGGGCAGCAAAAGGCTGGCAGAAATGACAGCTGCAACACACAATGCGGCCTTGATTTTTCAAAAGTGAAAAGTCTAATTAAATATTCAGAGTTTTTCAAAATTTTGAGAAAGTATTCAGAGAAATGTCATAAATCTTGCTCCCAATACACATGATAAATTTTACATCCTTCAACTTTATAACGTAAAAACGTCTGTCTGATACGAGGTATAATTTTTGAGTTATTAACGATCAAAAGTCTCCACTGTTTCTTTAACACCTAGTATAAATATTCATTAGTATTTTGTTGATATTTTTACCATTTCTATTGGAATTCCTGCTGACTGAAGGTTTATTATCCAAATTTTACACGTTTATATATATAAGTTAAACCTAAAAAGGTTAAAAAAAACAGATACTGGTATCAGTAGGAATGCAACGTTATTATTTCCTGAATGCGTACACATTTTCTTCTTATCGATATCAATCCTTGATTTATACATTTTGAACAAGTAATTTTCCCAATTTATCCCATATGTTTGAGAACGCAAATTTATTCATTTTTCTTCCAAACGCGATCGAATTAATGTTATGCAAATGTACCTTACTCGGACTTTTTATTAGACACGCATCTAAACAAAATCGCTGCATAATCTTGTGACGAAAATTACTTTTCCACCAAGTATATTTCCTTTCACCTTACTGAGAAAGAGCTTTGAAAAGGCTGGTGTAATTTTTGGAATCATGTTACTAGAAATATAAATGTCGGGAAAAAAATAGCCCCTCACTGTCCCGGATCCGCCACTGGTGGCAGAAAATAACTTTCCTTCTTAAATTTGTCCCGGTCTATTGTTTTTATCTGTCTATAAAGGATAAATCATTTTGTCGCCAATCATCTTCTTTTCCCCCAAGTTGCAGCGTGGCAAAGAGCGCAACTCACGCCTTATTTATTTCTACTAGGGCCTAAAGTTGATGAAGAGATGAGTCTTGTCTGGACCCGATGAAATCATGCAGGAATTTTTTTTCAAGTTTTTCTCATGGCCTTTAGAACCAACAAAACAACAACAAAAAATGATTGGAACAGTACGTGTAGATCCGCGGTAGCATGTACCTGCTTGGCATGTGAACAAAAATTGTTATTGGTGAACATGCCTCATCAAGATTGATTAGTTGTTGGCCCTACTCTTTGTTACTAACGTACGTGCTTCGCAGTCAGGCGCTTTCTGTCAAAACAATTTCATGACTACTTGATATGAAGCGGGGGGGGGGGGGGGTAATGGGGGCGGGGTTTTTCCTCTATCTCGCAGTAGTCACATGGCTTACTAAATCTTTGTGAATGAATTAATTTACCTTGCAAGCCATTCATTTTCATAGATTTGTTTTTATCTTGATTCTTTGAATGCCTTTGCGCTTACATGGCGGCTTGTCTAAAGCCGGGGTAATAATATAATACTTTGTATTAAGCACAGTAGAGTATACTTGTATAGTAACTGCGCTATATATAAATGGACATATTATTATTTAATTATAATACTGAAATACATGCCCCAGATATGATATTCATATTTGAAAAATGATTGTGGAACAGGGGGGTGTTTCATAAAGCTGCTCGTAAAGTTACGCACGACTTTACGAATGACTTATATATGACAAGCCAAATGGGATGCTCAATGGTTTTTACTGCTGCATCAACTAAAGTTGAACTATGCAGATGTAGATTAACATTCTTATCATAACAAACATTTTTAATGCAAAGTACATTTTTTGCCATTTTTTAAATTGAGATTATTGGAAATACAGTCACACTTTGTTAAAACATCAGGAAAAAATTTGGGCATCTTATCTGGCACTTCATATTCAAGTCATACGTAAAGTCATGCGTAACTTTACGAACAGCTTTATGAAACACCCCCTGGTATGTACGATAGTGCAAGCTTCATTATCATAGCAAAGTTGATGGAAAAGGATGCAAATGATAAAGATGTAAACGGAACTTCACATTGAAGTTCATGCCACATATGCGATACCGCCAACTTTAATCTATACATATGCAATGTGCTTATACCTTTAACGTTATTTCAGTGGTCACACCTCTCCTATTTCGGTAAATCTAAAGTTGGCTGAAGTTTATCAAACAAAGATATCAATAGGCACGCAAATTGATATTGTATGCTTTAGGACACTAAAAAAATAATGTGCCCTATGTGTAAGGTATATTTGCATATCGCTAATGGTCTATACACTTATGTACTGAAATATTGAAATGCTAACATCATAAACCCATACTAGCGTAGATACACTGCTTTGAAAAAATGTCTTTTCTATGTAGCGCGTCGCGCTAAATAGATATTATTCAAGAAAATGGTAAATCAAGTCACACAGCGGTATGCATAACATATTGCCATGTTAAAATTAAGATAACATCCAATATCATTTCTTAGAATGTGAATTCTATCACCACGATTTACATCATTTTTTATCCATACACTCATTTTGCCCTATCATGCTTTGGTCGTTCCCATTATTTTTCAAAGATTATATAAATTATATTATTACCATTTAAAGCCTAACCTTACAAGCGTAGCTTAATTTTCTCCTTAGGCTCCTCTATATTTCACTCTTATTTTAGCTCAGTCTTTTCAATTAATACTGCATGCAAACATGTAGATGTAAGGTATACTCAACTTCTGTTATAGTCTCTGTCAATACAGCTCATGTTAGTTTGTACGTGCCATTTATTTTGTGAAAACATTATAAAATGTGTAATATGAAACAATAAACCGAAACTAAATTGAAACTGAAACTAAACTAAAAGAATATCCATCATGCTATTTCTGACGTGACATCAAAACAATGAAATGTTACCATAGATATCAGATACGATAATCGTTCTTGAATTGATGCAACCTATTGCAAGGTATTTAGATTATTTATCAACGTCTTGTTAAGCGCATGGGGACTTTTTATTATGCACTATATTAGTATTATGCGCTATATAAGAAAATATCATTGTTATGGGAAACCAGCAAATGATCGCCCACGGCATATTCTCTTCAAAACGTTATCGTATCGCCAGAAAATCGACATAATGAAGGCCCAGCGCGAGAAACTAGCTAACGAACGCTACTACATGACAGACGACCTGACAGCCGATGACCTCAAAGAGAAGCGGAAGTGGTCCGCTACGGTACAGGAGTTGTACAACACCGGCGTCAAGCTTCGGTTCTACGCGGGAAGATGGAGAACCAGAGGAGGAGCACCGTACATCTTTAACTCCTCAGCTTAGAACACTCTCCGGTAACTTCACACTCTGTTTCTTCCTCTATTTCTCTATTTCTTGTTTCTTCCTCTATTTCTTTAGTTCTCTCTTGCCACTTTAAGCATAGATTATATTACTTTGTAATTAAATTTGTAATTGGCGGGAGACTTGCTATTTTCCAACGTACACTTATGCCACATTTTCTTCGAGTCTTTTTCAATATATTCTGTACCACGCAATGTATACATACTCCTTTGCCTGTACCCCAACTGTTTTTCGTATTCTTGCCAGATACGCTCATTTTCTTCTGCCAAGTCATGGGTAACTATATGTACTTATTTGAATCTACACCATGTCTCACCTAAATTGTAATGTTCAACCCTACGTGAAATGTCAATACTATCTGCCTGATGAGTTCAACCGTACTTTTTCAAACTGTTCTGAAAAAATCAGTTTATTGCATTGTAATGCCCGTAGTCTTAATAAGAATTTTGATAACATATCTGACTTATTGGTAAACCTCTCTTTTTCATTTTCAATAATTGGCGTCACAGAAACATGGTTAAATAATAGATCTCCAAATGTATATGATATTAATAATTACCATTTTATCCGTAATGATAGACAGAACTGTCGTGGTGGTGGTGTTGCCTTTTATATATCCCAATCGTTATCGTACAAAGTCAGACACGAATTTTCTCTTGTTAATAGCTCCTCTGAATTATTATGTATTGAGATTAATATAAATAATGGGAAAAATGTAATTGTATGTGTTATTTATCGTCCACCTAGCAACAATGTTGATACCTTTTTAGAAGATTTTGATAATTTATTGAATAGTCTGAACCCAGAAGGCAAATTAATATGCTTAATGGGAGATTTTAATATAGACCTTAAACAAGATAATAATACTGTCAATCAATTTAAAAGTATCATATATTCAAATGCTTGTTTTCCTGTTATAGACAAACCCACAAGAATTGTAAATCAATCTTCCACTATCATAGATAATATAATTTTTAATGATGATACTTACAAAATTGATTCCGGTCTTTTATATTCTGAAATTTCAGATCATATTCCTGTTTTTTTAATGTTTAATATCCCTTCCCCTTTTAGAGAGAAAGAAACGAAATATACACGGAAGTTATCCCCAGAAAATATATATAGGTTAAACGAACACTTACAGAGTGAAGAATGGGAAGATGTTTTAATGTGCAATGACACTGAAAGAGCATATCATTTATTTTGGTCAAAATTTGTTTCATATTTTAATATTAGTATTCCTAAAGTTAAAGTTGGGGGGGGGGGGGGAACGCAATAAACCTATCAAACCGTGGATTACAAGAGGAATTCTGAAATCTATTAAAAGAAATACTCTATATAAAATAAGCCTTTCTGAACCAAACCCTTTAAATGTGCGTAATTACAAAATATATCGAAATAAATTAACAAGTGTAATAAGATTATCAAAACGGATGTACTTTTCTAATAAAATAGATAATGCTCAAGGTAATATTTCAACCACATGGAAAATAATTAACCAAATCCTTCATAAGAGCAAATCACATATTAATTCCCAAGTATTTAATAGAGATGGTAATTCTATCAAAAATCCCCCTGAAATAGCAAACATGTTTAACGAATATTTTGTTAATGTAGGTCCAAACCAAGCTGCTAAAGTTGATGAGAGTAATTGTAACTTTGTAGAATTTTTATCACAATCAATAGATACATCCATATTCTTCATCCCCACTGACTTTATTGAAATATTAAGAATCGTCCGCACCCTTAAATGTAGTCACTCCTCTAGTCATGATGAAATTAGTACTCACTTATTGAAACAGATTATAAATAATATTTTGTCACCTCTAATCCATATTTTTAATCTCTCACTCTCCTCTGGTGTCTTCCCGACCCCCTTTAAAATTGAAAAGGTTATACCAATTTATAAGAAAGACGATCCTTCTTGTATATGTAATTATCGACCCGTTTCTATTTTGTCAAGTTTCTCAAAGATTCTTGAGAGGATTGTCTATAATAGGTTATATGGATTTTTGTCTGAAAATAGTTTTTTTAATCCTAATCAATTTGGTTTCCGTAAGAATCATTCAACTGATTTAGCCTTAATGCAGTTATTTGACAGAGTATCAGATGCCTTGGCAAATCATGAACATGTAATTGGTATATTTATGGATCTTAGCAAGGCATTTGATACTCTTGATCACAAAATTTTACTATATAAGTTACAACATTACGGGATTCGGGGTACTGCACTTCATTGGTTTGAGAATTATTTATCACACAGAGAACAATTTGTTTCCTTTGAATCCGCTCATTCGAATATGTTACCAACAACATGCGGAGTCCCACAAGGCTCAATTTTAGGCCCCTTATTATTTCTAATTTATGTTAATGATATTTCAAATGCTTCACCTATGTTACAGTATATTTTATTTGCTGATGATACAAATGTTTTTTGTTCACACTCTGACTTACACCGTTTAATTACTATTTTGAATAATGAATTACCGAAGTTATCTACATGGTTTAAAAGTAATATCTTGTCACTCATAATAAGGAAAACCAACTATATTTATTTCAGAGGTAAAAGAAAAGTTGACTTGCAAAATCATGATTTATATATTGATGGTAATCTTCTTGAAAACAAAATAATGACTAAATTTCTTGGTGTGTATATTAATGAAAATTTAAAATGGAATGATCATGTAAAACACATAATTTTACCTATCTCTCGTAATGTTGGTCTGTTAACTAAGCTAAAATATTTTTTACCTACTTCTGTACTATTTACGCTGTATAATACGCTTGTCTTGCCATACATATCATATTGTAATATTATCTGGGCAACTCATAAATGTTATACAAATCCCATATTAATTCTTCAGAAAAAAGCCATCCGGGCGTGTAGTGGGGCAAGTTTTTGCTCTCACACTGACCCTCTGTTTTTTCGTCTTAAGTCCCTCAAGGTCAATGATATTAATTTCCTACAAAAAGCTCTATTCATGTTTAAGTATAACTCCAACCTTTTACCCCCAGTATTTGCAACATTATTTCAATCGAACACGCAAATTCACGCATATCCCACCAGACAATCAAAAAATGTGCATTTATTTAACCCCAGGACTGCTCTTGCACATAATTCTATTAGGCACTCTGGCCCTGATGTATGGAATTCCCTTCCTCCCGAAATAAAAAAACATGACTTTAATGTACTCTTTCAAGCGAGCAGCAAAAAATCACCTAATTAAGCAATATTCCCCACAATAATGATTGTGTAGTACAGTACACCCATAATATCTTGTATAATTATGTAAATAGGACCCATGACTTGGCACATTTTCACCTCTTTGGGAGGCAGATATGATATTAGTTTACAAAACGAGTTTACCACTTGCTATTATGTTAATATCATGTCTGCCTCTCAAACCGGATGATTAACTCTCTATTGTTAATACAGTTGTTATTTAAAATATTTGGAAAGGTACAATTGCCTCATTTTATCCTCCTCTCTTCATCCCTATTTCTCTCTGTATCCTCTTCCCATTCTCTCTGTCATTATTTTTTTAATTATATTTTATCTCAAAGGGCTTTCATGCTGTCAAGCCTCGGCTTATTATGAAAACCCTCTTGTTTGATTTCTCTTTCTATAATCCTACTGTTAGCCTTGTAGTTTAAGATATATTAATGTCATGATGTTCCATTGTATTGTATATCGCATAATTTGTATAACGTATGCATTATTTGATGAATTGAGAAATCGAGCAGAAATAAATAAATCAAATCAAATCAAAATTACTATTATCTTCCTCTCATTATTATCATTATTGTCATCATATTTATTACTATCATTATTATTATTATTATTGAATATATCATCATAAAGAAATGTGAGAAAATTACAATGCCCCGACCGGGATTCGAACCAGGGACCCTGGATTACATGACCAGTGCTCTACCAACTGAGCTATCCGGGCTCCCGTCGAAGCAAAGTAACAATCTCACATATAGCCCCTCTCTTTCCATCGAGCGTAGGGGGTACATCCATACCAACTCCATGCGTACGCTATATAACATGTGTAATGGCCTACCAATGAGACAGGTCTTCCCTCTAAAGTCGGGCAAATCGGTTGGGGAATTGGTATGGATGTACCCCCTACGCTCGATGGAAAGAGAGGGGCTATATGTGAGATTGTGTTACTTTGCTTCGACGGGAGCCCGGATAGCTCAGTTGGTAGAGCACTGGTCATATAATCCAGGGTCCCGGGTTCGAATCCCGGTAGGGGCATTGTAATTTTCCCCACATTTCTTTATGATATATTCAATTTACTTCAATCCTATCAATTATGATATTTAATTATTATTATTATTATTACTATTAAGTGTTAATTTTATGTCCCGTAGGCCTCCGTTGAAAAGGAGGTCTATAATGGATTTATAAATGTAATTGACATGAAACGTATTATTTTCTCTGATATTCAGTCTGATCTAAGCTACAGTATTTCAATCACATTGTTATAATCATCAGCTTTACTAAAGTCCTCGATGTAGTCGGTAAAACATGGGACGTAACACTCTGAACTTTCCCTAGCTCCCATAAACTAGGCGGTGAAAGCTCTTAGCATAAATTGGCGAGTTGGACCCTACAACGTACAGCGCCTTTGGAAAGCAGTTTTGCATAACTGAACAAGCCAACTCTGCAGTATAAAATAAAGAAGACAAAATAAATAAATATAAATTCCGTAAAAATCACTGTGAATCAATCATTTCTATGAAATTGCATCCAAACTGCTTTTAAATCAAGGAATAATTTGTTAACAATATGGAGTAGATGCTGTTAAGCCAATCATCAAAAAGATCAGCATTGCTAATATTGTGGCACGCATGAAGCCAAACAATGGGGAATTTGAACTCCTCTGTAACTACTTCAAATAATTATATTCTGCAATATCTTAAAATATACAACTACGTATGGTTTTTAAATGAATGATAAAGAATCAAAACACTTTCAATCAAGATGGAATGAGGCCATTTTTTTCTCGCTCGCTTTGCTCGTTTGCAATTAGCTAGTATGAATATATTGTTCCAATACTAATCAAACTACAAAGGATCAAAAAGAGAAGGAAGTTATTATATGAAAATTATGATTGTAATGTAAATTGTGGAAATATGAATTGAAGGAAGAGCTGACGTTCTACCCTCCCATTATACCCACGCCTGGGAAAGCGATTTTTCTGGATCACCATCCGCTCAAATATTTTGCCCCTCGTGAAGGTCTAGATACGCCACTGATTGGGGCAAACTGGACGAGAGGGGGAGGGGAGTCACAAGGGGGCATTATTATGCATCGCTATTTCCATATATAGGTGTACTGCCTTATGGCGTAATGAGCCGAAAATTTTGAGGTGTCGTGGCTGAGCCAAGAAGAATATAAACAAGAGCCCCAGGGGGCACGACGCTCACCTGAGGTGGATCAATTCACATCTGGTGCATGTTCTCTGTAGCACATGAACAACTTTCATTCTTCATCTATAGAGGTATCTCTATACACAATACCAAGTCTGAGCTTCCTACCAAGTTCGGTTAAATTCCAATCATGGGTTTTGGAGAAGCTGAAAATGTAAAAAATTTATGGATGGCGGACAACTTGCCCCACTCCCCCCCCCCCCTTCAGTATGTTACCCCCACAGACCCCCTATAGGGCCACCCAGAAAAAAAATCTCCATACACAATACCAAGTCTGAGCTATTCCTGGTTCTGGAGAAGATGTTTGAAATTTACATAGCTTTTACACTTGGGGGCTCTCCCCCTGGGCCCCCCTGGGGGCCACATGTACCATTTTAGCACCTTTGGTTCCCCTACCCCTAAGGATGATTCCTACCAAGTTTGGTTGAATTCCGATCATGTGTTTTGGAGATCAGAATGTACATTCTGCCTGGCAGCGCCCCCCCCCCTCCAGTATGTTACCCCCACAGGGCCCCTATAGGGCCAGTCAGAGAAATTTCATGAACAACATTCATTCTTCATCTATAGAGGTATTTCCATACAAAATACCAAGTCTGAGCTATGCCTGGTTCTGGAGAAGAAGATGTTTGAAATTTACATAGCTTTTACAATTGGGGGCCCTCCCCCCGGCCCCCCTGGGGGCCACATGCACCATTTTAGCAACTTTGGGTCCCCTACCCCTAAGGATGATTCCTACCAAGTTTGGTTGAATTCCGATCATGTGTTTTGGAGAAGAAGATGAAAATGTAAAAAGTTAACGGACGATGCACGACGCACGACGGACGACGCACGGCGGACGACGGACAAATTTCCATCGCAATAGCTCACTCGAGCCATAGGCTCAGGTGATCTAAAAATTTCAATCAAGAGCGCCAGAACGCAATAATTATACTCGCTTATAAATAATTTAAAATGGATGGGGTATCGCCCTTCCATAAATAAGACGACTCTGCACAATAAAACTGTCGCCCTTCTTGACACCTCTTTATAAATTATATAGAAAATCGTTGCGTTTCTAGTTTGACGCTTTCCATTTTATTTACATGGGTAATTCAAAGGCTAAGCCTAATAGTAATTGCTACCCTTTTCTCTCTTCTATATAGAACAGGCAGCTGAAATCGTCGTCAATTCTGTCTATTGTGACTTTCAATTTCGGGGGGGGGGGGGGTTTCAAGCGAGTTGAATTACCATTGTGATTTGTAAAACTTCTCATTCTATAGCACTCACGATCCTCAAAAGTGTGATGAAGCCTTAAGTTATCTAAACATTTTTATCCATTTTTTCCAAATTTCTGGAGGACTTGTCATCAACTTCATCCCCGAATTAAGCTCCTGTCAGTAGTAATATTTCACATAATTATTACACATGCGTTCATCAGGTTGAAAAGATATTTCATGATACTGTTTGAACCTATTGACTATTGTGAAGGGTTCTGGTTTAGGTAGGCCTAAAAGTGTAAACTTTCCCTCCGATAATAAGACAATTCTGCAGTCCCGTTAAATGATCGTATTTTGATGATTTTTACTTGCTGTCTAGAACCATTGGACTAAAATTTGCACAAAACTGTTTCAAGCACCATATTCTAATTTTGTTCTCCGGCTACGCGCCTGTTAAACGTCAGGATCATTTTTTTTAGAAATAATTGTCAACTCTAAATATCGTAGGCCTAGCAGCAAGTCAATAATCGCATTTCGTCTATATCTCTTTAAAACTTTAAAATTCGCCCTAAAAATACTAGGACCCCGGCCGTAACCGGAAATACCGAATTTCTCATTGAAATTGATCGGGTCCGTGGTACAGACTCCCATGTGGTATAGGGTCCGATTTGGTTTTTTTTACAGACGATTTATTTTTTGTTGAACTGTACAGGAATTCCATTACAATTTAGCCGAAAATTCCCGCACAATTGCGTTTTTGAAAGTGCTATCATATCAAATATTGTTCAGAATGGAATTCTTAACTCATCTGCCAAATTTCGTGCTTTTAGACAAATGTGCACAATTTTCAAGCCATGTCGCCTTACTATAACGTTATTCCAATATTTGGTCGTAAGTCAGACCATAATAGTGTACAATTGGTTTTGAGAACTTTATAGGCCAACGAAAACATTTTGCAACAAATTTGGTAATAAACTTACAGTAAAATTATTTTTAAAGCATACTTGCATACTTTAAATCATAGACATATGGAGCTAATAAAGTTGTTTTCCGGTACATAAATCATAAGGAAACAAGGCATACAGACAGAAATATATAATTAGTTAGTACTATTTGTATGTTTTGAGATATTCACATCGGACATTTTGTCATTGTCATTATTGCCATCACCTTTGGGGCTAAAATATTAACATGATTTGTGAGCGTTTAAAAGGAAGTACATTTTGTTTGAGCGCGACTCCTCTTTGGTTGGATAAATTTGTTAGCAAAAATTCATCCCTGTTTTCACGAAGTGACGGTAATGAGGAAAAAAATCGCATATTTTTTCAATTTTGAGTGTTTTGCATTTTTGGACATCATTCACTATCATCCTTGAACCTCACAAAGTTTCAGACCATAATAATGTCTAATTATGTAACTATGGCGATAACGTCAACTAGAAAATACTTAGTAATAGGATCTCTTGACGGCTTTAATACAGCCGTCCCGTATGTTTTACGTGCGCGGCTGAGATCCGTCACTTCGTGAAAACAAAAAAGAGCGCGTCCTTGAATTGACTTTGTGTTTTCACAAAATGACGGTTAAATGCGCGGTGATCAAGTCCCATATGTTTTACGTGCGGCTGAGATCCGTCATTTCGTGAAAACGCGTCCTTGAATTTGTGTTTCACGAAATGACGGTTATGTTTACAGCTCATTTTCCCCCAACATATAAAAAATTATGCATATAATTAAACATAGAACTAAACATTAAAATATGATCTATCCTTCGATATAAAATGTATTCACCTATCATGCATTAAAGAGGTTGAGATTATGCTTTAAAACTTTGAAAGCGATTTATTCAAAACAAACTCTCTTTTAGTTGTGCGCTCATCAGTCACTTCGTGAAAACGAATTGTATAGTAAATGTAATAAATCATGTATATTTTATACCATAACATGACCGCTTTAATCCAACTCTATTGCAGGGTGCCTGTTTCAACCCTGGGTTCGACCCAGTTGGAGAGGGACCCCAGCGACGTCGAGACTATTTCCCAAAAGTGGCTTCGACCGCCTACCCTCACAAGATGATGGATAGATACACAGCGGACGGGACCGAGTCGTCGTCGGGATACGACCGGCATCTTCGTTCCGAAGTCGGCAAGGATTATGACTGGGAGGACAGAGGGAGAAGACGATTAAAGACATGTCTCATATGTAGTCTCGCCGCCCTGGTATGCATTTTGATAATTGGCGGTATTGTGGGACTCGTCGTTGGCCTTCTGTTGACAACTGGTGGTAAGATATATATTTTTTTAAACATTTCGCTTTTTCATTAAAAATGAATTCAACTGTACAGGTGTGTAAAATCATAACTATTGGTGACATAAACTTCTGAGACGGAGATTGCAAAGGAAGAACGAAGACTGAATACCGCACACGATAATACAATGGTGGACGAGAACTACAATAATGTATTATCTATCTATCTATGTCTAACAATATGAAGACCGTATTGGCGACAATGTATTTATATTTTGAGACAGACGGTTCTCTATAACTAGCTATATGTCCAGCTGTTCAATAATACGTTTCATAGAAGTTATAGTCTGAAGGTCACTGGCATAAGCTGATGAAAATTTCTACTATATTCAGATGTTATCATTTTATCTCTTTTTTTATTCATATGAATGAGTTCAATGCTCTTGATGTATGGTCTATGGTGTTCCAGTCGTGTGAATATGTATTCTAATTATCTGTTTATCTCCTTCGTCTTGTATAGCTGTATTACTTATATCCATAAGTTGGTATATACATGTACATATATATATAATTTCAATATGGCACGAAAAAGAGACATTATAACGTAGCTTTTCGACCTGCACTCATCAGGTTATCACGCAGGTATTTAACAAAATACTGAAATCAACTATATTATTCTCGATGAACCCGGACGCAACCCAGACGCCGTAATTTCAGAACAATCGCAAAGCTTGGACGAACTCATTCTGTTCCTGAGCCCGTATTCATTGATCTCATGAACTTGGTCACTCGCGCGGTTGAGTTTAGTTTCAATGATACGATGTATTCACAGATAGATGGTGTGGCTATGGGATCCCTATTAGGCCTCGCGCCAAAGAGTTTAAATACGAAGAGAGCTCAGTACCGAAATAAAACACGCGTATATATTGTGGTACATGTCGATCGGCCCAGAGGGAAAGGTTATAGTCTTAATCAAGATGTTTGCATTTTTAAATTTTCTTTATTTCTTTCTTCTTTTTCTGGACAGCGCTTTTTCCTTTTGGTAAAGCCGTAACTAAAGGGCATAATCTTGATATTGTCCCTTCAAATACAAACTTATGTCCCAAAACAGATAGGAATCAACTCTAACTGCACCAGGGAGGAGAGGGAGAGAGTTGGGAGGGGGCGATATCTGACGGGAATGTCGAGAAAAGTTATTTAAAAATAATAATGTGCTATCTTTATTTTTCTATTAAATCAGAATATTTCATTTGATATGATTTAGGGAAATTATAGGGATTATAGACCTGCAATGTAATTTTATTAGCCTTATTCTTTTAAAATTCAAGACAGAAAAGGCTTTAATAAAATGAGCTTGCGTGCGAGCAATCCCTTATATAAATACAAAGATTACATTAAGAGTGGCGTATCCAAGATTGTATATCCAGGAATGTACGTGCCCCTATGTGAAAGCCAAACCAAATCTGACATATCTTATACATCGAATGAAAGGAAATGTGTACCCCCCCCCCTCCGCACAGAAAGAATCTGAAAACTGTGATAATTTTTTTCCTTGCTTGTCCTAAAATTCAAAATAGAATGCATCTGACGATTTTTTTGTTCGTCAGGCGTGAGCCTCCCCCCTCTCCCTGCATTCCTGGATACTCGCCACCAATATAACCAACTTACGGTAAGTTATTTGTAATACTGTATTCTGCTGTAGAAATGTGAGACGACAGGCGAAGAAAACAGTATAGGGGCTTGCTCCGAAGCCATCACCAACGCACTAGGGCCTTTACCGATTGTACGAAAAGGGGGATGGCCTCCGTGTTTTGAATTGAATTAACTAGTAACCAACAATATAGCAGCTGATGATATAATTTATTTATTACCAGTCCTATTCTGTCTTTGTAGGAATATCCCATTACTTTTGCTCCAGCTCTCTTTTTCTCTCTCTCCTCCCCCTCTCATTTTTCTCATACTCTCTTTTCTCTCTTACAACCGATCTGTAAAAAATTACCCCAATAGAATTGAGGAAAAAATAATGATCTCTTATTTGTTTTATTTGTGTTTTTATTAGGAAATCAACAGAAATCACAACAATTACAAGGGATTTACATGATTAAAAACAAAATCACTGAGCAAAAAAAATTTAAAAATCCCCCAACAAAAACAAACAGTAAAAATAAAGCAATCAGTTGGAACAAAATTAAAAAGAAAATAAAAAATAAAAATGATCTCTTATTGCTTCACCCCCCCCCCAATATTTCAATTTAATGAGATCGACAACCAACACTATGCAATCATATTCTTCACATCCATGACAGAATAGCAGGGGCGGATCAAGAGGGGGCGCATCGGCCGCGGCCCCCTTCTTGAAACCCAAGTTGGCATATACGGGCTCTTGCCTAAATTGTGCAAAAACCCGGATCGAGCACCAAATTTAGTTTGGAAGCCCAAGACGCTAACAATGTCGTTCTATTAACCCTCCGAGAAAAACTTGTAAAAAGGCCCACCCCGCAAGACTGACGTGACAGTCCGGGCATGGATCAGTGGCGGATTTAGGAGGCTTTTAAATAAAATTGTATCCCCCTTTTAGAACTGATAACTTTTTTTGCTTGTCAGAGAATTATGGAGGAAAACTGGACTCATAAATCTGATACCCTACACCCCTCCACTGAGCAACTTTTGGAGGGCTGGCGAAAAATCCCCCAACTGACTTTTGGAGAGCTGACGAGAAGAAAAAATACAATTCTCCTTTGACAGCCCTGCATTAATTTTGTGCCACCCCCACCCTTTTACTACATCCCGCATTCGCCCTTGTCATAGAATGTCAGACTCATATCCATAACAGGGTTCAGAAGCCCCCCCCCCCCCCCACACACACACACATATACACACTACATTGTCGGTCTCTCGGGGCTGTCGGTGCCAAAGACAAGCAAACAATGAACAGCAAGCAAAAAACCTTGATGAGCCAAGTTTTGGCAAACTGACATATCATCGGCAACGCCACCGGCAACGCCACCACCTCGATCGGGATCGCAGAGGGGTAGACCAAGCCTAGATAGTGCTAGACACCTGTCATGTCCATGCACCTATTCCGCTCAGCTATTCCATGCTGCTTGCATGAACATCAGCCATTAGGCTAGGCGTAATGCGGTGCTAGAACATTGATTATACGAATTTATGAATTTAACACATTGAATTTTGCCTCTGGTACATTAGAAATATAATAGTGAACTGGAATTTAGTTAGAGTTTCTTCTAACCGGCTAGGCTGGGTTTGCTTTCGGGCGGACGTACGTCTGCTACATGGTCGTCTGCTAGTGCACGATCTCATTGGATGTCGTCGCCTCACGTGATCGGTACACGCCCATATTAGGTCATCGATAACAAATATTGGAATGTACGTGTAGTATGGCAAATTATTTTTTTGGGTCGAAAGCATGCATATTCCGGGGGATTTGTGCGGGGTTTATTGGACTCATAGAGCCTCAATTATACCCTTCCATAGCTTTAAATTTCATGTAAATCACATTTTTCATAATTTCAAATAAATACTAGGGGAATTAAAATCATTTCAAAACCCCTGTTTTCATGTGTTAACCAATGGGAGGTGGAAGGCAAAAAGCATGCATATTCCCGGGGATTTATGGGGGGTTTATTGGACTCATCGAGCCTCAATTATACCCTTTCAGAGCTTTAAATTTCATGTAAATCACATTTTTTACATTTTCAAAGAAAAACAAAGGGAATTATAATCACCCTAAAATTCCTTGTTTTCGCGTGTTAACCTATGGCAGGCGAGACGTTTTTGGTCAAAAGCATGCATATTCCCGGGGATTTATGGGGTGTTTACTGGACTCATCAAGCCTTAATTATACCTTTTCAGAGCTTTAAATTTCATGTAAATCACGTTTTTTATATTTTTAAATAAAAATTATGGGAATTATAATCATCCTAAAATTCCTTGTTTTCGCGTGTAAACCTATGGCAGGAGAGACTTTTTTTGGGTAAAAAGCATGCATATTCCCGGGGATTTATGCGGGGTCTATTCAACTAGTTGAGTCTTAATTATACATTTCCATAGCCTTAAAATTTATTCAAGGCACATTTTTCAAAATTTTGATTTAATTTTGTGGGAATTATAATCATTCAAAAATTCCCGTTTTTGCGTGTTAACCTATGGGAGATGGAAGGCCAAAAGCATGCATATTCCCGGGGATTTATGCGGGGTCCCTTGCACCTTTTGAGCCTTCATTAAGCCTTTTCAGAGTCTCAAATTACATGTAAGCCACATTTGCACTAAATTCAAGGTAATACTAGAGGAACTATAATCATTTTTAAAATCCATGTTTTCATGTGTTAACCCTATGGCAGATGATTCTGTCAAAAAGCAGGCATGATCGAAGGGATTAATAGCGGAATTTATTGACAAAAAGGGTTCAAGAAATGTTTTTTTTAACTATCCATCCTTTTTCTCGTGCAAAAATCATACTTGAAAAAGATAGAGTAAGATATGAAATATCAAGAAAAAGTGAGACATCTTTTCACGTGTTATACCTATGGAGAACGTATTTTTCCGAGTCTGTTTTTAACACAGCAAAATATGCCTCCAAAATGTACTACGGAAGTAGGTCAGAGTAATCTGTCTTGATACTATTTAAAGTCTTTGCTCGCGCTCGCTAACATTTTTGTTGGCTTTCATGAAATGCGCCTGCTACAGAACGCCACCGATCTTAATGTAGTCCCACATGTGCATTGTCGGTATGTTGATGATACGTTTGTAATTTTTGACAACCGCGCAGCGTGTGAGGTTTTCCTTACACAACTGAACCGGCTCCATCCCGCGCTAAAATTCACATGTGAAATTGAACTGTCCAATGCGCTCCCATTTCTCGACGTTTTCGTGGAGAGAAGTGATGGGAAATTTATCACTTCCGTCTACCGCAAGCCCACATTCACCGGGCAATACACGAGATGGGACTCGTACAGTGCAACTTCATACGAGATTGGGCTCATTAGAAACTTAGTGTGCCGCGCCCTTAGGATTTGCTCTGAGTGCAAATTAGCTCCCGAAATCGCGAAAATCAAAACTATTCTCCTTGACAATGGTTACCCTGAGCATTTTATATCTCGAATTGCAGACCTGACAAATGCCCCGTGTATCTCAAACTACCCTGGAGGGGTAAGGTATCTGACAAATACGCCAGTCAGATCAAACACGCAGTGTCACGTTGCTATTACGCGGTTTCGACACGCATTGTGTTTTCCTACACACGGGATGCTACCGTCAACTAGCAAGGATGTACTACACACCCCCCACTTGAGTAATGTTATTTACCAATTTCAGTGCCGGTGCGATGCCAGGTACGTGGGCCGTACTTCTCAGCGGTTGGCTGATCGCATTAAACAGCACGTCCCCTCGACTATTCGGAACCGTACAACCAATCAGCGCACGCAGCCCGTCCGTGCCTGCAAATCTGAAATGCACGTTAACAGACCAAAGATAGCCAAATGCGATTCAGCGATTTGTCTCCACTTGCTGAACAACCCAGCTTGCGCACAAAGCTATAGAGTACCGAAGTGTGACGTCATCAAATTTTGATTTTTGTATTTCAGTATTTTTATGACCATATTTAGGTAGAGCATGATGGAAAACGTTCACACATCAAATTTGACATGAATCAGTTCATGGTGGCCCAAGGTATGGCTATATGAATATCTAATTAGCCCCATTGAAGTCAGTGTAAATTGGCCTGGTTCTTAACAGTTTAGAACCAGGCCAATTTAACACTGACTTCAAAGGGGCTAAGGAGGTATTCATGCGGCCATATCTCGGGGCCCAATGAGCCAATTGCCATAAAATTTGGGCTCTGGATGTTTTTCACCATGTTCCTTTGAGATATGGTATAAAAAATGTCAGAATGAAAAAATAGCTTTTTGTGACGTCATCACTTCGGTACTCTATGCCGACGATCAATTCTCAATTATGTCCCGGGCCAGAAGCTCAGCGCATTTACGCTTTCTGGAAGCCGCCTACATTCAATCGCACGAACCCCTTCTGTGCAGACAAAAGGAGTTCGTCCAAGCTTTGAGATTGTTCTGAAATTACGGCGTCTGGGTTGCGTCCGGGTTCATCGAGTATAATATAGTTGATTTCAGTAATTTGTTATATACCTGCGTGATAACCTGATGAGTGCAGGTCGAAAAGCTTCGTTATCATGTCTCTTTTTCGTGCCATATTGAAATTTTGTAGTACCAAGAAATTATTTATATATATAATTGTAAGGAAATATCATATACAACAGCTTTGGCAACTCTCGTGGAAATTATTATGATTGTGAGAAATGAAAATGAGTGAATAACGGTTGCGTAGCTTAAATCAAAGTTCCCCAGAGCTGTCCTCCCATTTTGAATTTTTTGCATTTCAAAGGTTGAAAAAAATGTCTCCGCCGGGAACCGAACCCGGGTCGTTGGCTTAGAACGCCAGTGCATTAACCACTAGACCACGGAGACGGGCCAGTGATTTCGGCGACACCAGATTCAATTGACCGACACATTGACAAATCTTTAACGAATTTCACGTCCTTAAACAGATTATTTATCAGAGCGTAAAATGGAATGATTGATCATTCATCACCTTTCTTTTGTCAAACAATCTAACTATTTATAGGGTACATAAATACAGTTCTTATAAGAATTATATGTTTCAAGACTTTGAGTTAAAATCAAATATAACGCTGGCAAATAATAAATATAACGAAAGGTAAAACATGGGATGAATTTTTATTGAACCAAGTTTCAGAGATACTTATAAACGAAAATTGATATTAAGAGTACGTAATGAATTTCAAGATTTTTTTAAGACTTCGAGCATTGTTTTGCTGTAGTAACATCTATATAAATCACACATTTGGAGTATTTTGAGTATAAGAACTCTCGCATCAAGCTGTAGATTTTACCAAGAGGCTTGAAGCCACTTGGTTTCACAATCTACGTCTTTATTTACGCATCGATTGAAGTAGATTGTCTGACATGAGAATTACTCAACGTTTTAAATTTAGATTATTCCGTGTTCTGTATCATTTGATAATGAAGCATGTGAATAAAATATCTATTGATATTATTTTATTTGTTTTCACTCTAGATTCTTCGACGAGTCTGACGGAAACAACAGTAAACCCGGGAACGAGGGGACCATCCGAGACAGAGTCCACAACAATGACAACAGGACTAATCACAGGTTTGTAATCATTCTCAACCAGGCCCAGTCTGGGGCATGTGGAGGTAGTATTAACATACAAAATAAAGTGACAAACAAGTCTTTCCAAAATGAGACAATATTTTGTGATTAGAACTGAAAAGCTTTAGAATTCCTTTGTTTATTCCTTTGACCATATGACTACCTTAATTGGCATTAATGATGTCTTTCTTGAATGCTTAATAATAATAATAATAATAATATTCCGCCTTTTATATAGCGCCTAATACATCAATAGTTGTGTTTCTAAGCGCTTTACAGATATATTATTACCCCGGTCATCGGATTCTGACATGCCCGCACACAATGTGTGCACTTTATCCGCTCCCTGGGGAGTATTCCAGCAAGAGCAGTACAGTGACGCTCAAATTGCTAAACAAACGACATTAACTTTCGCATCCTACCGGGTACCCATTTAACACCTGGGTGGAGAGTGGCAAATGTAGATTAACGTCTTGCCAAAGGACGCTAGTGCTTCAAGGAGAATGGACTCCAAATAACGAACCCTTAATAATGTTAATGGTAAATTCAGAAAATATGTGAAAATCTATCTTATTAACTCACTGCAAAAAAGCGCAGTGAGAAATTGCAAGTCATTACAAGCTATATGAATCGAAATGAATTTTTTTTTGTCACTTGAAATAAGTTTATCTGGTAGCTTTTCTAATGATGTGAATTGTTCCTTCTTGTATAGAGATACCAGAGAATACGACCATGGCTGTGGTGAATTTACAAGTGACATTCAATGATCGGGAATTCACAGAAGAGCTAAGAGACAATACATCTGTGATGTACATGGAGGCTGTGAATGAATTCTCTGGAGCTGTAAGTTTCATTTGTCTGCTATCTATACCAGGAGCCTGTCCTGAAATAATCACCCCATTGTACATATGAGATTTAACCCCTTAAAGTTACTTAGACCATCGATGTTATTCACAAAAAGCTTGTCATCCTGAACGAAGCCACTGGGTTTGGCCTCCAGAGCCCCCAAAAGGGCCCTAAGTCGGGTCGATTTCAGCCATATGTGAGTTTATAATGTGCCAAAGCTTTGTCAAGAGCAAGTTGTATGACTATACATTACCAAAACATGAAAACTAACAAAATTTTCCGTCGGGATGGGTTGTCAGTCGGCCACTAATAATTGGGATAAATATTTTTCCATAAGGCCAATGAACGAAATTTTGTCAGAAGGAAGAGGTATGGGTGTACATTACAAAAATATAAACACTGACCAAAATTTCCATCGGGAAGAGGGTGTAATACGCCCCTGGAAACATCCCCAAAGTGCCCCTTTGACATAGAACAAAAGCTTCAGTCTTTCTGTATCGTCGGTTGTTCCACTGAGAATACGTCTGGCTCCAATGACCTCCGTACATAGAGCATGTCTATGGGAAAGGTTGACAAATGTCAGTTTTGATAAATGATTACCCATAACAGACGGTTATTTCTGTCTACCCTTGACCAAGCTTTGTTGCCCAAAATGGTCTGGATGCAGAGAAAAACAATTTTTTTTGCATTACAACCTTAATAACTCCAAAGTGTTTGATTCAATTCAGGTCAAATTTACATATTTACATTTTTGAATATTGTAACTTTCTTGGGGTGCAATTTGGTGTCAAATAATAATTTCAATAAAAAGTTATTAAATTGTATATTTGTATTGCTTTCTCAAATGTAGTCATATGATATTGCTAGGATTATGTAAACACACCCACTGTACATCTGCACCTGTTTGACAAAGAATGCAAGGTATTCCAAGTATGCAAAGTAATAAAATAATGGTAGATTTCAGCATGGCAGCCACGTAGTCCAAATATTTAGCCAGCTCCTGGATGGTCTCATGTGACTTCCAGGACAGGCTCCAAGACTAATATACATGTATATGGACAACTTCCTCCCTAGGACAACTACTCCCCCAGGACAAATCCCCCCAGGACGATTACCCCCGGACGATTACACCCAAGGATGATCCACAGCACTTCACCCCCCCCGGAACAAAACTGAGCCCCCCATGACGATACCCCCGACATTTGATCCCCAGGACAACTACCCCCGCCTTTGGGGGGGGGGGGGGTAGTTGTCCAGGGTAGTTGTCCAGGGAACTTGTCCAGGGGGTAGTTGTCCTGGGGAGTAGTTTTCCTGGGGGTAATTGTCTTAGGGGGTTGTTGTCTAGTGGGTAATTGTCCGGGGGTAATTTTTTTTTTTCGCCAGACCTTTCGCTTACTGGGAAGGGGGGGGGGGGAGGGGTATGGGGTCCAGTTTCCCTCCATAATTCTCTGACAAGCAAAAAAAAAATATTTGGAAAAGGGAGACCCGTATTTTTTAGTCTCGCCAGCTCTCCAAAACTCGCTCAGTGGGGGGTGGGGGGAAGGGTGACAACAACAACAAAAAAAAGGTTTTCATTCTAAAAAAAAGGGGGGGGGGGGCTCAATCGAAAAAAAGGCGGAACCTTTAGGGTCAAAATGCATTCTTTTCTCCCCTAGAAGCCGCCACTGGCTACAAGGCCCACGAGACCGAACAATAGGTCTAGTGGGCTTTGTGACAAGTTTTGAGGTTTCACCATACCAACAGCATCGGTCTCATGGGCTGTCGTTCTACTGGGATGTCCCGCTTGTCGGTACATTCGGGATCCCGTCATGACATCTTGGACCTGCAAGTTTATTATATGATATCGAATGGCCTTGAAAGAGATACCAGGGTATATCGCACGAGCTATGAACATATTTCACGAGTCGGCACGACAAGTGAAATATTTTTTAAAGCGAGTGCGGTATTCCTTTGTGTCCCACGGAAGAAAGGCCATTCAATATTATTATTAGTTGTATGAAACCTAGCTCCTCTTTTTTCACCATTACATGTCCTCATGCTAGGTTTCCATTATGTTCTCGGCGGCCACGGCAGTCACGTTTCAGGCCACCGTGGACAAAACGGGATGGACGTGAGACAACGCGGGCGGACGGGATGGGCAAAAGTGACAGGCCGTGATTGCTGTGGATGCCGGGCCAGATTTTTAAACTGTCAAAAAAATTTGCCACTGCAGTCACGGTGCGGATGAGAAACATAGTAGACCATAGTAAAATGGGTTGAACGCAGCAAAACATGACAGGACGGAATAGGATGCAACAAATTTGGAGGGAGTGCGTATTGGGTCGGGCAGCATGTGTATTTCCCGGCATCTCACGGTCCTTTCAAGTTTTGTCACGTCCACCGCGTTTAGTGGGCGTTTTGTCCCGTTTTGCCATGTTTTGTCACGAACGGTTCTCATTGCAAGCTAGATGTATGTTAGCCGTTTCATCGCGCTCTATCACGGCGCATCCAGGCTTGGGCAGCGCGTTGCGTTCTACTACCGTCTGACACGGAGCGCGCGTTCTGGGAGGTAGTAGAGAAAAGCCGGGTCCGGAAGGGGAGCTTCATTCGAGCTTTATTGCTTGGGAGGCTTTCTTTTTATACCGTGGGGACAAACGTGCTCCTAAATTGCCTGGCGTCCACGTTTCATGTGTAGAAAGCCTTGACAGAACGTGAGAAATGTGTCAGACCTTGATCAGAACGTGAGAAACGTGAGGGACCCCATCAGAACGTGACGGGCCGGGAGGGAACGTACTGGCACCGTGGTAGACAGCGGACCTAACCGTAGTGCGCCTTTGAGCCTCCGGGATTCAGCAGCCCCCACTGCCTGTCACGCATACCTTAATAGACCTTGATAAAACTTAGCAAGACCTAACAAAACGTGAATACGGAGAAAAAAATGGCCAAAATCCCACGGAGAACTACGTTTCAGGCAAACGGGGGTGTCATAGCGACCGGGAACATAATGTAAACGTAGCATTATGTTTTGCATTGACTTCAACATGAAACACAGGTAGAAAAACATTATTTTGTCCTTATATACCCAAGCATCTTGCAAAGGGCTGCGCGCATACATTGATTGCGTATTTCAACGCGCATTCACTATTTTATGCGTCACGCGCACCCCAAGCCATGAGATATGGAAATTTATATCCCTTCTATGTATATTCATGAGTATTTTAAATATATGATTGGTCAATTGGTGATCACGTGATAAAATATAATTTAACTAGGAAAAACAAATCTCTGTTAGAGCTCCGAATATCTTTCACTATTTTTTCCTGGGCAGAACTGCGCATGCTCTATTTAATATTTTCTTCCAAGGCGCTACTGCGCATGCTCACTTAGTCACTGTTCATTGAAAAAAAAATTGTGTCAAATTCGAACGCTCAGCTCAGATGACCCGCTAAGCTAAGTGAGTCCTTGACCTTGTGCGGACTGCTCATAACCTTGCCGCCAGCAGTATCGGCGCAAGTCACCGGTAATTTAGCCCCGCGCCTGGATCCGAATCAGCTGTATTATTATTCGAAGGTCTTCGATCAAACAGCTAAGACAAGTCATGTAGACTCGAGTCTATATGGGGGACCTAAAGCTAAGCTATACGGCTACGCACTTTGTTTTGTATGTGGAGCGCGTATTCTACCATAGACAACGCGTATTAAAAGTGGTGCGTAGCTTCAGGACCCGCGGAGCTTTAGGACCCCTGCCATACAACTACAAGTTACATGTAATAGTAGGGTATGATGCCTTTACCTAATACCGGCCTCTTAACAATGTTTCCAACGACTACGGCAAAGATTCTTCATGAAACATAATGAAAATTCATCAGACTATTACCCAAATACTGGGGAACAAGATCCAGGTACTAAAGAGCGATAATACTTGCGCGTTCTTGTAGAAATGACGTTGCAATAGAGTCATCTCATTTTACGCATAGAGGGAGAAGTGCGTTTTAATTACCGACCCCTGCACATAGTCAATGGCAATTTATGAAAAGAGATTATTTTAATGAAAATATGAAAAATTAACAAGAAATTGATTATAATTACGTTTTTATTCCACATCTTGCTCTACTTTGGCTGTTCTCAACGTTGCTAGGCATTCTACGCGTAGTCCCATGGGTTGATTTGTTAAGACGCGCGCTAGATGCCATGATACGCTTAATGGTCGGTATTATGACATGGCCGGTATTAGGTGAAGTGATCATACTATTAAGGTTAGTTAAAATATTGTTTTATGTTTTTCTCTTTTTTTAAATTAGTTGTAAAGAAGGGATATAAAACAAATATACCAAGCATTTAGTTCGAAATTATAGTGGAAATTATATATCTTCGGAGGGACTGGCATAACTATTTTTTCCTCGGGGCTTTGCCCCTCGGAAAAAATAGTATTATGCCAGTCCCTCCTCAGATAAATAATTTCCACTACACTTTCTCACAGCTTGGTATATTTGTATAATATTCTGCGATCCGACGTGACGTCACTTCCCAAATCTACGACCCTATTAACGCCTCGGTGGGTGAAATCACGTACGGTCCGCTTGAGCGTCGTGCTTAGTTGTCTTCGGTCCCACACGTAACCTTTGCGTGCAGGATAACCTAATACTTGTAGGAGTGGTTGATGGGAATTCAAACCAATTTAAAAAATGCTTTCACAAAACTGAGTATGTGGGACTGTACAAAGTCCCATATCGTAACGATCTGGTACTGTGAACAGCTGCATGAGCGATTTTTTGTTTGTTCCCATGACATCTTTTCTGTCCTTGAAATCTATATAGATCTATTGGTAAATATATATATATATATATATATATATATATATATATAAGTTGCATATATATATATATATATAAGTGAATACAAGCAGAAGAAGGGTGTTAAGATGGGCACCAAGATGGGACCTTCATACGCTTGTTTGTTCATGGGAAACCTCGAGACCGGCTTCTTGTCAAACTACGAAGGACCCCAACCTCTCCTTCTACGGAGATACATTGACGATTATCTAGGAATTGCTACCTGTGGCAAAGACGAAGTTCTGGCATTTATTGACAAGCTCAACAATGTACATCCGTCAGTTCAGCTTACCAACGAAGTGTCAGACGTTAGCGTGTCGTTCCTGGACCTCAATGTCACCATCAAAGGTACGGGCATCACCACATCAGTACATTACAAGCCTACAGATTCCCATACTTACCTCAACTACAGATCTTCGCATCCGCCTGCATGTAAGAATTCCATACCCTTCTCGCAACTTTCTCGCATCCGTCGTCTGTGTTCGGAGGAAGATGACTTCATCCATCGAGCTGATGAGATGAGAGGGTTCTTCAAAGAACTTGGGTACCCAGACCGGATCCTTGCCAATGCAACGCACAGAGTTATGTCAGCAACCCGTGCTGATGCACTTCAGTCAAAAGAGAAGGGTAACACATTGAGGAAGATTCCGTTAGTGGTAACTTACCATCCTACGAGTAAGCGTCTTGCCAAGTCAGTAAGGGAGAATTTCCACATCGTAAGTGACAATCCGGCAACAAAGGAAATCTTCTCAGAACCTCCTCTGACGTCATACCGGAAGGACCGCAATCTCCGCCAACTCCTTGTTAGGTCCAAGCTCAATTCTCCCATCTCCTGTACCGGATGTAGGCCTTGCAGGAGGCCGCGATGTAATACTTGCAGAGTGATATCCAACAGTACACAGATTCAGGGACCCAAGGGTACTTGGAGGATCAACGGGAGTTTTACTTGCGTTACTAAGGATTGCATATATGCAATCAACTGTACGAAGTGCCAACATTTATACGTCGGCGAAACAAAGAGGAGGCTTGCCGACAGAGTTACTGAACATCTTCGGTCAATCAGGATCAAGTCTGCAGGCCTGCCTGTGGCACAGCATTTCAACCAGCCTGACCACAACATTGGACATTTCGAAGTAAGCATCCTTGTCAATGACTTCAAGTCAGATGCGGCCAGGAAAGAGAGAGAGGAACGCCTCATCCACCATCTCGGCTCTCTCCAACCTGGGGGGGATGAATGTATCTTTTTACTCTTTTCCTACCGTGTGATTTTCTACGTTTTCTTTCTTTCTTTCTTGTCCTTTCTTTTCTTTTCTTTCCTTTTCTGTCTCTTTTCCTCTCTTTCTCTCTATTTCTCCTCTGTAAAACTCTCTCTCTCTCTCTCTCTCTCTTCTCTCTAGTGCGCGCGATCTCCCCCCCCCCCCCTCTCTCTCTCTCTCTCTTTCTCTCTTTCTCTCTTCTCCCTCCTTTGCACTTTTGCTTTTGATGCGCTATGCGCTTATCCTTTAGCGCATTGCGCTTTGCTGATGCTGGATGCATTTTTTAATAAAGTCATCATTCCTGATGAAGCCCTATGGGCGAAAATTTGAATTCTTTCATCTCTTAACGGTTGTCTTATTCATCATTGACTTTTGTGTATTTTTCATCAACCGACGCAGGACACTTATTTTATATATATATATATATATATATATATATATATATATATATAATCCTGAAGATGTTCATCGTCGCGGTAGAATCCAATAGTAGAGAAGTATCCGGTTGTCTCGCGAAGCAGGTGAAACTTGGTAGAGGTCACGACGTTTCGATATAACCTGCGTCCCCGCATCGGCGTCTTCATCGCTTGACAAAGTTGAGCAGCAGCCAACGAAACGTCGTGACCTCTACCAAATTTCACCTGCTCTTGATACATTGTCGAGATATCGATAGCTTCGAAAAATCCGGAATGACAAAAAGTGACGTCAAAATATCGGTATAGCGAAAAATATACGGAGGTCTCACGTTACGCGTACGTTATCCATTTTTTCTTCACGGTGAAAGTATTTTATGTCACGTGAGACATTCCTGCACTGTAAAATAGGAATAGGAATAGTAAAGTAGGAATTTACTGGCAACCCGCTGCACAGTAAATTACTGTATTTTTCACGGTGTTGTACTGTTTATTCTACAGTTAAACTGTAAAAAGCAGTATATAACTGTAAAAAAAAGTATTTAACTGTAAATGATACAGTATTTTACTGTGCAGCCGGGTTGACAGTAATTTCCTGTACTTCCTACAGTAATTTTTTACAGTGTGGAATACTTGCACGAAAATTGTATGATGTAGGAATAGGATATAATATCATTTATACGGCAAGGGAGGGAAATGGGGCGTCTAATTTTATAACATAAATCGGGTTCAAGCCTCAGAATCCCATCACCTTGTGTGATAAGGAATTTTCGACGTTCGTCCAGATATTATGATTAAAGGGCGAAATTTCTCCCGTACCAACCACCTGGAGAAGGGCTTATACTTCATGGAAGAAATTTTGGAGCTTAACATTTCAAATTTTATGATTATTTTTTTATAGGTTCTAGATATTAAATACAACCTAAAAGATTATTTTCATTTCCTTCCTTCAGATTGATGCCCAGTACGCCAACGATCCTAACTATGCTGGTGTAGAGGTCTTACAAATCAAGTAAGTTAAAGAAAAAAGCATTGATATCTAGCTAGGCCTACATATCGCTCTATAGGCCTAATTGATAATTTTTAGCTACGAATCATGATCAAACGTACCACATCCGATTTTACATGACACTTGAAATTTCAATAGCGATAATAACAATAATCAATAGTCTGTAATCAATGTGAAACATAATAACCATTGATCATAATTATTGTAGTTATTTTATCATTCCTAACCCGGGATTTTGCGGGCGAGGGATATTCCAGGCACACCACTGAGCCAACTAAAACAAACGGGTAACCGACAGTCTTGGCCATCGGGAGTGTTGTTGTTCGTTCTTGATGTCCGTCTCTTCGATGTTACCTGGGTGACATATATATCCTCGTTTGGTGAATCTGTATTGTGTATGAGTTAGGATACTGGGTTCACTCTAAATCATGTTAGGTAAAAATTTACCCAATATTGAGTAAAAGAGGGAACATGCATGTTTGTTGGGTAAAATTTTTACGTAATATTGGGTAATATTTCTGTGAATCTGTATTGTGTATGAGTTAGTACACTGGGTGCACTCATATATATTACCTAATTTGGGGTAAAAAGTACCCGTCATTGGGTAAATTTTTACCCAATATAATAGTGGGTACTTTTTACCCTATATTGAGTAAGATTTCACCCCCAAAACATGCATGTTCTCTTTCATTCATGTGCTTTGTCAAGTGGATGATGTTCACTACCTATTTCACCTATATCAAGGGTCAGTGAAATTCCCGTACAAGACCAGGCACCCAGTCGCGTGAGAGACCTTTAATAATAGCCAGGGCTTTTAAAATCCTCGTTTCATTCACAGATGTCAGTATGAATATGTCTATGAATAAAAAACAGGGTTGAACTACTGAGTATAAAAGAAGTTGTATGGCACATTTCAATGGCTGAATGAATGTGTCAGTCTCACATGGGTTAATCCATTCGTTGAGAAAAAAATAAAGAAAAATATGTACCGAACGCCTTTAGTATCATAATGTAGTGGATTACATCTCTCTAGTCATTCGCTAATAGCAGTGATATGCTCATCATTAGTTTTGGTTTAAGGCTAGTTTTAGTGATATAGTTAGGGTAACGTTTAGGTCCCTAGCCACACCGATTAGACTAACAGGAGATCGACAACAGATCAAACATAAGAAATACATTACGAGTAACGAAGAATGAGTCTGTTGGGATGGCGGTGTGACTGAGTTTTGACGGCGCATGTTAAGAACAATGTCACAGTGACGGATCTAGCCTGGTAAGACACAATACATTCTAGGGGTCCGCCATTGTGCACAAACAAAGCGGACCCCTAGAATGTATTGTGTCTTACCAGGCTAGATCCGCCACTGTGTCATGTTAGGTTTCTGCATGTACCGTAGTAAGCGAATTTGATATTCATGCTTTCTTTTGCCCTCTGTTTTATTCTGTCCTTTTCAAGGGAAGGGAGTTGGGTCTTCGTGTTCAGGGTCATTTTCCTGATTGTTGTGACAGAGCCTGAAGATATCCAAGATTTGGTGAATGTACTACAGCAAGTCGTGGACATCGTTTCAGAAGCATTGGATACCATATCAGAAAATGTTACACCTGTCACAAGGACATCAGGTAATAAACCTGTGTTTGACGGAAATGATTTGAATTGGAATGAGTAAATCTGGACAAGGAAAGTGCACATAATTCATTGACATGAATTTCAATGTCTTTATACCCTAACCTGTAATGTTATCATTGTAATTGTATTTTAGGTTAAGTTTATATGCAATTGAATTGTAAGCGCCTTGAGCACCCTTTGGGTGGATATGTTTTTGCGCATTATAAGTGTCTATATTATTATTATTATTATAAAATAGAATATCAATCGGTTTTTATACGGAAATGTGCAAAATCTTTTGATTGGGGAGGGGGTGCGAATTTATTCTGCTGATTAAGATTATAGGTCCTTTATTAATTTACACTATGAATATATTCGCTATCTAGCTTGTTCCGATGATGAGGTTTTCTAAGCCATGAATAATTTATATGCATAACGAATCGTTCAGGTTACTGCGAGAATGAGCCATGTCTCAACGGAGCCGAGTGTACTGATGCCGAAGACTTTTCCAACTTCACTTGCACTTGCAACCCAGGATACACAGGCAGATCGTGTGAAACTGGTGAGTTTACCTATCTGCGTGATTTTTTATCACTATTTCAAACGTTGTTTTCTTTATCTTCCTTCTATTTCATGATAAGACTCTAGAACAAACAAAAAACAAAAACCGGGGAGTCCATAAATACGGTTGCAAATGAGGCACTGGTAGCACCATTGACTAATCGAATCATGGTTTAATTCATGCTGTTGACTAGCTAGTTGAGCGGTATATTTCGTTTTCGATACCAAAAGGCACTATTATTCTGCTTTTTGGCTACGACTCAAATAAGTCTGGTAATGTCTCTGAGACTTACATACATTTAAAACTATTAAAGTACAGTTTTCAAAGAATTCTACCCATATTTGTCATTTTCCAATACCTATATAATAGGTACAAAAAAAAACAATACCTATAAATATATTTATATAGGTACAAAAAACAAAAAACGGGGAGTTTGCCTTATGAAACGTAAAAAAGTCTTACAGAAATTGAAAAGGCACATTTATCTTTTTACTCATTAGTCAATAATTTTTTCTCGAAATTTCTGTTTTTTGTTCACGTATGTTAAGATGAAGGCATGAATAACTGAAAATATTGACAGTTTTTGCTTATGTTTTATACTACCTTGAAAAAAAACAGGGATTATAATTCTGCTGTATAGTTTCCCTTGTTGGAAAAGCAATGGCCGTTGAGCCTGCTCCACTTTGAATATTATTCCCACATTATGTAAACTGCTCAGTTCCCACGACAACTTTTCATTCTCTTTGCTCAACAAAATTTGGTAGATATCAATGATTGCGAAGGAGTGTCTTGTGCGAACGGTGGGACATGTCAGGACGGGATCAATCAGTTTACTTGTGATTGTCTGCCTGGATATGAAGGAGACCTCTGTGAATTAGGTAAGCATAATTCTTTCTAAATGTCAGTTGAAATAAGTTTTAATGCACGGACAGGAAAAAACACATTAAAACTATAGAAGTACGTAGATGCATGTTATGTACACACACACACACACACACCCTCACATACGCACACCAAAAATTAAATTCCTTAAATTAAACTAAAGAAATGCTCGTTAGGTAACTCAATAATTTGCAATGTTGAATTTTCCATCAACAGAATGAGAGAAAAAAAATCTCTGACTCTGACGTTGATAACTATACACAAATTCCTTATGACAGAATTACATATTATATATAAATATATACTTTAATGTTTTCATTTCAAAAGATATTGACGAGTGCCTGAATGATCCCTGTAGAAACCAAGGAACCTGTGTCAATAATAACGGCTCCTTCTCATGTAACTGTAGTGCGGGTTACCAAGGTCCTCTGTGCGACACAGGTACATTTTTCAGTTGTGTTATTTATGTCAAAGGTCGAAATTCAGCAAAGGAGTTAAAATGTATTTTGTCTAATTTTCTCATTACTTTATTGGTATGTAGAGACTGAACACAGAAGAAAAATCATACACGTACTAAAACTCCGCCTTATCACCTACCTCTTTTTACTGAAAGAAATAGACTATCATTTCTATGAAAATTCACTCGCACCCTCCCACTGAACATTCCCGAAGTTTGCTGTTTTCTAATAGTTTACGGCTTAGTAACTACAACTCTTCAGGTCTCAAGAACAGATGGAATTGTAGGTAGATAATCCTCCATTCCCAACCATTACTTTCTGGTGCCTTATCCACGGAAGATGCACATCATCCAATTTGCTCTCTGATAAATAAAGATGATAATTCATATCATACAAATATTGACTGCTCATATCATGAGGATGATGGTGGAAATTATCACTCCCAAGGTGGTGTTCATACCGGCCCTTCTATCACCCCCGAGGCGAAGCCGAGGGTGTGATAGAAGGGCCGATATGACCACCACCGAGGGAGTGATAATTTCCACCACCATCCGATTACAGAGCATATTTGTTTTATATACATCATCCTTTTCATTGATTCATTGATTCATGTTGAGTTCTTACGCGCTGCGCATATATTGATTAACGAAGTCGTAGCCTAGCAATAGCAAGCGCTCTTAAAAGTTCAGCCAAATTTTGTGTACGTACGTGTGTGCAAAAGTCGCCGAGGGGTTACGCGTTCTATCATAGGGTTTTGGCGTTCTATCATTTGACCTTAGGTCTGATACAACGTCAAAACCCTCTGGCGCAATGATAGATCGAGATGCGCCGTGTCATGTGATATACTTTTGACCAATCAGTGAATAAGAATCTATGTATGAGGTATATAAAATTTATAAACCGTCTCATATCACCCCTATACTGAAATTCCTTCATTGGTTGCAAGTTAGAGATCACATTATTTAAAAAAATGTTTTCTACTGTGTCAAGGGTTCTGCTCCTCATTATAATGTAAGCTTAGTTCAGAAATACACCCCTGTTAGATATTTACGCTCATCCAACTCTGCTTCTCTTGTTCCAAAATGTGCAAAAATATGGGTCAACGATCTTTAGCCCATGCCAGTCCTGCTTTATGGAATAATCTTCCTATGGTTATTAGAAATTGCAATTTTTCAGAATTCAAAAGCAATCTAAAAACTCAATGGTTTAATGCTTCCCTTTGATTATTATATTCTTCTCTTATATTTGTACTTTCAACTTTCTGTATTTCTTTATCCTAGTCTGCGCCAAGAGCACTCTACAGAATAGATTTGACGCAAGTTATCGAATAAAGATCAAATGTATTTTTCATGTATGTTCATCTGACATTGTTCATCCATCCATTAAAGTGGATTGTCAGAAACTGACGTTGCCTATCAGAATTTTTTCTTCTCTCTGCTGGCTATGACAATTAGTTTGTCACCAAATTCTTATGATACATGTCCCTCACAAAATCATCGTCTGAATTTGATGTGTTTATTCAATCTCTTATTTCTAGCATTTTCATTAATCACTCACAATTGACCTTCTTCTAAAATATATCATCTTATTAAACTTGAGGAATGCCAGGAATAAGTTTTTTTATTTTATCTGGTGTAAAACAGATGTGGATGAATGCGCAACTGATCCCTGCCTAAACGGAGCAACCTGCCGAAATGGGGAAGGCTCATACACATAATGCATAGCTGGATGAATTGTTCATATTTTGCTTGAAATTTTCCAATATACTTCTTGTAGCAGTTTCAGATAGGTCTATGCACAATTCAAGAACTTCCTTTTTTATTTTAAAAAGGGTATTGTAGTACCCTGTTGCAATTGTAAGTTGGTAATATCATGATGGTCTAACTACGAGGATTCTTGATTCATTCATGATCGTCGATTAAGGATGAGTATTAATTTTGAAGTAAAATTTCATTATTAGAATTTAAAAAATCACTTTTCGAATCACTATCTCAACCAAAAACTGAATTTATTACTTTTTAAAAATAAATTCGTTGATTCTGTCATAGATGTAAATGAATGCACATCGAATAACCCGTGCATGAATGGAGCAACCTGCAATAACATGGATGGGACCTATGCGTGCAATTGTGCAGGAGGATATGAGGGAAATGACTGCGATGAAGGTATTAGATACTCTATCTTCTATATATTTATTCCTTAAAATGTTAAAATACTTAAGAAACATTTGTTCGTCATCATCTGTAAAAAAAAAAATAGAATAGAATAAAATCAACTTCACGAATCATTTGCAGATTGAGATGATAAGCTTACTAGGTAAGCCTATCGAGTTTTATATAAACTGAAAAGTTATTAATATAATGTTATCAAGACTAATTCCAAATCATCACCTAAACAACCTCCGAGAAATATATCCTTTATTTGCGACAGCGAAGAAAAGATTGTTATTTATTCTGCTTGCGTGTCTGTGGGTATGTGGGTGTGGGTGCGCGCGTGTGTGTATGAGATCATGATTTTTATAGGGTTAGGTATAATGTTTAGTCCAGCACTGCAGTTGGGAAATGAGTTTGTATAGGAAATTGACAGGAGCATGTGCTGTACAACCATTGTCGTTTTGTACAAGTCTTGAATATTATATATTATCCTGAATAATATGTATACGTAATCGAAACAGATTTTCATTTCGGAAATAAAGGAATAAATTGTGTAAATATATTTTCTTTTGAATGAATAGATGTCGATGAATGTGAGACAACCCCATGTCAAAATTTCGGAACCTGCATCAATAACGACGGATCTTTCACATGTGACTGTAGGTCAACCGGATACGAGGGCCCCGTCTGTGAAAACGGTATGGGTCGAATCTAATGAAATGAAATCTTTTTAGAATTTACGAAAGAACTCCTAGACTTCTACCCCAGAAAATTACCCCGGATAATTAACTACTCTAAAAGAAAAACTACCCGCTAGGACAATGATCCCAGAATCGTATCTTCTATTAAAGGATTATAACTATTAATAAGGAGAAGTCGTTTTATTCATCTCTCATATAATAATAATAATAATAATAATAATACCTGGCATTTATAACGCGCTTTTCCCATAGTGGGCCAAAGCGCTCACAATTACAGATATATAGTATTACCCCCGGTCATCGGATTCTGGCATGCCCGCACACAGTGCATGCACATTCTCCACTCCCTGGGGAGTATTCCAGCAGTGGGCAGTACAGTGACGCTCACATTGCTAAGCAAACGACATTAACTTTCGCATCCTACCGGGTACCCATTTAACACCTGGGTGGAGAGTGGCAAATGTAGATTAACGTCTTGCCAAAGGACGCTAATGCTGCGGTGGGATTCGAACATTCTTAAGGGAATCCACAATATTACAAGCCTAGCTTCTTCCTAAATTTCCTCACATTTCACGCCAAAATAGTTTGTCTTATCCCAACTTTAAAATGATGGAAATATTGATCTATGTCTCTGTATGTTCACTTGCATTTTTTTCTTCTTCTTTTGTTGAAAGTATTGAAGATATTTTCCTATATTATTGTAATAATACAACGGTCATTGTTTATGTTCCAGTTATGTGATTTTAAATATATGAAATAAAATGAAACTGAAACTGAAACTAATAGCATCTTTTGTTACCCCCCCCCCATTTTCCTTACCAAACGCACTAGAAAAAACACACACAAAGAAATCCGTTGAATTATTCATATTTTGCTTGAAATTTTCCAATATGCTTCTTGTACCAGTTTCAGATAGGTCAATGCACAATTCAAGAACTTCCATTGTTATTTTAAAAAGGGTATTGTAGTACCCTGTTGCAATTGTAAGTTGTTAATATCATGATGGTCTAATTACAAGGATTCTTGATTCATTCATGATCGTCGATTAAGGATGAGTATTAATTTTGAAGTAAAATTTCATTATTAGAATTTAAAAAAAACTTTTCGAATCTCAACCAAAAACTGAATTTATTACTTTTTAAAAATAAATTCGTTGATTCTGTCATAGATGTAAATGAATGCACATCGAATAACCCGTGCATGAATGGAGCAACCTGCAATAACATAGATGGGACCTATGCATGCAATTGCGCAGGAGGATATGAGGGAAATGACTGCGATGAAGGTATTAGATACTCTATCTTCTATATATTTATTCCTTAAAATGTTAACCCTAATCCCATGGGGGGGGGGGGGGGGGGCCTTTTTGGCCCCCCTGCAGTTTTTTTCGCCGTGCTTCTAGACCGTTTGGAATTTCACGTTCAAACTTCATGACTGTTTTCTCTCACGCATATTTTGATATATAATTCACCCCGGTTGGACATGTAGAACTGATTTTAGAGGTCGATAATTGCTTGACCATCACAAAAAACAGCAGTTTTTGTACAGGTTTCTATGTAATTCATATATCCAATGCCATGTAACTCCAGATCTGTTATAATTGATATGATGAATTAGAATTTGGATTATTTCTTTGTTATTAGTTTATTTCATATACTTCAGAGATAAATTCTAAGAAAAAAACACAATAAAAACAATAAAATACATAGAATAAAAACAATGAAATACAAAAGAAATATCTCTTTCTGTGGGTAAATCCGGGAATACTAATATGCTAATTTATGCAAATTAGTAATATTTTTATCACCATAAAAAACATGAATGGGATGAATTACATCATTTGAAAGTGGTTTTACAAAAAACCTGAATAAAACCTGTAATTTCTCATGATTTTAGATGAAAATCAGATTTTCCCCAAAAAATTCATCAAAAATTTGCATATTCAAAATTTAAATTAATTCTTAAAAAAAGAGTAAAGTTGCATTTAAAAAAAAAAATCTCATTCTACTTGATATGTTTTACGTCTGTGCCAATTTTCAAGTCAATCGGTCTATTCGTTGCAAAGATGGACCATGGACTCAAGTCCTCCAAATAACCCAATGGGATTAGGGTTAAAATACGATGAATCGCGACATACTTAAGAAACATTTGTTCGTCATCATCTATAAAAAAATAGAATATAATAAAATCAACTTCATGAATCATATTGCAGACTGAGATGATAAGCTTACTAGGTAAGCCTATCGAGTTTTATATAAAATGAAAAGTTATTAATATAATGTGAAAATACATATTGTGATCATAGCAGATTTTCATCCTTTGTTTCTTGAACTGGTGTGAATTATTCCGTCTTGTTTAGCTTTAATCTTGCTAACTGTACATTGTTTTCTTGCATATTTGTTTCAAATCTGTTCAATAATAGATGTGGACGAGTGTTCAACAGATGATCCATGCCAAAACGGTGCAACCTGTCAAAACGAGGAAGGCTCTTATACATGTCAATGCACAGATGGATGGGAGGGCCAGAATTGCGAAACAGGTAAGCTTTGCTTCTTGCTCTCAGAATCATGGTGGGAGCTTTCAAAATGGTACTTGTAATACACCTGGGCTATTAGAGTTACAGAACAATTCCCAAGATTGGTTGCTTTTGTAGTGCTTCATCATTTCGTGTGCAATTATCCTTATTCATTGTATGTAAATTCTGTTTGACTTGAACAGCAAAGCCCAGCAAAAAGTTATGCCTTAGGTAACGACCTTCATATTAAAATCGTAATTTATGTCGTCTGATTATGTGTCTGAGAAATATAAAGCTATTATTTCAATAGCAGATTTGTCCTATTCAATTAAGAAATGAAAATACTTTTGGCGACAACATATATTTCAACATACAGTTTATTGTTCTATGTAACTTAATTGTCTTTTTAATTGAAATAGTTATAAAGAAATAATCCATCCCCAAACCCTAAAAATCAAAGGTAACATAAAACGAGATCTCTCTCTTTTTTCTGAAGATACGGACGAATGTCTGGATAATCCTTGTGAAAATCAAGGAACCTGCGTCAACAACGAGGGATCATACACCTGCAATTGCACTGCGTTTTACCAAGGCTCTTTGTGCAACATAGGTAAATTCTGTTTATGAGTGCACATCAGCACTGGTAGGAAACAGATGTTTAAATATAAAAAAATAGTTTTCACCTAGTACAGAAGCATGTACCATACCTTTTCTGGAGGAGGCATCTATCACTCGTTCACACAATAAATAGGTAGGATGTATATACTTCTCTGTTTCTTAAACTTGTTTTAATCCTTGTGTATCGGATATATTTTCATATGCCTACATATTCCTTTCAAATCTGTCCAATTATAGATGTGAACGAGTGTTCAACAGCTGATCCATGCCAAAACGGTGCAACCTGTCAGAATGAGGAAGGATCATATACATGTCAGTGCATAGATGGATGGGAGGGCCTGAATTGCGAAACGGGTAAGCTTCCATTTTCTTTCCCTACAAATTTTGATGAAGGGTTTTGAAATAAAAGACTGCTATGAACTCGGGATAAGCAGATGGCATGTAGAGGGAATGCTTTTGTAGAAAGTTATATCATAAGCCGTCTGCTTTATTTTGCTTTCTTTATTTTGATTTTTGTTTTCTCTCTCAATTTTTGTCATTGTGCCAGTATTCGAGGTGGTTTGAAGTTTTGAACAGTTTATTGTATGAAAATGTGAAAGACTTGCACAACATATAGCCCAGCACTAACGTTTTACTTAAAAAAACTCTTACCATGTAAGTTTTATAATAATATTGTATGTTTGCTTTTAAATCATAATTTCATGAGTATAGATGATGCAGGTTGCTGATATCATAAAGAATTGAGAAACATGCTACCTGCCAATTAGTTATTAGACATGGAGTTTTACCGAATAAAAGTATACCTTATCCTATACACCATTACAAATTTCTGTAAGAAAGTAAGATATACTGTTGTTAAATCCAACTTAATTTTATTTTCCACTTAATGATGAAATTGATATTGAATATTACATCTCTCTTTTCTGAAGATACTGAAGAATGTCTTGATAATCCTTGTGAAAACGAAGGGATCTGCATCAACAACGAGGGATCATATACCTGCAATTGCACTGCGTTTTACCAAGGCTCTTTGTGCAACATAGGTAAGTCTTAATGAGTACAGATCGTCATTTCATGCATCGTGTAGGTAGAACACATAAGTTTAGATATACATAGCAAAAATGCACACAACTATGATAGCAGATATAAATAATTACCCTGTTTACGTAACGGGTGTAAACTGGTCCATGTTGTTTTAGTCCTTCTTGTCAGCTGTATAGTTTTAATGCATATTCCTTTAACAATGGTCCAATAATAGATGTGGACGAGTGTTCAACAGCTGATCCATGCCAAAACGGTGCAGCCTGTCAGAATGAGGAAGGATCATATACATGTCAGTGCATAGATGGATGGGAGGGCCTGAATTGCGAAACAGGTAAGCTTCCTTTTTCTTTCCCTACGAATTTTGATGAAGGGATTTGAAATAAAAGACTACATGAACCCGGGATAAGCCGATGGCAAGTAGAAAGTTATATCATAGGCCGTCTGCGTTATTTTGCTTTCTTTATTTTGCTTTCTTTATTTTGATTTTTGTTTTCTCCCTCAATTTTTGTCATTGTGCCAGTATTCGAGGTGGTTTGAAGTTTTGAACCGTTTATTGTATGAAAATGTGAAAGACTTGCAGAACGACTTATGCATGGGTTGTTCAAATTATATACGCTGTCGAACAGGGTTCTGTGAGAGTGTTACTTTTGGCTAAGAAATACTATTAAAAACAAATTGTCCAATCCGAATTAATTTTACCGTCCACTAAAATGATTATTTAGATGTATCTTACAACAGAATAACGTAGTAACATTAAATGTTACATCTATTTTTTTTCTGAAGATACGGACGAGTGTCAGGACAATCCTTGTGAAAACGAAGGCACCTGCATCAACAATGAGGGTTCTTACTCCTGTAATTGCACCGAGGGTTACCAAGGCTTTTCATGCAACATAGGTAAATTCTGTTTATGAGTACACATCAGCACTGGTAGGAAACCGATGTTTAAACATAAAACAATAGTTTGCACCTAGTACATAAGCATGTACCATGCCTTTTCTGGAAGAGGCATCTATCACTCGTTCACATAATAAATAGTAGGATGTATATGCTTCTCTGTTTCTTGAACTTGTTTTAGTCCTTGTGTATCGGATATATTTTCATACATATTCCTTTCAAATCGGCCTAATAATAGATGTGAATGAGTGCTCACCACCTGATCCATGCCAAAACGGTGCAACCTGTCAGAATGAGGAAGGATCATATACATGTCAGTGCATAGATGGATGGGAGGGCCTGAATTGCGAAACGGGTAAGCTTCCATTTTCTTTCCCTACAAATTTTGATGAAGGGTTTTGAAATAAAAGACTGCTATGAACTCGGGATAAGCAGATGGCATGTAGAGGGAATGCTTTTGTAGAAAGTTATATCATAAGCCGTCTCCTTTATTTTGCTTTCTTTATTTTGATTTTTGTTTTCTCTCTCAATTTTTGTCATTGTGCCAGTATTCGAGGTGGTTTGAAGTTTTGAACAGTTTATTGTATGAAAATGTGAAAGACTTGCACAACATATAGCCCAGCACTAACGTTTTACTTAAAAAAACTCTTACCATGTAAGTTTTATAATAATATTGTATGTTTGCTTTTAAATCATAATTTCATGAGTATAGATGATGCAGGTTGCTGATATCATAAAGAATTGAGAAACACGCTACCTGCCAATTAGTTATTAGACATGGAGTTTTACCGAATAAAAGTATACCTTATCCTATACACCATTACAAATTTCTGTAAGAAAGTAAGATATACTGTTGTTAAATCCAACTTAATTTTATTTTCCACTTAATGATGAAATTGATATTGAATATTACATCTCTCTTTTCTGAAGATACTGAAGAATGTCTTGATAATCCTTGTGAAAACGAAGGGATCTGCATCAACAACGAGGGATCATATACCTGCAATTGCACTGCGTTTTACCAAGGCTCTTTGTGCAACATAGGTAAGTCTTAATGAGTACAGATCGTCATTTCATGCATCGTGTAGGTAGAACACATAAGTTTAGATATACATAGCAAAAATGCACACAACTATGATAGCAGATATAAATAATTTCCCTGTTTACGTAACGGGTGTAAACTGGTCCATGTTGTTTTAGTCCTTCTTGTTAGCTGTATAGTTTTAATGCATATTCCTTTAACAATGGTCCAATAATAGATGTGGACGAGTGTTCAACAGCTGATCCATGCCAAAACGGTGCAACCTGTCAGAATGAGGAAGGATCATATGCATGTCAGTGTACAGATGGATGGGAGGGCCTGAATTGCGAAACAGGTAAGCCTTTTGTCTTCATGCACTGAGAATCTAGATTTAAAAAGTTTTATTTACACCTGAGCTGTAAAATTTTCTAAACAGACCCTCTGTTTTTTTTTCTTTCGATGTTTCTTTTTCTTCTCCCTCACCCTTTTGTCGTTGCGTCTGCATTCTCGTTGATTTGATTCGTTTAGCCTTTAGTGTATGAATCATGTTAGACTTGCCCAAAATATAGATCAGGACAAAAATATTCCTTCTGCTGCGAATGTACTGTGATACAACGTTTGTAACTTTATAATTTTATGTTTGAATTTAAAATAGAAGAATACTTTTTCATTCGTAAACACGGTACGGTACATGTTGATATGCTACCAAACTTAACGTTAGTATAACGACTTATGCATGGGTTGTTCAAATTATACGCTGTCGAACAGAGTTCTGTGAGAGTGTTACTTTTGGCTAAGAAATACTATTAAAAACAAATTGTCCAATCCGAATTAATTTTACCGTCCACTAGAATGATTATTTAGATGTATCTTACAACAGAATAACGTAGTTAACATTAAATGTTACATCAATTTTTTTTCTGAAGATAAGGACGAGTGTCAGGACAATCCTTGTGAAAACCAAGGCACCTGCATCAACAATGAGGGTTCTTACTCCTGTAATTGCACCGAGCGTTACCAAGGCTTTTCATGCAACATAGGTAAGACCTTATCATGACATAGATCAAGATTTCTCAGTGTTCAACAAATCAGTGTCTTGGATACAAATCAGAAATGAATCATATGTAGTGCCTATACAAGCGAGAAAATGAAAGATGATAATATCTTTCAGAGTGAACGTTATTGCTTTACGTAATTTATAAGTCATTTCAGAAGATGTATATCGTGTATATTCTCTTGCAAACACATGACAACATGTCTTACATATCAAAATAATGAAAGACAGGGCCAACACTTTACAGGGGCTTATCCAGGGGAATCCGCTGATTTCCTTACTTTTTTCTGTTTCTTTTTCTTTTTTTTTATTTGCTTGTCAGAGAATCTTGGAGGAAAAAACACACCCCAAAACGCTGATGACTCTTTCTTTTTTTTTCTTTTTTTTGCTTGTCAGACATTTTTTAGTAAAAAAACACCTAAAAACGCTGATGCTTTTTTTCTTTTTTCTTCTTGTCAGAAAATTTTCTGAATATTGTCCCCCCCTTCACAAAATCCTGGATCCGCCTCTGACTCTTTGAATGCATGGTTACATGCTCATCAAGCACTATGATGATGTTTTGGGTAGCGATGATACATCAGATATATAGAGATATATGCCTAACATGCTCTTTGATTGGCTTTATTCGATCTTACAGTATATTTTAAAACCCATGAATGGTATATATGCACGTTTCCCTCTATCCATTTGGAAAGTGGATGTGGAAAAATCCTTAAAGGTAAAGTTGAGTTCTGGTCATGCGATTGCATTGTGAAAGAAATTGTCTCAAAGCAAATCATGTCTGAATGCATTAGTGTATATTGTGACGTTTTGGAATCATCAAAATGATAAGAAATTGACCCAATCTCCTGAAAAGTACACGCACTGCACACAGAAATGTGTATATTTAGTGTATTTTATGGCGTGAATCTTCGGCCCCAACACTTCAGCTATTTATCTTCATATTTTGAATACGAAGGCATTTGATGAGCAATTCTAATCAGGGTACATTTCTACTATGATGTTCTTCCAAACTGACATAAAAGGAATGAGAAAACTCACAAATTATTTTTCACCTTTCCCAGAACTCAACATTCATGAGATTACGTAAAAGCATTAGCATGTTCATATTGGTTCATATTGTGAAAGGTGTAAATAGTTTGATTCATCACAGAATATGATTTTATTCCGGAACAGATGTAGAATGCGCCACTGACAATCCCTGCATGAATGGAGCTACTTGCACAAACCTGAATGGAAGCTATCACTGTGCCTGTGTAGAGGGATATGAAGGAGTTAACTGTGACAGTGGTAATTATCACTGATTCATTATTATCATTATGCGCAATGACCAAAAGTTATAAATTTAACAGTTTCAGTGGTATTTACCCAGCCTCTTAAAAAATACAAGAAACAAATTGCAACAAAAATAGGTAGTGCTCTATGTCCTCATAGAAATGAGCAATCTGTACATTTCACTGATTGTATATCTTCCATGCCCCCATGCGGGGCCGTTCAGGAAAAAAATATCATTGTCATTGTCCATGTCATTGTCATTGATAATCATCAAAGAATTATGTCAAATTCAAAGTTTCATTGATAAAACTTTTATTTTACTCATTTATGTCAAGTGGCTAACAGGTTAAATTAGGAGTAACTGCTTGTAAGAATGTAAAATTTTTTATTTACTCTAACCTCCATATTGATACTACTGTCGCATTTTGCGTGTTGGCTCGCACTCGCGGCGAAAGCAGAAATTCTGACGTCATTACGAGATTGGGCAATATGACGTCATGCTCCAATATGGCCAGGAGAGTCGTGGATTGAAACCATAGGAGTATTTCGTGCTACAATTCATCTGAAAAAAATCAATTACAGATTCCTAATACCGAGAATAAGTTAAATTGAAATAAAAACAATATGAAGTAACAAATACGGAAGGAAATAAATAGAAATATTTGCTGATATTAATTGCGTTTCGATTGCTTCATGATTTCAACCCTCTAGTGGACTCATGAATATTCATAGCTTGGGACAGGACAGGTACGGTGGGGGGGGGGGGGGGGGCGTGACCAGCCAATTAGGACTGATGTACGATAATGGATGCATTCTATCCTGGCTGTGCTTGCTTCCTTATGGCTTAGTTCCGTGACAAATGGCGCTGGAAGATGAGGTTGTCAAATCCCAATCCCCATTGACTATATTACAGGGACGTGAACACTTATTTTTGATTGGATACGGTGGGTGAACTTTCAAATTGTATAGGACATGAAGGGTCCAATGATGGGTAAAGCATCAACGATTATTCGGGTGAATGTGCTTTTTGTTTAAATGACAATTGGATTTGTTATCACTGTTTATGTGAAATCCCATCGTCTACAACGTTGCACTGTTTTCATCGGACGCTATATAGGGGGCGTTGGTAAATGAGACAAAACGTATCAATATGCTTTGAAAAACTACAAGAAGAGTTTGAAGGAGAAATTTTTCTGTTTGGCCCCACACATTTTTCCCGATAGCGCAAAAAAGAATAGAATTACCAAAAGAAGAAAGAGAAAGAGAAATATGACCCATGTATGTATATAGTGTATAAATATATAAATAATGCATTACCATCTCGTTATTCATCTATTGCTGCTACAATAAGTGGATTTTTACAACGTTTGTATGAATGACATCTATATATTCTATAAATATTTATTCGTCTACTATTTTCTGAAGATACGGACGAGTGTCTTGGCAATCCATGTGAAAACGAAGGAACCTGCATCAATATCGAGGGTTCATTCGACTGTAATTGCACCAAAGGCTACCAAGGCCTTTTGTGTGACATGGGTAAGACAGCATTGCAAGATACTGAATCTTTTCACGTTTTACAAATCCACTGATGGATTTGGGGAGAAAAACTGGCCCGTGTCCCCTTTTTTATTTGTGCCCTTTTACAAAATCCTAGACCGGCTTCTGAATCAGTCGTTGCATTGTTGTCACACAATTCATCGGTTGTTATCTGTGAGTGAAAAACACATTGGTCCATATTCTACTAAAATGTAAACCCGGCGCTGGGTTTAAGCTCGGTCTACAGTCGAGTTTAACAAAGGAAGTTAGACCGAGGTCTTGGTGTTCCCTTTGTTTAACATGACTTTCGTCGTCGTGTTGAGTTTAAATTAATCAGTAGAATACAGCCGTGAAGCACCAGACAGTTACATAATATATATTTTTATCGACCAACGGTGTAAATTGTTATTGATTTCACATTCAGATCAACACCTGACAATATAGATATATTGAAAAATATAGACATCCATTTACCAATCTTAATATATGTATCTCCATTCCATATCCTGCAGATGAAACTACAGACAGTTATATCTAAGAACCCGGGGTATTTCTGTTCTTAAATATGTGATATAAGTCAGTTGCAATCCTATAAACATATCTCGTTTTTACACAAATCTTAATTTTGTTTACTCTCTTTAATACAGTAATTGAGTTTACAAAATTTTCTCCCTGTGATATATTTCTATTTCATTACGGAACAGATATAGACGAATGCAGCACTGACAATCCCTGCATGAATGGAGCTAATTGTACAAACCTGAATGGAAGCTATCACTGTGCCTGTGTAGACGGATATGAAGGAGTTAACTGTGACAGTGGTAATTAACATTATATCGATGTTACAATCTTTTGACACTATTAAACATATCAAATTTCACATTACATACTAGTTTACATTTTTCATATGCAATTCTAAAAATCAAAAGTTTGAAGAGAAAGTAGCCACTCGCATTTGCTCATAAGCCAACGGTATATAAGAACAATATCAACAAAAATTTATAGGTCAAACTGAATAATTTCAATAATCTTAATAATCATCATATTTTGCCTTTATATACGAGTAGCTACATTTCATAGACCTAAATAGTGCTCATGATCGACAATATAAACAAAGAACATACAATACTGTTAACGATGGTATTTATAGTTTCTAAACATTTCTGCGAGTAAGGGTAAATAATTCAACTTGGTTGTATAGCGTACTTGACATTGCGATGATATAAGACAAAACATACGTGCATGATTATTTAAGGTACTAAAATGAAAGTAAGAAACAAGCAACCTTTTTTTCCAAAGATACGGACGAGTGTCTGGATAATCCTTGTGAAAACCAGGGAACATGCATCAACAACGAGGGTTCATACACCTGTAATTGCACCGTGGGGTACCAAGGCTCCTCATGCAACATTGGTACGTACTGAGTCATCTCAATTTACCAGTTGAAGACGCGATTTAACTCTGTTCCTGCATGTCACAAAGTACAACGTTGTTGCGCCTAATCAGACAGATAACAACCATTAGTTACAGGAAAACTAAGATTTCTATAACGGAACTTACAAAGAGAAGGGCTATCTAGAAAATCCAGTTTTAACAGATAATTTTTTCAAAAACACTTTTTGCTTGAATATCGTATGATCAGTACAAAAAAAAATTAACCTTCTCACTCCAATTTTGTTTCCACACATCCAATCTAATACGTCTCCAATAATATCTTGATACCACCATAAGTTAAGCCCACCGCACACTATACGATCTGGCTGCGAACCGATTTTCAAGGAAATCACAATGACATAAGATATTGAAATGTAAAAAAAAATATCTTCTTGATTAAGATTTGGAATAATAATGTGAATATTACAATAGAAATGTTCGTGCACTGTAAGCCTTCTATTCGGAGTAAAGGCCAAATCGGCTCCGAATCTTAGACAATCGCACGATTGGTCTGATGTCACCACAATTCGGAGCCGTATAGTGTGCGGTGGGCTTTAGACATCCCACATTTATCTAAACTACTTTTCACTTTCACTTTCACAATCAATGCCAACTCACCCGAGTTCTCAAAACATAAATTATACAGTATGTAGATAAGGAACCTTCGAAACCAAGCAAACTAAAAGGTGATTATAGGCGAACTGTGTTTTCACATTTCTTTTTGATATCATTTTTCATATCTAATTCTAAAGTTGACAATAATATATAATTGAAGTTTATTCATAAGATTGATAAACTGGAAACAAACAAACAAACACTTATTCTAGTCAGCCAGGTCTTTGCTCTGACTGTTCTTCTTTCTATTTTTTGAATGCATTTGATAGTCATCAGGCAATGCGAAGCAGTAACCTGCCAAAATGGAGGGGTATGCCACGATCTGATTGGTGACTTCAACTGCACTTGCATGCCAGGTTACACAGGAAGACATTGTGAGCTAGGTATGATAATTCACTTAAGTTGTCACTGGCATAATGAGAGTAAATAATAACTTTCTTTTGGTTTGAGTAAATGTCCTACGTATATGCCGAATTTAAATACATGGTTTATGAAAAGACGTAGACCTATGATATATATATTAAATGAAAGACTCGTATGTTTGTATATAAAGGGATGAACAGTCGGCATAATTATAATTAATTTAAAAACTGTATACATAGGCGGTTCCAGGATTTATTAGAGGGGGGGGGGGGGGGGGGAGGAGCGGTTCAGATGCCTCTGGGTGGAACACATGCAAAGGGGAAAGATATGAAGTTGCATAGTAAAGGTTTACTACTTGGGTTTACCTGTGCCCCCTAAATCCACAAGTAATTTTATAGACACTACACCTAATACCTATCAGTATATCTTTCATTGGTATGCCCCGTTAACAGAAGCCATATCCTGTGAGCATGTAACTTGCATGAATGAAGCGACCTGCGTCGATATCGACGATGCATTCAGTTGTATGTGCCGTCCTGGTTTCACCGGAATGCACTGTGAAATTGGTAAGACATATATTTGTGATTATCTTTTTTTTTTCGTAGACGACAAACTAAAGGTCACATGATGTTGCCATTTTAAAATGAAATTTTAAAGAAATATATGTAAGGGGCAGTTTGCTGCTACATGGTTTATATGGATCGCCGTGACGAGCAGATTGGATTTAAGGTCAGGCGTGTTTGCTAATGCAGAACACTTGTCTTGTCAACGCATGACACCATTTATCAGGTTAAATTGACAGGTTTACGATACATGTATTCAGGATTACCCCAATTATTTTATTTACTTATAATTTATAATTTGTATCGTGTATGTATAGGAACAGTGTAAGGGCATCTTTAAATCAAAACATATCTCTTTAAAATGATATTATGCTTATTGTAACAGTATTCTTTTTTTCTTCTTTCCATTAAAGCATGTAGAGACATAATGATTTGTGATATGCGCTACACAAGCCTGAACTGCATATAGGCCCTATTATTATTCTTACGTATAGTAATAAAACCCAAATATTCCATGGAGATCATCCCTGCTACTAGCACCAAATCTGATTTCATGCTTTTATTCGTATTCATTTTTTTATGCTTTCTTCATGGTCATGTTGTCATTAATTCTATTGATTTCATGAGTTTTAGTAACACGGGCCCTCTTTCCGAATACGTGTTTCCTGCTCCCGGACTTCATATTTACAAGAGTGTGAAACTTTCACATTGGAAATGGTTCTTGTGCAATGTAGGTATCTTGATACATGAAACGGATCCATTTTAAATAATCTTCTCATAACTACTTATTACCTTTCCAGTAATATTATGATGCGTTCGTATTGTTTTAAATTATTTAAAACTTACTTTACATGCAAACCAGCACATACAGACCTTAAACATCTTAGAAAATAATATCTGCAGTGGTACCAATAATCCATTTTTTTCTGGGCTTCTTCAGACATAAACGAATGCGAACAAGTTGTTTGCCAGAATGGTGCAACTTGTGATGACCTCCCTGGTGACTTTTTCTGTGACTGCGTCTTGGGATTCAATGGCACCTATTGTGAAAACAGTAAGCTATAATAATATTATCCCATCAAAAAGGAATGAACACAATGATGGTTATGACAAAAATACCATATGTAATACATGTACATGTATCTGCTTCTTGTAAAAAGCCCACTGAGAGAGAATTTAATCGTCTGTCAAGCTTACTACCCCTGTCAATAGTGAATGCCCATGACCTAAAATTTGATTTCGCTTTCCATCTGTTTTGGTCAGTATGTCCATGCAGATATTAACGGTAATTTGTACGAGTATAATTGACATTTACGGTGTCATTTAGTACGCACACATCAGTATGATTTTAATTGTTCAACAAGCAGCACTTTGTTTCCAGCCTCTAAAATGTCACCTTTCAATGATTTATGCCCATTTCTTTTATATATCTTGGTTCTACATACTCTTAGTTTAAATCCCTGAGAAAATTACGACAGACAAATATCAGTAACATTAATTTTCAAGTCGATGTCGATACCCATGTCGAATTTGGTCATCAAAATGAAAGGGTCCTAAAGCTGCGCACACGTAATAAATGAATGGAGATCTTGATTTGAAGCTGACTGATGTGAATTTCACCCCGATTTTCAAATACATGTGATATTATCACAAATATAACCGAAAATTATCCATTCTTTTTGACAAACGTAAATGATAATCTTGTCGCTCAGTCACACCAACAGTTTGGCGTATTAAACGCCTCGCATTGCGCGTATGATGCGCAGCTTTAGGACCCCTGACCATACATATAAATTGTTTACATAGAGCAAATTACTAGCTGAAATTTAGGTAGAGCATTACCGCATAACACATTGTATTATTTCTGAAAGTAAACAAGTGGCACCACAAGATGGTTAAAATGGTAAAGATGGAATACTGATTTAAATATCAGCACCGTTACCATAAAATATAGGCATACTCTTCCACAATAAATTGTGCTATAATTTTCTTCCTTGTCCGTTCGATATTACATACCATCTTCTCATTTCAAAATACTAATTTGTTTTTATTGACAATACTGATATTTGTTTATGCGATGTTAAAACAAGCAAACTTCTTTCATCCACCCCAGACATTGATAATTGCGTCGAATCAGAGTGTGTGAACGGAGGTACTTGCATAGACTTGGTCAATGGATACAACTGCTCCTGTCCAACTGGATATACCGGATTATATTGTGCAGATGGTGTGTACATTTGTTGGATTTCATTAAATATTCAAAGAAGCCGATGCATCTTTGATATATTGCTAATCTCAAATGATGTCGTAATTCTCTTTCGGTCTTGTGATTTACCGTCTCCTTTCAAAGCTCAGCTAAAGGCATATCCATTCAAAATTGGCTATAACTAGCCGATACTCCAGTCTTTCCCTACACTGTAAAAAGTGAAGTGCTGAAACACGAGTGCTAATTGAAAGTTTGCACTTGACGTGCTATTTCTAACACCTCACGTGCCATTTGCGTCTGGGAGATGATAAGGTGCAGAAAATGGAGTGCTAAAAGTAAGTGCTGAATGTTAGGACGCTCGTTTTACACTTCAAGCGCTGACCAACGTCCCGTGATTTAATAAGCGATTTCGTAATTAGGATTTGCGCATGAGCAGATAAAGGTCATTTGACATAAACTGACATGTTCGTTTAAAATGCACTGAGATAAGCGTCCACTGTGTAATGATTATTCATATATTCATTTAATTATACTTTTCATTAAATCCACTGAAAAGCAACAAATTGTTCATTGATGGTTGGTATTTGACAGTCTGCCAAATGATAGGCAACTTGCAAACAATGCGCTTTCCCAAGCGTTCATTGACGTGCTATTCTAGTCACCTGGTCTAGTACGATGTATTTCTTTCATAGAGTTTGAATTCTTTAGGTTGCTATGTCGGGCAAGCTTACGTATTATTTTTCTTTGAAAAGATGCTTATCCTAATGAAAAAGGGAAAGGTCATTTGCGAAAAGTTGCTCATGGGCCAATAGACCTGTTTACTAAGTGTTCAAATTTATGGATGTTTCTTTCCTGGGGACCTAGTAACGAGGTATCCATTAACATGTTATTAATGAATGAACTACAATACTTGGAATCCAGTTTGCATACATTACTTGTTGCTATGTCTGACAAGCCTCTGGCAAGCTTTCAGGTTGTCAAGAACAACCTTTGTTTCAAAAGTATGCATAAAATTTGAATCACTTAGTTAACAGGTCTATTACGAAATCGCTTATTACGCAACTGTAGTGCAAGGGTCATCATCTGCTGCACAGGCATGGCGTGGTAAGTAAAACTTTAAGACATTAAATTTAGAACTTCTGTAATTTTATGCGAATAAAGGTATCAAATAATATGATAATTACATTAATTTTTGTGGTGGTGGATATGAAACATGATGAAAAGTAATGAAGTGGAAATGCCATGTTTCAGCATGTGTGATGTGGCCAACCGTCTATACGGTAAGTTGGTTTTATACATAGATGATATCGACTGAAACCATGGCATGTGGATTTAATCATCTGAGAATTACTTTAGACCAAGAAGTGGCAATTTCGGAGGTTTAATTGTTCCATTTCGGCAATCCACAATCGTGACCAAAAAAAAAGCACACACACTGCCTTCCAAACTTCCCAAGTTCATATCAATCTAAAAACAAAATCTAGACCTTAGTGTAGGGCTGTTTAACAGACTATAGAAGAGTGAGTTTTCAGCACTACAGGTGTGATTTTGTGCATACTGTTTGTGTGTTCTTTAGCACTATATTGGGTGCAAAAGTTTTAGCACTAGTAGTGCCGTTTTGGGGGCTCTAAAATGAGTTATTTAATGCACTAGAAGTGTTGTTTTTGCGAGCTGCATGCGTCTAATAGCACCAGAAGTGTAAAAGGCTTACACTTAAAGTGTTTAAAGTAGCACTTGGACTGGTGTTTAATTATAGCACTTGTACAAGTGCTACTTTAGCACAATTTGTGCAGTCCCTATGCGTGCCCTTACAGGTGCTTCCTCCAAATCTTGAGGTGCTAATAATAGCACTTTATTTTTTAGAGTGTAGTGAATCACGGACTGTATGTATTTGATTAGGCAACTGGGCATTGCTGCTGAACAAATTCCTGGATTGGATTAAATTTGATTGGATTCCTTGCGAATTCAGATATAATTATGTTTATTGCTAAATGAATTTAAAAATGAATAACATGGTAAGATAAAGAGACATGATAGAGATTTTTGACACGCTATACCCGCGTTCAGTACTGCAGATTCAAGGGATGATCAAAATGTAAAGTTTTAAGGGCGTTTTGGAATTACTGACTGACATATTGCTTTGTAATCAATTGATTCATAACGTAATGAATTGACTGATTATATTATATATGTATATATATATATATATATATATAATTTAATTGTTTCATTGGTTTAATTTTCTTATGCGTCTGGTAGACATCAACGAATGTGAAGAAATAACCTGTCAAAATGAAGGAATGTGTCGTAACTTGATAGGTGATTACAACTGCACGTGTATTGATGGCTACACGGGTAGAAACTGTGAAGAAGGTAAGATATCAAGTAAGATGCTGAATATTTTGGGGTAATTGTTATTAGAGGGCAATAGAAGTTAGCTTTATTCTTTAGGGTTTACTCCTGAATGGAAAGACCACTGTCCATAAGGACCCACAGTTTTTGTTTCCCTTGACCAATGTTTCTCCGTGAAACATGCACCAGAACCTGTACATATTGAAAGACTAATTGCCAGCGAAGTTAATTTTTTCTTGTCTTTCTTGAGCTGTCTTTATATACAGGTTTGATTTTATTACCGACCCGAGAGATTGGCGCTTTTGGAGGAAAACAACAGTGGACGCCTTCTGTTCACTTCACACGTTCAGCATCACTGCACAATCGTTTACTTTAGATGTTCCAAATACCTGTTTTGCCATTATGATCAACACATCTGACCTCCAGAAAAATTCTATCAAACTGCTATTCCATTACCCTAACTCAGTATTGAATTGAAATTACGAAATGCTTTATTACCGGTATCAAAACTGCCAAAAATAATAAGTGAAATAACAAAATCTTTTTTTTTTGTTCTTTCAAAAAAAGATTATATTGAATGATTCTTGAAAAAAAGCAAAACAATAAATTCGAACAAAAGACAAAATCTGAATAATTAATATACAAATAATTTCTTGGTACTACAAAATTTCAATATGGCACGAAAAAGAGACATGATAACGAAGCTTTTCGACCTGCACTCATCAGGTTATTACGCAGGTATATAACAAATTACTTGAAATCAACTATATTATACTTGGTAAACCCGGAAGCAACCTAGACGCCGTAATTTCAGAACAATCGCAAAGCTTGGACGAACTCCTTTTGTCTGCACAGAAGAGGTTCATGCGATTGAATGTAAGCGGCTTCCAGAAAGCGTAAATGCGCTGAGCTTCTGGCCCGGGACATAATTGAGAATTGGTCGTCTCCATAGCTTTGTGCGCAAGCTGGATTGTTCAGCAAGTGGAGACCAATCGCTGAATCGCATTTGGCTATCTTTGGTCTGTTAGCGTGCATTTCAGATTTGCAGATTTGCAGATCAAACACCCAGTGTCACGTTGCTATTACGCGGTTTCGACACGCATTGTGTTTTCTACACACAGGATGCTACCGTCAACTAGCAAGGATGTACTACCCACCCCCCACTTGAGTAATGTTATTTACCAATTCCAGTGCCGGTGCGATGCCAGGTACGTGGGCTGTACTTCTCAGCGGTTGGCTGATCGCATTAAACAACACATCCCCTCGACTATTCGGAACCGTACAACCAATCAGCGCACGCAGCCCGTCCGTGCCTGCAAATCTGAAATGCACGCTAACAGACCAAAGATAGCCAAATGCGATTCAGCGATTGGTCTCCACTTGCTGAACAATCCAGCTTGCGCACAAAGCTATGCAGACGACCAATTCTCAATTATGTCCCGGGCCAGAAGCTCAGCGCATTTACGCTTTCTGGAAGCCGCTTACATTCAATCGCATGAACCTCTTCTGTGCAGACAAAAGGAGTTCGTCCAAGCTTTGCGATTGTTCTGAAATTACGGCGTCTAGGTTGCGTCCGGGTTTACCAAGTATAATATAGTTGATTTCAAGTAATTTGTTATATACCTGCGTAATAACCTGATGAGTGCAGGTCGAAAAGCTTCGTTATCATGTCTCTTTTTCGTGCCATATTGAAATAATTAATATGTTGACCAGATTGGCCCATGTATCGTACACATGTACATAATGCAGAAATTAAAATATAGCATATTTAATCGTACAACTTCCAACTTAAAAATATAATAACATGAATATCAATTCATTTTAGAGCCAATCAGCTATTTTCTTTTGAACTAATCTGATCTCAATGCGCTATTTTTACCTTTTCTAGACATTAATGGTTGCACCAATGTCGAGTGTGTGAACAACGGTACTTGTACAGACGAAGTAAATGGATACAGATGCACTTGTCCATCTGGATATTCTGGAATACACTGTCAAGAGGGTGAGAATAGCTTGATGTATAATAGTGACTTATCACTCTATGATATTTTTTAAACCTTTGCAAATATTTCAAGAACATTATTCTCTCCTTTTCAATTTCTCACAATTATATTATTTCCACGAGAGTTGCCAAAGCTGTTGTATGTTCTTTCCTTACAATTATGTATGTATATATATATATATATATATACATAATTGTATTCATATACAACACCTTTGGCAACTCAACGACCCGGGTTCGATTCCCGGCGGAGACATTTTTCAACCTTTGCAAAAATTTCAAAAAGGGTGGACAGCTCTGTGGAACTTTGATGTAAGTTTCGCAACGATATTCTCTCATTTCCTTTCACATTATATATATTTATATATATATATATATATAGAGAGAGAGAGAGACAGAGAGAGAGATGTTAGAAAGAATCGGACTAAAAAGTCGAAGATAGTGAATTCAAATCAACAGGTGCAACAAACTATACAAAAATATACAAAAATTGCGTACTGGCGCTTTGCGCTGAGTTGCATAGCAACGTAATTATTATACATGTATCATATTATTGTTGCGTCATAATCAAAGTCATTTCATATCTGTCTTTACCTCTTTTTGTATATATTTATAATGTGTTTTACAATATCAACAATGAACATCAACAAAGAATTAACGTATCAATACTGTATTATATTAGACGTATATAATAACCTCATCATTCTAAAGTCTGTTTCTTTTGTTTTACGCTCGATTTCATTTCCTGTTCTCAGTTTAACACGATAAAAACTACACTGTAAAAACTAAAGTGCTACTTTTAGGGGCATGTATAGTGACTGCACCTGAAATGCTGTTTATAGCACTTGTAGTGTGCTAATTTACCAGCAAAAAAAAATGTGACCGTGGCGAGCATCGAACCAGGTTCCGCTGATTGAGAGGCGCTGACGTTACCGATGGACTAACGAATGCTTCTTGCAATCCAGTTTTGTCATGGGAGTCAAGTAGATAACATGAACTATGCGGTGTCGTAAATTCACTATGTAACAATATGATCTGCTCTAAATCGTACGATGTGAGTTAGTCTAGCGGTAATGCCAGCAATTCTCGATCAGCGGACCCTGGTTCGAGGCTCGCCAAAATCACGATTTTTTAAATGAATGTTTAGCAGTTTATTAAAGGGAAATTAACCTCAGCGTATGAATTAGCTTATTTTGAATGGTGTAGTATATGCCTCTTATTTGATACATGCAATTTCATGTAAAAACACAGGATATAGATATAAATCACTATTTTCCAGCCAAGTTATCGTCTGCTAGCAATAATAAGGGGGCTGCCATTACTTTATGTGTACACGAACATATTTTTCATCCCAAGTAAAATTTCCTTCATCGTTAACTTGTAATTGATTTTTAGAGGACAAATATATATTAGATAAAGTCACATATTCTGAAATGTAAGTTTAGTTTTATATATTTTTTAAAAGGTCTTAATTTGTTCATAAAAAATATACTTCATAAAAAATATACGTCAAGGACGGAGAATTGACGTCAAGGACGGAGACAATCGTAACAATACCAAAACAAAGCGAGGAATCTGCTTTACAGGATGGCTATTAGAACTCATGGGTCGTCAATTATCTAGGCCCATGGCCAATAACAATCGTAATACAATCAGAACAAAGCGACGTATCTGTTGTAAAGGTAGGCTATTATCAATGCATATGGTACCTAATGATCCGTGTCATGCACAAAATGGCAGCCTCCATGGAAAGACGTAGCAGACAATAGGTGCATCTAGAATATCACGTGGGGTTACTTGTCCTTTAAGGAGCCGGTCCAGCTCCAGCTCCCGTGAAAGTGCTGAAATAGCATGCTGTGTGCATTCAATAGCACTCTGAGTGCAGTCCCTATGCATGCCCTCAAAAAGTGCTATATACAGCACTTAGGTTTTTAGATTGTACTTTCGAAAAATCAACTGAAGGCAATTTCAATAGCCCTGTCTATCACTTTAGAAATGTGCGAACATTACAATGGCGTATTACATAATCCGAACCTGATTTTTATGGGCAGTACAATTAATAGGCCTTTGAAATTGCCCTTGAGTTTATTTTTCGAAAGTAGTTTTTATCGTGTTTGTAAAAAGGTACAATATCAAATTCAGGACTTATTCCTTTTGCACATCTTGTTATTATGTTTACTTACATTGAGAATTAGATATTTTTCTCTCTTATGTGTTGACGATATAGTGTCATTCGATTTCTTAAAATGTCTCTTGTTTCTTCTTTGTATTTTTCCACATCCGTTACAATTAATGCAATAAATCACGTTTCTGGATTTACGTGAGAAGGTATATTTTAATTTGAATGTCTTTTTATTACCATACTATTAAAAACAATCGTAACCGTAGTAGGTATATGGACATGTTTTGCATCGCTTATCTTAAACATTGTTGCCTTCTCCCTTGTCTTTTTTTAATGATGCTTTAGTCGAAACTTTTTTTTTTCAAATTTGAAGCTTGTCTTCTACTTGAAACAATTTTTTTTTCCAAATACATTTTAAGGTTTGAATAGTTACTCAAGAGGTACCTCTGTTTAATAATATATGAAAATCACCATTATTAGGATGGTATGTAGATACAAAAACTATATTTTCTGGTTCATCCATCTTATTTTTTGCGTGTCTGATAATATTTCGTTCTATATTAGGTGCCTTCTGTACACCTACTTTGATAAGGTTCTCCGGGTATTTACGAAGAATTAGCATGGATTCTAATTCTTTTAATCTTTTTCTCTAACTTCTTTATTTGATACCATAGTACAAATTCTCCTAGCCCGATTATATGATACGTGGGTGATAGGAGTCAAAGTGAAAATACTGATGCGTGTCAGTTACTTTATAATGTACATCAGTCTCTAATTTTCCATTTGCCTTCAATAGATTTATATCCAGGAATGATATCCTTTTTCTTGATACATCCATTTTGAATTAAATATTCTCATGTAGTTTTTGAAGAATGTCATAAAATATTTGGACATCTTCATATTCCTTTTTCCACATGATAAAACCATCATCAAGGTATATCAGCCAGTTTTATTCAACATATAATCTAAAGACATTTCTAACATATTCACCATTGTCCGTGACGGAGGATTATTTTATCATTATTACGTAATATATATATATATATATATATATAGTGGAAGAAATTTCCCAAGAGCAAAACACTGGCGGTCACTCATAGTTGTGGAATGGAATACAGCGAAAGAAATGGACTATGAAATGGCCGTAGCTTCTATACTTCTCTTTTATTCAATCAAGCTTTCGATCTAAAGATCTTCATCAGGACGACTGTGTAAACAAAATACATAAGTACAATATGATGGCTGAAATAAAAAATATATAAATTAAAGTAAAGTTTAACTCTTGATTACTTATAATTTGGTTATCATTAATGTTAAAATTAAATCGTGATGAACTACTTCTCGTTCTCTACTGCTAAACACATTATTCTAGTAAAACTGCTACTACCCAGCACGTATCTGATCTTTGTTCCAAATATATCTTTATAATAACTATCAGCACCATAATTGCTTATTACATATTTAAAATCAGCATAAAAGTGTGACAACAATTCATTTATATATGTGTATGTGTTCAAACTGAGAGTATAGAGTAATTAATAAGTATAGACAATGAGAACAAAAAATTACCATGTATAGAGGTTCAGAGTACTAAGAACTTCATCCCGTCTTTGATGAAATCAACGGGTTTTCCATGAATCTATAGAGAAGTATTAACAAATTGTGTTTAATAAATTATATGATATATATGTATGTTATTATAGATAACATTTCAGTTAGGTAAGTGTATGTTCTGAATTAAGTCAATGTGTGTAGAGTAACTAGGACATCAGAAAAAGGTCTACGATATACGTTAGTATACTATCACATCGATTTATAATCGTTATAGTATGTCATAAAACATAATTATGTGTAATGGAAAAAAAAAAAAAAAAAAAAAAATATATATATATATATATATAGCGTTGCAAATTTATTATGTGCTTAATTTGGGCATCTAGAGACATAGTCTTTAGCTGTTCCAGCCTGAATATGAAAATTGTGTCATCAGTTAACTTTCAAACAATTGCTACAGGAAAAAAAATCGTTAATAAAGTCATAAACTCATTAACATTATCACTTGAAATTGTATTGCTACATAGAAATTCCCGATCCATGTGAAAATGTGACGTGTGCAAACCAAGGACAATGCCAGAGCAACGGCACTGGATTTTCCTGCGTGTGTTCGGTAAACTTTCTCGGTGACCGATGCGAAAGAGGTGAGAACAATGAAATATATTCTTTAATCATTCACAAACAAAAGCAAAATAATAAAAACTAAACCAATGCATGTAGCGATATATCAGTAAAAGATAAAAACCAAACGTAGTTACATCAGTTGTTCAGGTCTCTATTAATCTAACAGATTTATTCTGTTTAGTCCGAAAACCCGCTCTACTTTATGAAAACGTCTCAGCATGTTCTTAAAGGTGCCACACATATTTACATCCGGCAGTGAAAATGAAGTGTTTTGAGACAAAAGTAAAATCTGATCTTCTCTTGAAACGTTGGGAACCAAATAGCTCTTAATAGCGGAGCTCACCAGCCCTTTCCATGGCTCATATTCTTTTGAAAGAATACATGGTGTAACCCTCAAAACTGTACATACAATTTATTTTCTCCACAATGAAAAATATCGCTGATACTTCAATAAAATCAGATGGTTTATCATCTGCGGAATCCAAATAAAATGCTATTCAAAAGTACTTTATTGTTAAGAACAGAAGTTTGGAAATTCTTATAGTTCTTTATGAAACACTTTTAAATAATGATAAGACGATGTATGTATACATGTTCTGCCATTCGTTACTCATTATTCAGGTCAGTAATTAGAAAAAAAATGATATCTAGAGAAAACTTGACAACAGAGATCTTATCGCTATTTAAGTTCCAATGCCCGGAATTTTTCCCCGTTATCTGTTTTTTCTATCTTCAGAAGCCGAGATCATCCCTGTTGTAATTAAAATGCATGGAAAATACGGTCCTGAGTTTCTGCAAGATGGCACCCCAGAAAATACGGAAATGAAAGAAAACGTGACAACAGCGGTACGCTACAAAATATGTTTGATGATACATCAATTTAAATCAGTATTAGAAAAGAGTGATAATGATAATACGGGTAATAATAATTATAATAATAATTATTATTATAATTATTAATAATAATTATTATTATAATTATTATAACTCTAACTGCGACTTAGGGCGAAATCTTTTGTCTCATTCTTTTGTTCCGTTTCGCCCTAACCCACACTCGTTTCGCCCTAACGTTGAGTTTCTATTGTGACGAAATAAACCGATTGTTAGGATTTGCCTTAAGTCGCAGTTAGGTAAATTATAATGATAGTAATAATAATAATAATAATAATATAATAATAATACTGAGTACTTGTATGGCGCATATCACATATTTATCAATGTAGTTTTGCACTTCCAAAGAACGTTGAATTAATTACCGCGGTTCAGCCATGCTGAAGATTCAAAGAATAAATTCCTACCGCTTCACATTTACTTCATCTGGGTCGAGAGTGGTACAGTACACCCATACCTCTTCCTTCTGACAAAATTTGGTCGATGGGCCTTAAGGGAGAAAAAATTGCCCAAATGTTTAGGGGCCGTCTGACAACCTATCCTGACGGAAGATTTTGTAAGTTTTTGTGTTTTTGTAATGTATAGTCAGTCATACACTTTCCTTCTGACAACGTTTGTTGCATATGTTAGATTGGTTTAAAGCGCCCCGACTTCGTTCGAGCTGACAAGCTTTTTGTGAATGACATGGATGGTCTAAGTAACTTTAAGTGGTCAAATCTCATATGTAAAATAGGGTGGCCTATAAGTGTCGCATTTGGGATTTCATAAATAGTCCGGAAGACTTACTGAGATTTCTTTTTGTACCGTGTTGTACCTTTAACTGCTTTTACACACTTCGATGAAAACTGTAGCCATATATGTACTTTCTAGTTTCATTTGTGCATTTAGCATGTCTACTTAATAAGTCATAAAGTATATTTTGTCAACGCACTCTTAAATGAGGGTACTCATTTTTGCCGAATCATATCGATTGTTTCAAAGATATTCCAAGTACTTGTTATTAAGATAAGTATGTATGTAAATTCCTTTGTAGCTGCATGCCATTCTCGCAGATGGAACCAAAGGATACACTGGAGCAAACGTAAACGAAATATTGTAAGAGTCTGTCCGATCTTTTTTCATGATTGCAGTATCATTCATTCTCTCTTGCCAGTCCTGTTCTATTGGTGACAGAATAAGAGTCGTAACATTCATATGTACATGCATTTGTGTAAAGTGTGCAAAAATTTGCCCTGTACGTAACACATTATCTTTTAACTAAAAAACGCGTAAGCCGCTGGTTTAACTAATGACTTGTCATAATTTAGATCTGTATATAACAATTTACATACTTGCACGAAAAGAGAGATAACATAGCTTTAACTAGTCCAGGTAAGATAGTAGTGACATGTCTTATGTCACATTTAAAAAAAAATCCCATATGGATAGGAGCAAGTTAATATGAACAACTAATCTAATGTGTTATTTTTGTCAAACATGTAAGATGGCTCTTTCAAAAAAAGAGGAAGGAATATTTAATTTTATGGTTGATTCAACTTCATCAAGATTTCTCATGCACATTGATCCGCAGATTAGGCAGTCTGATCGTGCACGCTGATCTTGGGTTTGCCTCGGCTTCTCCTGATGCAGTTTTGGCTCTGCTGAATGCTGCTATCGACACACATGATCTGTTCATAAACATGCAGGTTTTCAGTGTGACTTTGGGTATGTTATTTTTGATATTTATTAACAAACTGTCTGAAAAATTATACCTACTATTTATATGACATAAAGGAGACACGGTTTTCGACAAGTATATGCATTTCATTACAACAACAACAATACTGTTAGTTCTTGTATACCGCAACTGTCCGTCACCCTTGACACTTCTGGCGCTCTCTTGTATACATCGGCTTTATCATAGCTGCTATTACTGGTATATAAAGAAATCAATTCATGCGAGGTACTCATTCACTTCACCTGGGTCAAGTGGAGCACATGAGATTAATGTATTGCCAAAGGAAGTCAAAAGATATATCACAGGGATTCGAACCCCTTACATAATGATTCACCTTCCGATGAATTCCACTAGACCATTACACCTTTACATTTTGTCCTTTTCAGTGGTAAATCAATAATTCATTCTAATATACATCTGTTGAGAATGTTGACAAAAAGGATATTGAAGTATACAAGTATACATGTACTTCTGTGTCACCAATTTCGCAAGTTATAGTTGTGAATAACTTTCAAAAGTAAACTGTAAAGCTGAAATGGTTTGTTTTATTGTAAAAGTGGGCATCTTCAATGGGAATAGAATTAAAATTACATGGACCCGTTCCTGTTTTAGAAAGGTAACATCACTATTCGAAGTCCAAACACGATGTTAACCATCAGAAATCCTTGGCGGGATTTCCTTTCCGTAGTATGTAAAGGGTTAACAATCAAATAGTTCCAGCCTCTTTGACTTAACACGTGTCATTTATCTTATTCTCAAAGACGTTGAATGCGGTTACCGTCCTGCAAGTCCGCTAACCAACCCACGTATCATCGGGGGTTCATTGACCCAGCAAGGAGACTGGCCATGGATGGCATCTCTCCGAGATAGCAACAATGTTCATCGATGTGCAGCCGTGGTCATCAGCAGATCTGTTGCTGTTACAGCAGCCCACTGCGCGTAAGAATATATCTTAACCCTCGTTTGGTTTATTATTCCATGTGAAAGTTAATGGTGTGAAAAGGTTTAAACAATTGCAGTATTTGTTTTGAGTATGATTATTTCGTGTAAATCAAGAATTTTGCAAATGACCAAGATGAGTAATCGCTCATAATAGCCCCAAAATACACATGTATTTGTTACGAAATGAATGCTACAAATTGGCTAACATTATTTCTTCTTTCAAACCAAATATACAAACGCCAGTTATATTCTCTCAAAGTGGCCATTGTTCATTGCATTTTTGGCGGATTTTCATGATAAAGGCATAGTACACATAAGGTAGGACATTCTATATACGAGTCATATTAGAATGGAGAAGGGTAATAATAATATATTATGTTATGCAGGGCCCGCTGGAAGAGCAGTTTGATAACTGAAGTGGCTACCCTGGGTAAATAAAACGTTATTATTATTATTAGTCACAGAGCCAAGTTTAATAGCCCAGTCACACCGCCATCTGACTCCAAAGCTAACGACAACTTGGCCACTCTGGGTAATGTATTTCTCGATCGTTCTATTGTTGGTCCCATCGGCGTGACTGTGGTATTGGAGAGGTGAGGGCACGCCCAAATAATATGAATCTTCGTTCAATGACTTACAGGGATAATTTTGAGACTGCTGTGCTGGGTGACCTGAAGCTCTCAATGACTTCACCGTATCATATGGAAGTGGGTGTGCAATCCATCTCCCATCCGAACTACGACAGCCAGACTATAGAAAACGATATTGCACTGATCGTTTTTGATAATCCCCTTGAATTCAAAAATGATTACATAAGACCGGTATGCCTGTCCCGGCTTCAAGACCCCTCTGTCTACACGAAGTGTTATGTCTCTGGATGGGGACACACAAGCGAAGGTGAGTAGATGCTCTTAAGCCTTTATTGACAGACCTTTTCATAATAAGCTATATGGATTACCTTTCCTATCTTGTATTGACGAGTATATATTACTTTTACCAATACATTAGATGATGAAAATAAATGAATGTTGGAAAATAAGTTAATTTTTTGTTGTATTAAGAACATGTGGTAATTTACTAGTATAGAGGTTGACATGGTGCTCCATGAATCATTGAACTAAATCTTCCCACTGATTTAAGTTGGACTAAAATACTAACGCTTTTATGACTACCGGCCTATGTCTACGTTTAATGTAGGAGGTTACGTATCAGACACCATGCAAGAGGCTACAGTACAGCTCTTCAGCCAGGAGGAGTGCTCAAGTTTCTACCACGATCGACAAATCACTTCCGGCATGATCTGCGCAGGTCATGTATCAGGAGAAATGGATACGTGTCAGGTATACCTCAACAGTAGCATTAGAAGGGTTCCTGTGATTGTTTAACTGAAATGTAAATATGATATCATTTTTTTTACTGCAGTAGGTAAAAATCAATTGACGTCCAGGTCTATCTGAGCTATTTCTACATGAACTTTAACGCTTTACTTTGTAAATCTTTATTTTGCATGTCGTAACGGTAACACAGATATTGTGATATGATGGAGCAGCATTGAATAATGATTAATAAATGACCATACGCCTTTGTTTTAAATACAATGAAATGAGTGTGATGTAGGGTAAAACAAAAGGGATGACAAAGGACAATATATTAATATACATCAAGCTGCTTGTATTTCCTATTCCCTCAACACTCAACATTTGACAGGGGGATACTGGTGGTCCTCTACAATGCGAAAACGACGAGGGACGAATATTCTTGGTCGGTATCACCAGCTTCGGTTATGGCTGCGGGAGACCGAATTACCCAGGAGTATACACTAGGGTGTACGAGCACCTAAACTTCATTGACAACAGAACCCCAGATCTGCAAGTACAAGGTAATACGGCTTGCGGTCTAAGTCCTCCATGGAAGAAAATGCACTTTTGTTTATATGCCGGCCTGGTAACAAGGGCATGATATCTGTTCACCTTAATACCTAAAAATCTACCAATCTGCTGCGAAATATATATTTATATCAAAAATTGAAGTTCTGCTCGGAGATGAATAGTTAATAGTTAATAAACAATAAATAAAGACAATGTTGAAGTACAAATGTTCGCCCTATAGGGTTTTATAATCATACTTGATAAAGCCCTAAGGGTTGAAAATTTGTACTTCGACATTGTTCACGGAGTGTCTTTATAATATACATGTATAAACGAAACCCCAAAACAAAGGGTTGTTGTGACCACAATTTGTGCTCTATGACAACAATTATCTATTTTCCATAAACTAGAAGTATTATCTTTGAAGTTAGAGGTTTGCATGGTGGTACTGATAACGTGGAGAAGGTTTACGGTTCACCATGTGGTTAGTCCTGAAAAGGACTGTAAATCAGATCTCAGCCTTCTCATTTGGTTTACAGTTCTTTTCAGGACTTCACACTTTCAAGAAAGATTACATCTACACTCTTTGAATTTCTGTCTCGCCTTTCCTTTTATTCTCCTCTCAATTTTTCTCCACTTTCTTCTTCTTACTCAACAGTCCTTTTCAGGAGTAACCACATGGTGAACCGTCAACCTTCTCCACTTTAGAAGTATTATGCTTTTAAATGTGATGGCATCCATCCGTTCATGCTTTACCGAACAGCAGCATTTTAAAAGTGACATGTAAAAACTCAGTTGTGCCAGATTTGGGTAAAACCGTGAAAACTTTATTGTCACATGCGAACATGACACAACGAAAATACCAGTTTTGAAAGATATGATACTGAAATTCCCTCGTGTGATGACATGTATTCAATCAGAAATTTATAAAATACGGGTGAATACAGTGGTGGCAAGGGCGTACACCCTCAAATTATCCAAAATCAATAAATATCTCTCAAAAGATAAATGTGCCCCTCCTTTGAAGGAAATTGCCCAAATCTTGAATTTCTGTCTGCCTCATGTACCGTTGCAACCTTGTATTTCCATCTGATGACAAATGAAAGTGCCACTTACTATACCGTATTGAAAAATAGCACCTTTCTGTCCGCTTTGTTCTTAAAAGATATTGCAGTTTTACAAAATGGGGGGGGGGGGGGTGCTTATCATCACGATTGCAGGTGCCAATTCAATACAAAAATGCCTTTTCTCTACCCCCAACATCTACAAAACATTGGCCATCCTTTTATTTTTTTGACGAGGGCATCATCCTTACCCTCATTATTGAAATAAACAAAGAGGTGCGTGCTTAACAGGCGACTCTCGCAGCCTCTCTCTTATTTTTTTCATTTCACTTGTGTTCATAGCAACAATTATATTATACCTTTTTGATATATGTTTGTTTTATCTGACACAGATGGTACTAGACTACTACTTAATGATTTTGTCGAAGATTTGTAGTGTTCTTGTAGATTGTAGTTTACTTGTGCACTGCAGTGGGTGAGTTTTTACAAGCGGCCATACTGTACATGTTGCTATTCATTGAAGTTGACTTATTCAATGTCACCCAGCCATACCTGTCTTCTTTTGATTCATGAATGTGCTTTGGAATAACAATGAAAGTAGTCAGGATTGTCATCTTTGTTCTGATTGTTACATTGATTAACCAGTACATCTGTTGCTAATTCCTATGTAATACATTATAGAAATTGTGGTCTAACATCACCATGAAGGGTGAAATTAATTGGATCACATCTGTTGTACTGTTCCAATGCTGATGCAATCTTCAGACTAAAATTATCTGGTGATGTCGGTCCTAACCCTGGCCGCCTTAAGGCTGAGAAGTATGGTCAGATATCTCTAGTTGAAGGAAGTTTGTTGTTCATGATGCAAATGGAAAATCGTGCAGCAGACTAGATCTTTTGAAATGTAATACTTTGACCTTTAACCAACAGTGGCATTTCCTTCACCCTACTGTGTTGGAAAGAATTAAAACTCTGGTGATAAGTTGTAACCCCAGACTTAAAAAGAGAACTCATCGATGTAAAAAGGGAGGCCGAAGAAAACGGAAAATCCATGTAATTGTTTCTCAATGTAATTTGAATGACATAACTATAAATGTAGTGTTCAGGGAATAATTCGTAATAACTTGGTCATTATCAATACCAACACCCAAAAGATATTTCATTCTTGTTTAAAGATATGTTTGTGGAATGCCCCCTCTGTACGAAATAAGACTTTCCTACTCCATAACTGCATTTCTGAACATAATGATATAATGATCATAACTGAGACATGGCTTACAGCAGAAAATCCAGTCGTCAACGCAGAATGCTCTCCACCTGGATATAACTTTTTGAATGTTCCAAGACCGTTAGATCCACATGGAGGCATTGCAGTTAGATTTTAAGTCACTACTTCAACTATATTGAAGGTTAGTGACTCTTTGACCTTCTCAACCTTCGAACTGGCACACGTCGTTAGTAACGCCGGTCCTGTTCACTTCCTGGTAGTTTATCGACCACCACTTTCTTCACATAATTTGTACTGAAGTGTCCTAAGTCAAAGATGCATAACATAAAGCGGACTTTTCGGAACTTCAAAGAGATGTAGAGTGAAGGCTTTAAAGAAGCATTGATGGACCTAGTCAATGTCCTTCCTACGGATGGAGATGTGAATTCACATCTTGCTGTCTACACCTCGGCAGTAAGAGACTGTGTTAATAAGTTCGTTCCAGAGAAGTCATGTCTTCGCTCTACGAGGGTTCGTAATCCATGGTTCAAGGAGGAAATCCTTGCTGCACGACGGTTGAGAAGACAAGCTGAAAGGAAGTGGGTCAAAAGCTCTTCAGATGCAGACACAGAGCTTTCAGGCTAGCTAACAGATATGTTAATGACCTTATTGTTACGGCTAAGCAAAAGTATGTAACGGAAGTACTGTGTATAGCAAGTAATTTAGTAAAAATGTATTTTAAACGGTAAACAATCTCCTCCGTAAGCGAGGAAGACTACTTCCTACTTACGACAATCCAATTAGCAAATCGTTTTTCCTCATTCTTTGTTCCGAAAGTAACTGAGATTCGTAATAGTGTCACAGACACAACTCCACAAATTACTGTGAGTTGTCAGATATTAAACACTGTTACAGGTAATATTTTGAATGAGTTTCTGAAGATGATACTAAACGCATTGTAATACATATGTCTAATGCTACATCTGTGTTAGATCCTCAACCTACTTGGCTGTTAAAGAATCATATTCAATATAATGTTCATTCCTTGACTTGTATCGTAAATAGTTCATTGATGTCTGGTATTTTTTCCAGAAGCTGCTCACCAAGCTGTAGTAGTACCTATCATTAAGAAACACAACTTGGATAAAGATACTTTATGTAACTATAGACCTGTTAGTAATCTTTCACATGTTGCCAAATTAATGGAAAAGGTTGTAGCAATTCAGCTCACAGACCGCTCACAGGATAACTATTTAAACAATCCCATGCAGTCAGCATACAAAACAAATTTTAGCACAGAAACCGCCCTCTCAAAGTTACAGAATGACGTTTTATCATTCTTTGGTCAACAGAAATCTGTTCTAATTATCCTACTTGACTTTAGTTCTGCTTTTGACACTGTGGATCATTACATATTATTTAACCGTTTAGAGTCCTGTTTTCAGATATCTGGACTTTCTCTCAAGTGGATGCAGTCCTACCTTACTGGCTGGTCGTCTAGGGTAAACATAGCTGGTGATCTATCTGAACCACGGGTTACAGATTTTGGGTTTCCTAAAAGGTCCGTACTCGGACCGATTCTCTTTATATATCACTCCGATCTCTGACATAATTAATAGATATGGTTTACATTGCATTTGTTACGCTGATGACATTCAGTTATACACACCTGTTGAACCACCCTCTCCGGAAAACATTCATGAAACACTTCACCAAATGTCACATTGTATAGCTGAGTTAAACACTTGGATGTTGTCTGATTATCTGAAACTGAATTGTACTAAATCTGAATTCATGTCTGTTTGTTCTTCTGCTCTGAAACTGCATGTAAATGGTCAATTTATTCTTCTACAGATCTTGGTATATGCATCAATACCATGTTCTCATTGTCTTCTCAGGTTGACCTTATAATACGTAACTCCAACTATCATCTCCGCAATTTATGGAGAATTCGTAGATTCATTGATGTCAAGACGTGTAACCATGCTATCAAAGCTTTAATTCTTTCCCGATTAGATTATTGTAATAGCCTCCATAGGTTTTATCTTCCAAAGATAGGAGGAAGCTTGAAACTGTCTAGAATCGAGCTGCTAGACTTATATTTTGCCTAGGATATAGGACACATATATACTTCACCTTTGGTTAGGGATCTCAACTGGTTACCTCTACACCAACGCATTCTTTTTAAAGTGTGTACGTCTTCAAAATTTAAATCATTTAGCTCCTGAATACTTTAATAACACATTCAGTACACAATCTCGCAATCTTCGCTCAAGAACTGACAAATGTAAGCTTGTTATTCCCAAATCCAAACTCTCATCAACTGAAAAGCGCTTCTCAGTCGCTGCATCAAAAAGGTGGAATAATATTCCACTCTGCATCAGAGAAAGATCCCTAAAAATATATCTCTTTCCCCAGTAATAGAATGTTCTAGTGTAATCTCTTACTTTTTTAGTCTGTTTTTTTCTGTTGCTGTTTTTTTCATATTTGTAATTTTGTAAGCGCTATGGTACTTTCTGTCTTTAGCGCTGCTATATATTCATTATCATTATTATTATTACATGGTTTTAAAAGTCATGCTTCCTTTGGGTCTTGTTCGCATGTGATTCTAACATTTTCACGGTTTTACCCAAATCTGCCACAACTGAGTTTTTACATGTCATTTTCGAAATGCTGCTGCTCAGTAAAGCATGTACGGATTGATGCCATCAAGGTATCATTTAAAAGCATAATACTTATAGTTTATGGAAAATAGATAATTGTTGTCATAGAGGACATAGTTTGGTTACAATAACCTTTTGTTTTAGGGTTTCGTGTTTTTCTGGGGCACACTATATATATATATATAGCAAACAATTATGTTGAAATAAAAACACCGCAAGACGTAAAACGTCTTGCGGTGTTTTTATTTCAACATAATTGTTTGCTATCTATTTCAACACACCGACGCAGAACCTTCTTGATTTATATATATATATATATATATATATATATATATATGTATATACATATACATATACATACATACATACATACATACATTCTAACATAAAGACAAAGACACAGTTAATGCATTGTAGTCGTAAGTTTCTCTCTTAGAGAGACAATTTCTAAGCAACCTATATCTGACAAATGGTCGAAAATTTGAGGAAATAAACATCAAACTTACTGGCTACAATGCATCAACTGTGTCTTTGAATTTGCCTACGTCAATGCCAGTTCATGAAATATTAACATATATATTTATGTAAGAATATGATTTACTATGATTAGTCAATGCCAATTGTAACCAAGTGCAAAGTTGTTCGTTTTACAGCGGGACATTGTATATCATGTGCACCAGCTATAATAAACATTTCAAAGGCTATTATTCTTCACACGTGACACAAAATTTATCTTCCTTCCAGTCTGATTTTTTTTATGACTGCTAGCAAAGAGATGAGTTTATACTGGAACTTTTATAGCAGAATGAATCAACGGCATTAACTTTATATATGATTTCCATCTATCATCTCTATTATGATTGGTTTTGTGATTCTTAATTCTTAAATACATTTTTATATATCAGAATGGACTGGTTGTTCTCAGAGGTAAGACTATACCCCGCATAGTGTGAAGAAATATGCCTTTAATTAATCATTGTTTGCTTTATTTCTTAATCACAGACACTACCAGCAATCTGTTCGGGCCTTTCTTCATAATCCAAGCGTTCAATAAAATAAACTCCCGACAAACATGGATCATCAATTCGACAGAGGGTGACACAGTCGACATCACCATGCATTTCGTTGATATCGAGCGAGGATACGACGCCCTGGTCATCGGTCACGGAAATGACCCCACAGACGAAGCCTCTATCATGGCAAGCTCCGATACCTCTATCGACCACTTCTATCGTGTTTACAGCCAAGTTGTGTGGTTCAAATATACCACTGATGCTCTCAGTACTTCTCCAGATGGATTCAACGCTACCATACAAGCTTTATCAGCTAGTGGTAAGATGTACATTGCAAATGATACACATCATATAAAGAATACAAATACAACTGCTCAAAGATTTCACACAAAAAGAACGAAATGAAGATAGTTAATAATAATTTCCATGCTACCAGTAATTTGTTTAATTTGAAGGAAATGAATATGTTGCACTAGAAAATTCAAAAGAACTGATCTGAGCCATTGTCATTCGCTTCTTGTGTTTTAATTTATGTGTGAGCCTGCGTGAAAACTTTCTCATATTCAATTTTTGCAGAAACTTTCATACGTAGACATGCCTTTGTGTACAACATTTGTTCTGCACCGAACTTGTCAGCTGCTTTTCTGTTGGTTCATACAAAAAGGCGCCATGTTGAGGAAGGTGTATTGTTCTCTCTCTCTCTTAAATAACTTGTTTAATGTCTGTTTCACTGATTCTATACCTCCATTTTGGGGATCAGGTCAGGTTTGTTCAGACCAGCCTTGTGGACCATCTAACCTCTGCAGAGACCACGCGTTGGGATATTCTTGCTCCTGTGTACAAGAATCAAATTTGCCTCCATGCGACGGTAAGATTAAATAAACAAACAAATATAATTGAAAGATAAATTTTATGTATATAATGCATGCTCCAAATTTAAATATACCAAAAATAATTAATATAATTACAATCTAAGAAATACATTTTTTTTGGTTACTGTTACATTTAAGTTCACTGAAAAAGAGAAAGTAACATTTTTTGGTATTAGTAGTACTTTACCCAATTAGTAACTGAATAGATTACTTTAATTTTTTTATAATTTTCCTTTCCGAAAGGAACGTTTAATACCAGTACCCTTGCACCGTTTCAAAGACCAACTTGGAGAACGAAAGAATATGACAGTAAACTCATGTTGGACTGGGTTACCCAAAGATAAAAAGGATGCGATATCTTTACTGTAACACCTTTACCCCTTCATATTATATTCCTGTACTACGGATATAAACTAGGTCACTGTATTTAATACTAAAAACCAGTTAGGTAACATTTTACCCACTATTGTGCTAAAAGAGTATACATGCATGTTTTATAGGTAAAATATTACACAATGTTGGTGAATTTTACCAAATATTGGATAAATATTTTTGTTTTAGGTTGACCTGATTTCAAATGTCTGTAATATTGAAACTTCATGTGATAATCTTTTCTTAAAAGTTAATCTTTAGTTTTTTATATATTTATTTTGGCGCTGATTACTTGTTCTGTTAGGAATCGACATGTACAACCACCGCATGGCAGGGTCTGGAGAAGTTAATTGTGATTTTGAATATGGGTTTTGCGGCTGGGACCAGGTCAAGACACCTCGTGATATTTTCGATTGGACGCTTCGATCTGGACCAACTCCTTCAACGGCTACAGGGCCATCCATCGACCATACTCTCCAAAATGGAAGTAAGTGATGGAGGAGATGCATGGGCCTGGGAGCCGGGGGTGCGAGGGGTGCTGCAGCACCCCCTGTAAAAAACGCTGAGGACCTTTTTTTTTTTTTTTTTTTTGCATGTTAGAGATTTTTGGACTTAAAAAGAGACACAGCACCCCCAGTAACAAAATCGCTCCCAGGCCCCTGAGGAGATGTAGAAAGTGTGTTTAGAGAGAAACGGGCTTAACTTTAGAATAACACACCAATAGGGTTTATATATATCGACGGCCAACGCATAGGGCTAGGGGTAGGTTTATGGTTTGGTTTAAATAAAAGTAATGTTAGGTCAAGGAAATGTAACTAAGTTAGAGTTAGCTAAGAAACTTAAATCTTTGGATTTAGCAGGAATTTAGCTCCATTTGAGAAGCTTTGGTCAACCAACGGACATCTAGTCGACCTTTGTGTTGGGCTACTTCATGAGTTTACTTCAATACACATGGTGGTATACCTGCACCGTCCTAAAGTTGCTGGATTAAATTCAAATTATTAACGCAGTGAAATGAGAAAAACCCTTCAAATGCGCAAATCATTTTCCAAATAATTGTGCACATTGTTCATGGCAAGTTCGTAAAATATTTCTTTCAAGTTTTTGCATGAAGTTTCAAGTCACATTGTCCCATTCTGTATCATTTTCCTAGTATCTGGAATGTAAACACAGCTTGAGAGGAGAGAGAGTGACATCATGACTATTAAACAAATGATGACTTAATACAATATTGGAAACTGGAATGTAGTTACAGAGTCATGGCAATGTTGATCTTATGTATATGAAAATGCCTTCAGTCCATAATAAAATATGTGCATATATTCTGCCCTTGGCTCAAACGTACAACTTCATTTCTTTTCAGATGGAACGTACATATACATTGAGACTTCAGGGCCAATTGATGGGGATTCTGCAAGTCTTATTAGCCCCAAGATCAACCCACCAAGAGACAACGACGAAGTTTCTCTGTGCCTGATATTCTTTTACCACATGTATGGGAGTGATATAGGCACGCTCAACATCAACTTCCTCGAGGCAGGATCGCTACTGCTTCGAAACCTATGGACAAGGAGTGGTGAGGTCGGTAATGAATGGTTGGAGGGACGAGTCAATCTGCGCTCCCTTGGCCCTGGATGGATCATCATCGAGGGGATCGATGGCGGAAGTTTTCGATCTGATATCGCCATTGATGATATTTCCCTCTTTGAGTGTGAAGGTACACAAACAATTCTGATGTTTGCTAGTTACCTTTATTTATTTTTCGACTGGAGGGGCACTTTTCTCGGTTTTGGAACAGTGGGAAGGGGGCACCAACGATCTAGACACCATGGTACCGCTGCTGCTATCTATAACCGTTTGAATTTCTCTTTTGAACCCGTCAGTTTTATTTCGAATGAATGGCATGGGTCAAGTTCATGAACTTGACGATAATGACATAAAGGCATGATTATCAACATGAGAAACTTTTAATAAAGGTCTTCATAATTCGTTTACCATGCATAATCTTAGAAAGATACCATATCATTTGTTTTACTGATCCTCTTTGCAAAGTATTTGCTGCGAGGTAAAGAGCACAACGATTCATATATATTTCGCTTCCTCCTTTCCTGCATCACACATGTATTTGAATCTTAGGAGGTACTACATCAGCCGTGATTTCAGCTGGCTCTTCATTTGACATTGAATCATACGGAATCAGAGAGCAAATCTGGAATGTAACAACCCCTGACGGAGACGCACTTGACATAGTTGTTGGATTTCTTGACCTGGAGAGGGTATTTGGTCGCCTAATGATCGGCAGTGGTGATGATCCTGACGACGCGTCTTCCATCATTGCAGACTCGGACGCTTACATCGCTCATTTCTACCGCGTCTATAGTCAAAGTGTCTGGTTCAAATTCACATCGGATGCGCTGACAGACCTCGCAATACAAGGCTTCCGTACCGCCATTGAGGCGAAATCTATCGAAGGTTCGATTTGCGCCTGTTTCAGCCTGTCTCTTAGAAGAAATATGCACTAGTATTTGGTGAGGTTTTAATAACCAGACCAAGAGTTTTAGCCGTTTTATTACAAGGCAAAACATAATATGACAGAAAATAGTTTCGGGTAAACGTCAGTTAATTTTGATGTAAGCATGCACGTGGAAACACGTGCTTTGCTTTAAAAAAAATACATGCAACTTTATTTAAAAGGAAAGGCAATTTGACTCCCACGCTGCAAATTATAGCGTCTGCTACTCTGCTTAATCACTGATAAAAATAAAACAAAACATGGTAGCAATATGAACTATGATACATGAACACCTTTACAATTCATAAAAAAGTAACCCATTGAATTTTCTTTTTGTTTTATAGTTGAATCTACTTGTGCAGACCAACCATGCGGTGATTCGAATACTTGCAATGATGTTTCTTTTGGTTTCTCGTGTATTTGTTCAGAGCAATCAGCATTCCAACCTTGCAGCGGTAAGATTGTTGTTTCGACATTTATTATGTTTTACCATTTCAAAGTACTCTCTGTAGCGTATGAAATAGTTTAAATCTTTGTATGGTTGGATCAATTGATAAAGTGAATTCCGTTTGCTGTGAATTTCTCACAAAGTTTGGGTTCACTAGCTACAACTTGTACCAATAAAGAGAATGGAAAATCGATTGTATATATCCTATTTGGACGTTTTTGTCACGGTCATTTTTTTCTGTCGATTAGATTAAGCAATAAGCAATGTTTATCTTGATTTCATAACTGTATTCAATATTTTTTATTAGATTAGATTAGATTAGATTTTATTAAACTCTATCGACCCCCAATCGGGAGTATGAGAGTCTCAACAAGAACACATTTACAATAATGAATATGATTATACAAACGAACATATTTACAATAATGAATATTATTATACACTGTACAAATGAACATCTTTACATAAATGAATATGATTATACAAATGAACATATTTACAATAATGAATATATGATTATGCAAATGAACATATTTGCACCAATAAAAATACAATGAAAATGAGTACAATTGAAATGTATGCTTATGAATGTGCATGTTTCAAAAGGTTAATTTAAAACAAATTAACTAACAAACTGACAAGTTTTTATAGAATGATTACAATGTCAAGCGCACTGGTTGTTTTACCACCCTGCCACTTCTAGTCGTTACCATCGCTCTGGTACATGCAACTGTATTATTGTCCAGAAGTTTTTCATCAATAAATGATTTAGAGAAGTACAACATTACTATCCTAATGAATCTAACAATTCTTTTTAAGTGGCATCTTTTAACTACACTAAACAATCTACACATTTGGTAAGAACACGGTCTCGAGTATTCTTCTGGTATGTACATCTGTCTCTCTTTACTAAAGAAAGAGCACACAAATAAATAATGGAACTCATCTCCGACTTCTTTCAGCGAACATAATGTACATAAATCATTATTCACTGATTCTCGAGAAAATCTATTATTATTAACGGGTAACCTATGGGACCTGCATCTAAATTTGCACAATGTAATTGCATCAGTATCACTTAAAATAAACAGATACTTCTCAAAAGCCAGTGCTTTTTTAATCATCTTATATTTTGAACAAATACGATATGACCATGTTGCTGCATGCCAATCTTGTTCTGACATATCCTTTAAGCGCAATTTCAAGGCCTTTAGAAACCAGTCGGTTCCAACTCCCTGTCCTTGTGATAAAAATATATTTCCATAACCAACTTTTTGTATTATATCTTCAATACAACTCAACCATTTTGATGTGAACTGGGTAATTGGATCTTTGTGCATATTAAAAATCAAGCTATGAATCAAAAAAGTGTATCTGTTTTCCTCACCTTTCATAATTCTGAACCAAAATCCAATCATTCTACATTTATTGTGATTTAATAAAGTGGAGCGCTCAGTTTCAACATACACCATGGCATTTGGAGTAAACTTATTTACCCGTAAAATTGTCCTCAAAAACTTTCTATGAAAGATTTCAATTTGAGCAATATTTTCATAACCCCATACTTCACACCCATATGTCAATATTTGTAAGATCATCCGAACAAATAATTCACACTGTGTGTCAATGGACAGTTGTATTTGTATTGCTTTTGCCAATAAACTATACAGAGCTTTCCTCGCCTGGGATACCTGCTTTATGATTGTTGATTTAAACGTACCATTATATACTTAAATCTAACTCCTAAATAAATAAAGTCATCCACAACCTCCAAAACATCACCACTTAAGTTGAAAATTGGCATTTTCCTCACCTTCCCTCGAGAAAAAGCAACAATTTTAGTCTTACTCGTATTTATGGTTATTTGCCACTTCTGACAATAATACTTAACTGCATTCAAGGCAGATTGGAGCTGTTCTGGGCTCTCAGCTAGGACCTGGAGAGTTGTGAAAGATATTCTGTGTAAGCACAACCATATGGAAGCTCCTCATAAAATTGTAAAAGATGATAAAGAAATTGTTGACCCGAGAGATATTGCCAATATGTTTAATGAGTATTTTGCTAATATTGGGCTTAATCAAGGAAAGAAAATAGATACCTGTGGAACAAATTACAAGGAATACCTTGTTAATCCCTCCCAGGCATCTCTCTTTTTAAAGCCTGTGGATTCTTTGGAAATACTCGATATTGTATTATCACTGAAAAATAGTAACTCTTGTGGGCATGATGAGATAACTACTTCCTTCATAAAACAGGTCATTGGTCTGATTTTGGTTCCCCTGGCACACATTTGTAATCTCTCTCTGGTAACTGGAGTATTTCCTTCTTCTTTAAAGCTTGCTAAAGTTGTTGCTGTTCATAAAAACATAATGTTATGAATATCTGCAATTATAGACCAATTTCAATTTTGCCAACCTTTTCAAAATTATTAGAGAGGGCTGTCTATAATAGGCTCTACGCATTCTTGGAGAAGCATGAGTTGCTCAATCCAGACCAGTATGGGTTTCGTAAATCACATTCAACTGACCTTGCATTGTTGAAATTTTATGACCGTGTGTCTCAGGCCCTTGCTGATCGTCAGCATGTGGTTGGAGTATTTATGGATTTGAGCAAGGCTTTCGACACTCTCGACCACTCAATTTTGTTGTGTAAGCTGGAACATTATGGTGTACTGGGTATCGCTCTGCGATGGTTTTCTAGTTATTTATCTAACAGAAGACAATATAAATGTCAGAATTCTGTAAACTCTGATATTCTTGTTTTAAAAAGTGGTGTCCCTCAAGGTTCTATTCTAGGGCCTCTATTGTTTCTTATATATGTTAATGATATATGTAATGCATCTACAGCCTTGCAATATATATTATTCGCAGATGATACAAGCGTTTTCCTCTCTCACCGTGATATACACACAGTCAAGACTAGAGTTAATATTGAGCTTCCTAAGTTAACACAATGGTTTCGAAGTAACTTGTTAGCTTTAAATGTATCAAAAACAAACTATATTCATTTTAAGGGAAGGAAGATTTGCAATGAGCAACAATTAGTAGTTAGACTGGATGATGTGCAATTGGAGAGGAAGGTTTGTACTAAGTTACTGGGTGTTCATATTAATGAGAAGCTAGACTGGGATGACCACCGGAACAGTATAATGTCTCCAATTTCTCGGAGTATTGGGATTTTATATAGAGTAAGATATCTTGTGTCTGACAGAATATTATTGATGATATATAATACCTTGTTTTTGCCATATATTTCTTATTGTAATATTCTATGGGCAGTGTCAAAGAGTGTAACAAGTGACATTCATCTGTTACAAAAAAAAAGCTTTAAGAATTTGTGCTGGGGTTGGTTATCGTGAACACACAGACCCCCTGTTTGTTAGGTTTAAATGCCTCAAAGTCGGTGAAATTAATTTTCTTCAAACCTCTTTATTTATGTATCGTTATAGTACTAATGTTTTACCTGCCTCGTTTTCTTCCATGTTCATGGAAAACAATGCTATTCACTCTTATTCGACGAGACAAGCGGCAAACTTGCACTTGTTTAATCCACGCACAGTATTGGCACATAAATCATTGAGACATACCGGTCCAGACGTTTGGAATTCTTTACTGATTGAAACACGTAATTTGCCTACAAATTACTCTTTTAAAAATGCAGTCAAGCGCATGCTCATTGCAAACAATTTTATTTAAGATATTTGTTCTATTAGTTGGTTGTTAATTCCCCTGAACATAGCGTGTACTTAATTATATTATGATTGTATATATTCTATATAATATGTATACATGTATAATTTGCCATGATATGTAATTATGCGCAGTGGTATTGTTAATTAGGGCATCTTCCCACCCCCCTCTCTGTCTCTCTCTCCATCCCCCTCTCTCTTGCTTGTCTTACGTTTTCTTCTCTCTCTCTCTTCTCTCTGTTTCTCCTTCAGTATGGATGGACTGCACCTTTTATCATGTCTGCTACATTTTCCTGCTCTAGAACGTACTGTAGAGATTTCAGTCTTATTCTTTATCTGCATTTGTATCTGTATATAGTGTATTATATTTGTACTTTTTTGTATGTAATCTATTAATCTATGTTTACTTTTAAGAATGTATGAAATATGTAAGATCTTAGGTATGGCAACACTTCAAGCGTCCAGCTTATATTGCCTGACCTCTGTGTGTTTCTATTTTCAAAATTTGTATGTATGAAACTGATTATTGTGAAACATGCAGGAATAAATAAATAAATAAATAAAATAGTGTCGTCTGCATACAACAAACAATACAAATTAACAAACGTATCCAAAACCCTACTGCACATCTCATTGGCCAGATACTTCAGACCTTCATAGCATGAACCAATATAGCTATCAAAATCATTCAAATAAATGGCAAACAATAATGGAGAAAGGTTTCCCCTTGTCGTACACCAATATTGCAAGTAAAATACTCTGACAAACTACCCTTAACATTTACGCATGACTTTGCATGCTGGTATATATTCTTAATCACATTAAAAATTTTACCACTAACACCATTCTTCAGCAGTTTCTGCCATATTGAGTATCTATCAATAAAATCAAAAGCTTTCTTATAATCAATAAACGCACAATAAAGACGCTTCTTCTGTTGCAAGTAAATATCAATTATGCACTTCAACACAAATACATGGTCAGTTGTAGAGTAACTTGCACGAAAACCTGTTTGTTCCTGCCCAATCTGACAATTTGAATCCAAAAATTTAGTTAATCTCGAATTTAAAACAGAAGTAAATAATTTACCCAAACAACTTAGTAATGTAATACCCCTATAGTTATCTGGGTCAGCAGCATTACCTTTATATTTATAAATTGGAATGATTATTCCTGCACACCAATATGAGGGTATATTACCTGAATTTAACACGATATTAAAAAAGCGGACTAATATCATAATCATATTTCTTGGGCAATTCTTCAAAAATTCATTACGTACTTTATCTATACCACAAGCTTTACCATTTCTTAATTTCTTTATCATGGACACAACTTCATTTTCAGAGAATGGGTCATCTAATAGATTTTTACTATCAAAACCAGCATCACTCTGTGTTTCATTTAATGAGGTCACCAATAATCTCTCATGATCAATGTTCCCATTGCTAATCTTCTTAAAGTGATCAACAAAATCAGACAATACAACTGGAGCATCAATCAAATTATTCTGTTCCCCAGACTTTAGAATTGACCAATATTGAGCTGGATCATTATTTTTCAATTGCCGCAATGACTCATTTTGCTGTTTAAAATACAACCTCCTTTTACGTCTCAACATTTTTTTATAATACTTAATAAATTCACAATAATCGTCCTCTACAGTTGAAAGAGAGCTCTTGCTCTTATTTTTATACCTATTCTTCCTATTACAATACTCCCTTCTAGCATTCTGACATTCTTTATCAAACCAGGGTTTATTTGCTTTGCCTTTCTTCCCTCCCACTACTTTGCGAGGTGGCCGATAAGTACACACACCAACTTCCTTTGCAGATTCTACAAACACCTTACTTAATTCAGTACAAAAACAATCCACCTTTTTGCTTGTCACATCAACTTCGAGGCAATCAACACCTGAAGAAAGAACATCAATAAATTTTCTTACTTGTTGACTGAAAACCCCTCCAGAGTCTGGGGACCATTTAGAAGCTAAATGACCAGGTTTCAAAATGAATTGGTCAGACTTATTCTTATTAAAAGCCAAGGAGTTTGAAGGCTTCCCTGATAGAATCAAATTAATAGGGCAATGGACACCAGACAAACACATCAATTTTGAAGTCAAGAATATTTTTAAAAAGGGAATGAGATACAATAGCATAATCAATTAATGGTGCTACATCCTGCACTTGTATTGCACGTCAAGTGACCATGATTTTTATCATCTCCGAATCTACCATTTACAATTTTAAAATCAAAACTCTGACAATCGTCAATTAATAAATTCCCAGACTTATTCACCGTTGTATCTCTGTTGTGCCTATCAACAACAAAACCGTTATTACATAAGTATTTACGTAAGTCAATATCACTTGGACTCGAGTCAAATTGCTCATTCATAACAGGTGTGTTATGATACGTATCCACAAAATCATCTAGCAGGCCAGTTCTAGCATTAAAGTCGCCAATTAGACACACCGGTAAATCAAATTTACTTTTAATATCTATCAAATCCTGAATCAAGTTATCAAAAGTATCATTGCTTGAGTGAACTGAGCCGTCACATGGAATGTAAACTGCTGCTAGGATAAATTCAAAACCAAGTATGTTATTCTTTACTCTAACCCAAAGTACTGAGTCAGAACAAGTATCAGAGACTAACTGTAGAAAAATATATTTCCTTCCTCATCAAAAATACACATTCCATGCTAACCACCATATTTTCCTGTTTTCTGTTGCTGACATTTTTGCTTTACATAATATTCATAACCTTTAAGATAAGTGTCAGAAACATTCACCATATCCGATTTTGTTTCAAAGAAACAAATTATGTCATAATCACTACAAAAAACATCCAAAATTCCATCGTTCAATTTACTGGCAAGACCATTTACATTCAAGCTAATAATCGATAGTCGAGTGGGAATAGCTAAATCCGAAAGGGGGTCGGGACCATCCTAGCTCTCCTGAACTAAGTTCAAGGAGAGACCAGCCCTTTTCAGTTTATCTTCTCCCCAACCAAGTTTGCGAAAGAGATCATCCGGAGACGTCAGGATGTATCTCTTGTTCAATATTTCAATATTGTATTCAATATTTTTGCCTAAGACTATATTTTCCTCTTGGAATTTTTAATGGGTTCACGAATTATGAATATATAGATACCAATAATACTGCATGTATCAAGAGAACAGTAATTGAGAAATCGTTTAAATTTTTGAGATATATTTACAGTAATTTGCATATATTTAATAGCAAATCGCTGTTAGTTTGCTTATTGCTTATTATGACAGGCATAACATTAAAAAAAAACCCTCCTATTTCCCACTATCAAACATAATGTCGATTTGATACTCTTCCTTAATGGTACAAGTTGTAGCTATACTTTACCCAAACTTTGCAATGAATTCACATCACACTGAATTCATTCGGTTCACTTTATCTAATTGTACGAAGATTTAAGATATGTTGTTGCCTATTGAAATCACCCAGTAGACCCACCTTCCAAATTATGTACTGTAACAATAATTATACATATTTATCAACATCTCTCTCTTGCGGCTAATGATTTGATAATGAGTTTTCTGCTTGTTTTTCGTATTTTCCGAAAAGTGTTTTGATTCCGTTTACGTTTTCTTTTTCTGCTGCATTATGTCTTCTTCAATACAAGTTTTTACTTCTCTTGTAATTATCATTCTTATGTTCTTATATGCACTCTCTTAATTGTTGAATATGTACAGATGTCAAAAAAGAAAAAGAAATCACTATACTGATTAATATTCCAATTTCGTCCGACATAAAGAATGTTTACAGCTTTTTGTTTTTTGATATTTCTTCCATATCATTCACAGAATGTATTCATAATTGTGATTTTAATTAATATTTGACATCTTGAACAGGAATTGATTATGGAAGGAACATTTTTTTTTGTCAATTTCTTTTCACATAATTAGCATTTCATGAACGTCTCGTCGATGTTTCACCTGATATATATTGCGATTTTGAGGACGGCTTCTGTGGATGGGAGCAAGTTAGAACACCACGAGACGAATTTGATTGGTATCTTTCAACATCGAGTGGTATGTCAGAAATCAATGACACATTTTAATCCAGGTCTACCTCTGTAAACGCATGCGTTTAATATCGACAAAATGCATAATACATCTGCTACATCACATGTAATTTTAAAGATATAATTATGGAATCCGAATCTCATCGACCTTCCAAGACGTCACTTTTCATCACTTTTATAAACTTTCCCCCTTCCCTCCAACCTTCTAGGCGACACCTTCATCCACCTCCAAGACTTTGACACGGTACCAGGCTACTCTGCGGGTCTAATTAGCCCCAGGCTTACTAGAGCGGGAGACGGCAGTGATGAGCCATTGTGCTTTACGTTTTCTTACCGCATTAACAACGCCTTAGCAGACGGGGCACTCAAGGTCGGCTTTATTCCAGAGGATACTCGATTAAAACAAGCGCTATGGTCGAACACAGCTCCCACCAATAGTGAATGGAGGTTCGGTGAGGTAGACCTCAGTTCCCTTGGGACCGGATGGCTTGTCCTAGAAGGAATAACTGGTAACGACTTTCTAAGCTCGATAGCTGTCGACCACGTTAGCCTGTCTAGCTGCCAGACATCAGGTTTGTTGATATTATATTGTGATGATGCGAAGAAGTATAAAGAGCAAGTATTTGCACACACATTGAAAGGGGACGAATTACAAAGAAAAAATATTCTGCTCTATTTGTTAGGGGTTCAATAACCCTTTTTTTCAATTACTTGGACGTAATATTGCACTGTATGTTGCAGGGGTGGGTGCAGGGAAGGGGAGGTTACCCCTCCTGCGCGAAGCGCGGAAAATCCTACGTTTTACAGCAAATTTGAGAGAAAGATAACGGCTCATATCACTTTTATTTTATGCGGAAAGTTAGTTCGACGCCCTGGCTGCTTTTCAGTTATTTGGACGCAATACTTCACTGTATGTAACAGGGGTGGGTGTAGGATAGGGAGGGGGACTTTCCCCCTTCCTGCGCGAAGCGCGAAAGCTCTGACGTTTTAGCACTTTTTTTAGGCGGAATGCTAGTTCGACGTCCTGGCTGTTTTTAGTTATTTTGGACGCAATACTGCACAGGGGTGGGTGCAGGGACGGGGAAGTTTTCCCCTTCCCGCCTGAAGCGCGAAAGCTCTGACGTTTTAGCAAATTTTGAGAGAAAGATAACGGCTTGTAGCGCATTTTTAGGACTTTTGCTCTCACTTCCCCGATTTTTCGCTTTCGCTTTGTTTTTTTTTTGTGGCTGTTAACTGATAGAATGCCGAGCTAAAATTGTCATGATTGGTCACTTAGAATTTTTTTTCTTTTTGGTTATTGTAGGTAATACCGAGGGCGACATCCTGCTCCAAACAGACCGAATTTTCTTCCTGCTTTCTCCAAACTTCCCTGAGCCTTACCCGAATCAGTTTAGTCAAACGTGGTTGGTCACTGCTCCGGAAGGGTCTGGAACTGGTTTCGTTTTCGATTTCCTACGCACTGAACCCGACTTCGACGTCCTCGTCATCGGAACAGGGCACGATCCTTCGGACTCCGACAGCATCTTACACACCATCTCAGGATACTACGACCCCAACCCCATCCTCCATGACAATAGGCGGTCTTGGGTCACCTTCGAGACCGACTTTACATCCAGAGGCATGGGCTTCATTGTCGCTATAAGTGCACTCGATGACTTATCAGGTACAAATATTGTTTAATGTGGTAAAGCTGATAGTCAATCTGAAAATACACATAAGCTAGTCAAGCTTTCTTGATATCTCATATTTCACAAAAATAGAACATTATTTTATCTTTGATCTAAATATGTTCCCATCATACCCATCATATCTTTCTATATGATTACATTCGGCAACTCTTTGTATTGGGATAAAAGAAAATTCACTGTTCTACCCAGATACAGGTAGTAGTAGTATTTATTTCCGTATAAAAAGCATAATGACAATAATATACGGTTGATTGCCCAAATTCAGCTTAACCGGCATAGGAAAGCTGGTCTTCCGTGGGGTCCAGAACAATTACATAGATAAAAATCAAACATATACAAACATCTGAACAAAACAATAGATCAAGTATCAATAGAAAACATTACATACAACAAGTAATCATCACAAGATAAGTGAGAAAGATTATAAAAAAGGGGGTCCATGTGCTACAGTTCTACAATCCTGGATTTGAATATATTTGTACTAGGGCAAGATTTTATATGAGGAGGAAGTGTGTTGTAAGCTTTGGCGTTTATATATTTGAATGATTTCTTGAGGTAATTTGTTCTTGGTTTAGTTTTATTTTAGCTCCAATTCGGGAAGGGTAGGAATGGGTTATCAACTTATTCATTTCTTAAATATTTTTGGGTCAGATTATTCATAATTTTATACATAAGGACAAGGGAATGATCATTCCTTCTTTTTTCCAAGAGTTGCCAATCAAGAGCATTATGCATTTCCAGAACAGGTACAAGAGATGCAGGTTTAATTTGAAATATAATACGGCCAGCCCTATTTTGTAATTTTTGGAGGCGATCGGTATATTTCTTGATAGCTGCGCTATAAATAGCATCACCATAATCAAAATACGGAAGGATGAGTGATTTATATATTAATTTCAGTATCGATTCACTCAGGAATCGCCTTAGTCTTCCAAAATGCTTACCATTTGACCAATTTTCTTCAACATATTGTCTGTATGAAAATTCCAGTTCAAATTTTCATCAACTAAGACGCCAAGATACTTGACTTAATGAACTTGCTCTATTGGGATGTTATTCAGTGAAACTTGTAGGACAATCTGTTTGGACATCAAGTGGTTGCTTCCGATGAATGTTTTTTGAGAGTTGACATTTAATTTGTTTTGGCACATCCAGTAATACATATTTTCTAAATGTGAGTTCAAAGCTAATTTAATGTTATGTACAGAAGGACTAGAAAAATATAAAACAGTATCATCAGCATACGACTGAACATGGCAGATTTTCGTACAATTTACTAAGTCATATAAATGATGAAGAGCAGCGGCCTAGGAGGGAACCTTGAGGCACACCACACTCAATAACTGATTCAATAGAAAGTTCTTAATTAATAAGTGTCCTACAAACTCTGTCATGTAGCATTTAAACCATGAACATGGAATGCCAGAAATCCCTATGCTATTAAGTTTCTTGATTAGAATATCACAATTCACTGTGTCGAAGGCTTTTCTTAAATCAACAAATACCGCACACGTATATTCTTTCTTATCAGTTGCCTGAAACCAGTCATCAGTTACGTTTAGGAGAGTGGTAGTAGTTGAGTGACGTGGCCTGAAACCAAATTGGGCGGATGACAAAATATTGTTCTTATGTAGATACTCCAGAATTTGGCTTTGGACAGCTCGTTCCAATATTTTAGATACACGGGGCAAAATTGAGATGGGCCAATAATTTGAAGGAGAGCTCTTATCTCTTACCTTTGTGAATCGGGATAATCTTGGACCTTTTCCTATGTTGCAGAAATTTACCACTCAACAAAGAGAGGTTAATCAGTCAGTGATATCTCGGTAGCACATGCTTTTAAAACAAAAACTGATATCTTATCTACACCAACAGACTTAGTATTTTTCAATTTATTTATAATACCCAACACATCGTTTTCAGTTTTAAAGGGGTAAACTCAAAGGCCTTATTTCAGGGTATTGCATTCTATAGAGAAGGGCGTGTCCGGAATTTCTTTGGCTAAATTGCTTCCTACTTCAAGCAAAGAAGGTATTGAATAGATTAGTAGTATCGACATTACTTTGTGAATTAAGGGCAATTACAGGCGTTTCACGCTTATTTGTAATGACTGATTTTAATGTTTTCCAAGTCTGTTTCGGATTAGCGCTAGAATGTGAAAATTTATCAGAGTAGTATTTTTTCTTTGCTTTCTTTGCATCGGTAGTAACTTAATTACGTAGCACTCTGTATTCACCCATGAGTTTTTTCCATCTTTAAGTTTACACGCTTTCCTTTTAAGTTTATCACCTGTTTCATGAAATTATAAATACCTGCATTCATCCACTGCCATTATACTTCCTGTATGTGAACTAAGAAAATGTATCAAACTTGAGGCACAGTTTGTTTCCTTTTTTCCTTTTCTATTATAACAATGAGCACAAGTTAAAACACAGGGTTGGTGAAATACATATAGAGGAACTTGAAACTTCTTTGGTTAAATAAATGATTATTTTGATGAGGATATATCACTAGAAATAAAACAAATGTGCATATTCTAGTCGGAATGCCCCTTTAACTGTTATTTCTTTAAACTACAATGAATAAGCAATAATCTAGACGTCGCTTGAAATCAAGCTCCTGATGAAGTCTTTGTTTATAGACAACCCGTAGGATTGTTAACATATCTGAGATAGCAATTCCGCTGAGCTTTTATAATTACTGTCTTTTTTGCAGAATACTTCATTTGTAATGCGAGCTCTTATGTAGTACCATTGACAAGTCGTTGCAATTGGCTCAGTGAGTGTCCCGATGGAAGCGATGAATGGATGTGTGGTAAGCGATACTTTTTCATGTAACCTAAGAAACGATTATCAGTTGATTTGAAATTATATTTTTACTACGACATTATGAATACTAAATAGCTTTTGAAATAGTTACAAACTTTTTATTACGACATGAGATGCTGTAGTCCAGGGTTTGATCACTTTACTGATGATACAAACGTCGTATGTACAAGCATCGGCAGGGCACTTCAGTCCTTCAGCAATGCTTTTTGTTTACTTTGCTTCTCCTCAGTAAATATAATCCAGATATAAAATGGGTACCCGCTAGGATACGAGCGTCATAATAAGCATGTGCGCTCCTGTAAAATGGCGACTGATGCGAATGCTCAACAGATGAGTGGAGAGTTGTGCATTATGTGATATTATATTCGATGACGCTAAGCACGAGTAGGTGAAATATAGGTGCTATATCTATTTTTTACTGTACCATCAAACACAACTCAATAATTATGTTTCAATGTATTTACATTATTTTAGACATATCACATTATTTCAATATTAACAAAGTGAGTACATAAGTGTGTAAAAAGGATGATGGTACAGAAGGGCTGCAGCCTAAGCAAATCTTGATATTCTTGTAGCCCAGAAACATTAAATTCATTATATTAAACTAGGAAAAGGGGTGACTTGTAGGAGAGTTCGAAAAAAAAAGAAAGAAAGAAAACGAAGGGTGGGGTGGGGATTTCTAGCTACCTATATGTTGGCGTACAAATGTGATATCATTAATAATGTATTCTAGTTTATTCAGGTTTTTACGATATGCTCCTCGATCTATTAAAACCGTATTGACAATTTAAGATAAATTATAATTCCCACTTGAAAGTGTAAACAGGGCAGTTAAGCTCTTCATCATCATCATTTCATTGTGGGCCTGCATTGCGTTTTCACTGTCATTGGAATGACATATAGATCATTTGTTAAAGCTATCTTGATAACTCCAAGGAAAAGGCTTCATCCATGAATTCCGAAAACGTTTTATTTCTTAACATATCCCATAGGTGGAACATGTCGGATTAGCTGTTGCCTTGAGTATGGTGCTCCATGTCAAGTTGGCGATTGCTGGTGTGATGATATGTGCGTTATCAATGGTGACTGCTGCCCTGATTATCAAACGGTTTGCCCAAATCCCGTAACTCCAGTCACAGGTAGGAATATAAGAACGCCATGTAATTGCTTTAAATACATTGGGTTGGTAGCCTTGATATTTTACCGTATTCTCCTGTTCGTAATTTCAGTGATTAAATGAGAACTGGTATGCTCCGCGTTTTTTAAATATATAACCAACGTTGGTATGTTATTAAAAGGTATAACAACGCCTGTCACATTGAAATTTATTCCATAGTAGAGATGTCTTAACAAGGTATTCGTACATTATTTTGAAGACACGGATGACTATAAAAAACCAACGCTTTCAAAAGTCATGTCCAGTTCCCTTGTCCCAAATTTGGACTGTTGCAATGATTTAAGCCATACACTCTGATTCCTGAAGATTCATGTTTAAAGTAAGTAACATTAATATATATTAATAATTAATTAATTAATTAATATATTTATTTTAATACAAGCAAAATTAGTAAACGGATCATGAGGACAAAGTTTACAGTGATTTGATTTTGATAGTATTAAGATCGTTTTAGTATGGTAAAGTGGAAGGACTGGAAAGATTTGGGGCAGCTACACTTGTCGAGAAAATGCTATACTATATTTAGCTTTTTTCCATTGTACTATGTAATGCTAGGCAACAGCAATTCATTTTATTTATTTTATTTTTTATTTATTTTTTATTTTTTTATTTTTTGGGGGTCGGTAAAACTGCTTTGAAATAATAAAATGCCATTCAAAATACAATTTTCAAAATTAAATGTTATTGGTACAGGCGGAACCATATATTTGGAGCACGATGCAGATGGTGAAACTATCGCTTCGCCTTACTACCCTTCCGATTACCCGAACAATGCGTTCGCACAGTGGCAGTTTATCGCTCCACCAGATAGTGTCATCACCGTCCAGTTCAATGACTTTGTTTTGGAGTGTTGTTGCGACTACGTCAGAATCTATTCTGGATACACAGCAGAGCTTAGGGATGCTGAGCAGATAGAACAGTTTCTCTGTTCAGCAGTACCAGCTGATGTAGTCTCGTATGCCCCCTATTTGTGGATCCGGTTCACAAGTGATTATTCAGTGACCTATCGTGGATTTAGTGCCATAGTATTGGCTTTCAATGCATCAGGTATATACCTCTATATCCTATTTACAACTCTATAACACAGTGCGTCCCAGAAAAGGTTAACATTTGGAAAAAATTCTCCCCAAATAAATATTTAAAAATATTTTAAGGAAATTTTCAAACATGTGGATAGCTTAGGGTCTCTACGGTATTAAAGGGTCCCTGCAACCAAATGCAACCCAAATGCAAGTTTTTCGCTGTTGATGTGCAGGGATGCATACAACTAATATTTTGTCATTCAAACATCTAAATATGTTTCATAGCTTTTCAAATATTAGAAAAAAAATTTTTTTCCAACCTCCTAAGCTCCACCCTAAATAAAGCTCCAGATTTCATTTCTGCAATGACATCATCTGTCAATCATCAGTCATCTACACTAACATTCTACAATAGACAGAGGAATGTAACTTCTCCCAGCTCAGCACATGCTCACAATAGAATTGCATGCTTTCGAACAATACCTCCTCATTACCACTCTTTTCCTGGTGATGATACAGCATGTCTGACATAGCAACTACTATGTAGGCATTGTATGGTCTATTAGAACAGATGGTCATACACTGATGTGTGTATACCATTCCATCATCTTGTCCCTTTTTCACGTTTCCTTGTGTTATTCTTTGATTTCATCATTCTACAGTCTTCTCTTTTTACCTTTTCCTTATGTTATACTTTGTTTCATCATTCTAACATTTCATTTTATCTTTCTATTGTTATGTTTCTTTTGTTTTCATCATACTATCGTCTTTTCTTTCTTTACATTTCTTATGTTGTTTTTTTTTTACTTTCTATCATTTTCTCTTTCTATCTTTCATTGTGTTTTTCTTTGTATTATCATTCTATTGTCTACTCTTTCTTTACATTTCTTATATGTTTACTTGTTTTATCATTCTATCATTTTCTCTTTCTACCTTTCATTATGTTTTTTCTATGTTTTCATCACTCTGTCGTCTTTTCTTATGTGTTTCTTTGTTTTTAAGGTTCTATCAATTCCTCTTTCTATCTTTCCTTGTTTTCTTTTGTTTTCATACTTGGCAACCGTTAATCCCATTGAGACCAAACTTGGGTCAGAGATGCACCTGGTGGACCTTCACGTTATGGTGCTGCCGAGGGTCACATGCTAAGGTCAAAGGTCATTTGAGGTCGTATGTTAAAGTTTGCCTGCCTATCTTGTGACAGATAACTTGACAACCGTTTATCCCATTGTAACCAAACGTAGGTCAGACACACACTACATACACAACGTCATGATGCCTTCGGGGTCACATGCAAAGGTGAAATGTCATTTGAGGTCATATATTGCAACACTATCTTGTGTAAAATAATTTGAAAACCTTTATTCCTTTTGTGACTAAACTTGGGTCAGAGATGCACATGGCGGACATTCACGTTATGGTGCCTTGGAGGGTCACATGGTTAGGTCAAAGTTCATTTGAAGTTACGTGTGAATGTATTTGCCCACAAGACTCGCTTATGACTAGTAACTTCGCATACATTGTTCCAGGTGCAACCAAACTTGGGTCAGGGATGCTCTTTGGCAACATTCGTGTAATTTGGTCACATGTGGTCAAGACATAATATGGCTATTGCCTTGTCATGAAAGTGTTTAGTCAAAGAAACTCTTATATAAACGACTACAGTGCTGCAAGGCCGTACGCAGAATTTTTTTCCTGGGGGGGCAAAATGATCGCTTTCAAAGGAACCCATAACTTGAAGTCTAAAACCCTATTTAAAAAAAGTATGATTTTGAAATTTCTGGGGGGGGGGGGCAACTGCCCCCCCCCCCCCTGCCCCCCCCCCCCCCCCCGCTGCGTACGGCCTTGCAGTGCTGTACTGCTGTTCACCCACAGCCCGACGCAAAGTGGTCCAGGGCTAAACCAAAGTGCGCCAAAAGTCATTTTGGGCAATTTGTGTTTTTTAATTTTTGTCATGCCCTGTTGAAAGACACTACTTTGAAGAATATTTCAGTAAAATATTTAACTCCGGTATGTACATTAAGGGTGTATATTTCCTACTTCAAGCCGCAAAATTCAACATAATGCGAGTTGCAGAGCAAATCGTGACCAGTTTAGTAAATAAGTTATTTCAACATGTAGTTTTTAAGTTTTCGATCTATAATTGCTCCCACATATTCCTTAGAGTTCATTTCACTGTATGAATGGGGTAAAAATGGAAAGAAACGCAATCTTCGTGAGTATAATACCGTAATTATCCTAGAAAATAGGCTAATTATTCGTGTTTTTTATAAATCCATATGAAACGTTTAGATTTCCACCGATTTCCAATTAAATTTTATTACCACCATTTTCCCTGGTGTCTCAGCTTTAAGCTGATACCAGATTTGGCTGCCACCTTCTGCCCCTTTTTACGTTACAGCCGATTTTCCCTGACACATTACCCGGAAAATATGTTTATATTAGACCGCGCAGCCGCTGAAGGATTCTCTGTCATCATACGCCGCCGCCGTATGGGGGCGCGCATGACTTTTTTTTTTACACGGCAAGGTCCCATCTTTTGATTAACACTGATAAGAAGTAAACAAGATAATAAATTATAGGGCTTTGGAGAAAGCATAATTTGTATCATAATTTGTCCAACACCAAAACCAAGCTTTCAAAATGTTCTCTATCATTTTTTGTACAGACCCAACATTCTGAGTAATTCACAATGGCTTCAGTGACTATTTCAAGGCGAAGGCTTTTCGAAATAATTCACTCTTCTGACAGTATAAATAATAAAGCAAAAGGACTTAAACTATACATGGACTTTATCAGTCAGTATTATGATTTTGATTACTAGACAGTACCTACAAATTACTTCTAAGTGATACAGACCTGTACGTTTCTCTTTAGCAAAATTATCAAGGCTACAGAGGGCGCTCTTTCATTTTTAAAAAAGCTCATTTAATAACTCTACCTAGCTGAATATTATTATTTTATTAGCATATGTATAAAGTTCAATTTCAAGTAATGACATCATACATTACAATACATTGCAAATTTCACATTATTATAAATATGTCCCAGTATGGCGCTCCCCTCCCCCCCCCCCCTCCCGCCGTTTAAGTCACTCTTACGTAACATATGCCTGAGCTTTAAGTTAACACCGTTTTCACCTTTTGATATAAGGCATAGAGATCGCATTATCTATTTCCTGAGATATGAAAATCATTGTAATGCGACAAATATGTTATTTTCCATTGGATTTTGGCAGCCAATCAGAAATCGATATTTTAATGACGTCATAGGTATTTAAAAATATTTTCAATGGATTCTACGGGCCTGAATACCCTAAAGTTTAAATTTTCATTAAAACTCAGTGAATATGAATTTTGGCGCACTTTGGAGCCATTCTGGCCCACTGTGCGACGGCCAGCAAAATCGACGATGTACAGGACCTACAAGTTCTGCCAAGTTTCCTGATGGTTCCCGCGATTGACATAATTATGCCAGTCCTGTTGCCTATCGGTCGACCCTGATGCATCGCTCATAATAGGGGCATTCTCACCCTCCCCCCAAATTATATTCTAATCACGATCAGAATCTCGCCTTTACTGTCTCACTAGCAAACCGCTATCTCGTTCTCGCGATAACTCAAGTTCGAACCAAATGGGGTATGAACTTCAAACTTTATGCTTGTACATGTAGGTATCACCATAGGAAGGTGATCTGGTGTGATTTTGGGGTACGTAGGTCAAAGGTCAAAGGTCACAGAGGTCATTTTCTGAAATGTCGGGTGTTAGCATTGTTCTTGTGATAACTCTAGAACCATTGAGGTATGAACTTCAAACTTGGTGCGAATAGAGTACCGAAGTGTGACGTCATACCTGCCAAGTTGTCAAGGTTGCTGGTTCCAAACAATTTTGTGCTAAACAATGGCGTGGTGATCACACCAGCGCCAAAACACTGAAATTGTCCCGTTGCATTCCGTTGCTTGAATGATTTTGCGGTGAGCCTCACGCGCGGGCTCTGTTGTTTAGAACCAGTATCCTGGACGACGAGCGAATATGACGTCAGCACTTCGGTACTCAGATTCAGATTTGGGGGTACGTAGGTCAAATGTCAAAGGTCACATAGGTCTATTTCTGAAACTGCAGGTGTTTAGCCTCGTTAGCGCGATATCTCAAGAACCATTTGATCCATTATTACTAGTATGTATCACAATAGGAAGGCGATCTGATTAGATTTTCAGTGACCTATCGTGGATTTAGCGCCGTTACAAACGGGAGAGTTGACCACCAATATGTCACTGTTGACTCACCAAATTGCTAATTTGCGATTCGCATAGATTTAGCATAGGCGGATCCAGAGGGGGTCGCGGGGGTCCGGACCCCCCCCCCCCTTTTTGGCGCCGGTTTTTTTTTTCTTGTCAGGGAATTATGGAGGAAGACAGGACCCCATACCACTTACTGAGCGATTTTTGAAGGTTTTTGAAGGTTTTTGACCCTACCCCCCCTTTCATTTTTGTACCCCCTCTTTTACTCAATCCTGGATCCGCCCCTGTTTAGTGATATCATTTTTCAAACATCCATAACTTTTTTAAATTTCATGTCTGATTTATTTCAAACCTTCCTGTTTTTCTTATTTTTCTGCTTTCACACAAATCATCTTATTACCAAGCTTGTATTGCCCTTTAAAGGTGCAAAAACACTTTTTGATGGTGGCTTTGAGGGTCAAAACTATGAAAGGGGAGTGAAACACAATAAGATGTCACATATCTTTTTTCTTAATTGCAAGTAATAAAGACGGATTGTGTTGTAGGCCTATTTGAAGTGTTTAATTCCAAGCCATGCTACATACAACTTAATGTAATGTAGGTCTGAGAAAAACAAGAATTTTTCATTCTCTTAATTATTTTGCATTATCAATTTGAAATGAAACTCGGACCTATCATACTACATCAGACAAAACATCCGAGCCAATCTTAACTGAGTAAGAAAGTCACTTTGCCCGGCCCTAATTTGCGTGAGATAGGGGGGGGGGGGGGGCCAGGCGACTGATATTCCTTTAATTTTTTTACAAATAATTTGAAAATCATTATTTTTAGTTACTTTTTATCATTTCCATTCACTGTAGTGTTATTAGCAACAATATAAAGATTTCAGGAATAAAAGGATAATAAATGAATTAACAAACAGAAATTGCCATATTTCACTTAAATTAAAACACTTTGCACAGGTTGTCATTTTCTTGCGAGATTGCATTGCGACCAAGCAGGAAATTTCCGAACCTTAATATCCGAGTTTTTAAGGGCAATGCAATTATGGTTCACCTTTATGATGGGAACGCTGAATCGCTATCTTCATTATTTTAACTTATTATAACAGATTATCACTTAACTTTCATTCTCTGTTTTCTACGATTTTAGTAGCTCTATATGAGCAGTCTAGCATTTCGCCATTTTGATGTTCAGAATAAGAATAATTTTATTTGAATGTTAATATCTCTATATTTTCAGATGGTAGTACCGTAACACCTCCTACATCAACACCTACGCCACCAGGTGATTATATTTTATGAATTAATGTTTCACAAAATCTTATAAATATATTTGGTAATATGCTATGTAACCTTATGTAATAGTCTCAACACGAAAAATTGGCTAGAATGTTTCCCACGGGAAATGGATCATGTCAATTTAGCTGTTGCCTTGACACTGAGTTGCCATGTAATGTTAACGGTTGCTGGTGCGATGATTCGTGTGTTGGCATTGGTGACTGATGCCCTGACTACCATACTTTCTGCCCTATTCGAGGAAACGAAACATATATTGAGTATACATAAACCATAATTGTATTATTCAATTCTTAACTGTGGTGATTATATAAGACTCTGTATGTTGTATATGTTGCTTTTGATGAATGATAATTCGTGGTGTCGAACACTAATATCAAAATCACCTCTTTCCCATGTTTGTGCAGATGTCAGACGTGAGATACATGGAAATGTATTGGCATGCGAAAATATAGAATAGATTAATTAATAAATCAAAAGTAATAGCAGTAACATGTCTTGGAGCCGAGCTCTTCATGGTGTCGTTTGCAATTATAAAAGTGATGGTAATAACAAAGATGTAAGTCACACATTTTGTGATATTCCTTTAATTTCTTTATTAATAATCTGTAAATGATTATTTTTAATGGTTTTTTATCATTTCTATTCATTGTAGTGTCATTAGCAACAATATAAAAAATTAATGAAGAAAAAAATAATAAATAACGAAAAAGAAATTAATTCGCGCACAGGTTCCCATTTTCTTGCGAGGTTGCATTGCTACCAAGGGAGGATTTCCGAGCCTTAATGACCGAGTTTTTAAGGGCAATATGTAATTATGATTCAACATTAAATAATTTCTTCATTGTGAAATCGTTGCCCCTTCAAAAACAATTGTCATATACATGTAGTTTTATGATGGGAATGATGAATAGCTATCTTCATTCCTTTAAAGCTGGTATTTCCCTTACGTCATGTCACATATGATACTAACGTTTTCACGGTTTTACCCAAATCTGACTCAACTAAATTTTTACATTTTCAAAATAATGCTGCTCAGTAAAGCATTTAAAACCACACTACTTCTAGTTTATGGAAAATGCATAATTATTGTCATAAAGCACAAAGTGTCTTCACAACAACACTTTGTTTTAGTGTTTTGTTTTTTTCTGGGACGCACTGTATAACATAAATACATTTTACTATTTTGTTATCTAGGTTTCACCACAGAAATACCAACCATATCACCAAATGAGACAAAAACAGGTAATCCTTTCTTCTGTGCATCCAGTGTTCTAATTTTCCATCAATTATGCTATAACAATGAACATGTATTGATGTTTCATCATTTCGTTTGTAAATGCACAGGAGTGACCTTATTTTAATAGTCACATAACTACATCCAGTTTCATATGATAATTGTATCTTCATTGCCAAATCTTTGACCCTGCTATAATACAGATGTTTACGTAAACCTGACTGGTGGTGAAACACGGATCATCTCGTCACCAAACTTTCCTTCTAATTACCCAAACTACGCCCACTGTAACTGGTACATCACGATTCCGTCAAACTCCTCCCTGTTCATCCTGTTCATCGCATTCAGCCTTGAAGGTTCCTTTGACTACCTAAGCATAGGAAGTGGTCACTCTCCAGGACTTATGCAACTGAATAGCTTCACTGGACAACGATTACCTGGGAACCTAAGGTTTGTGCAAATGTAAAATATTATCCTCTTTAACTCCTGTATTGCGTTAATGTTCTTCTTCTTCTCTTCTTCTTCTTATATTTATTTCCTCCGCTTGGCACAGAACTTGACTTGCATTTAACTTCCTTTGTTGCGTTAATTTTATATCGTAAACCATATGCGGATATGCATAATTAGGAGTCATCATAAAATTATAGGTCACAGAGCAAAAGTTCAGGGAACAACAGACTAATATCGTTCGCCTACTTTATGAGTGAAATAAAAGGAAATGAGATAATAATGGTTAAAATTCCCCACTGCTGTTCTCGCTTAACCACTAGGCCTCAGAGACGGGCTAATGGTTTTGACGACACCAATTTCACAAGTCAGGGACCTGTTTACGATTCCCGGTGGAGGCATTTATTCCACATTTGTAAGAAAGGGAGGACAGCAATGGCGAAATTTTATTACGCTGCTACCATTATTTTCTGATTTTCCTCTTTGCAATTTATATGAGAGTTGCAAAAGCCTTTTGTTTTCTTCACACTTACACACACACGCCCCCCACACACACTCACAAATATAGGGGGAGGGGGGTGGCGACAATTTTTTTTTCGCGACGAGCAAAAAAACCAAACAAGTTTCATTCTAAAAGGGGGGGGCACAATCGACAATAGGGCGGATCGTCTATGGTCAAAATGCATACTTTCCTTCCAAGTGGGGGGGGGGGGGCACTGGCAGGAAGTGCCCCCCGGATCAGCCAATGTTTATACGTATACCTCATGTATGCATGCAGTGAATTATCCTGACAATATCCGACTTTCTCTTTCTTTCATAGATTGCCAACAACCAGAAGTTGGATGCAGTTCACAAGTGATTACAGTGTAACATATCAGGGGTTTCAGCTGGAGCTAAGTGCTATCGATCCAACTTTAGGTAAACACATTTACATGTGAATCTGTCTTTTCCTGTGAAATTTCAGTGTCTCGGTGATAAACGGGGGAAGGGCAAGTAGATGTACCTTCATCTATGGCTGGTTGAAAAAAATATATCTATCGGGTCTAAACTAGCAACAAGCTAAAGGTGTGCTGATGTGTTGATGCACTGAAGAATCCAACTCGTACCCTAAAATCTGGAAGAGAACATTGTTTAATGTCAGGAAGGGCAAAAATAGAAAATTTATTCATCTTTTCAACTTGCTGATCAATATCCTTTAATAAAGGCTGAATTAAGCAATACGGACAACCTGAACTGTCAAAATGTAATTATTATAATAAGAACAATGTATTTTTTTGTACATTACACATGCCAACCAAGTCATATGATATATTAAATTTTTGCTATTTTGTTGTTTCTGAAAAAATATTGATTTGGCGATTATCTATCTATATATGTATTACACAGGGTGTCACAACGGGTCTTTTAGATGTGCTAACTATTTATGCATTTCGGATTCATTGACTTGTGACGGATATGACAATTGTGGTGACCTTTCTGATGAGGAGTATTGCCGTAAGTATGCAGTTTAGTTATATCGTTAAATACTAAATATATATGAGTGAGTTCAAGACATGTCTCATAACAAATGTTATGGAATGTTATTGTATTATGTAATTGGGAAGATAAATTGACAAAAAATATCAGTTAACTTGACATTTTATCTGATCCAGCTCTCGGGGGGGCTACCAACTTGATACAGGCATCACTAATACTTAAATCTTTGGTGTGGTCTGTAATGTATTAGTTTGGACTTGCCAATATACGTTATATATATTGAAATATTTGTCTTTTATTCAATTCCTTTTTGTTTAATTTTCTAAAAGATTACACTTAATCTGAAATTCCTTAATCTGTATTGTGGTTGAATGAGGCTAAAACTATCATGAGATCATCCCAATATCCTTCAAGACCTCTCAGTATTCAAGTGTCTTAATATTTTTCTATATAAGCAATTCTCTCATTCTTATGCCGTAGTTCGAAATGGTTGGTAGCGTCGCGTCGCGTCGCGTTGCCCAAAATGGATTATAGACCATTTTGAGCATTTTCAGATTTTGCGCACGCAAAACTTCACCGACGCTCGCGTAAGCGCACGCACCCTATGTTCAATTATTTTCATTTTTAATTAACTTGCATCATGCCAAATATGGTTATGTTATGACATTGTATTGCAGAGATATAGCATAATTATGTCGGAATTTTACCAAATGGCGCCTAGTTGACGTCACAAGCTTTGACTACTAGTATGTTAAAAAAAAATTCTGTGCTGAGACAATAACCATAAATGTACCAAATTTGAATACATTTGAATAAGCCGTTTTGGAGATATTGTGCGTACAAAAAAGTGGGTAGAAATAAAAATAAATAATAAATAAATTGAGAAAGAAAGAAAAAAAAAATCGTACAAAATTATAAGGTGGTCTATACTTGAAGTACAGCCCACCTAATAATAACAATATCCTAGTATTTAGAAAAAGTCAACGCACCCTTTCGGCAAAGCCGGGGGTGCTTTAGACGATTGGTGGCGTTCCGGTCAACGCGACACAACCCTCTCTAATGAATTCTATTGACACTAGCAGAAGCCGTGGACATCCACGGGCGCTAGCTGTGTTCAAGATTAATCACCGTACCGTATATTTGTCACAATAATCGAGGGAAAAAAGAAGCAGTATTTACAACATATAATGTGTTATTTATTCAAATCTTAGATGAGTTCTGAAGAAAACACATTTTCATCTTGATGAAGACTAAATGACGATTGTTTTACTTTATGAATGACTTAATGCTTTTAATTGTGATAAAAAGGTGACCATACCATTTGCAAAAACAGACTACTATAAGAACTCATTTTATGTAAGAACCTCCAAAGATTGGAATATGCTCCCCTGTAATGTTATTAAAAGCGCATCTCTCCCTACCTTCAAAACTAAAAGGCTCATCCTCATATTTAAACTCTTGATTTCACAACCTCCGATCCCATGGGTTGGCAGAATTATTACTCCCCCCGGAAATTCAATGTTTAAAAATGAATTTATGAAATATGGACGGCACGTCAGCCCCATAAACTTAAGAAGTGCCTCCCACCACTCTAAGAACCATTGCCCGCCCGTGGGTACCAAAAGGTGGGGACCGAAAGGGCCAGGGGAGGCGCCTAGCTATAGGCCCCAAATCCTTAGCTTAATATATATATATAGTTTCTGACGTTTTCTCTACAGTTCATGAGCTGAGTATAGGAGACGCTCGACGCTTGTCTTCGCCTTATATCTACCCGCCCAACACCTCCATCCTCTGGCTCTTCGAGGCAGTACCTAAGGGAGGATCCAACTATTCGTTTGCTGTAACCATCGAGGACTTGTACTTGGATTATTATGATACCTTGAGAATAGGGCAAGGGCACAATGCTTCGGGAAACGCAATGTTCAATTTCACCGGCCTAGCACACTTGGATTACCCAGAGGTTATCATCATTCATGGTGATCAGCTCTTTATTGAATTCGTGTCCGATGACAACGAGACCGAAAATGCAGGGACATTTAGCATCGATATTGTCCTCCATGCTCGAGATGGTAATGAATTATTGTTTTCATATTGGCCAAGGCAAGAATTCCTTATGTCCCAGCCACCATTAAATCCGCCTGACCAAGTGAATATTTAGTCAGGTTTCTTGTGTTTTTATTATTGAAATTCTGATCATTTTCAACCATGTAAACGCCATTGTTAATTCATAACTGAAAAAATATCAGTCAAGAAGAGCGGGATACGAACCAGCAACATTGTAGAACGTGCAGTGTAGAATAAGAATACTTCAACCATGCAGATTTCTTTACCACCATGACCACTAGACCACGAGCAGTTGACGGTACAGTTCGTTGCTCTTTAGGCTTTATACGTTATACTTCCACTCTATAGAAATTCAGTACCTCTTTTCTGCTCACTGTGTTTTTCGATATCCTAGGTAGGATTTTTGCCAATTTGAGGATTACTGGGCATATTAGCTATTATAGCCTTAATATTCATAAATGAGCACAACACGAAAGAAGGTATGACACGAAGGTACATTTATTGTGTTATAACTACATGTACGCCAAGTCTGTTGCTGCTTGCTCTTCCCATGACCTAGTAGTAGTAGTAGATTGGATGATTGCCCAAGAGTGATTACTATCATGACTATTCATAATTATGCAATGTTTATTTGTTGGGAGTTATATTAAGGTCCTGTTAGTGATCATGATTAAATGACCAAACCTCTTTCTTTAGCAACTGTATTTTTCCTCCTACAAAATAGAATTAACATGTATCTCCATTTTAATTCTGTTCCATAGATTTCTTCTTGTGTAATGATGGCCGAGCCATTCTTAATCTAACCTCAACATGTGACTTCACACCCGACTGCATTGATGGAAGTGATGAATCTGGGTGTAGTAAGTGTTTATAAAATTCATTATTTTCTGTTCTACCTGTTGCGTGAACATGATGGATATGAACTACTAATCCTCAGAGGTTTTATCCTGCATTGGTTTTAATCAAAATCAAACGTACACATGACATGAATCGACAATACAAAAGCTCGAATGCCATAATGTTATATTATTGTTATAGTGCCACCTTGTGGCATCCGCTTTGGATATATGTATGTGATGTGCAGCTATGTTCAGCTTGCTCAATCTATCTTCGGTTTTTAGCGTTCGACTTGAATAAAGAGTTTTACTTTAAAGTTTACTTAGACTGACGTTTCGTCTACTTAATTGTGTGGTGGCAGCGTTTCGGAAACGGATTCACTTTGTTGTTTTGTTTAACTTTGCTCAGACTGACTTTTGCTGGGGTAAGTTCACTTATCGTACTCGGTGCAGAATCAGAACCGTTGTACTTGTAGATCTACCTTAGTCCCATTCAGCCAGTTATATGATGGCTACTCCCCGAACACCCAAACAGTGGTTCCTAACTAAACATGAGACTGTGAATTCCTTTGAAAATTGGAGGCAGAATCTGATATACATTCTCACACTACACTCTAACTTTGCTCCATTAATGGGAGATGACTTTTCCTGGCGTAAAAAGATGAAGGCTGACCCACTTTGTGGGCTGGTTGATGACCCCAGCTCTGTCCTCTCATAGCTACATTGCTATACTTCGTGTGTAGAATCTAGGCAGTCATATATGGCTCAACTTTTTCAAACACCACTGTACAAAAGTCACCAACATTCACTCAAAATCCACATTTAATTTATAAAAACCGACCCCAATATATCCAAGAAATACAATAAATTCAACTCACCGATGTTGGAAAAGATAATTCCAAAAATGAAATTCGTCATTTACTGTCGATTCTCGCGAAACGAGCTATCGGAGTCATTGTGTACATTTGCTGGTCGAAGGCTGATCTTGTTACTTGCTTTATGGGCATGAAGTAGTCGGGGTTCTTCTTCTTGTTCTTGTTATATTTGTCGCACTCCATACGACGGGAGGAATAAAAGTGGAAAACCCCCAGTTACCATCTTCTTCTGGGCGTTGTTATTTTCCCTGTGTTACATCTTGGCGTCACGGACAGGATTCCTCCAGATGGGACGTCGTCACGCAAGAACCCTGACTACGCAGGTCTGATGTGATCAGTTTCTACCACCAAGGGACCTGGAAACCTTGATTCCAGAGTGGTTGACATCATGGGTGTGAGGTATTTTTCATAATTAATGGACATTTAAATACTTTTATCAACATGACGGCAGGATTTTCATCTTTGCAAAGCCCTGGCCTTCTGTGCAGCTTCTTCAGCAAGGACACTGTCAACTTTGATTTTGGACGTCGAAGTTTTGTAAATGTTACTGTAGGTTAAGGTTTTACCATGGTAACTGTGTATATTTTTGAGTGCTGTAGCTGGGTCGGTTTCGATATTTTATACATGTATATTGATAGGACATTAGGAGGGATGACAGTAATACAGTATGAGTAGAGCAGGTATGCAACTCTAGCGTTGATGGCTTTGTCAATAATGAATAATCAGAATATTTCTTGCGTTGAAATTTGGGGACTTTTGGAATAGATAGTCCAGTAAAGTGTAAATTTGTTTGAAAGTATTAGTAATGTTGTTAATTGAGGGTACGCGCATTCCGTTGGTTTGCTGGTTTTAGAGACTGCTTTTGAAAAAGCAGGGAAGCCTATGTCCGTAATGTTCTATTTAACAAAAAATTGGTCAGCAATGGTAACTGAGTACGTGTATAGTTTGATATGGATATCGTATTGCATTGTTTAATATTGATATTTCTTATGTTACTAGGAATTGGCTGGAATTACTGTTAGAATTAGTCGGTTGAAGTATTTAATGTTAATTCTGAAAACCTCGACATGAGACCGGAATTGCATGAGAGAAATATGGGTTGACTATTCGGAACAGTAAAGAGTTTCTCCGTACCTTTGTCTTTCTGTTAACCTTGTGAGGAGGCCAGAAAGGGCACATTGGTCGCGTTGATTGTTAGCCATAGGTTACTAGGATTTCTTTGTGTATTGCAATGGTGATAGGGATATCCATGATGTAACGAAGCACAGCTTTGTTTTCCTGGTGGGTATTTTGCGAAAGTATTCTATTGTTTTATCAGAAATGACACTGGGTATAGGTTTTTATACGGTGTATATACTGTTAAAATCATTTGGTTTGTGAGAGACGCCTGTGACATGAATATTTACGTCAACAACAAAGGCTTGGTATTAGAGACTCTAGAACTGTTAGGATCAGTCGGTTAGCACTTAGGCTGATGTCAATGCTAGGAGGCTCGTCATGAGTTTAGTATTGCTTAGTGAGGAGTGTAGGGCTTAAACAGTTGAGTTATGCACTAGGTATGTTTTCTGCGGTTCTCGTCATGAGACCTGAAAGTTCGTATTAGTGGTGCGGGTTGGCCAGTTGTGTTATATATGACTTGAATTTTCATGTTCTTTGTTACTAGTAATAATCACACGATTAATATTAATTTGCATATTGGCAAGGTGGAAGTGTTATAAAATCTGAAACAGCTGTAATGGTGACAAGATATATTTAGGGAATTTGGTGTAATTAATTTTTGTAGCCTGAGTGTCGGGACGCCACTCAATTAAGCAGGGAAGTGTGTAACAGAGCAAAACAAGTTTTACATGAATTGCCCCTCCTTTGTAAATAGCCTCTCCCTCTTCCCCCCCCCCTTCTGTGGAATGGATTAGTCCAGAAATTTCTTGCATTTTCTGTTTGAAACAAAAATCAAAGAAAGCACTGCACTCGATAAGCTCACCGGCCATGGCGCCGCAGAGTCTGTTAAGTCAGAAAGTTCTCTCCTTTTAACAGATGCAGTCATCAGTGTCAGAGAGAGTTAAAAGAATGAAGGCTGATCTTGTTACTTGCTTTATGGGCATGAAGTAGTCGGGGTTCTTCTTCTTGTTCTTGTTATATTTGTCGCACTCCATACGACGGGAGGAATAAAAGTGGAAAACCCCCAGTTACCATCTTCTTCTGGGCGTTGTTATTTTCCCTGTGTTACAATATATATATCAGAGACTTGTAAGTTGTAGCTTTTGTTGATGAAAATCTTATAACGGCTACTGGGGGCATCACTCACCACAGTGAAGCCATTCTCGAGGATGAGGAGCTGACACCTACTCTAGAGAACTTCATTGTCCTCCAGTGGGTTGCAATTAATCCATGTTGATCTTCCAGCCTTAGTGAAGAAGCATTATGGCACTGAGCTTCGTTCTAGCTAGAATCGCAGGCACTCGATAGCTTACTCAATGAAATCCATTAGCTGGGACTCCCGCTATGGAACACAACGATGTCTCTGTTCGGCCTGCCAAACGTCAGGTTTTCATTGGTGATGATTTGATGCTTACTTATGGTTCTAGTGCCTCTGCCAACAGGAAGTCACATGCTGTTAGGCGGGCACATGAAACAGTTGCTCACGAGCCTCGGGTTATCACATCCAAAGGCCCTTCCAGTGCTCCTCAGTCTTGGCCGGATCCTTTATTTATTTATTTATTCACGAATGTTTATACAGAGTGGCCTGAATCAGCATAACAAACAACCATATAAAGATAACATAACATAATATAATAACATAACATAGTATAAACCAGAAAAATTTCCTGGATAATGGCAAGATACAAATCACTTAAAATTGAAACAGGCTGGTCTTCCTCAGGGCTCTGTTTGATTAAGTTTAAAACGATGCAATATTTGGATAGATCAAAAATTGATCATGGTATGTAGAAGTTCAATTAAAAACGGATTAAAAAACATGTAAGGCGAAGTATATAGAAAAAAAAAACTAAAGCATTACACTGCACATGAGGGTGGATTTGAGAATGACAAAATATGATATGACATAAAAACATCAAGTTATAGTTAATCATATGAACTTACTCAGATAAACAAAAGAGAGTAAGAATATTTTTATTACTAACATATGTAAAAAATGAAATTCAAGTTTTTAACAGGAGAGAGAGAGAGAGAAAAGAAAAGAAAATTTAACTTGGAAGATTAAAAAGGTTGCATAAAAATTCAATGTGAAATGATACAGTGAAGCAAATAATACAGTGATCCAAATAATTGGATTGCATAATACATTCGGCTATAAAACAGTAGAGGTGGTCATGTTTATTAAGAAAATTGAAAAGGTTTACAAGTCCTATAAAAACGGTAGATATGACTCTACATGTGCCAAAGAAGGTGCTTGAAGGAGTGAATAGTTTTTGAGAGCCGTACATGGTCGGGAAGTTGGTTCCAATTAAAGTGAGCCTAGATATACAAAAGATTTTTGTGGAAAGCTGTTCGACATTTTGGTGGTATCAAAAGTAATTTATTAGAGTTACACGTGGTCCTTGTCGAGACATCGTCAAGAAAAGAAAATCTTTGGTACAAGATGGCGGGAGCTAATTTATTAACGCATTTAAATATCAGAAGACAGGAGGCCCTATGAAGAATTTGGTTTAGTAGGGGCCAATTCAATTCATTGAAGACAACTTCAGGACGTGTCTGCCATGTATGATTGGATACCATGTACGCTGCCCTTTTATGTAGTCTATTCAGGGTGTCATGATTATCTTTAGATCTGCCACAACATACATTGGAGCAGTAGAGTATATGTGGGATAATACATCCCCAGTACAGTTTGGCTAATTGTAGCTTATTAAAGTAGTGCTTATTTCTTCGAATGATTCCCAACTTTTGTTTTATCAAATTTGATATATATTTGACATGTTTCTTAAAGTCCAGGCAATTGTTGATTATCACACCAAGACGCTTAACGTCTTCGATGCATTCCAGAGGACGACCTTGTATACTAATGGCTATTTGTTGATTGTGGATAGTGCTTAATTTTTGTTTCGATCCTAATAACATTACTTTTGTTTTACTCGAGTTCAAGATCAGTTTGTTTTTTCTTTTCCACAAATAGGTTTCGTTTAGTGCCTGGGTTAGGTTAGTTTCTACTTCTGCTTTTGTTTTACCAGATACTGAAACAGTAGTATCGTCAGCGTACATGTGAACTGAAGCATTGAGAACATGACTCGGGAGGTCATTGATAAATAATGAAAACAAGAGTGGAGCAAGTATTGAGCCCTGTGGGACTCCTATGTTAATGTCCTTCGAGGTCGATTTTTCATTGCCAATAGAAATAGGTATGAGGCGAACCATTTTATACAAAGTTTGGAGCAGCCATACAATTTAAGTTTATCGAGGAGGATTGAATGGTCTACTGTGTTGAATGCACGACGTAGATCAATGAACGCAACACCATTTTGTCTCCCTTTGTCTACCTGGCTCGACCATTCGTCAACCATACAAAGCAGTGCTGTCTCGCATGAATGGTTGGGCCTAAAACCGAACTGATTTGGAGACAATTTTTCGTGCTGGAGAAGATATTTGAGGAAGCTCGAAGTGACAGCTTTCTCAATGATCTTTGAGAGTACAGAAAGAATAGCTATTGGTCTATAATTTTGTACGCATTGTTTATCTCCTGATTTCGGAATTGGTTGGATTCTGGCAATTTTCCAGTGAGTGGGATATAATCCTTCACTGAGTGATATATTCATGATATATACAAGTGTGCTCAGGACAGTAGGATCATTAGCTAAGAGTTTTATAAGTTTTACAGATAATTCATCATGCCCGGTAGCTTTCTTACATGAAAGATTGTTGATAAAGTTTAGTACAAAATCTTGAGTAATCAATGATGTCTCATATTCAACATTTACCTCTACAGAATCACAATCGTCACATTGAGATTTCGAGAATGAATAAGAGATTTCATCATCATCATTAATTTTGTTTATAAGTTCATTGATTGAATTAATGAAGTAATCATTAAAACGTTCCACTACTTCCTTTGGCTCAGAGAGATCGTGTCCGTTTTCTACCAAAGAAATGTGTTTGTTATTTGATCCCTTAGTGATGGTTTTAATAACATCCCATAGAGAATTTGGGGCTGAGTGATTAGCATTTAAGAGAGAATACATGTAATTGGTTTTCGCTCTTTTAAGTTCAAATCTTACTCGTTTTTTCAAGAATTTGTATTCAGTCCAGTGAACGGGAGAGGATGTTTTTCTAGCCTTTTTAAGACAGTGATCACGCTGGTTCATTAGGACAATGATATCCCCGGTTACCCAGGGGCATGGATTTTTTCTCAAGCGCTTTCTTCTGTATGGTATAAACTTATTGACAACTTTCATAATCGTGGTATACCAACATTCCCAGGCGTCATTTGTATCATTCATGTACAAAATCCGACCAATGTTTTTTTCTGATAGAGCACTATAAAACTTTTCGGTATCTAAATGCTTGAAATCTCTCCATTCAATAACGTTCTTGACGGATTTGGGGCATTTATCTCCATACACAGTAAATACAAGATAATGATCACTGAAAGATGTAGTGAATACTCCTGTGATACTGTGGTTATCCAGGTCAGTACAAAATATTAAGTCTATTATGGATTTGGATGATGATGTTACCCTAGTCGGGACTTAAATAAGTTGATGAAATAACAATCCTGACATTATTGATTGCAAATTGGTGGAAATATTATCGTTCTTGGCAGGGCTCATGTCGCAGTTAAAGTCACAAAGTATAACTACTTCATTATTCATATGAGTTACTATATTACCTGCCAAGTTATTTATTGACTCTAAAACTTCTACAGGAGAATTTGGCGGTCTATACAAAACACATATAGTTATAGGTTTAATACCTTTGCTTGTTACTTGAATACAGATTGCTTCGATTTCGCTTTCATAATGGGTGAGACGTTTAAAAGATATATTGTTACATATATACATAGCTACACCGCCCCCGTGCCTATTGCAATCTTTGCGAATAATATTATAATCATCTATGTGAAGTTCTGAGTCCACGATGGTATCATGACATTTTGATTCCGTAATTGCAAGAATATCAAAGGTTTTATTTTTCAAACTGAGTCTTAGTTCATCTATCTTTGCCGGAAAGGAGTTAATATTATCATGACCTACATGTATTTTCAGTCCATGTCCGGGGAGACAAGGAAATCCTTGTATTCTCTCTAGAGTGGCTGGCAAAGTTCTTATCTCCAACCTGTCAGGTGAACCTCGACTTCTCCGCAACTTAATAATAAGCATTTTTGTCAGGTCAGGCCTGTGTATGTCGATGAGACTTCCACATATCGCCCATGTGTACCTTGGCTGAATAAGCTGCGCCCTCCTAAATCTAGTCTTTCCAAACACTCAGGCCCGAATTCACAAAGGTGGTAATAGATTTGTACCATGGTTTGTGCAGATTTTGTGGTATAAGTGCACTTGATTTCGCTTGTACACTTAGAAAGATTCAATGATGAACGCGCGTGATAAGCAAAGTGCGCAAATTTCACGCTAGTTGCCATGGTTTAGCCCATGGTTGATGTAAATTAATTGAAATAAACTGTGCATAAATTTACGTAAACCATGGTCTAAACCATGGTCTAAACCATGGCAACTAGTATAAAATTTGCGCACTTTGCTAATCACGCGCGTTCATTATTGGATCTTTCTATTAAAGTGTACGTGCGAAATCAAGCGCACTTATACCACAAAATTTGCATAAACCATGGTACAAATCTATTACCACTTTTGTGAATTCGGGCCTCAGAGGCCATCTCTCTAGACCCTAATGGCATCCTCTCGTCAGACATAAGACAGGAATTCGAGCTGCTCCACTCAGAGTTTGACAATGTTTTTGATCCAGATTTCAAAGGCTATAATGGGTGTGCAGGTCCATTCGAGATGTCGGAATAATGTTGGAGTACCTCTGTTAAGGACTCAATAACTCATCAGGACTTCCATACTTACATGTAAAACCATGTTGTTGCAATGAAGAGACCATAGAACGAGCTTGTAATGTAATTCATGTTGCCTTCTATAATCTCTTGTCGTGAACCACTGTAGTAAAACACATTCAACAACTGTGTTGATTTCCCTGTAAACCCAAACAAAAAAGAAAACATCATAAGAATAATACTCTTCTGGAGGGTTACACTGTAGTTAACAAATCTGTATACATGTATATGCTCAATAATCTCAAATGAATTATTGTAAATAACAATGAGTTTTTTCTGTTATTCTTGTTCTGTTTACACTGCATTAATCTATTTAATTATTTATTTAAGCCTCAACATGAGGGTGAGTATAAAAACATTATAGGATTCTCCTGAAACTGTAATGATAATGATTGAGTAGGTTTCCAATATTTACCCACAATCAATAAATCACAAATCTGGTGTCTATCAAACTATGCATAATAATATTTAAAACAATTTAGCATGAACGCCTAAATTCAAGTCTAGGCCTGCGGCGAATCACACAAAATCTTGGGGGAAATATCACTCCGCCACTAACATTGCGTGTGGACCGTTGCCACCTCTAAATTAAATTTCAAGAAATATAGTTCCTCGATACTCAAACAAAACACCTTTCACAAATTACGTTGATGTACCTTGATGTTTTGAACTATTAACACATGTTAAACCAAGCAAATCTCTATCTCATGCTTATCATTACTCTTTTCAAGCTCAGACATTTTTTCATTGAATCGTAAACCTAAATATCAAGTGAACCTGCAAGTGTATAGACGGCCGTACTTTAAGTTTAACCCAAATAGGCCAAGAAAACTATGATAAAATAATCGTCCATTATCATCATGCCATTACAACTTAAGGAAAATGCTCTAAGAACATACCTTCAGGTATGGGATGAATCCCTATGAAATTAATGAAGTCTGGAAGTCATAACGAGCAAAACTGCTACCTAGACACTTGCTTGGCAAACTGCCGTGTACAAAACATAAAATGTAATCTTTATGATGGATCGCCGTAGTTTCTTTACCAGTCGCAGAATACCAAAATACAATTGTAATATCTGCGATGATATACAAAATTTTAACTAAATTACAAGTACATGCATAATTAGATTAAAATTTAGACATGTTTGTTAAAACAAAAGATATTTTAAAAAACCATGTCATATCATGACAACCTCAATCCCTCCTTCTTAGTTAAGAAGCCCAGTGGTGGATTTCAGCTTGTGACAGCCTTTGCCGGCGTTACTCCAAGCCTCAGCCGTCTCTCTTACCCAATGTTGACTCAACCTTTACGCCATATTGGTCAATGGCGGTATCTTATTGCCTCTGATTTCTTTAATGCCTTCTACCAAATTCCTCTGTCCAAGGCCTCCATGAAGTATTGTGGGGTGGCTACCCCATTTCGCGGTGTGCGGGTGTACACTCGGTCGGCTATGGGAATGCCTGGTTCTGAAACAGCCCTTGAAGAGCTTGTGTATCGTGTTCTTGGTGATTTGTTGCATGAAGGTGTTGTTGTCAAGCTGGCCGATGACTTGTTCTGTGGGGGTGATACCCCTCATGATCTGGACTTGTGTCTTGCATGCTCTCCGTGCCTCTGGTCTTCGCCTGTCCCCTAGGAAGTCATTTGCCCAAAGTCCACTAATGTTCTTGGGTGGATCTGGTCCCTGGGTACACTACAGGCCAGCCCCCATCGCATTGCGGCCCTGGTATCGTGTGCCCCTCCCCAGACTGCCAATGCTATGCGATCATTTATTGGTGCCTACAAGATGCTTGCTAGGATTTTACCCCATTGTGCACCCCTGCTCAACCCTTGGGATGCTGTTGTTGCTGGTCGCTCGTCTGCTGACCGCATAGAATGGTCCGATGATTTACATGCTGCCTTTCAGGCTGCCCAAGGTGCTCTCTCATCATCTCGCACTATCATGCTCCCCCACCCGTCAGACCAGATCTGGATTTTCACCAATGGCGCTGTTCGGAACCATGGAATTGGCTCCACAATGTATGTCACCAGGGATGGCAAGCCTCGCCTTGCTGGCTTTTACAGTGCCTAACTGCGTGGTCGCCAGATCACTTGGTTACCCTGTGAAATCGAAGCCCTCTCCATCGTGGCTTCTTGCACACATTTTGGCCCTTACATGGTGCAGTCTCTTCATCGCCCTTGTATCCTTACTGACAGCAAGCCCTATGTCCAGGCCTTTGAGAAATTGTGTCGTGGTGAGTTCTCTGCTAGTCCTCCGGTACGTTCTATCCACTATACGTTCTATCCACTGTCAGCAGATACCAGTGCTCTATCCGACACCTGGCTGGGTCTGTTAATATTCCTTCTGATTTTGCTAGCCGCAGTGCTGCAGTCTGTACTGACCCCACTTGTCAGGTGTGTCTTTTTATTCGCAGGACAGAGGAGTCTGTTGTCCATCGGGTGTCACCAAGTGCTGTCCTCTCTGTTTCCTTCACATCTCATCCTGCATGGCATAGCATCCAGTCCTAATGTGCCGATCTTTGATGCACCCATGCTCACCTCCTTCAAGGAACACGCCCATCCAAGAAGTTGACTAACATCAAGGACGTCAAGCGGTATCTCTGCGTTGCCACAATAGCATGTGATGGCCTCCTTGTGCGTCGGGAGGTTCCCCTCCTCTCTCCATGTGAATGCATTGTCGTCCTGCGGAATCATGTTCTTCCAGGGATTCTCACTTCCATTTACCTTCAGCTCGATAACCCAACACAGAGTCGGCTCAAATCCGTTACTGATGCCTATCACCAGTGTGCTTCTCTACGCAATGCTCCATCCGCAGTGACCTCACAGACTTCCGCTGACCCCCCTGAAGTTGTTGGTATCAATTTTGCAGCTGACATTCTCAAACGGGCCAAGCAACTGATTCTCGTGTTTCGTGAGTGTGTCACCTCCTACACTACTACCTGCTTTGTTGCCGGTGAATGCTGTGATACTCATCGAGACGCTCTGATTCGCCTCTGTGTAGAACTCCATCCCCTTGATGGTCCTCATGCTGTTGTCCGTACTGATCCTGTCCCTGGGTTTGCCTCCTTGCGTGAGGATCAGCAACTGGTGGACCTTGGTATCTCCATCGAATTGGGCCACGCTAAGAATCCCAACAAGAACCCTGTCGCTGAAAAGGCTATCCACGAGCTCGAAGACGAAATTCTACGCCATGAGCCGGGAGGAAGATCTCTCTCACCATTGACATTGTCTTTAGTCACTGCTCGCTTTAACAGCCATCTTCGCTCACGAGGCCTGTACGCATGGAAGATGTAGACCCAACGTGACCAGTTCACTCACGCTCAGATCCCCATCTCCGATGATGCACTCATTGCCATTCAACACTGTCAGCGTGTGGCTAATCATCCCCACAGTGAGCGTGCTAAGGCCCCATCAGGCCTCCTCCCAGCTGATACGAGTATCCTGGCCGGTGACCTTGTCTACCTCCAAGGTGATCGCACTAAGACTCGGGCACGTCCTAGATACCTTGTCATCAGTTCCAGCGATGGGGTTTGGTGCAATGTCAGGAAGTTCTCTGGCTCTCAACTCCGCAGGTCGTCTTATTGTGTGAAGATGACAGAATGCATGAAAGTACCCGGTCTACCTGCCCAAACTCTGTCAGATCCCATACCTTCGCAGCCAATAATAATAATAATAACATTCCGCTTTTATATAGCGCCTAATACATCGACGATGTCTCTAAGCGCTTAATAATAACAGGTAGTCATTATTATTGACGATGATGACGATGATGACGATATTGACACTATTCCCCTCCCCCCCCCCGTTACCCCCCAGCCCGCTGTTCCTCCAGTTCTGTCAACCCCTCTGCTTGACAGCACACCCCTCCCTCCCCCCTCACAACCCACCTCACAACCCACCTGTGTCTCAGTCTCTACGTATACGCCTCCAGCGCCAGGATTTTGTATGTTATTGACTACTTGTGTATAATATGATATGTATATTATTCTCCTGGAGGAGGTCTCATATGCCTCCTATACATGTAGATGCTATCTCTTGTTATCTATTGTTTTAATAGTTGTGGCATGAATCTATACCCTTTTATTCTCGTATTCCGACGTGATGATGACTGTGCACATTATTTCCCCCATTTTTGTCTGATTTTGCATAAATTGTTGTGCCCCTTTAAAGACCTCGGTCTGTATTCCTATTTCTCACATTTTTATTGCCCTTAATGCTGCTCATGTCTTCTCAAAGGGCATGTACTGTTAATATTTGTCTGGTTCTCTAATGCCCTGTTGGATATTAATACATGTACATGTAGTCCTGTCATATTGTTGTTTCTATATTATACATGTCTACAATAGACCTGTTTACTATTAAAGTGATTCAAATTTTATGCATACTTTTAAAACAAAGGTTGTTCTTGACAACCTGAAAGCTTGCCAGAGGCTTGCCCGACATAGCAACATCTAATGTATGCAAACTGGATTGTAGTTCATTCATTAATAACAGGTTAATGGAATACCTCGTTACTAGGTCCCCAGGAAAGAAACATCCATCAATTTGAATCACTTAGTAAACAGGTCTATTTATTCAAATACATTGTTGATGCCGGGATGGCATTTTTGAGGGATACGTGTGCTGTTGTTATGTCATAGCAATTGAGATGTAAAATGTATTCTTGGGTATCCATAATGGTGCCTTTTTATGATAGTTGGGGCTATTTTTTATGTTTTTGTTTGTTTGTTGAAGAAGTGTGTATGGATTGATTGCTTATATTTGCAAGTCACTGTTGTGTTTCATAGTTCCCAATCTGATGTGTTTCCCCTTTTTATGGGTTTGCAGAGAATTTGATTAATAGCAGATGGTTTTATACAGTGCAGTATAAGCTTTATGTAAGTCTCTCTCTGCGCTTCACCATGTTGATCTCATACATGTCACCCTCACACGTTTATGTTTTGAGATTTTGAGTATGCATGTATTGGGGAAGGGGCTGCTTAATATATACATGTACATGTACATGTCTGTTGGTGATTTTTGCATACCTGTTTTTTACTCTGTATATGTACACCACATCCATATTTTAGTGGTCAAGATATTTTTTTTTTTTCACACACCTGGTCAGTTACATGCATATTTTATCATTATCTTATACATGTAGCTTACAGCTGGCGTTCTCATGTTACACCTGCGTAGCATTATTTTATGTTGCCTTTTCGTCATGATTGTTGATCTTCTCGGGAAGGTGGAGGAACGGAAGGTGATCACGCCATAATGTGATATTATTGTTTTTATTGCGCCACCTTGAGGCATCCGCTTTGTTACATATACATGTATGTATGTGATGTGCAGCTATGTTCAGCTTGCTCAATATATCTTTGGTTTTCTGCGTTCGACTTGAATAAAGAGTTTTACTTTAAAGTTTACTTTAAAGTCTAAAGTCTACTTAAAGTCTTTAAAGTCTACTTAATTGTGGAAGATATTTATTATTCGCTTCACACCACTATGAACTCAGGTGACCTCCGCTATCTGATATAAAAAAAGTCTTCTAATCAATTCTCCCTATTGCATATAGCTCTCCGAATCTGAACGCATGCGGCGCACTATTTATTGGGGCCCAGATTCTTGGAACAGCTACTTCCGGTAAAATTCACGCGTGTAATAGAAGTGTACATTGTTCTACAGTAAACTTCGTGAGTCGCTTGTGTCATAATCTTTCATTTAATTTTGCGAATAAAAACATCATTTTATATAAATTTTTTCATATCAGCACTTCTATATTTACATGGGTTTCTTTTGCGAAGCGGCCCAATGTTGGGCTGCTGACGCAAAACAGAAAAATTACGGTATCCATGGATGAGGAACGTGACTTGGGTCAAGTTTCCCACCAACCCACAACAGCGCAAAGTGTGGAAGAATCTCCTTCGCAGAAAAGACAATTTCAAGCTAAATACGACATCTAGAATTTGTTCGAGACATTTTTCCAAGGATGACATTTTACCAGATGGCACTGCAAATACCCATCCGAGGTATTTTATTGGAACAATTTCGGACAAGACGAAGCACGAAGGGAAAGAAGTGCTTTATGCCGGAAGTAAGCGTGCCAAAGCCAAAGTGCGTGATATCGGTATCGCAAGGTGATATCGCTTGATATCAGCTATATGCGATAGGGAGAATTGTTACTTCCTACATATACTTCAATGAACCTTGATATTCAGATAAATCTGACAGAACTAAAGGAGCCAGGACCCGCTAAAGTATCAAGTGCACAATATATAGACCCGAGTCCAGGATATACATGTATGTATTACTGATTAATTTACTCATCGTAGAGAAAGTACATCAGCTTCATAAGATGCATAGCTTGTTATTGATATATTTTTTTTGGGAAATCCTATTGAATAGAAAAAAACACTCAATTAAATGAAGTGTCTGGATGGACTTACTTTGTTAATTATATATATTCTTTATCTAGAATTTGAGCTGAGCCCTGGAATGGTGATCACCCTCTCCTCTCACAACTACCCTGATTACTACCCCGATGATGCCTATGTACTCTGGTTATTCCAGTATGAAGAAGGTCTTGACACTACTGATATCGTCTACGTCATCTCATTCAGTGGAAACATCTATATTGATTACTCTGACTACCTGACAATTGGATACGGTTCAGATCCAGATAATTCATCCGTTGAGGTGTCGTATGGTAACTACTACTATGGGACACCGGATGACCTGGTCATGACTCCTGGAGATATATTCATCGAATTTGACGCTGATGACTTATACGAGTGGGGAGGATTCCAAATACAACTCCATGTTAGAAATACATCAGGTATTTAACTAATAGATTCATTTCAAGAGTTGTATCAAAGCTTAAAGATATGTTACATGTTTATATATTCAAGAACGGACACATTAGTGTCTAGTACTTTACTGAAAATGATTTCAAATCTATTCTTTTATTCACCATTATAGGGGATGTTGGAGGACTACTGCTTGTAACAGATCTGGACTTGGACACTATTCAAGCTGCTGTATTTTCCGACTTCAACATATCCTCCCTTGATTTTTCCACGCTGCCACTGTCTATCGACAACAGCCCAATTGCAGTTGATTTTGATCCTAATACGGGTACTGTTTTCTGGTCTGAACATGGATACATTAAACGAGGAGATTTGGACGGGTCAAATCAATATGTTCTCGATTACCTTGTCAGTAGTAAGTAAAACTTCCATGACAGTCAATAATTTTACAACGAATGTATGAATTTGTGTGTGTGAAAATAATAAATCCTACTTTTATATTTTCATGGATTCATATATGTGACCAGGCACCACAAAACCACCAAAAAGTCGCCAGATATGAATTTTTAGTTAAGGTCTGATTCTGAAAGAGCAGATTCTAAGCTTTAAAATGATATATAACTCATTAGCATTGGATGTTCCTAACTCACTGTACAAAGAGAAGAAAGCACAGTCCCTCATATTACTTTTGAGAAATAAGGGTTTAAAGTTTCCAATCTATTGAAGCACTCTGACTTGCAAGGTGTTGTGCTAAGGTGAAAAAAGGAGGATTAGAACTCAATAAAAATTTCTATGAAGGGATTATCAGATTGTCCTAAAACTTGGCATACTAATTAGTGATATCCTGTTCATTATAGTGCACAAGTTTCAATGCAAGACCTTACTCCGTTTAAAATTTATGGGAGATCAAAATGAGACAAGTATTCAGGGTCATAACAAAGAAAAGTAAGAGAACAAAATCCAGAGAAGACATGCATAAGTCTAATAACAAAACTGTCAAAAATACCACTTTTAGATTGTTTGGTGCCTCCAAAAACAAGTGTGAAATATTTTCTACAGAGGATAAGCAAAATGTACATATATTAGAATCAGCTATACTTTTATTTTGTTGACCCCATGGATTCGATGTTAAATTCTTAACTGAAAATAACAAGGCTCTGAAGAAGGGCAACATTTTGAAGGAAGAGTGTAAAGTTTCTTCCAGTCTTGAACTTGTTCAGTTTATATAAAATTGGAGCCCATTTCATTCTTGAAGTTGGAACTTCAGGGAAGTTTTCCACAGATATTTGATGATTTGTTTCTTCTTTGAATGTCTTGCTTTCAACTTATGATAGAGTGCCGTAGAACACCATTTTCGTTTGACTTTCCCATTCTTGTGGAATTGCAGAAATGAATTAATTTATTAATTCATTATCAAATAATGATGTTTGATATACAAGTTTGAAATAAATAACTATACACATCCTGTCCATGAAGTATGTGTTATGTATTTTCTTTCATAGCTCCGGATGGACTAGCGCTCGATTTGGTAAATCAAAGGGTTTTCTGGACCGATACAGGATACAATGAAATCAATTCTATAGCGTACAACGGCACGATGCGACAAACGATTCTTAATAGTAGTCTGAATGAACCGAGAGCGATTCTAGTACATCAACTATTAGGGTAATACAGTTCTTTTCTTATTATTTTGTACATGTATTTCTCACTTTCAATTACTGCATGCATCTATACTATGGTGGCGGTAGAGAAAATATGAAAAATAAACATAATGCGAGAGGCAAGTTTTAAAGATAACAATTTAACATTTTGTGTAAGAAAATCTCACATCTCACATTCACATCGCTTCAAATGATATACTTGGAAGCTTCAAACAAACCAATAGAGTTTTGTGTGTTAAAAGAGTAATTTGCCGCTTTTCATTCGTTTGTTTTTGAGTGTGTTTTGAAAAGGTGTTTGAAGAAAACGTCCGAATTGTTTCGAGAAAATGTGTCATCTAATCCTGTTTAGTACTGAAGGTACATGGCCACTTGCCATGATATCTCATAATGGTTTGAGGATGGCTGCAGGGATTCTCGGAATCGTATTCCCAACAAAAATATCGAAAAGAAAGGATGTATAAATGAAATGGAGATGGAATGCAGAAATTAATTGGCCTATTATTAGGATGTAATAAGAATACTGAAGTGCAACTCTCAAGTTTAGATGTCACTTTTCAACCTTCGTTTAGGGTCATGTTTTGGACAGACTGGGGGTCTCAGCCCAAGATTGAACGAGCTAATTTGGATGGCTCCAACAGGACGATCATTGTGGAAACTGGACTTGTATGGCCGAATGGACTTTCATTCAATGACGAAGGTAATTGCAAGACTGAAAAAAAATACTCTTTGTCCTTTTCAGAAAGTCTACCTTTATCAGTGTAACTGATGTGACACGATTTTAGCGAATTAATTGAACACCAACACACACACACACACACACACACATTCTTTATCAGAATGTGCAGGATGGGAAAGTACAAAAGAGTATGAAATATTATATCAAAGTCCGAAGTGATATACATGTATACATTCCCTAATGATTGTAATGAATGTGGGACAGTTGGTAGATAATCCTACCTAAGATTTATTCCTGAAGTAAAGAAATAGAAAAAAGAAAAGAAAGGTATCCACAAGACCTCTTTTTAAAAATTCTCTGTAGACATGAAGTTAAAAAAGGGATTTCCACATAGCAACTCTTGTGTTTCTTCAGATTTTTCCAGACCATGAAGTATCCCGACTCTATCTATTTCACCTTAATTGTATAACTTGTTAATTTGCCACTACTGTGTTGAATGATGATTCTTAAATTGTTTATTACTCTAGGTACTCTATTGTATTGGATTGAAGGCAATCTTAATCAACTCGAAGTCGTTGATCTATGGGGCACTAATAGGAGAACCGTTCTGTCCATGGATCTCAGTCACCCTTTTGATCTTTATGTATTCGGTGCAAACATCGTTTGGACTGATTGGGGATTCGGTGGGTTAGGATACACTACGACACATTCAGTTTACAACGGCAGCTTAAATAACCTTTATCAGAACATCTTCGAGCGGCCAGGAGGAATACACTTTTATCAAGGTAAGTCACTTGTGTAATTTTAATATAGGTACATCTTGGGTAGTATCAAAATCGTATTTGGGGTTTCTAAGACATTCACTCAAAATCAAACTGTGTAGGCCTACACATGATTTCCAGAATCCGCGGCCGGAAAAATGAATTCATATAGACCCTACTCTGCATTTTTTTTACAGACCCCAAATAGTCTACAATTAAATCTAGAATTAAGGGTACTTTTGGAAGAAGATATGTGATATAAAAGGAGAGATATTTTGGAACACACAAAATATGCTGACAGTATCATAATTTAGGTATTCTTTGGTAAAGCAGATCCTTGAGCCTTCTATAAGCCGCCTCGAAAAAATAGGTTCCTTAAAATGAGCCTCTCAGAAATTTTTTTTTAAAAGAAAGCAAAGGACTGACTTACCTTTGGGTTTTGTGGGTATTTTTTAACCTTTATTTTGTTCATGCTCCTTAATCTTTCAATAATGGAATGATGGGGAATGTTCTATGGGGGCTAATCTTATCCTAGCGGTACGCAAATTTTTCTTGATGTGATTGGTACCCTTTAAGTAGGTAGAGGTGTTGTGGATCAGTGGATAAGTCCCCAGACTGTGAACCACGAGGTCCGGGGTTCGAATCCCACTGCAGCACTAGCGTCCTTTGGCAAGACGTTAATCTACATTTGCCACTCTCCACACAGGTGTTAAATGGGTACCCGGTAGGATGGCGAAAGTTAATGTCGTTTGCTTAGCATGTGAGCGTCACTGTACTGCCCATTGCTGGAATGCTCCCCAGGGAGTGGAGAATGTGCATACATTGTGTGCGGGCGTGCCAGAATCCAATGACCGGGGTAATAATATATATCTAGCGCTTTGGGCCACTTTGGGAAAGGCGCGTTATAAATGCCAGGTAGTATTATTATTATTATTATTTAAGAGTTCATCATGATGAACATTGTTTGAAAATGTTTACACCAACTGCTCTTTACATGATAATTAGTATTTAGTTACTCATCAATCACATCTATGATACTGTTTAGTCAGATGATTGTATTGAGGTATTAAATGGACCTAATTAAGATCAGACCACATAAGAAGATAAATATTTGATGTACACTCTATGCATATAGTATATACTTAAACAGATATTTTAAAACAGTCTGAATTGCCATAGGTTTGATACATTGACGACCCGGTTCCCTATGGCAATGCATGTGTTAATAATTCTTCAGTAGGATATTTAAAGATATTTTATCATTGCTTCTCTTAAAGATTTGCTCTCCTGAATCATTTATCAGTGTGCCATCAATACGCGCGATGATGAATCTGTACGTAATTAAGGATTACATCATATTCATAATCATGTAATATTGATGAGGGATTATGGTGTATTTGTTTCTTTTATTTTTTTTAATACAGGGGACATCACACTACCTATACCAGTAGAACAATCCACATCCTTGCCGACTACTCTTCCAGGTATGTCAAAATATCCACAGTGCCAATTGTACACCTATATCTAAGTCGTGAAGATCATTGCAGTTTAAACAAGAGCTACTAGCAACACAGCAAAAGCATGAAAGCATTGATGAACATGGCCAGTAGATTTTCGTTATTTTATTTACGGTACACTGTACCTTTAAAACATAGTTTGGGCCTAAAATTGCTCTTGATGACAATAGAGTAAGTGGACAAAATCTAAGAAAGTTATTGGTTTGACAAGTGACCACATATTGTGTATGTAATATTTCCAACATAAAAACTTTTAATATGGTCATGTTTTAAGTACAAGGAAATAGTTTAACATGTAAAAAAAAAATACATCTTTGTTAAAATGGTACTAGGATACATTAAAAAAAAATTCTTTAGAAAGGCGAGGTTCGGTAATAATTCCTTACCATGCAAGAGAGGGATATGATGACAGAAAGTTTCAGTTTCTTTTTAATAGTGCAATTTTCCTGACGATGAGAAATCAAGTTACTGACAATGCAAGAAAGTGTATGACACTTTTTGAATGAAATTCTCCAGATGCAAACATGGTAAAATACTGTTATTCCTGTCCATTCAATGCAATTCAAGTTTATATTCCAGTAATTTTTGTCACATTTTACAAAATATTCAAGTAATATACAAAATAAAATAATCATCATTCAAGATCAGTGTAATAGAAGGGGAAAGTCACTAATCGCTTTAGGCAGGAACTTGTGTCGGGTACGCGTCGGTACACAATGCCATGCAACAGAGGGGTATGACTCAAAAAAGTGTCTCGTTTTATTAAAACTTAACAGTGTGTCCCAGAAATATATGAAAACCTAACACAAAGGATTATTGTGACTACACTATGGCCGGAATTCACAAAGGTGGTTTCAGTCAAATCCATGGTTTCAACAGTGGTTTGAAACCATGGATTAGACCACGGTTTCACTTTTGCGATTCACAAAGGTGGTTTCAAGTGAATCCATGGTTTCACCCACGGATTTTACGTCATCATTTTGAGTCAACTGTTTGGGGTGGTCCGAAACCGTGGATTCAGGTGAAACCACGGTTTTAACCAATCAGAGTGCAGCATTTAGGCTGTAGACATAAATCATCAACCGGCCGGCCGGCTGATCATGATCGATCGTGAACGCTGCGGAAAGAAATTTTCTCGCAACAAATATTGAGGAGCTAGCATACTTTCCCGAGCCCAAGCTGGAAGGAAATCGTAAGTAATTTACCGATTCCGAGTGATAACTAATTTAGAAATTTCTTTTCTTCGTATCTGTACGTATCGTGTTGCGCAGAAAAGTAAAAATTACTTCATAAAAGCATGCTGTTTGGAGCCTAGCGCCAGTGTGCAGCTGGTGGAGAAAAAAAAAATCGCACTCTGGTTAATTCTTTAGTCCCAGGCGTGTATTTTGGTGTCCCTGATCACAACAAACAAAGACGAGTCTGAGACTGAAGAAAGTCGAGGTCATGTCATCAGGTAACCTGGCATTCTTGTAAATAGGCCTCGACTATTTAGTAGTATCCAGCATGTATTATTTTGTATGGATTTTCATCAAAATTTCACCATTATTGGGGAGTCGATGAACAAGACATTGCACATTTTACTTGGTTGCTAAAAATCAACGCCCACGCACGTCGTAGGCCTAGGCTTAGTCTATTTAATCCAATTCCAGAGTCCGACTCGAGGCCAGTTGAGTTAGGCTAATCTATGATTATGAATGAATGATTCAAAAAATTAGGTGGTCAGCAACATGTCAATGTCCAGACTCTGCTCGAGATCCTGGTTTAAAAGCAAGATCTATTCAATCTTTCACCCAAATTGATTTTGAGTAAAATGAGACCAAGGGAACTATAAATATAATAAATTAATCTGAGTCTGACCCCCCCCCCCCCCCCCCGGGACCCTGTGTGCTACAGTCACTGCTATGTTTGTGTTTTGCTTTGCCTTCGGCTGAAATTGTAATTGTATGTAAAGTCTAATGTCATAAACTAAAGCTAGAATCTAAGATGTACATGTACATTGTAGAGCATGATGTAGGAATCTCAATTTTTGCGAACTTGTATACCCATCTGTAATGTCATGAATGTAAGATACCATCACAGGAATGTTCACAAAAATTTAGATTATTACTTACAGCTTCAGCTGGATGCATCAATGCACATATAAAGCAGAACGAAGCACAAAGGCAGATTAAGCAGCACACATTAGATGGGAGGGACTGTAATGAGCGACAATATCGGAGACGGTATGATATCAAGGTTCCATTGATCCCACTCATAGTCATAGGCCCAAACTTATGCGGGACTAGCAAACATTCACTGTTTCAGCAGTCAAAGACAGACATCAAATTTGCTCAAATTTTCTTATATTTTCTTATATTTTGATCTTCCCTCTAATTCTAAATTTCTAACACCATTTTCCATACAGACAGCTGCCAGACCACAACGAGGTCTTGTAGACCGGAGGAATCCATTTGAATTGTATGACGACACTGCATTCTGCCTCATTAACATACTGGAAGGGGATGAGGAGGAAGGAAAAAGTCCACTACATGTGATCTTGCAGGTATTGGCCTCTCTATTTTGTACACAGAATTTCACATCTTCTTCATTTTCAAGAAAAATTGAAATTCTTTTGAATTGTTGTTTGAGTATGACATGACTTCATCAATTCTGAAAGCAATTTGGAAAGAATTATGTTGATTCCTAATTTGAAATTTCATATTAATCATTTTTTTAAAATTTATACACAAAATGAATGGAGAGTTGTCCACGATGACATCACAGATGCTGGCAAAGTTGCCAACTCAAGGATCCCCATGATAGGGATTTACTGTAACTTTAAAAAGTCATAACTATTGAATGGATTGTCCGATTTTGCTCCAACTTTCACTATTTACTATTCTTGGTCATCCCCATTCACTTATAGCATACTGATGCCTGGGTTTCATTCCCCTTTAATTTTGTTGTAGCTTATAATTATTAAATCACAAATTGATTACATTTTTTCTGCAAAATTTTTTTCCTTACTTTGTATATAATATATTTCTCTTTTTTTTTCATAAATTAAAATTCAATATTTCTGATAAAGTATTTTTCAGCCCACTATCTGTTGATACGTTGTCATTTACAGGGTCATTCCATAGGATGCTTGGTCACTGTGATGGGGCATCAATATCACAATCATCTGTTTGCAGAGACCAAAATGAGGCTTCCAAAGCTAACGCAAGGAGGAGAAAATAATGGCGTTCCCAACTATGAGAGAAGAGGTTGAATCCACCAACCAACGGACTAGGGTTAAAGTACAGTAACATTGTAGAAGAACGCAGTTACAAACTCTTTATAACAACGTTATCTCTCTGGTCCTACATCTTTGTAATATACTTTTTAAAACCCTAATATAGCAAAGCTTTGATATTTCCTTAATCCAGAAGAGCAGTGGTGTAAAAGGGAGGTGGGGGGGGGGGGGAGGAGGGGCATAGGAGGCACATGCTCTCCATTGCCTTGAAAAAAATATACACACATACAAAACCCTCTTGTTTCCGCTTGTAGTCGTCTCCCCCCCCCCCCTCCGAAAAAAAAAGTACAGAGGAGTTTGTTGTAACGAGGTTTGCCTGTAGTTACATAGATAATTATGTTTCTTTGACATATGTGAATTGCAGTGTATCATAGTCAGATTTGTATTGAATATTTTGATTCATAATCATAATATCAAAATTTAAATATTTTCGGAAATTTTGTTTAAAAATATATTGGAATAAGAAGAGAAATTCCCATTGTGTACAATCCTATATAGGGTTTCCTGAATTCAGATATTTAGATGAAAACTGCACATTGTCTTGATCGTGCAAAAATTGAGAAGAAAATAAAAAGTACATGTAGATAATGAATTTTTTGCAAGATTGAAAACTAAACTAAATTATTTTTGAAGAAGTTGATTTCCAGAACTAAATTATATTTCAGTGTATTGTACATTCTTATTATAATTTCATAAGTACATTCTTATTATAATTTCATATTAAGTGAAATCTGGGAAATAGACCTGTTTACTAAGTGTTCAAATTTTATGCATACCTTTGAAACAAAGGTTGTTCTTGACAACCTGAAAGCTTGCCAGAGGCTTTCCAGACATAGCAACAAGTAATGTATGAAAACTGTATTCCAAGTATTGTAGTTCATTCTTTAAAAACAGGTTAATGGAATACCTCGTTACTAGGTCCCCAGGAAAGAAACATCCATAAATTTGAATCACTTAGTAAACAGGTCTATTGTCTTTTAAAATACCTGTATTATGTTCACCTCAAAATGTGAGTCATAAATATTACATGAATTTCATAATCATAGTATCGTTTATAAATGAAATATTTCTTAAAACCTCTAAGAACTGTAATACTCTTAATAGATTTACAATAGACTTTTATGCAGGGGCGGATCCAGGATTGAGTATAAGAGGGGGCACACAAATGAAGGTTTGTCAACTTTTGGAAAAGGTAGACCCGTATTTTTTGGGTCTCAGCAGCTTTTCGAAAAGTCGCTCAATATGGGGCGGGGGGGGGGGTTTGGCAAAAAAAAAATTCGCCAGACCTTCAAAATTCGCTCAGTGGGGGGGGGGGGGGGTTATGGGGGTCCAGTTCCCCTCCATAATTCCTTGACAAGCCAAAAAAAAAAATCTTCATTCTAAAAGGTGGGAGAAAATGACGGATCGTCTATGGTGGAAATGCATAGTTTTCTTCCAAAAGGGGGGGGGGGGCACGGCCCAGGAGTGCCCCCCTAGATCCGCCAATGTTTTATGTACATAGGTAGTCATATTATTTATTCCATGAATCAATGCATAACTTATTTAACCTTTAACTATTAATGGAAAATATATGTATATAAATGTTTTTAATGTATTTTATGTAACAGAAATATGACAAATATGTAATATTAAATTGCTGAAAATAGGTTACTCTATAACAACTTTACATTTTATACTATACTTTGTATCGTAAAGGCCTCACATTGGTAGTCATGTTACTTTCTGGCAAGATGTGAATGATGTCATGGTATTTTGTGTTTGGTGTTGATGTTGAGGCAATGTAAATATGCTTGATAAAGAATCTAATGGGGGATATCGCACTAACTTGCTAAAGAAATTGTTAATTTATGTTGATAATGATCTTGGGAGGCTATGATTGAAGATGGCAGCATGTTGGATTTGTTGATATGATGCTTTCCTCTTGTGAGATCATGGTGTAAGATGGGGGGGGGGGGGGGACTTTGTGCAGATGTTTGTGGGTGTACGCATGTAATCATTACCAACCACTTTACTTTCCCATCCTATTGCATAAAAGATTCTCAATGAAAAAAGTCTTAAAATGTCACTGGCAAAATCAGGGGCTGATGCAGGGTTGACCAGTAGGGGTGGGGGCCACGATTCTGACAAAAATCTCACGTGACGAGGAAAAAAAAAAGGGTCCCCGCTATTTATGGAGCAGTGTTTCTTCCAAAATTCTCTGACAAGCAAAAAAGGGGGTCCTCACTCCAATCACACCCCCTTGAAAATAAGAGGGTGCGCCGACTATGTTTAAAACAGTTTTCTATTGTCTTTTTCCAAAATGTTCAAATGGGGGGGGGGCGCCCCCTCCCATAATTATATATATATGATAGGCCTACCGTACTGTTGAAAAAATTCCTGAATCTACAATTTACAATAATCCTCAGAACAATAAAGCCCCAATCCTTGCAAATACATGAATGGACTTTAATATTTGTCTCTGAATTAAATTCAAAAATTGAGAATGAACTATGTCATATACTGTACATGTCAAGTACGATAAATTCAAAGAAAATTTACATTTCACTTTTAGTTTTGTAGACATGTGTGATCTTTAATAAGACACCGTGTAGATGCCCAGAGTTGGCCATAAGCGTCTTATTCATACTATGACAAAATCCTTGTCATTTTCGTCCTTAAATAGTTTTTTGAAAAACAAATTTTCAAATACAGCACTCTTGAATATAAATGATTTGATTGCAGGCGAGTCGGACCCTCCAGATCCAGCTCGTACACTATCGCGGTCTACGTCTCTGCAATTAATAGCAGGCTACTTGTTGAATAAAGTAACTGGGCTAGCTGTGCGCGCAGATCGGACAACAACGCGTCGATCGATATGGTGCTTGTTACTACTACTCGGGAGAGACAAGCGCAGGAAGGATCATGCAAAATACGCCCTGCGCCCTGCGATACACGTCCTTGTTTATTCAAAAAAACACGACAATAAATTGTAAAGGAAAACTCGGTATACTGGTTGGATCATTCTTACTGAGCATGCTCAGTGCAGTGCAAAAAAGGGGAAATCCCTACCTCCGGTTGCAACCGGAGTTTCAAACCGTGGTTTCGACAGTGGGTCTGCTTGAAACCGTGGATTTTTGAGTCCACTGTTTGTGAATCACAGACTCGGTGAAACCATGGTTTCGGGTGAAACCGTGGTTTCAAAAATCCATGGATTCTTGAAACCACGGTTTCAAATGAAACCACCTTTGTGAATTCGGGCCTATGTGATCTATGACTGTCACAATAATTATCTTCCATAGACTAGAAGTATGCTTTTAAATGATACCTTGATGGCGTACATCCGTACATGCCTTACCGAGCAGCATCATTTTGAAAATCACATGTTAAAACTCAGTTGTGCCAGATTTGGGTGAAACCGTGAAAAAGTTAGGATCACATGCGGACATGACCTGAATGAAGCATGACTTTTAAAAACCCTATGAGAAGACTGTTTTCATCATTCTGTTTAATTCAATAATGAGGGTAAGGATAACACCCTCATCATGAAATAAAGGATGGTCAATGTGGGGATGGGGGGGGGGGAGGCACCTTTTCCATCACAGGAGGGGCACGTTTTCATCTTTTGAGGGATATTTATTGATTATGGGAAATTTTTAGGCCGTACGCCCCTTCCACCACTGGATATTTGTATTGACCCGTGTTTTAAGAATTTCTGATTGAGTGCATATCATCACACAAGGAAATTTAGTAAGGTATCATATCTCTTAAACGTGGTATTTCCCTTACGTCATGTTCGAATGTGATACTAATGTTTTCACGGTTTTACCCATATCTGGCACAACTGAGTTTTTACTGAGTCATTTTAAAAATAATGCTGCTCGGTAAAGCATTTAAAAGCAGAATACTTCTAGTTTATGGAAAATAGATAATTATTGTCATAGAGCACATAGTGTCGTCACAACAACCCTTTGTTTTAGTGTTTCGGTTTTTTCTGGGATGCACTGTATAACACAAAAAAAATCTTCTATTTTGTTATCTAGGTTTCACCACAGAAATACCAACCATATCACCTAAAGCTTTCTTGATAACTCCAAGAAAAAGGCTTCAACCATAAATACTGAAAACTTTTTTTTCTTAACATACCCCACAGGTGGAACATGTCAGATTAGCTGTTGCCTTGAGTCTGGTGCACCATGTCAAGTTGGTGGTTGCTGGTGTGATGATTTGTGCATTGACAATGGTGACTGCTGCCCTGATTATCAAACAGTTTGCCCAAATCTCGTAACTCCAGTCACAGGTAGGAATATTAGAACGACATGTAATTGCTTTTAATACACTGGGTCAGTAGCCTTGATATGTTACAGTTCTTCATTTCAGTGATCAAATGAGAACTGGTATGCTCCGCATGTTGTTAATATATAACCAACGTTGGTATGTTATTAAAAGGTACAACAACGCCTGTGACCTTGAAATTTATTCCATGGTAGAGATGTCTTAACAAGGTATTCGTACATTTGAAGACATGGATGACTAAAAACCAACACTTTCAAAAGTCGTGTCAAGTTCCCTTGTCCCAAATTTGGACTGCTGCAACGAATTAAGCCATAGACTCGTATTCCTGCATTGATGATTCATGTTTAAAGTAAGTAATAAAAGTTCACTTAATCTGAGCTCTCAAAGGGCCTTGATCCAGTGTGTCCTAATATTGTTTCATAGGCTAGTATGAATTCATACTGAACAGTGTGCAAACTTCTTGTCTTTATAATAATGATAATAGTAATAATTGCATTTCTATAGCGCTCTTACAAACTATAAGTTGTTTCACAGCGCTTTACATCAATAACAACAAATTAAAAAATATAACGATTAAAAAGGTAGTGAAAGAACGACATCTTTAATATCTTGTTTCAACCATCTGCTTAATTATTGTCATAGAGCACATAGTGTTGTCACAACAACCCTTTGTTTTAGTGTTTCATTTTTTCTGGGACGCACTGTATAACATAAATACATTCTACTATTTTGTTATCTAGGTTTCACCACAGAAATACCAACCATATCACCAAATGAGACAAAAATAGGTAATCCTTTTTTCTTTGCATCTATTATGCTATAACATTCAATGCAACATGTATTGATGTTTCATCATTTCGTTTGTAAATGCACAGGAGTGACCTGTTTAACTTATTTTAATAGTTACATAACTACATGTACATCTAGTTTCATATGATAATTATAATCATTTGATCAGAATTGTCCTTTATTCTAAAGGACGAAATGCAATTTAAATGGTGTAGATGATTTAATTGTTCTCTTATATTTTGAAACCCAGCGCAATGACAGACACAAAAACACATAGCTTTACTGATATAAAGGCATGGGGGCGTACTTATTGAAATGCCTGCTCCAGAATTGTATCTTCATTGTCAAATCTTTGACACTGATATAACACAGATGTTTACGTAAACCTGACTGATGGTGAGACACGGATCATCTCGTCACCAAACTTTCCTTCTAATTACCCAAACGATGCCCACTGTAACTGGTACATCACGATTCCGTCAAACTCCTCCCTGTTCATCCTGTTCATCGCATTCAGCCTTGAAAGTTCCTACGACTATCTAAGCATAGGAAGTGGTCACTCTCCGGGACTTATGCAACTGAATAGGTTCACTGGACAACGATTACCCTGGAACCTAAGGTTTGTGCAAATAAAATATTCTCCTCTTTAAACTTCCTTTTATATTGCGTTAATGTTCTCCTTCTTATATTGATTTCCTCCGCTTGGCAAAGAACTTGGCTTGCATTTAACTTCCTTTGTTGCATGAATGTTATATCGTAAAACATATGCGGATATGAGCAAAAGTTCAGGGAACAACTCATATAGCGTTCGCCTACTTTGTGAACGAAATAAAAGGAAATGAGAGAATAATGAGAGATTAAGTTCTACATGCGCCTTGAGCACTCCACGGAGTGGATTTGGTGCTATTAAAGTTACATTTATTATTATTATTATTATAATGGTTGAGATTCCCCACTCCTGTTCTTTTTTAACCACTAGGCCACAGAGACGGGTTAATGGTTTTTGCAACATCAATTTCACAAGTCAGGGACCTGTTTACTGGTCAAGAGGCCCCGTTTTGAAGACTTTGAGAGAGACTACAACTTTAAAACTTGTATTTTCCCAAAGTTTCACCCTATTTTTATTTCAGCAAAAGAAAATTTTGTCAATACTGAATACTGAACGCAAGCCCCTAAAGCGGCCGCCATGACACTGTAAAATTTGGGCATGATTTGAACGCGCCCGAAGCCCCTATGCAAGATGCTTCCCTACCGTGTTATGCTTTACACGCAAGTAAAATAAAAATGTGGATCAGTGTCAGGCATGCGCATTAAGAAAGGTCAAATCCGCTTAATTTATTCATGTATGGTAATGTATTCATCACTTGGCTAATGACGGCGCATCGATAATTGAATGGGCATCATTCATATGGTGTCATTAAATCTTTATGATAATTAGGACCCAACATGTGATTACTAATAGCTAATTGATAGGATTTTCAGCACAAAAGGGTCGAGTTGTCTACCGTAGTTATTTATACGTGTTGTTCATATTTATCACGTCTCACGAATTAAGAGAAAAACTTTTTCATTCTAAATATAAAGTAATTTTTCAAAGAAATTAATAAATTTACTCTCTTGGACCAGTAGGATAAAGAAGTTATAAAAACGGGGGGGGGGGGGGGGGGGGGGGATGATGGAAGGCAAAAGTAAGAATAAAATATTAGGTGTAGGGGAAGAGGTATCCTTAGGTTTTCTTAAGGAGCAACTTTCTCATTGCTGCCAAGTTTGTGAATCTCGTAGTCTTGTGAATACCTTTCAAAGAGAATCATGAACCTTGAAAATTCAGCCATTTTAATTGACCTGAACTGATTTAAAATACTTCACCTTTATTCTTCACTTTCTCTCTCTCTCTCTCTCTCACCCCACCCCTTCTTCTCTCTCACCCCACCCTTCTTCTCTCTCACCCCCACCCCTTCTTCTCTCTCACCCCCACCCCTTCTTCTCTCTCACCCCCACCCCTTCTTCTCTCTCACCCCCACCCCTTCTTCTCTCTCACCCCACCCCTTCTTCTCTCTCACCCCACCCCTTCTTCTCTCTCACCCCACCCCTTCTCTCTCACCCCACCCCTTCTTCTCTCTCACCCCACCCCTTCTTCTCTCTCACCCCACCCCTTCTTCTCTCTCACCCCCACCCCTTCTCTCTCACCCCACCCCTTCTTCTCCCTCACCCCACCCCTTCTTCTCCCTCACCCCCCCCTTCTTCTCCCTCACCCCACCCCTTCTTCTCTCTCACCCCCACCCCTTCTTCTCTCTCACCCCCACCCCTTCTTCTCTCTCACCCCCACCCCTTCTTCTCTCTCACCCCCACCCCTTCTTCTCTCTTTCCTTTTCACCAAATCTTCTCACTTTCACCTATTCTCATCTTTTCTTTCCTTCCCTCTCTCTCTCTTATACATACACCTCCATCACACATCTATGCCCTGACGAGACTTGAACTCGAGTCACCTACATGACAAGCGCATCGTTTTTCCAAATGCGCTGCACAAGCAACTGCAAGTCAGGTTCGCTCGTTTTATTATATCCCTACAATTAATTTTCATGAATATTCATGCCGATTAGTCTTGATGGAATAAACCGTATTTGTCACTTCAATGTGGGGCTTAAATACTGCCCTCTCTCGTCGGTGGCGCAAGTCGTGACAGAAAAAAAAATAGCTTCCCGGTGGAGGCATTTATTTAACGTTTGTAAGAAAGGGAGGACAGCAATGGGGAAATTTGATTACGCTGCACTTCCATTTTCTGATTTTCCTATTTGCAATTTATATGAGAGTTGCTAAAGCCTTTAGTTTTCTTCACACTTACACACAGGTGCACACACCCACACGCACGCACACACACACGTTTACATGGCTTTACTTCCGAGGACAACTATTGTTCCTCTATTGTTACTCGTCCTCGGACAGTCGACGGAATAAGGCATAAATTCATTGTTCGACGTTCGAGGACTATTGTCCGCCTTCCGAGGACCATTGTTGTCATGATTTTTTTTTTGTTCTCTGTCCGAAAATGTCCTCGGACATAATGCTAAACAAACGCACACACACACGCACAAACGCCCACACACACAAACGCCCACACACACAAATGCCCACACACTCATATGTATGTACATATATACATGTCTATATGTATACCTCATGTATGCATGCAGTGAATTATCCTGACAATATCCAACTTTCTTTTTCTTTCATAGCTTGCCAACAACCAGAAGTTGGATGCAGTTCACAAGTGATTACAGTGTAACATATCAGGGATTTCAGCTGGAGCTAAGTGCCATCCATCCAACTTTAGGTGAACACATTTTACATGACAGAGAATCTGTCATTTTCTGTGAAATTTCAGTATAACACACTAACCTAGATAATTTTGTGATATCATATAATTGTGAAAAATCACTGGCTGTGTCCCGGTGATAAATGGGGGAAGGGCAAGTAGAGGTTCCTTCATCTATGGCTGGTTGAAAAAATATATCGATCAGGTCTAATCTAGCAAGAAGCCAAAGGTGTGTTGATGTGTTGATGCCCTGCATACAGGAGAACTGGAGAATCTAACTCGTACCCCGAGATCTGGAAGAGAACATTGTTTCATGTCAGGAAGGGCAAAAATAGAAAGTTATTCATCATTTTCAACTTGCTGATATTTTTTAATAAAGGCTGAATAATACGGACAACCTGAACTGTCAAAAGGTTATTATAATATACATGTAATTAGAACAATATAATGCAGTATATTTTTACATGACACATGCCAACCAAGTCTTATGTTATATTTAATTTTTAAAATGCTATTTGTTGTTTCTGCAAATTTTTTTTATTGATTTGGTGATTTTCTATACATGTATTATACAGGGTGTCCCAACGGGTCTTTTAGATGTGCTAACTATATATGCATTTCGAATACATTGACTTGTGACGGATATGACAACTGTGGTGACTTTTCTGATGAGGAGTATTGCCGTAAGTATACAGTTTAATTATATTGTTAAATACTAAATATATATGGGTGAGTTCAAGGTACATGTCTGTCTCATAACAAGTGTTATGGAATTGTATTATGAAATTGGGAACATAAATTGACATAAAAATATCAGTTAACTTGACATTTTATTTCATCCAAGCTCTCGGAGGGCTACCAGCTTGATACAGACATCACTTATACTTAAATCTTGGGTGTGGTCTGTAATGTATTTAACCAATACATGTAGTTTAGACTTGCCAATATATATTATATATATTGAAATATTTCTCTTTTATTCAATTCCTTTTTAAAATATTTTCTAAAAGATTACACTTAAACTGAAATTCCTTAATCTGTATTGTGGTTGAACGAGACTAAAACTATCAGTATTCTTTAATTTTATGAATAAACATCCATATTCATACAAAGTGTCACAAAAACTGAAGTGGAAATGAAGTTGAAATTCAAATCAAACCTGTGCATTTTAGTCTTCCAGATTTTAAACTCTATCTTTCGATACCATTAAAGCTATGGTCACAACCCAAAAAATTAGCCGGTCACCGCTATTAAGGTTTTAGTGCGGAGTTAAAATTCTGCTGCAACCTAATCGAGCGGTCGCCGTTGAGCGATTTAGGTCAAAGGCTGCCGAGTGGTCAGCGACGGCCGCCGCTGGGAGTTCAGTTGTCGCGAGTTCAAAATCAGCAGGTGGCCGGTTGGAGACCTGCCCACAATCGCCCAAAATCGTTTGCCGAAATTCCAGCAGCGCCCGGGCGCGTCTTTTTTCTGTCAGGACTTGCGCCACCGACAGCAGAGGGTAGTATTTTAGCGTCAACAGAGCGCGTTGATAGAGAGAGTTGTGACACGCGCATAATAAGCCTACGTCTACGCGCTCTTTGTTTAAAACATGGCGGATCATGGAGCTCCCAATAGTTCCCTTTCACGTACATTCTCTACGAGAGGGAACTTTTTGAAGCTCCATGAAATGACTGACCAATCAGAAGAGACCTCCAGTGTCAGGACTCTCTGTATGGATAGCTCTGAGCGTCAAGAGACCCCTTTGGGAGAGACTACAACTTAAAGACTTGTATTTGTAAATTCCTAGACCCTAACCCTATGCCTGACGAGACTCAAACTCGGGATACTTTCTTGCAAAGCACAAGGTATATCCGAATGCACCACACAGAGAACTGCAAGTTTTGGTTCGCTCATTTTATTATATCCCTACAATTTGTTTTTCATGAATATTCGTGCCGACTAGTCTTGACAGAAAAAGGTCTATTGCCACCCCTTTTGACCAGAGCCATCCATACATACATGTATGGATGGCTCTGCTTTTGACACTCAAATACTGCCCTCTCTCTTTGGTGGCGCAAGTCCTGACAGAAAAAAATAGCCACCCGGGCAGGCTACAACTCGGTCGGTCGCTGCTCTGATTTGTGACCAAAGCAGTCCCTTTTCTTCTCAACCCTATTGTCATGCTGGTTGCTGTACACGTCTCCGACCTGTACCGTACTAATCAAAAGATCTTGCTGATTTTCTACTAAACTTTCCTTTTTTCTACCGAACAGCCCCATGTGTGCCTGTAAATGATGTTTGTGGACAGTTACCATACAGCCGTACTTACTTTCCGAATCCGTTTGCTGAAAATGCCGCAGTGGCAATTGGATTGATTGATCTTGTGAGTATAGCTATAATGCTCGTTTCAATATTCCTCTGTTTGTCTAGATATCACTTCTTAGCCAGTAGAACACTAAAGCCAATGTAAGCATTTAACAGATTAACTTTTTAAACCCTCCTTATCCGTTGTCCCCGTTATTTGTAAAGGGTTATATCAAAAAAAGATTTTTAGAGTTGGGATTTATATGAACAAAGGTAATTTATTATATCCCCAATGTAAAATCCATTTTGCTTAAATGTACCAAATTGGTTATATCAGTAGTAACAAAATTGTCCTTTTTCTAACCCTTTCGTTTTTTTAATCAGGGGCGTCGATCCGTTTTTTGGATGGGGGGGGGGGGGCAAGACAGCCTAATGTAACAATGTTCATTTTGCACATAATTTTTTTTAACGCCTCTTAACAACCCCATACCAGCTACTCCGCGTAGGGTTGTGGAGCGTCTTTCAAAGTGAGGGTTGCACCAGCAAAAAAGGGCATTTTTAGGGGAAAAGTGGGCAACTACAAGAGGTGAACATGGAGCAAAAAAGGGACAATTTTGTGACATTCGTATTACCCTTCAGTCTAATTAACATGATTAATTCATAATTTATCATCATCTTCTTCCTTTTTATTGTGGTTCTGCATGGACACTTCTTCAGCCTCTCCAATTAACAGTTGTGTGTGATGGTCTAATTATAGATGTGCGAGCGAGCAAAAATTTTCAGACTTTTTTTCTAGTGCTAAAGTCCTTTGTGCATTATTGACAACGATTGACCGCAATGAAAACGACAACAGCAAATTAATTTGGGGGAATGTCGAATGATTTAGGATTACATTGACATTCAACATACATGTAGTTGTAGAAATGTGGGCACCTGTTACTATATAAAGCCGCACCGATTCTTTGAAGCTAGATATGTCTCTCTTTGTAGAAAACATTGGCGATTATAGGTAAAAGGGGGCATTTATCCGAAGAGGAAAGGGCACTTATCAGAGGTGGAAAGGGGCACTTATACGAGCTGAAAGGGGGCACTTATTAGAAGGGAAAAGGGGCACCTATCAGAAGTAAAATTGCACTTCTATCAGAAGGAGAAAAAAAGCACTTATTAGAGAGTTAAGGAGGCAAATATCAGTTTTGAAAAGGGGCACTTATCAGAAAGAGAAAAAAGGGCACTTATCAGAAGAGGAAAGGGCACTTATTAGATCAACTCCCATGTTTGTAATTTTTTTGCCAATTCAACCCACCATGGACATAATTCCACATGTTGTGGTTTTGCTTACTACCCCTTGATTTATGGTCCTTAGAATATCCCAAATGCACAAGCAGATAGATCAATATTTTTTGCATAGCTTGTCTTTATTTTTGTTGCCTCAACTATAATGATGTTTCTATGGTACTAAAATGGTAGGAAATTTTAAAAAAGATTAAATTTTCAACACATTGACCTGGAAAAATCACCTTTTCCATTCATTTCTTTATAACGTTTTGTAATTTTTGTCAGTCTTTGATTCAACTGTTATTCAAATACATGGATTTCCATTCGGGATTGATGACTGTTTTGGCATAGCTCTGGAACGTGGCACCACAAGACAAATGTATATGATTGATGCCAGTTTTTAAAAAATTATTCTAGCCCATGAAATAGATGATAGATGAGAAACAAAAGTTCATCTATTTTTACTCAGGTCCCCTTCGTAAGTGGATGTCATCCGAGATTCATGGACCTTGCATGCAACATTTTATTTCCTGAGTGCATCCATCATGGCCCAACGCAGCGCCTGTGTTACTCAACTTGTATGAATATCACAGTAAACTGTCGTGATGTATTTGAGATGATGACAGCGATTTCTTGGCCAGTGGACTGTGAGGAATTCTCTTACGCAAGGCCAATCTCTAATGGGTATTGCCTGGGAGACAAAGGAGGTAGGTTACTTATTACATAACATTGGGTAAAATGAGACATGTACACCACTCCTGGCTAATGGGGGGGGGGGGGGGCAGGGGAAGGGGAATGCATCCCTTTGGAAAAATCTGGTAAAATCCTTTATAATTACCAAACCACAATATAACAATGTATTTTCTCATGAGTGTTCCTAAATGAAAAGGTGACAAATTCAAATGCTAATTCTATTATCGGTCTGTCGCTAAGCTCCCCAGCAGGACAACTTTATTTAGCTTCAGTGCAGTTATTCAAATTTTCTGAAGATATGATAAATAATGTGCAAATTGTAATTTTCAGTATAATATCATAGCATTCATGCACTGTACTACCAAAAGATACAATGAACATTTATACCGAGTGTCCCAAGAAAAGTGATGCACTTTTAAAACGGCCCCAAATAAATAATTTTAGTGAATTTTTTGAAATTTTTAAATATATATGGATAGCTGTAGGTCTCTTCTATCACATAACACCAAAAAGTCCAAAAATATTTCATGCGTGGGTGAGCACTGCCCACTTTTGTAAAGGACGTGAAAATTGGGTTGCGCAGGAATTCACTATCCAGTTTGGCTGAGATGAAGTTCTCCAGCTTAGAAATTGCTTATACATGTACATGGTATGATGAGTTTATGATAGATTATGATGGATATGGGTTTGTGCGGTGTATGACATGGTGTTATGTAATCAAAAGTTAATTCATCAGTGATCATAATTTGACTGTGGAAGTTTTAAAAGCATTACCCGCCGTTGATCTGTGGTAATTGATAATGAATTATTAGGGCTGGGATTTTTGATCAGTATGGCATGTTTTATGTCACCATTATTCAGGAACAGAAATTGGATAATTCTGAATCAAACACTGATTCAATCAATCAGTCAATCAAACACTGATTCAATCAGTCAATCAATCAGTCATGAATCAATCAATCAACAAAAAAACATACAATCAAACAACCAATCAATCAACCAAATGTGTATTAATTAGCAAACTTTCTTTATGGCAAATGAGTTTTGAAAATGGTAGAGTTTGGGGCAAGGAAAGATGGGATGAATTGTTTGGAATGGAGCAAAATGCCTACGAATGGACCTATGACAATGAAAAAACCCCTGGAATTGTGACACGTCAACACACAAACACACACACACACATCTATGTTTTCTATTGTTCGAATTTCAACCGATGACTCCACTATTGAATTGCGTCACAAAATTCATTGACGGAATAAACCTCACCAATTGTTGACAACCGATGACCTATTGAATTACTACCAATGACCCATTCAATTCAATTCAAAATGGTTTTTTAGAATACTTTCTTTGCGGCAAAAGCCGAATTGCAAAAGTTTACAAGACATTTCAACAATTACAATAGCAATAGATTAAAATAATAACTTAGCAATACAAATAATCAAATATATGGCATATTAAAACATGATAAATTAATAAAAGATCGATACACATTAGCATATGAAATATACATGTATATCTAATAGGTAATTATAATATAATCTTCATTCTTCTTCGGGTTTTTTATAATGCAATAAGGGCATAAATGAAACTTGGGTTCGTGTGCATATGTTTGTAATAAAGAAAGGGAAAGAACAGTATGGAGAGATAGAAAGTGAAAGCAAGAGAGAGAGAGAAAGAGAGAGAAAAAATAAAGAGTGTTATATAGATAGGGAGAGAGAGAGAAGAAGAAGAGAGGGAGAAAGGGTTCACACCCAGTTAAGCTAAAATTTTCCAAATGAAATATTGAAAAAGGCAAAACATGGTAATTTTTAATTAAAAATAAATGTATATATATTCACATTCATTGATACAAATAGGTTCAATGAATGAGAAAAGAAATTGGAAAGAAGATGGGAAGAAAAAATAGGAAAGAGAGAGAGGGGCAAGCTGAGGTATAAGGGACAGACAGACAGAGAGAGAGAGAAGGGAGAAGATGCAATAAGATTACTCTCTAATAGATTGGAAGAGGTTCATCGTCGTGAAAAATAATTGAAGAGAGTTAATCAGTTGTCTCACGATGTGCAAACGTAAACGTAGGTAGTCTGACGTTTCGGCTGCTATATACTGCTAGCCTTAGTCATAGACAATGAGCCGAGATCACGCTGAGCGGGTCTTAAATAGCCCGGAGCGGCCGGATGTACGCTCGGACCACTCGCGCTGGGCGCATGCAGCCTGTCCGTGCCTGCAAATCTGAAATGCACGCTAACAGACCAAAGATAGCCAAATGGGATTCAGCGATTGGTCTCCACTTGCTGAACAATCCAGCTTGCGCACAAAGCTATGCCGACGATCAATTCTCAATTATGTCCCGGGCCAGAAGCTCAGCGCATTTACGCTTTCTGGAAGCCGCCTACATTCAATCGCACGAACCCCTTCTGTGCAGACAAAAGGAGTTCGTCCAAGCTTTGCGATTGTTCTGAAATTACGGCGTCTGGGTTGCGTCCGGGTTCATCAAGTATAATATAGTTGATTTCAAGTAATTTGATATATACCTGCGTGATAACCTGATGAGTGCAGGTCGAAAAGCTTCATTATCATGTCTCTTTTTCGTGCCATATTGAAATTTTGTAGTACCAAGGTTAAAAATAGTTAAAAGTTGTCGAAGGTTAAAAAAATAGTCCCAAAATAGTTCCGTAAAATTATATTTTGAAAAAATAGCTTTAAAATAGTTATTAATAAGAAGCTGGCTGGGAAATAGTGAAAAAATAGAGCTATTTTTTTTAAAATAGGAGAAAAATAGGGGAAAAATAAGGAAAAATGGGGGAAAAATATATTTCTGTTAGCCGGAAAACGGGCAGGGTAACTATACAACACTTACATTGTGCTGCACACTTGGAAACAGTTATTGATCTGTACATTGAGATCAGTGGGAAACAGTACTGTGATGATCCAAAAAGAGTTATTATATTCTTATTACCTTATTATTATTATTATTATCATATTATTATTATCATTATCATTACTATCAATTATCATCATTGTAATATTGTTATTCACAATCATTATTATCATCATTTTTATGTATTCCTTGATGTCATGTTAGACGTGTTAAAAACCGGCATATGTGGTACACGACCGGCCTATGGACCCGACTTGGCAGAGATAGTGGGTGGTGTCGATGCAACTCTGGGCGAGTTTCCCTGGATGGTTTACTTGTATGACGGGTCCGACCAGTACTGTGGAGGTACCCTCATCGGATCCGAATGGGTGTTGACTGCAGCTCACTGTTTGTAAGTTTAGTTTTCAGTTATTGAAGGAAAAAAAATTGAAACTACTATTCATTATAACAACGTGAGGCAAAAATCAAGGACAAATATATGTTCAGCCTGCTACTTTTCAGCCCATATCTGCTTGTTTCCCCATTTTAGATTGAATAATAATGATAATACACATTTATAACTGGGTCAATCCACGTCAAATCAACGGATGGATGTCACCCGACCCCTTTCGATTTTCTTTAAACTCGCACCAAATGTTCCCCCAAGTGTCTGACGGAAAACTCGCACCAATGCACAGACAAAGCAATAAGGCAAATTAAATTTATGCATTTTTGATTGACAACTGTAGCCAAAATTCTTCACACAGAGAGCTCATTGTCTGGATATTGAGAGAACTTTATGCCCTTTACAAAAAAAAATAATCAGGACACAAATACGATTCTCCGTTTTCATGTACAAGGTCACCAAAAACGGCGTGAACTGTAAAATCTGTGATTTCAAGTGTATGTTTGGAGGTTCATAACTTCAAAGTCAAATAAGCTTAGGACCCAATATTTTGTATATTTGAACACTTAGTAATTGAACGAACCTAAAAAAAACCCAGAACGTTTGTCCAAACGGTTTTGCTAAAGAGCGCCCTCAAATTTGGGATATTTTCAAAATAAGCCAAGTTCAAGGTCATGGATCACCCTTAGTCCAATCTCGGAACACCACCAATTCTTGTGTATGGATAGGCATTTACCTATATTTTAACGAGTTACCAAAGAAATTTTGCGTCCGGAACGTTCAAAGGCCAATATACACTGTCGAAAATGGTCATGAACGCATCAAAATCAAAGAAAATTGACATATGGGCTTAAGATCATATTTCAAATGTTAATTTCTTCAAGATAAAAAGGCCAAGCATAGTGATATTAACAATTATGGTAGTATATTATAGGTACTAAAAAGAATATTTACTACTGTAAGTTTGTTTTATAGGGAATGACCTTGAAATCGCTTAGACTCAAAGTCAACAAAACACAATTATACACTTAAAGGTCACGTGTGACCTTTGTAGCATATTTCATAATTGATTTTCTCACAGACCCTAATTTTTGGGCATGTTGATATATTACTAAAATGGTAGTTTCTAATGAGTACTTGAAGAATATGTCACATTTGTACACTCTAATCTGACTGTGATCTTGAAATGGTGCCCCCAAAAGAGTCCATAATCATTATTCATGCTCACGTGTGACTTTTATAGCATAACTCAAAATTGATTATCTCACAAACCCAAAGTCTGATCTTTAAGATATTTACAATATTGATAGGTTTCTATGAGTACTTGAAAAATATGTCACATTTGTACACTCTTATTTAACGGGCCGAAATCATTATGCTGAGGCATAGCAAATATTCCTTCATCAGCCTCCAGCTTTTTTCTTTCCTGACTGAGTAGTCAGAAACACCAAACTCATCCATTGTTTTTGGGTCACTCAAACTTGGTGGTGTCATAGTTAACATCTGAAGCTTCTTTTGTCTTGGGGAACTTGCAATTTTTTCCTTCATATTTTTCACCATCTCATCTAGATCTGCACATTTTGTGCATTTTGTCTCTGATTGATCTTGTGACAAAGATTCCTGGTCCACATTCAGAGTTTTTGCAATCTTCTCTTGCAACTGAGATGATGCTTCTGACTATCAATCTTGTAAATATCATGCTCAGGCATTGTGTTTGTGAGAAAATCTATTTTGAAATATGTTGTATGTGAGCGCAAATTAGCATATTTAACAATTAGGGCCCATTTTTGGGGCGTCATTTCAAGGTCATAGTCAAATTAGAATGTACAAATGTAACATATTCTTCAAGTACTCATTGGAATCTATCAATATTGAAAATATCATTATCAGGCTTTGGATTTGTGAGACAATAAATTTTGAAATATGCTATAAAAGTCACATGTGAGTGCGAATTGGCATATATTTTAACAATTTGGGCCCCTTTTGGGGGCACCATTTCAAGGTCATAGTCAAATTAGAGTGTACAAATGTGACATATTCTTCAAGTACTCATTGAAAGCTATCAATATTGAAAATATCATCATTATCAGGCTTTGGGTCTGTGAGACAATAAATTTTAAGAGTGTATAAAATTCCACACACGTGGGTGGGAAATTAGCATTATTTAATGATTTTGGACCTTTTGGGGGAACCATTTCAAGGTCATAGTCATATTAGAGTCTACAAATGTGGTATATTCTTCAGTTACTCATTAACTATCAATATTGTAAATAGCACTATGATCAGGCTTTTAAGTTTGTGAGAAAATCAATTATGGAATATGCTCTAAAGGTCACACGTGACCAGAAATCAGCATATTTTAAGTGTATAACTGTTTTTTGTTGACTTTGAGAAGCGATTTCAAGGTCATTCCTGATAAAAATAACTTACAGTAGTATATATTCTTTTAGTACCTATAATATACTACCAGTACTGTTAATATCACTGTGCTTGGGCTTTTTATCTTGAAGGAATTAACATTTGAAATTATGATCTTAAGCGAAGCCCATATGTCAATTTTCTTTGATTTTGATGCGTTTATGACCATTTTTGACAGTGTATATTGGCCATTGAACGTTCCGGACGCAAAATTTCTTTGGCAACTCGTTAAAATATAGGTAAATGCCTATACACAAGAATCTATACACAAGAATTGGTGGTGTTCCGAGATTGGACTAAGGGTGATCCATGACCTTGAACTTGGCTTATTAGCTCACCTGAGCCTAAGGCTCGAGTGAGCTATTGCGATGGAAATTTGTCCGTCGTCCGTCGTCCGTCGTCCGTTAACTTTTTACATTTTCATCTTCTTCTCCAAAACCCATGATCGGAATTCAACCAAACTTGGTAGGAATCATCCTTAGGGACCCAAAGTTGCTAAAATGGTACATGTGGCCCCCAGGGGGGCCCTGGGGGAGGGCCCCCAATTGTAAAAGCTATGTAAATTTCAAACATCTTCTTCTCCAGAACCAGGCATAGCTCAGACTTGGTATTGTGTATGGAGATACCTCTATAGATGAAGAATGAATGTTGTTCATGAAATTTCTCTGAGTGGCCCTATAGGGGCCCTGTGGGGGTAACATACTGGAGGGGGGGGGGGGGGTGGGGGGCGCTGCCAGGCAAAATGTACATTCTGATCTTCTCCAAAACACATGATCGGAATTCAACCAAACTTGGTAGGAATCATCCTTAGGGGTAGGGGTTCCAAAGTTGCTAAAATGGTACATGTGGCCCCCAGGGGGGCCCAGGGGGAGGGCCCCCAAGTGTAAAAGCTATGTATATTTCAAACATCTTCTTCTCCAGAACCAGGAATAGCTCAGACTTGGTATTGTGTATGGAGATACCTCTATAGACGAAAAATGAAAGTTGTTCATGAATTTTTTTCTGGGTGGCCCTATAGGGGGTCTGTGGGGGGAACATACTGGAGGGGTGGGGGGGGGGGAATTATGTTAATTTCTAACATTATCTCATGTACATCCTCCTAGTTGTTTCAATTTCTAACATATCTCCTGGTGGTGCTAGAGAGAACATGCACCAGATGTGAATTCATCCACCTCAGGTGAGCGTCGTGCCCCCTGGGGCTCTTGTTTTGAAAATATGCCAAATTTGAGGGCGCTCTTTAGCAAAACCGATTGGACAAACGTTCTGATTTTTTTGAGGTTTATTCAATTACTAAAAGTGTTCAAATATCCAAAATATTGGGTTCTAAGCTTATTTGATTTTGAAGCTATGAACCTCCAAACATACGCTTGAAATCACAGATTTTACAGTTCACGCCATTTTCGGTGACCTTGTACACGAAAACGGAGAATCGTATTTGTGTCCTGATTATTTTTTTGGGTAAAGGGCATAAAGTTCTCTCAATATCCAGACAATGAGCTCTCTGTGTGAAGAATTTTGGCTACAGTTGTCAATCAAAAATGCATAAATTTAATTTGCCTTATTGCTTTGTCTGTGCATTGGTTGCTAGGCGAGGCCATATCTTAGCGACCGTTTGACCTTGGGGCAAAATATTTTGGAGTTTTTCGTCAGACACTTGGGGGAACATTTGGTGCGAGTTTCAAGAAAATCGAAAGGGGTCGGGTGACAACTTGTCTGAAAATCCGTTGATTTGATGTGGATTGACCCAACTACCTACTATTAGGATTCTCAGTGCTAATACCTTGCCTGAGTTAGATTTTAATGAATATCTTTTTTTATTCTTTAAGGGAAGGAAGCCGAACCCTATATCGGGTTGTCATTGGGGATCTTAGCCTCATAAGCACTTCACCGCATCATGAGAGCATTGCACCGAGTCAAATTCACACTTACCCTGGCTACAATTCTGAGACAAACGACGGAGATATAGCACTCATCAAGCTCTCCAGACCAGTCAATTTCACTGATTACGTCAGGCCAGCATGTCTTGCTGAATCATCTCAAGAAACCACTGTATACAGCCGCTGTTTGGTTTCAGGATGGGGCAATACTGAAGTTGGTACGATCCAAATCTCATAAATTGCGGGGGGCGGGGGTGGGAGGGATGGAAAATGACCCTCCCATTAAGCAGTATACTTTGTTGATAGTGTATATGGCTAGAGGTTTGTTTTCCAACGTGAAACAAGTTAGGGAGATTCCACAATTAGTGAGAGTGTGAGACGTAGATAACAAACATATTAAACTAAGTATTTCTTCCATGTTCTTTGCCCAAGATTGTTGAAATTTGGATTATACATGTATGTCTCTATTCGTAGAATAGACCGCTTTGGTAATGTATGCAAATTTTATGCATACCTTTCAAACAAAGGTTGCCAGACATAGCTACAAATAATGTATGCAAACTGGATTAACTGGGCGTTGTGGCGTGCGCCTGTAATCCAGCTACCAGTGGAAGTTATAAACTGATTCAGCGGACCCAGGTTCGAAACTGAGTCACGTCTTTCGGATGGTGACGTTAAAGGTCGGTCCCAGACGTAAATAATCATATCTGATTGATACACGTCTGTAAAAACCCAATTACACACACGATTCCAAGCATTGAGGCTCATTTATAAAAAGCAGGTTATGGATCATAGCTCGTCACTAGGTGCTCAGAGAATATATGTGCATAAATTTGTATACATTACAGAAGTGGTCTATAGAGTACCGAAGTGTGACGTCATACCGATCAAGTTGTCAAGGTTGCTGGTTCCAAACAATTTTGTGCTGAACAATGGCGTGGTGATCACACCAGCTCTAAACAGTGAATTTGCCCTGCTCCAGCCCGACGAGCGAATATGACGTCAGCACTTCGGTACTCTATTGGAGAATCATTTTCTACCATCAATTTGATCCTCGTCTGCCTCCTTCATGGAGAATCTAAAACTATACATGCACTGACATATGTCAGGCTGGACAAAAAATTAATGTACAAAATTTTGGTTTTATCATAATAGCTAAATCAATGCATGACATTATAATCTATATTTCCAGATTAAAAGAACAGAAACAATCAGTAAAAAGTTGTTAAAACCCCATTATTTCATTATTTTCCAAGGTGTAAAGTTACAATTGTTTTTGAAAGAGACATAAACAGAAAAGCGTCAAATGATGAATTTTTCATAACCAAAACAAAGATTAAAACATAACTGAAGAAATATCATTTCATCTAACTTTGCTCATTATAGGCATGTAATATCCGACCAAAGATGACCCCTAAATAATATTTCATGTCCTTTTTGGGTAACCGTATTAACTGTAATTTGAGTCGCCACTGTAGCTCCAAGCGAAGCCCAAATTATTCTATTTTCACACAACTTAAGGTCTGTCTACACAAGTGTTACCCTTGGTGTAATTACAAAGTTTGAACAGTCAGTTTTTAGCTCACCCGAGCCTATGGCTCGAGTGAGCTATTGCGATGGAAATTTGTCCGTCGTGCGTCGTGCGTCGTGCGTCGTGCGTCGTCCGTCGTCCGCCGTCCGTTAACTTTTTACATTTTCAGCTTCTTCTCCAAAACCCATGATCGGAATTCAACCAAACTAGGTAGGAATCATTCTTAGGGGTAGGGGACCCAAAGTTGCTGAAATGGTACATGTGGCCCCCAGAGGGGCCCAGGGGGAGGGCCCCCAATTGTAAAAGCTATGTAAATTTCAAACATCTTCTTCTCCAGAACCAGGCATAGCTCAGACTTGGTATTTTGTTTGGAGATACCTCTATAGATGAAGAATGAATGTTGTTCATGAAATTTCTCTGAGTGGCCCGATAGGGGCCCTGTGGGGGTAACATACTGGAGGGGGGGGCGCGCTGACAGGCAAAATGTACATTCTGATCTTCTTCTCCAAAACGCATGATCAGAATTCAACCAAACTTGGTAGGAATCATCCTTAGGGATAGGGGACCCAAAGTTGCTGAAATGGTACATGTGGCCCCCAGGGGGGCCCAGGGGGAGGGCCCCCAATTGTAAAAGCTATGTAAATTTCAAACATCTTCTTCTCCAGAACCAGGCATAGCTCATTGGTATTGTGTATGGAGATACCTCTATAGATGAAGAATGAATGTTGTTCATGAAATTTCTCTGAGTGGCCCTATAGGGGCCCTGTGGGGGTAACATACTGGAAGGGGGGGGGGGCGCTGCCAAGCAAAATGTACATTCTGATCTTCTCCAAAACACATGATCGGAATTCAACCAAACTTGGTAGGAATCATCCTTAGGGGTAGGGGACCCAAAGTTGCTAAAATGGTACATGTGGCCCCCAGGGGGCCCAGGGGGAGGGCCCCCAATTGTAAAAGCTATGTAAATTTAAAACAACTTCTTCTCCAGAACCAGGCATAGCTCAGACTTGGTATTTGGTATGGAGATACCTCTATAGATGAAGAATGAATGTTGTTCATGAAATTTCTCTGAGTGGCCCTATAGGGGCTCTGTGGGGGTAACATACTGGAGGGGGGGGGGGCGCTGCCAGGCAAAATGTACATTCTGATCTTCTTCTCCAAAACACATGATCAGAATTCAACCAAACTTGGTAGGAATCATCCTTAGGGGTAGGGGACCCAAAGTTGCTAAAATGGTACATGTGGCCCCCAGGGGGCCCAGGGGGAGGGCCCCCAATTGTAAAAGCTATGTAAATTTCAAACATCTTCTTCTCCAGAACCAGGCATAGCTCATTGGTATTGTGTATGGAGATACCTCTATAGATGAAGAATGAATGTTGTTCATGAAATTTCTCTGAGTGGCCCTATAGGGGCCCTGTGGGGGTAACATACTGGAGGGGGGGGGGGCGCTGCCAGGCAAAATGTACATTCTGATCTTCTCCAAAACACATGATCGGAATTCAACCAAACTTGGTAGGAATCATCCTTAGGGGTAGGGGACCCAAAGTTGCTAAAATGGTACATGTGGCCCCCAAGGGGGGGGGGGCAGGGGGAGGGCACCCAAGTGTAAAAGCTATGTAAATTTCAAACATCTTCTCCAGAACCAGGAATAGCTCAGACTTGGTATTGTGTATGGAGATTTTTTTCTGGGTGGCCCTATAGGGGGTCTGTGGGGGTATCATACTGGAGGGGGGGGGGATGGGGCAAGTTGTCCGCCATCCATAAACTTTTTACATTTTCAGCTTCTTCTCCAAAACCCATGATTGGAATTTAACCGAACTTGGTAGGAAGCTCAGACTTGGTATTGTGTATAGAGATACCTCTATAGATGAAGAATGAAAGTTGTTCATGTGCTAGAGAGAACATGCACCAGATGTGAATTGATCCACCTCAGGTGAGCGTCGTGCCCCCTGGGGCTCTTGTCTTTTTATGAGGCCCAAAATGCAAAATTTCCCTTACAAGTGTAACGTTACTGACCGCGGAATAGCCCGTTACATTAATATTTGAGGAATATAATATATTTTATGACTGCTGATAAAGAACGTTATAATCAACACTGACCTTCGATGTCTCCTATCTTTTGTGATTCATTATATACGTATATTTCACATAATGATTATGTTGTCCCTTGTGGGCAAATTTGTAACTACCTATTTTGCCAATAAACTCCGCATTCTACATTCTACAATACTCATATACCTGCATATGTGTTAAGTGTGTAAAAGAAAGTTGATCAAACTACAACGCATTAATATCTTGTAAAGAATATAGGCAGTCACCAGCTCGAAAGGGCTTCAATCATAATGAAAACATTTATCACTGTAAAAACCGTTCTTTTTGTGCCTTCCTGTTATATTGATTTCTTGAAGCTCAGTAAACCTACATGTAACACTCGATGAGCTTCTATCAGATTTTTATTTTTGATAACCTTAATTGAAGTACTGTACACACTAATAATGATTTATAGGAATAATCTGGTACATTTTCAGGTGACGTAAACATTGATCGACAGTCTCCTAAATCTTGCAATTGATGAAATAACCAGAAAGCATTTCATTAATGAATGGTATCATGAAATTAGTTTCCTGTCGACATGATTGAAATCATTGATATCTTTCTTGTCATATTCTCTAGATGGATATCCAAACCACTTGCAGAAAGCAGTCGTGGGTTTGTTCAACAACAGTAGATGCGAACAACTATACAGGTACACAGCATCCATCACAGACAACATGATATGCGCAGGATATGAAAGAGGACAGATAGATACCTGTTCCGTAAGCATCTTTATTAAAGCTTTAATAGTGAAATGCCAGTTAGGATAAAAACAAATTCTTTTTAATAGTCTCTTAATTAGAAATGCAGTCACAGAACTATAAGGGATTTGACAATATTTTATCATGACACATTGAAGTTATCACTCCCATACTTCACTAAAAAGATATGGTATCATCCAATGAGATGAATCCTGTCGTCCATCCCTGAGCATTTCAATATGTAAAAATATATAAAATATGTAATATACAATTATATAAAATACTCCATAAAAAGTTTTGTTAGAAACATAAATTAATGTAAGAATTCTTCTAATTTTGTTGCCTCTCCACTCGAAAGATACATGTATGTTGTCATCCAATATTTAGTTTCAGGGGAAAAATTAAGCATGTGCAATTTTTTGCCCCCGAGTACACGGATGAAAATTATCCATATTACTTCTGGTAGGCGTGTGTACCTCCGTATAGCCACTGAACATCTCCAGGAGTCTCAGTGTTTTATCAATAGCTCTGTGTTGAGACCGCTGTCCTCTGGGGACGACAATTTTATATATACCCAGCACAAAAAGTAAGGAAACTCGATTTTGATCGATTATACGTGTTAGTTTTTATTATTGATTGCATTGGTTATGTTTTTAATGGCCAAAGACAACCGATTTCATTTATATTTGAAGGGCGACAGTGGTGGACCTTTAACTTGCGAAGGGCCAGACGGGAGATGGCACTTGGTAGGTGTAACCAGTTGGGGCTATGGATGTGCTGATCCAGGATATCCAGGGGTGTACGCGAGAGTTTCTAAGCTGTTACCTTTCATACAAGGCATTTTGGCAGGAAGTAAGTTTAATCTTCTAAATATTTTAGCATTATAAAAACAGAAGAAAAATTAGCAACATCAGCAAATCGCTTTGAAACTCCACATTTTGGCAATTACATAATTTTCCAAATCCTTTGGAAGCCCATACATGTAGGTATGTTGTATCATAATGTGATATGTGCTACACAAGAACGGTTAGTATTTATCTTACTGTTATTATATCATTACATTTACATTTTAGATAACAGTTGGCTCTAGCTCATGTGGTAATACTTAATGTGGGTCCAGCAGTGGCGTATCTAAGTATTCTGTCCCCCGGGGCAAACTATCAAAACTGCACCCACCCCCCCCCCCTGCCCAAACTCAGATTAATGCGTTTTTAATTTTAAACTGGCAGTAGGTGAAAATGAGTTTTGATGCACATAACATGGGGTTGTTGGCCCTAATTTGATGAATTATTGTATAAACGAGGGAGCAATGCGACCGAGCAGGAGATTTCTTTTTTCCTTTTCATCCCACAAAACTGAGATTTCTTATGAATTTTACTCTTAAAATCTAAGGGAGTACAGCGACCTAGTAATATATCTTTTTTGAAATATTTAACACTCATATTTTGAGGGCACAAAATGTGTGAAAACCCGGAAGAAATATATTTGAGGAATTTAGCAAGGCAATTGCAAGGCATATTTATGATTTCTTTTGATTGTTTTTTTATGCACTTAATATATCCCATCTGGGGGCGCAGAATTTAACAACACATGCCTTAAGCAGGAGGGGGGGGGGGCAAAGCAACTAGAGTAAATTAATGGTAAACACTTAAAAAATGCCATTAGGGCACGAAATGGCTAGATCCTGAATATAATTATGCGAGGGAGCAAAGAGACCAAGCTTTAGAAAATTTCAAACCCTATAAAACACCACTTCTTAGCATGTTGTAATTGATTGGGGCACAAATAACCTTCAAAGACCATAAATTTTCTTGTATTTCTCCCCCTCTTCTTTCTCTCTTTTGCGTTGTTTTTGCCCCTTCAAGTGCCGCCCAGGGCACATGACCCCTCTGCTAATGAGATGCTATGACGTTGTTGTGCTCTCTCTTTATAGGTAATAAATAAGAAAATTATCAGATTTCGGCTTTTAAACAAAGAAAATTGTACAGTCAAACCTGTCTATAAAGACCACAATTTTTTTTCCCATGAATAGCATTTCTCATTGAAACATGTATTTATGAAACCTGTCCATAAAGACCACCTGCTCATGAAGACCGCCTTCCTTGTCTTCCTTGAGTGGTCTTTATAGACAGGTTTCACTGATATATTCAAGGAAGTGGATTTTTACAACATTATTTGAATAAGGCAATTGGAAAGCATAGCACATATCACAGCATCTCATTAGCATAATGAGGACATTACCAATTTTAGATATCCATTCATTTAGCGATTTTAGGATTTTAAATATAACTTTGTTATTGTCCGTTTTTCCTGAATCTTTCACTGATATGCTTCTTTGATTTTTCTGCTTCTATCAATGCATTTGTTGGGGGGGGGGAGTGTTCATTCTCCTTTAAACAGGGTACCTTGCTCCCAAGGGGTTCAGGGGCAGCACCTAAAAGTGCCCTATTGTGAAAATGAGGTATTTGTTTAAGGAATGGCATCCTTAGGAAGAGTATCTAAATTAATGCAAATAGGCTAGGGTACCTATCCCTTAGGTGGGGGATGCTTTTGGCCCTCCCCCAATAAAACTAAGCCTGTGACACCAAATTGACATATTTCCTTCTCTAAAACCTATTGCTACATGTACATTGTAACCAAACAAGATAGGAATCATTCTTAGGGGAAGGAGAGTTCAAGTTGTTCAAGTATAGGACATGTAAATCATTATCTTCAAGGGGTCTGATAGAGGAGCAGCAAGTGTCCCAGTGGCAGTTATTTCATGTACACATATTCTGCTTCTTTAAAACACACAGCTTGATTTCAAATGATCTTCACTGTCCAATAAATCTTAGTTGAACAGGATTTAATTTATACAAATGGGATACCTGGCCCACAGGCTCAGGGGCAGCTCCCCTTAAAGTTCCCTTGCAACCTTTGATTTTTCATCAAGTGAATATTTTGCCCCGACAAATGTGCAGTGGAGGCGAAACTGCCCTGGGCATTTCCCTTGTTTATTACAGGATGCAAAACTAAAACAAAACAAAAAAAAAGGGTTATCATTGTGTATAATGTTAAATCTTTCTTAATATGCATTTATATACATTTATTTCAATCATTTTCAATTTTTTCTTGCAGATTTCTCAGACGCTTTTACTACCCCAGCAACAATACCAGGTATTTTATTTTTTTATTTTTTTTATTTTTAAAGATTTACATGTATCAAAAGGGCACTCTGCCAAAACATTTCTTGTTAGTGATATGAAAGATTGACATGATATAGGCACACTTCTTTCTTATAGATAGATCAAGGGGCAATGTAATTATTTAACTGAGCTCTGAAGGGCTAGGATGACAGGCAACTATTTCACTGTTTATTTCACTATTTATATGAGAGTAACAGGACATTTTCACACTTCAAGATGAGTAAATGGGCTTTTTGTATATAAAGATTAAACACAACTGTTACAGCTACACAGGTTTGAAACTACATGTATAGTATTACACCATTTTGGTAAAATGTGTTTATGTATTAAAATGTTTGTGTTTCATTTTAGTATTAAAATTAAAATAATTATATGAATCATGCCTATGGTTTCTGTTATCACAGCATATCCATTGCAGAGCATTCAGTAAACCTCATGCAGTTCATAAGTCATTGTAAGAAGTGATTTGTTTAGACCCTCATAGGCCCCTATTAAAAAAAACAACCTGAAATAAAACCCTGCCTAAACTAAACAGTGCCTAAATAAGCCAATCTTAACTGTAGGAATGGCTTAACTCTTAAAAGCACTGAGCCTAAGGCTGAAGTTAACAGCTCCATTTCAAAAGTTAAAAGAAGACACCACTGACAAATTTTAGCACTTTTACAATTTTTAATGTTAAAAAACTAGTCAGATTGACCAAAAAACTCATCGCTCAGGTCGATAAAATCATAGATCTCGATTTTAAAAAAATAAATATTACAATATCTACTAGTACGAGCCGCAAAAATCTGTTACGTCACTGCAGCACTACTGCAAAAACCACGGCAAATCACAGTAATGCCGATATGGAGCAATACACAGATCGCTTTCACAGCGCCTATAAAAATGCTATTTGTGAGACAATTATGCATGACAAAAAGAAAATGTTATTAATTTTTCAGTTTTTTGTATTTTTGAATATTATCTGCTGAAAAAAAAGTGCTTTAGCAAAATTTTTTTACAATTGATCGAATTAATAAAATTAAAATTGGCACTACTCTTTGTCATCATTCGTACGTGCTTCCCATTATTAATGCATGTACTTTAAGGCACGCGCGGAAAGCTAATGCAGCAAGCTGCATTGTTTATGTTCTTACGTTCGAGATATAGACCCCATTTACACCAAGCTTTTAGGCCAAAATTTGGTGTAAATGGAAAGGAGGCCTCGGGCCTCCAATTTTGCACGCGATGCGACGCTGTTACGTAACAAGAAACAAAACGCGCAAAGTATATCCGGAGTATCTGGCGTGCAAGCATCAACTGAACTAACCTCCGACATATTGTATTATAAATTTGATAAAGATATCAAAACAGACGACAATATCCCTGAACTATCACCTATCCTGTTTTGAATTTCCTGATGCTGGTATTAAGAATTTTCTTATTTTACAGCAACCACCGAGGACACGGAGTCGGAGAGTATAACAAGACAACAAGCGCGAAAGAAAAAAAATGTTTTGTTTACATGTAGGGTGACACGTGCGGAGAGTTTGGGAAAGGAGGCCTTAAAATGCCGGCCCAATATTCGGTGTAAACGCAAAAAATTGCGGGCCTCGGGCCGGAAAACAGGAATAAATGTACATTTTGACGTTGAATTTGGTTGTTCCAATTAATGTTCCTTATCCATACAGCACACCTTTCTCTATCCTTCTTTGGATCAGGGATGGCAAAAAAGGATTTTCCCGGACAATTTTCACGACGCTTCGACCAGTAAATTGCCTGGCACAACGGCATTTTTGCAACTCCACGAATACTATTGAGCTGTATGCATGCGAATATCGTCTGCTTTTACGGACGCGTAATGCACACGCATTGTGGTGGAAACTCAAAGTGCTGCAATGACGTGACAGCTTTGGCCGACACGAGCCAATTTGCGTATCGACAGTGGCAAAAACATGTTTTTTATATCAAAATATACGCACTTGTAGGCTGTTTAAAAATTACAATTTCGATACTGATTAGTGACATTACTGACATGCAGAACAGCATATTTTTTCAAAATTTGTCAGTGGTGTCTTCTTTTAACCGCGGTTGAGAATACTTTTTCTAGAACCATTTCCAGAATGGAAAGATAATGTAATGTTAAATTATGCTATTTCATATAATTATAAATCTTTTCATAATGTTGCTTTTAAATTTATTTCAAAATGACTCAAACTTTTACTTGTATGTGTTTGCATTTTATATTATTCATTTTCTTTGTACAGGGGTTAATACTACAACTACTAGTTTTCCAGGTGAGTATAATAAACCATGCTTTACTATTTAAAATATATCTTGAATTTTTCATAGTTTGAATCTTTTCAAAAGTAAAGTTTGGTCCTGGTGCTTAGCAAAACTAAATTTTTCTCATTTTCCATAAATAATATTACGTTTTCTGTGATTGCACCCGACACAAGTGTTTGGAATGAAATGGGGCACTTTTTATGTCTTTTTTTTATATCTCTGTACATTTTAACTGGATCATAAATGCAAGGCATTTATCAGGAAAAAGTTTATAGTGATTTGATAAAATTAAAGATTTGATAGGAAAGATTGTTCCAATAAGACAAAGTTGAATGACTGGAGAAGACTTGAGGCATGCGGCCCACTCATCGAGAAGATGCTAGCTGAAGATGATATTTGATCCAGCTTAAGTTGTGCGATACTAATTGTATCCCTGGTAGAATGCCGGAGGATACTTTGGATTCAGCAGCGTTACGCCGCCACCGCCGCGTAACATTCTTGTGTGCGCTCTGAACGGCCACATTCCTTGATGGTTTTCTTTCAAACTCTGTATGGATGTGTATCTTGGTATAATCTATAATTTCTGGTGATGCTGCCTCCAGTGTTCCGTCTTTTATATGGTAAAAGCTATGCCATATTTTTGCTGATAGATTGTGTCCGCTCTAGCGGTCACATTTCTCAACAGATTTTGTTCAAAATTTGCATGAAGGTGTCGCTTGGCGTAATCTAAAAACCTATAGGTTTTGGTCATGCTGCCACCAGTGTCCTGTCTTTTATAAGGTCAAAGGTCATACTTTGGAGATTCAGATTTCAGATTTCAGATTTTGCATGGAAATGTATCTTGGTAGAGTCTATGCACCTATAGTTTTTGATGATACTGTCACCAGTGTCCCGTCTTTTATAAGGTCATACTTTGGAGGATGGGGTGAGTGCACTCTGCAGCACACATTTCGTGATGGATTTCTTTCAAATTTTGTATGGAGATGCAACTAGGTATAATCTACACATCTTAACTTTTTGGTGATGCTGCCCTTATTGTTCCATCCTTTATAGGGTCAAAGGTCATATGTCTTGTGCGCTCTAACTGCCACATTTCTTGACGTATTTCTTTCAAATTTTATATGGAGGTGTGTCTGAGTGAAATCTACACATCTATAGTGTTTGCTGATGCTGCCCCCAGTGTTCCGCTTTTTATCGGATCAAATGTCATATTTTGGTTGCTGTCTTGCATGCACTCTGGAAGACACATTTGTCAATTGATTCCATATTACTCTAGACCTCTACAATTTTTGGTGATGCTGCCCTCAGTGTCCTGTCTTTTACAGGGTAAAGGTCATATTTTAGTGGATATCTTTTGTGCGCTCTGCAGGTCACATTTCTTGACAGGATTCTTTCGAATTTTCTATAGAGATGCATAAGCCTGAGTCATATCGAATATTTCATAATCCGGGATTCGACGGCTTTGATTCGATTGAATACCGGTGCATCGATAAATAATGGGCGGTGAAAACGGAGTTGCACACAGTTGCACACAGTGCACGCACCATGCACCGGTGACCGGTCCGCTGGCATCGCGGGTATATGTATTGGCTCTCGCTGCTCGACATTAACGATAGCCCGCTAGCCAATGGCTAGTAAAAATCACAGCAGACGAGCCAAAATCTTAAGTTTCTAGTCCGTATGGCTAGCCAAAATATCACTCTAGTGTCGCACGAAGCGATGCTCATTGTCGACACACCCGACAGTGATTCAAATTCAAAGATTTAATAATCTTACTTTGTCTTTGGAGAGCTGAATGGAACACGTTTGTTCGATGCAAAAAAACAAAAAAAACAATACAAAATAAACTTTTCGTCGCTCATATGACTCGACTTCATTCAGCTTCAGATATAGATCATTCAGAAGTAATTGCCAATTTGATGAGAGTGTGTTATTAGTTATTGCGAATTAAGTAGGAACACTCGTACTCATGCCCGTATTTATCATGTTCAATTATATAATTGTCAAATTGACAATGCAGAGAGAGTGCAAGATATTATCGTAAAGTTCAGTTCGTAATGACAAAACGATTTTTCCAAAGAGAAAGCACAGGTAAAGCGTGACGTCCTCCGCGAGCGAATTAGCGAAAGTTAGCCAACAGTTTGAACTTTGAAGTCGCCTTCAGGTTCTCTGCTAGTATATATGCCGTACGTTATGGAGTTTCTTTTTTTATTTACTTTTTTCATGGTGGCTACGGTAGTCAAAAATCTGGCGGACTACAAATCGATGCACCGGATTTGCCAAAACGAATTCGGGATTCGATGTCTTCGATCGAACACCGGTTAACCAATTGATTCGACTCAGGCTTAGAGATGCATTATACTCTAATCTACACACATTAATTGTCTTGGTGATGCTGCTCCTAGTGTTGGCAATATTCCGGGCCACTGGAGGCAATCTCTACGCCATCCTTTTGTTTGAGGGAGGGGAGGGGGGAGGTTCTTTGTCCCTCCTTCGAATCGCTGCCAGTGCCGGGGGATACATTCGCATTGCGTGGCAATGGACATTTCTAGTTTAGTAGTGATTTTCTTAGTTAATGTGCTTTGGCATAAGACCATGCCATGATCCCGAAGGCTTTCAAGAAATCAACTCAAATTTGATTTCAAGACCATATAGCCTTTATGTAACGTATCGTTGAGATGTTTTCACATTTGAAAAGGTGATTTACAAGGAAATTGAAATTGACTTAGGTTGATTTTACGAAAGTCTTTTCTATCATGCTCCATGGCTTTTGTAAAAATGCAGTTCAAAGTTCGGGTTTGATTCAACGTACAATGACATTGTACAAATATTAGGCTTCAGGTTTCAATCATTGTATACGCATTTTCAACACATTTAACATTAAATGTTTCAGCTACAGGTGGAACCATATATTTGGAACACGATGCGGATGGTGTAACTATCGCTTCTCCTAACTACCCGTCCTATTACCCAAACTATGCGTACGTGCAGTGGCAGTTTATCGCTCCAGCTGGTAGTGCCATCACTGTCTACTTCAATGACTTTCGTTTGGAGTGCTGTTGTGACTATGTCAGAATCTATTCTGGATACACATCAGAGTTTTTGAATGCTCAGCAGATAGAACAGTTTGGCTGTTCCACAGTACCAGCTGATGTAGTCTCATATGCCCCTTATCTTTGGATCCGGTTCACAAGTGATTATTCAGTGACCTATCGTGGATTCAGCGCCATAGTATCAGCTTTCAATGTTTCAGGTACATGTATATCCTATTTGCAAATCTGCAATAGGAGAAAAAAAATGCCTATTATGCAATAGGATATCGCCTATTAATGAATTAAGTGCGATTGTTAGGAGTTAGATTTGCACTTGAAGAAAATCTCACGTATGGACATATTTTGTCAAACATTTATAACTGACCTGCTTGAATGGCTTTGCTATACCTAATCGTCATTTAATCTGAATGATACTGATTGAGGAGGCGAAATGGTTCAGGGGTAGAGCAGCGGTTTCAAACCAGGAGGTCTGGGCTCAAAACCGAGTAGATGTGGTAGTGCTCTTTTGCAAGGCATTAATTCTCATTACCAAGGGGGGGATTGGATTCCACCACCCCCCCCCCCCCAGGATCTCAGATAGACTGATAAAAATTAACTCATAAAGTTTCATATCTGTATCTCAAATATCTTTAAAATGTCATTATTCATTTATTCGCAAATTGACCATTCTGCATTGTGCACAATAAATTTGGAGAAATTGATTTTTTACACTTCTTGGTACCTGTTGGTCAAAATTGTATAAATTTGGTATCAAAAGATGCATAAGACTCTAGGCAAAAAAGTAATGAAAGCTCGCGGTGCAACAAAAATTATCCTTGAATCCCCCCCCCCCCCCCCCGCGGCTCTTTTAGGGTTGAGTAAAGTATGATGCCCAACAAATTTAATGTTTTTCTCTTTCCAACTGCAGGCATCTTCATTTGTCCATATTCTTCGACGGTGGTGCAGGGGGAGGACGTATGCAATGGATTTTATGACTGTAATGACTACTCAGATGAAGTTATTTGTGGTAGGTCAAATTCTAAATCTGTGTAAAAGTAGAGTAATTTTGATTATGTATAACTTTATTGCGTGAAAAGCATCTGAAATTTGATAGCCAGGCAATATTTTACTCAGCTGCATCAATGTTTCACTGAAAGGAATATATTAAGCAGAATTCAAAGTCTGTATATATACAGACTTTGAATTTTTTTTTTCTTTATAATGTCAGGATTAGACTGAATACATACAGTATACAGTCGTAACTGTGCACCAGTATTATCTGATACCAAAATTTTGACGTACTTGAATAGCATCACACCATTTATGTATACATGTCATCTACAGTTGTGCTTTTCAGCTTTTTTTGCTATGTCAATTTCAAGTAAGATTAAAAGATGCTAGAAATGGACCACTTTATCTCCTTTTACAGATGATGCTGTCAACTACATTGCCGAGGATCAATCATTCAACATCTCTCTTCCGTGGATCTCGAACAGTAGCTTCCATTCCTATTTGCTTTCTACAGACCCCTCCGTTGCTTTTCGTGTTATCTTCCATGACTTCCCTTTTTACGACGGATTGACTGTGTTCATTGGCACTGGAAATGCTCCTCTTGCCAACGCCACAGTTGTAGACAGCATTTCTGATGACACATATCCATTTGAAGATGTGTTTGTTCCTTCCAATGAGAGCTGGATCGTTGTGATTGGAAATCCACATTGGGACTCGTATAGTCCTGTTCATCTTGAGGTTATAGCAGTCAGCTTATCAGGTGAATGAAAATTGTATACCATTTCAACTTGTCACGTTGGTTAATGTGTAAATGAATATATGTGACCCTCCACCACAAAACGACCAAATGATAATTTGACAAGCAAACCCTTGTAAATTACAATGCGAATGCAAATGTGTCAGTCAGGCTAGTGACCAAAACAATAGAGAAAACAGGCTCTAGAGAAGAGTGACTGGTTAAGAGCGCTTAATAATCTGTGTCCTATTGTTTGTCGCATAAAAGTTTGAGTCAAAACTCCCTAACCTACACTGTGAAGTACTAATTGGAGTGAGTTGAAACTTTCCATACCTTAGGAATAGATATTTCTTTGTTTTTTAGATTTTGAATATCGGACAGTGCATGGTTTTTGAGCTATCCCAGAAAAGCGATGTGAAGTAAGATCTCATTTTTATGCCTCCGCCCACCGAAGGTGGGTGCCGGAGGCATTATGTTTTCGGGTTGTCCGTCCGTGCGTCCGTGCGTCCCACTTCTCGTTACCGCGATATCTGAAGAATGATATGAGATAGCAACCTCAAACTTGGTACTAGTATGTATCCCCATACGAAGATGAACTGATTAGATTTTGGGGTAAGTAGGTCAAAGGTCAGAGGTCACAGAGGTCAATTTACATGAAATTACATGAAATTACTGGTTTTTAGCCTCGTTATCAAATATTTCTAGAACAGTTTGAGCCATCAACTGAATTTAGGCGGATAGGAGACGCAGTCGCATTCATCTTGTTTAAAGCTGGCACACAAATTTGAATGTCCAGGAAAAAATGGTCACTTTGAATGAGAGTAAAAATATATTTCAACATGGTATTTTTTTTAGCACCGTTACCGCGATATCTCAAGAACTGTTTGAGGTGAGAACTTCAAACTTGGTACCAGTACGTATCCCCATAGAAAGATGAACTGATTAGATTTTGGGGTAGGTAGGTCAAAGTTCAGAGGTCACAGAGGTCAATTTACATGAAATTACATGAAATTCCATGAAATTCTTGGTTTTTTAGCACCGTTACCGCAATATCTCAAGAACTATTTGAGGTGAGAACTTCAAACTTGGTACCATTATGTATCCCCATAGAAAGAGGAACTGATTAGGGTAGATTTTGGGGTTGGTAGGTCAAAGTTCAGAGGTCACAGAGGTCAATTTACATGAAATTACATGAAATTCTTGGTTTTTTTAGCACCGTTACCGCAATATCTCAAGAACTGTTTGAGGTGAGAACTTCAAACTTGGTACCAGTATGTATCCCCATAGAAAGAGGAAATGATTAGATTTTGGTGTAGGTAGGTCAAAGTTCAGAGGTCACAGAGGTCAATTTACATGAAATTACATGGAATTACTGGTTTTTAGCACCGTTACCGCGATATCTCAAGAACTATCTGAGGTGAGAACTTCAAACTTGGTACCAGTATGCATCCCCATAGAAAGATGAACTGATTAGATTTTGGGGTAAGTAGGTCAAAGGTCAGAGGTCACAGAGGTCAATTTACATGAAATTACATGGAATTACATGGAATTACTGGTTTTTAGCACTGTTACTGCGATATCTCAAGAACTATCTGAGGTGAGAACTTCTAACTTGGTACCAGTATGCATCCCCATAGAAAGATGAACTGATTAGATTTTGGGGTAAGTAGGTCAAAGGTCAGAGGTCACAGAGGTCAATTTACATGAAATTACTGGTTTTTAGCCTCGTTATCAAATATTTCTAGAACAGTTTGAGCCATCAACTGAATTTAGGCGGATAGGAGACGCAGTCGCATTCATCTTGTTTAAAGCTGGCACACAAATTTGAATGTCCAGGAAAAAATGGTCACTTTGAATGAGAGTAAAAATATATTTCAACATGGTATTTTAACCTGAAATTTTGTTAGATGGTATATTATTTAATAAATGAACTTTTAGGAAATACAGAAAAGTTAAAATAAAATTTCCACCCCAAACCGCCTTTTTCAGCTGTAAAGACTCCCATTGCGACTTATTGGTCGTTTTGTGGTGGAGGGTCACATATGTTGAAATATTTCTCTATTCTCCAATTTTTAAAATTCTATTATGATTTCAAAGGAAATATAACTCATCATTTCTAATTTATTCCACATCTTCCATCACCAGGTGGAAGGGTGATAACTAACCTCAATAGTCTACTTGTAGGCCTATACAAAAAGTCTTTTTCAGGGGGGGGGGGGTGGGAGGTTTGTACAGTGGTGCACTCTCTGCCTTTAAACTACTGGCTCTAATGGATCCTGATCGGAACTGAGTTGCATCTTTCAGATAATAATGACACTGTAGGTCAGTCCCTAGAAGTAAATAGGGTAAGTGAATATATAGCAGATTTTCATACTCTTGTTTTGGGTATTTGAATACTATATGACTCTTCTTTGAATAATCATCATTTTTCCATGTAGACTTCTTCGTTTGTCCATCAAATGGGGATCTCATTCACATTGATTCCCGTTGTGACATTAGTGTAGACTGTCTTGGAGGAGAAGATGAACATGATTGTGGCAAGTATTTTAGATGTAATTAAGCTGCGAATGTATGTTCTTACTCCAATTCATAACTTTAACAAGACGAAGTTGTACATATGTACATTAATTGTAGCCCTGACGTTTATCTTTTCTATTTATTTACCGATATTAGCTTTGTTATAGTGCTTTGAAAATTGATATTATAAAGAGGGCCCTGCATTATAAAGGTACATGTAGAACAGAATAGAAAATATGCTTTACAAAGTATACTGAAATCATGGTAAATTATGTTGAAGTAAAAATTCATAATTTTTTTTCACATGTACATGTATATATCATCAGAAAGCTCTAAAACCCCAAGAATAAAATGATTCTATTATCAAGCAATGGGGAAGGACTGCCAATGAAAATGGTTTGTCGAGTATGACATAGCCTTATAAACGCACTGATCTCTACTGCATATTCAGTAGCATTCACGCAGTGGTCGCGAACGTGCTTTTGCGAAAAAATACTTGGCTCGTAAGCTTCGCATGTACACTGTTTTGTGCGATTTTCACCACTTCTGCAAGTTAGCTTGCAGAGGTTTCTGGGTTTCTTTTCCTCTCTATCCCCCCGTAATTATCTAAATTTTAACATTTTTGTATTGCGTTTCGATCGCAATGTAGCGCTGTTGGACAAGCTGTACCTATTGTATACATACAGAATGTATATATAACTGTGTGAGGGAGTGTGTGATTGAGTAGCAGGCTGGTAACATTTTCATGGTATTTTCGAGCATGATATAGGGCTAATATCACTGTCATAGCAAATAACATTTTTATTTTCATTCACGCAATTTGTGAACGACAGGTTTCTGAGATATTTTTCTTCTTTATCCCCCATAATTAGCTAAATTTTAACATTTTTGTGACGCATTTTCGATCACATGCAACGATGTTCGGACAAGCTGTATACGTAAGAGTTGCATATATAGCCAGCCTTGTGTGAATGAGTGAGTGATCGAGTAGGAAGCTGGCACTGGTAATATTTTCGTGGTAGTTTCGGGCATATTGGCCTAATATCACGATCATAGCGAATAATACCGTAGATGGGTCATTTCACCAGGTTGGGACACACTTCCAATTTTCATACTTTAAATACAAAATTTAATTGGAATTTTATCATATCTCTTAAATATTTTTTCACAATTGGTTTGATGGAGTTTGCACGTCATACACAAATCTTTGAAATGGTACTAAATATGATTTCACTTGAATTGATTTTCTTTTCATATTTCATATTTTTCCAGCAAATTTATAGTGCAAAAAGTGAGAAATTTGTGACATGAAAAAATAGTAAATGGTGAAGTCTAGAAAAAGTATGATGATTAAATGATGATTTAATCTATCCATACTTTTTAATCAGATCACTGTAAGTACCAAACTTTCAGGTAGATTCATTTTTCCTGTCATTTATTACTTTGAAATACACAATTCACCTTATCCAAAATTGAAGTGTAGGACGTATTGTGTCAGACTTTCCTATAATTTTAAATGTGTATAAAATATATCTTACTAACCTTAAAGTGTTAAAAAATTTTCTTGTAATTATTGCATGTGACTTATTCTAAAGCAAAATAACATTTATAGTGACAAAATAATAGTTTTGTTGTAAAAATAAAAGTCGAAATAAAAGTCGAAATGCAATTATGGTTATTTTAAACGTGGTGTCAATGTTATGTCATGCACACATTTTAGACAATTTCTTGTATAACATCTATGTAAGCTAAGCTAAAGGTGTCAAAGTACATTTTTACTAAATTGATGAACACCATAAATACAAACATATTAAAAGTTTGGACATTTGCTGCTTGATGTGTGAAATATAACCATGTACATTCAATGTTACGTCATACCTGTCTGTTCAAACATAATTTCTTATATCCCTCATTTATGAATTTTAAATTACGTCAAAAACATTCACCATGTCATGTTAGAGTAAAATGTACAAAGTTGGACAACAATAGTTCTGTTAAAATGTTTTAAAGTCCACTTGACACAATAGGTGAAATTTATGTGGTGTCAATGTTACGTCAGAAAATGTCTATGGAAGCCTCCACATTTAAAAAATTGAAAAAAGTTAATGGCCTTGTACATGTACATGTATCATGTATTGTTCTATGTGTTAAATTGTGCATTGTCTTCAAGTTAAAGACAGTTCAATGCAATAACAATACAAGTACTAGCCTAAAATCACAATTTTAGTGATCTTTGTTATGTCAGACTAATGTGTCCCAACCTGGTGAAATGACCCAGATACATTTACTAAAAAATAATAATCGGCACATATTGCTAAAATGAAAACAAAAATTTTATTCGCTATGATCGTGATATTAGACCTATAATATGCCCCACTAGTAGCATGAAATTATTTCCAGCCCGCAACTCAATTTATAATATACATGTACTCACGGCACACAGCTCTCTGCCCTGTACGTATTCAGCTTGTCCAAATATCGCAGAAACCTGTTCATATATTGCATGCATGAAAACAAAAATTTTATTCGCTATGATAGTGATATTCAATTCAATTCAATTCAATTTATTTTCATTTCCACAGATAAACAAACTTTGACATAATTATGTAGAACATTATTCAGTAAGTTAGTATACATATATCAACATAATAATTTCACTCATTTTTTGTTTCCATAATCAAATAAATAATTGTATGGAATTAACAAATCTGCAGAAATGGAGGAATCCACTAAAAAGCCGAAGCTTGTAAAATGAGGATCCCTCGAAACACATTAAAGTAAAATAATAAATCATAAAAAAAAAAATACCAGTACAATGCCTACGAAGAGAACATTCAAAAGGACACAATAGAGCTACCATAGAAACAACAAAACTTGATATAGGATATGAATCGGGAAACTTATACAATACGTTACAAACTAACGATTATTCGACCAAGGGACAAACAGAACTAATTAAAAGCGCGCTTAAAAAAAAAAGAAAAATCATGATTTGAGCGACTCATGGACATTGATGATAACCTTTTTAACACAAAACAAGAAAAGTGGACAGGGGACAATGGGAAAGGGGTGAGAATATTCAATCATAACAACATAATCATTAATGAACATCTGCGTATGATTCAATAAATGTAACTTTAATCTTTTCTTAAACGAATATAAGAGGGGGCATTTTTAATGTGTTCAGAAAGGGAATTCCAAAATTTCGGACCATCATAGATGAATGTATTTTGGGCCAGGACTTTTCGAAAGAGGGGTAAATGTAATTCATCAGAACGTCTTGTTGAATATTTATGAAGTGAACAATTTTTCAAAAACATGTTTTTAAAAACTACAGGCAAAGCATCATTATTAAAATTATACATAAACTGATCATGATACCAATATAAATCTGTTACTTTCATAATTTTATTATAAAAAAATAAACGGTCTGTATGGGCGCGGAAAGTTGTATGACAAATTATTCGGAGGGCCTTCTTCTGTAATAATAACAATTTGTCTAATAAATAATGACATGCGTTACCCCAGGTCAACAATCCATAATTTAAGTACGGTAAAATTAATGACGAATATAATGTAAGTAAGGAATTTAATGGAAAGTGCGTCTTTAATCTATTTATAATCCCAATGTTACGCGAGATCGTTTTACAAATGCTATCTATGTGAAGTCGCCATGAAAGTTTATCATCAATCATAACTCCTAAAAATTTAATATCAGAAACTTTATCTAAAGGAGAATCATCAAAAATTATATTGCCTAAAGAATGACTGAAAAGCATATATTTTGTTTTTTGTAAATTCAAAGAAAGCCTATTTGCTCGTATCCATTGAGAAAGGTTACGCAATTCTAAATTGACTGTTTGTATTAAATAATGAGGGTCACTATGCGAGAAAAATAAATTCGTATCATCAGCAAACAATATGAAAGACAAAATATTAGATGATTTATGAAAATCATTAATATACAATATAAAGAGAAGCGGTCCCAATAGACTACCTTGGGGAACTCCGCAGTTTGTATGATGAAGTTCTGAGCTTTGACCATTCAAATAAACATATTGTTTTCTGTTGGTTAGGTAGCTCCTGAACCACTTCAAGGCCTTCCCGCGATACCATAATGGGAAAGTTTATAAAGTAAAATGTTGTGGTTAATTGTGTCAAAGGCCTTGGAATAGTCCAGGAAGATACCGATCATATGAGATGATGAATCGAGGGCATCAACAACTTTATCTACAAATGACAATAAGGCATGAGAAGTGCTGTGGTTCTCCCGAAATCCAAACTGAGAATCACTGATAATATTATGTTTTTTTCAAAAAAGCAATTGTTCTTTTATAAATAATTTTTTCTAAGACTTTTGAAAGGGAAGACAAGAGAAAAATAGGGCGATAATTATTAAGAACTAATCTGTCCCCTTTTTTAAATAAAGGAATAACTTTTGCAATTTTCATAATGTTTAGCCCTATATCGTGCCTGAACTATACCATGAAAATGTTACCAGCCTGCTACTCGATCACTTACTGAGTCACTCACACAGCTATGCTCCCGTACCGTTGGTCCACTGCTTGGACTGTTCACGCACGATAGCCGTTGAGAAAATAATACACCCCCAATGCTAAAACTGAGATACCGTAGTCCTTTCATTCGACCCTCGCAAACGACGGGTGAAATTTGGGGATCGTGCGATTAGTGGAGAGTCAAGCTCTGTGCGGGATATTCGTGTAGAGAAAGAGCAGCATTAGGGAATACACCAAATATAAAAAAACTTGATAGAATCTAGACTACCATACCGTATGTGTACAACAGGTACAGTTCGTTCAACATTGCTGCATTGCGATCGAAACGCATCACAAAAATGTTAAAATTTAGATAATTACGGGGCATATAGAAGAAAAGAAACCCAGGAACCTGTCATTCAGGCTTTAATGTATGCAAGCTAAATTGCAGAAGTGGTGGAAAACACATAAAACAGTGCAAAAAGTTCAAAAGCCAAGTATTTTGTCGCTAATGAATATGCAGTAAAGATCAGTGCGTCCATACCAAATGCACTACTAAGTGGGGGGAAAGAGCTTTTGTTCATGCTGGGCCCTCACTGTGGAACTCTCTCCCTCGAGAGATCCGCGAAACCAATTCTGTTGAAGTATTTAAAACCAAACTTAAGACATACAAGTTTGTATAATTCTGTATATGCATAATTTGTTTTGTCTCTTCATTTTCTCTCCTTTCATCTGTGCGCCTTGAGCATTTAAGTTTAAATGGATTTGGCGCCTTATAAATCACATGTATTATTATTATTATTAATAAGTATACATAGGTAGATACATCATAGTTCAATTCTTCAAAATCTACATCATACTCAACAGACCATTTTCATTGGCGGTCCTTCCCCATTGCTTCTTTCCAAATTTACTTTTTCACTGTTCTTATTTCACCTTACCACTTTTGTGTCAATTTTATTCTTGGGGGTTTATGCTTTCTGATGATATATAAAAGGACTATATGAAGAAATTGTATGAATTCCTACTTTAATGATAATATGTTGAAAATAATAAGTTGATAGGGAATAGGCATGTAAAATTCAGTCAGTCAATTCTGAAGTATACAGAAGGTAGATACGTCATAGTTCAATTCTTCAAAATCGTGTAAAACTTGATGGGGAAGAGTGAAATGCATTTTTATTTTTATATTCAATGTGAAGTACATGTACATGTACATGTGTATATATATATATATATATATATATATATTGAAAGAAATGTTACTTTGAGGCGGTCATAGCTTTTATTGTCCTCCTTTATTTGTGACCCGCCGCCTCAAAACCTACAATAAGTCGCACGGACCACAACGTAGCAAACAGCCCAAAATAGTAAATTTGCTTGGATCAGGCAATTTTCTGTTTTTGATAGAAATGGGTAGTTTCATTATCATTCTATCATGTCTCAAGTTTGTGACTCGTAATTCGACTTAGAAATATGTTTTGGGGGCATTTTAAAATGACTCCTTTTTTTCACATGTCGAGCTAAAAAATCGAAATCCCCTTAATTTGTATTACTTTCATTCAATGCCAAATTACTACATTACCTGTATAGGTACTAAATTGATTTTTGGAGTGAGTAATGAATAGGTCCCCCCCCCCTGGAGCAGCATGCCCAAATTCAGCTTAATCTGATAATCCCTTCATACAGGTTGCTATGGCCAGTTGAATACAAGTACCCAGTTTTACTTGGGCGCACACAGAGAGCGAAGGTTTAGCACTCTTTTGTTCCGAACTTAAATGGCCATTTTCTCTGAATAGGAGTTATTCATTGCTAGTTACATACTGATGCTAAATGTGATATTTAAAGGTGTTATCGTTGAGTAAACTAGGCAAGTGATATACCATTGGAAAGCTGAGAATCTCTTCTTTCAGAAAATGTATAAAACAAAAAAAATAATTTTGGCGACTTATTGTAGGTTTTGAGGCGTCGGGTCACATTTGTCCAGCTTTCGATCAAAGATCTTCATCAGGACTGCATAAAAAAACACAAAATGATGGCTGACATTTACATCGGAATATACATTTCAATTTCTTACAATTGTTAAGTACTTGTCATAATTATAATAATAATAATTATTAGAATTATTATTATTGTTTTTATTGCTTTCATTGTTATTTTTATCATGAATATTATTATTATTAGTAGTAGTAGTAGTAGTAATATTGTTCTTATCATTAACATCATCATCATTATAATACATTTGCATATCTTTTAAGGAATAAATCAATGTGCAGAAAGATATGACTATATGTACAAATATATTTCTATCAATAATATACTCATCGTATATCTATAAATCAATATTTACTGCAATAAATCATATATACCTACCTATTATGCCAGTAGTCTTGACTACGGGACCCCTTCGAGAATTTAAAGATCACATTGCAAGAAAATCACAAATATGGCAATTAATGTATCACTAGAAACTGGGAAGCTTACAGATGGCAATCGTATAAGTTTTATGTCAACTGCGTATCTGATGATTATAAAAACAATATAAATAAAAGCTCTTCTAAGCATCTGGAATATCCGAGGATTCGCCAGAAATATAGCGATGTTTTGATGTCGTCACACTAGGGATCGATCCTGCTTATTAAAGCAGACAACGTCCTATAATGAATGAACATAATTGCAATGCAATTATTTATCAAATTATAAAGAGTTTGGTATATTTAACATGACCTTATTTCACACCATTTTAAAAGGGAAAGTGAAACTGATTCTGATAACTAAAACCGTTTGATTGTAAATACACAGGAGAAGGGTCAATGATCAATGAAATAAACCCCATTTTCAAATTGAAAAGCCCTCCGAATAATATCACAGATTGTATTCGTTCCCTCTTGAAACGCCGAACATGCCCCGGTGCAAGCAGCTGAAAATACAATGGCGTCTTATTTTGTTTACAAGTGACTGATTCCTTTATTTTTTTAACGCTGCATTTTTCATCAAAATAATACCATACACGAAGTTAAGAGTGAGGCAACAGACTAACATTAAGACTGACGCTAGTCAAGTAAGAGAAATAAGTGAAGAGGAGATGACAAAACAGGCACTGAAAAATGTGTAAGATGTTATGGGACATCGTCTGCTTAGACAGGACTGGTCCTTCGTGTGTCGTCACACATCTCAGCAGCGTTCAAGGAGCTCTTCAGCTGCTATATCGGGGGCTGTATTTTACCGTTTTATAATTGATAATAATCATTAATTCAAATGTTTCCAAGCGTTGAATTTGGATAACCTTGTATAATTTATGCCATCTATGCAATATTAAGTATTAAGCCAATATTTATTTTGATGGAATTTTCTTGCAATGTGATCTTTAACACAAATGAGCCACAATATTGTGCGCACCCCCCGCAATCCTATTGTTCCCCTTCGTCACTCACGCGCGTCAACACGCAACGGCCATCTTCCTCTTTCTTGCTCGCCCCCGACGAGTTAGGATGTCGTGTCACGGCGCTCCTGAAATCAGGTCTTTTTGTATCTTTTCAGTGCGCTTTTTCGCATCTTAAAAGCACTTTTCGGTACTTATATTCGTTTAGATTATAGTACTTTTGTGTTTTATTAGTCACTCCTGCCGATTGCAAGGGATTTTTGATTCCTTTCTTGGCAATTATTTTCACTTTCGCGGTCAGCCCCACGTAGATATATCTGTGTGTTTGCGGGTGTTTCCGTTTGTCACCAAGCCTTTGGGTTCGGTGTTTGTTCTTACGGGTTTTTTGCTGTGAAAATTTTGTGTGCGTATCTCCTAAATTTTAGTATTATTACCTGCACTCAGTTAAAGTATTTCATATTTTGGTATACTTTATTGTCTGTTTTATTGCAGTGTTATGAATTCGGAAGAAGAAGCAGCTAGGTCGCGGAGACCTGCTTCTTCCGAAGAGTCATCTAGCAAGACGACTCCGCCCTCCAGAACTCTCCCGAGTACTTTGGTACATGGGGGAGGGAGGAGGGCTGCAGGTAAGTTGCCTAGTGGTGTTTCCCTGCAGAGTTTGCCAGTCTCGGAGCTTGCGGTGGTTCGGGGCGGGTGGCGTTAACTGAACTTGGGACGTCAACTCCGATGCCCGTGGCTTCGGGGTGGATGGCGTCAGGTTCTAGTGGTTTGGATATCACGAATCCAATCCCCCGGTCGTTAAGACCAGAAGGGGAGATGTGTTTCCCGCACGGTAGCGTTCACTCGCTTAAATCCGTTAGGGGAGATGCGTCCCACTACTGCAGGGCAGCTCACAGGCTCAGCCCATGTTGGTCTGGGTTCTCAAACCCTAGCCCCCGGCCGATGCCAAGTGGGGGAACGAGTACTTCCCGGGCTGTCTACATTGAAAGCTAATGGGAATGCTCGAGTTAACAATTATGGGCGCTCTTCGGAGCAACAGTGCGCGACTACTAGTGGTCTACTATTGCCGCTCTCTAGTGGTTCAATAGTGAGTTCACATGCCTTTAGTAGTCGATGGGCAAATACCGGGTCATCTCGGTCCGCCCTCGCACTGAGTGCGCGACTACTAGTGCTCTCCTATTGCCGCTCTCTAGTGGTTCAATAGCGAGTTCACATGCCTTTAGTAGTCGGTGGGCAAATACCGGGTCATCTCGGTCCGCCCTCGCACTGGGTGCCTTGAGCATCCAGCCCATGGCTGTTGCATCTTCTTGCTCAGCCAGAATGGGTAATTTGTGCGAGACTTTGGGTTCATACCCTCAGCGCACTTCTCCCATTGAGGGAGGTGAGCGTCCCTCCACGGAGGGTTGGGTTCGTGTTTCCGAAGCGGCTTTGGGGATCCGAACGAAACCGAATAAACGCTCTAAAAAAAAAAAAAAAACGGGTTTCGGCTTCGGCTCTTGTTGAGCCAGCCTACTAGTGCTCTCCTATTGCCACTCTCTAGTGATACAATAGCGATTTCACAGGCCGTTAGTAGTCGGTGGGCAAATACCGGGTCATCCCGGTCCGCCCTTGCACTGGGCGCCTTGAGCGCCCGGCCCATGGCTGTTGCATCTTCTTGCTCAGCCGATATGGGTAATTTGTGCGCGTCTTTGGGTTCATACCCTCAGCGCACTTCTCCCATAGAGGGAGGTGAGCGTCCCTCAGCGGAGGGTTTGGTTCGTGTTTCCGAAGCGGCTTCGGGGATCCGAACGAAACCGAATAAGCGCTCTAAAAAGCGGGTTTCGGCTTAGGCTCTTGTTGAGCCAGTCAGAAAGAAGCCTAAGAAAGGGGCTAAAAGAGGCAAGGCTTTGCCTGCCTCTTGCCCGTCGGGTTTGGCTAACCCACCGGCCTCTCAAGCTGAGATGTTCGGCATGATGCGGGCTTTTGCCCAGACTCAGGGTTGGTCCCTGGTACCGGGCACCACATCCCCTGCTTTTGTCCTTTTTTTAGGGTCGAACTAATCAGCCTTTTATGGTTGATTCTTCTTTGTCTGTGACGGGATCGCATGCGCCTCCTATTCTCGCAGCCCTCGGGGCTCCGCCGGGTGAGGAGACTTATGGTGGTCCATGGGAGGATCCGACTGTTTCGGCCTTTGTTCGTGATCCTTTGTCACGATCAATTCAGGCGGAACCAGATTTAGAGGCGGCCTCTCAAGCTTCGGTTTTCGAATCGCTGGGGCAGGCAGAGCCTCAGTCGCTCTCCCTTTGTGGGGTAGAAGCGATTGCTTTGTTGTCCTAATTTCTCCCTGACTTTCAGTCAGCCCGCGCGCAGGGTTGGACTTCGTGTTGGTTCAGGCAGCAGGATTCCTCCGAGGGTATTTCTCTTGCGGAGGATTTCAAGCTGGAGTATGACCGCATTGAAGCGGCGCTTCTTATTAAGCATCCTGTTTAGTTTGCAGTGGTCACAGTTTTCCACTGTAGCTGCCTCTTGGTTCTTACGGCCCTTTGGGTTAAGGAGTCGGACATCGCACTGCTTCTCCGGGATGTTCCGTCTTGGGGTCCTTCGTTTTGGCGGTCAATTTGCTATGGTTTTTCAAAGAGAAATCGATGCGCGAAAACAGGTCTCTGTCTTGATTACGCAGTTTCGCGCTCACCCTAAGTCAACGCGGGCCTCTGTCCGCGACTTGGTAGGTGGCTGTCTTTGTTCCTTTCTCCCCGCTTGGGAGGCCATCTCCGGGGACGCTTTTGTTCTCTTTGACGGGCGAGACAGACTCTTCATAGATCTGTCCGCCCCGCTCCCCGGAGGGGCTATAGGAACTCGGTCACCTCACATGTCTGCCCTCGCTTGTTCTCATGCCTCTTCGGAGATCGAATCTCTGTTGAAAAAGTGGGCTATAGAAAGGGTAAGAGACTGGCTGTCTTTTTCCCTTTCTCCGACTCTTGTTATTCCCAAGCGCTCGGGAAAACTTCGTTTGATACTGAACTTGAAAAGAATAAACAAATTCATTCCTTCAGTACATTTTCGGATGGAGACTCTCGCCTCCATTCTCCCTTTGATCAAAAGGAAGGACTACGCGGTCTCGTTAGTTTTCAAAGATGTGTATTCCCATTCATCTTCTGGGGTTTTCCTTCCTCTCAGATACTTTTCGCTTTCGCGCTCTTCCCTTCAGGCTGCGCCCAGCCCCTCGGGGTTTCTACTCAGGTTGTAGCCGTGCTGGCAGCCTCACTGAGGTGACGCGGCTATCGGCTATTTTGCTACCTGGACGATTGGCTTCTCCTAGCGGAGTCGCGCGATCGTTTGTTACACGAGACTCGTTTGCTCGTCAATCTTAATCAAGACTTGGGTTTTTCCTAATAAATTGGGAAAAGTCAGAGTTAGTTCCTACTCGCAGCCCAATTTTTTCTGGGTGCTGTGTTAGCCATTCGGAATCAGTTGGCTCGGCCCAGTCGAGACAGGATTCTCACCATTGTTTCGGCGGCTCGCAAGCTCATGCTGGCCAGAAAGGTCAAGGCCTGACAGTGGCCTCAGTTCTTGGGATATCTAGCCAGTCTAGTTGATGTTCTGGAGGATTGCCGGCTCCTTATGAGACCGTTTCAGAGACATCTCCTCAGGCTTTCGAGCCGGGCTAGGATTCTCTGTTGGTCTGGATTCCAGTACCAATAAGAATCAAGTCTCTTCTCTCTCGTTGGACGAACGAGGAGTTTCTCGCGCGAAGCAAGTCCTTCCGTACCCCTCTTCCGTCGATCTCGGTTTCGATGGACGCCTCTCGGTTGGGGTGGGGAGGACATTGCAATGGCAGCACGGTTGCGGGGGATTGGTCTCATCTTGGGACTCTTCCCCATATCAATGCCCTGGAGTTTATGGCAGTTCTGTTAACTCTGCTCCATTTCAGAAGTCGACTTCTCAGTCGTTCGGTTCTGATCCTCACGGACAATGTCACTGTGGCGGCTTATATCAATCGGCAGGGAGGCACTCGTTCGGCTGCCCTGAATGCCTTAGCAGCACAGCTGTGGAGGTGGTGTCGTCGCATGGCGATCACGCCCGTGGCCTCTTTCATCCCCGGTCAGGAAAACCTCATTGCGGATTTTCTGTCTCGGGGCAGGTGTCTTCCATCAGAATGGATGCTCCATCCAGAGGTCTTTTGCCGCATTCGCAGTTGCCTGGGTCCACTGGACGTGGATCTTTTTGCGTCGGTCCTAAACCACCAGCTTCCGAAATATTGCTCCCGTGTTCGCGATCAGGGAGCTTGGGCTCTCGATGCTTTCTCCCTCAATTGGGAGAATCTTTGAGGATTCGCCTTTCCTCCCTTCCAACTGATTCCGTGAGTCTTTTGCGGAAGATCAGGGAAGACCGGGCTCGGGTGCTTGTGATAGCTCCCTTTTGGCCCAGGAGGAATTGGTTTTCGGAGCTAATGAGCCTCCTGATGGCTCAACCGTTCCTTCTCCTGTTAAGAGCGGACCTGGTGTTGCAGCCCCTCTTGGGGATTCTTCACCACAGTCCGGAGTCCCTTCATTTGACTGCTTGGCCCCTGTCGGGGAATCTGCAAGACAGTCAGGTCTCTCTGATGTCCAGTCGTAGAGTTTCTACTAGGGAAATTTATAATTCCCGTCTCTCGGTCTTTTTCCTTTGGTGTAAAGAGCGAATTCAAATCCCGTCTAAGGCTCCTATTGGTTCAATTGCGGATTTTCTAATCTCGCTTTTTGACAAAGGGAGATCCATCTCTACTATCCGAGGTTACCGTTCGGCGATCTGGGCCATTCATTCGGGTTTCTCAGATGGTTCGGGGATTTCTAATTCCCCGCTATTTGAGTGGTTTGATTCGGTCGTTCTTTCTGAAACGTCCTCCTTGTTCTAAGTTAGTCCCGTCTTGGAGTCTGCCTAAGGTCTTGAAGCCCTGGCGAAGCCTCCTTTTGAGCCGTTAGGTGAAGCTTTGCTTCACCATCTTATGGTTAAGACGCTCTTTTTGGTAGCCATTGCCTCTGGGCAGAGGCGCAGTACTCTTCATGCCCTCTGTCTTACTCCTGGTCATGTTCGCTGGGAGAGAAAAGGCCTTAGTTTGATTCCTAAGGCTTCTTTTATTGCCAAGAATCAAACGGCTTCCTCTGGCCCTGTTGAGATTTTTCTTTGTCCGCTTTCTGGATTTTCGACAGTGCGCGAGGACAAAGTTAGAGCTCTCAAATGGTATTTTGATAAGGCTTAGCCCTATCGTAAGGATGATCAGTTGTTCCTGGTCACTCAAGAGCCTTTTCTCCTGCTTCTCTTGATTCCATTTCTAGATGATTTGTCGAGGCTATTAGGGCTGCTGGCACAGAGGCTCTTTTATCTGACAGTAAGCTTCATGCTCATGACACTCGTAGTGTCAGCACTTCCTGGGCTCTGTTTCAAGGTGTGGCGCTTGATGATTTTTTGAAGGCTGCTCATTGGCGTTCGTCCAATTCCTTCATTTCTTGCTACCTTAGGGATGTCCCTGCAGGCGAGGCTATTTTTGCGTCAGCCACCTTGAAGGCCGCTGTGTCTTCTTTGTAATCCTATTCCCTTCTGCTTGAAACATGCCTCCCGGTCTTTGAGTTGGCGCTGGTCTGGCATAATAGGTAGGTATATATGATTTATTGCAGTAAATTTGTAAAATCAGCACTGATTTTCTTATTTACTATATAAATCTATATACCTACCTATGACCCTCCCTCCTTCCCCTCACCTTGCAAGCAACATGTTTCTACTTGGGTGCTCGCAAAAGAGGAAGATGGCCGTTGCGTGTTGACGCGCGTGAATGGCGAAGGGGAACAATAGGATTGCGGGGGGTGCGCACAATATTGTGGCTCATTTGTGTTAAATTCTTGAAGGGGTCCCGTAGTCAAGACTACTGGCATAATAGGTAGGTATATAGATTTATATAGTAAATAAGAAAATCAGTGCTGATTTTACAATTCTATGAATATTTGCAAACTATACAGACAATGAGTGTAAATGATTACCATGTGGGCAAGGTTGTCGTGGCAACTAGTCGATGTTGCCTTTTATGGTGACATGGGCTTCTCTTGATGTTTCAATATACATGGACATGTATACAAGTTTGCATTTGCATTAATTGCCTGGATATACATGTATAGCATGATACAATATGTAATACAACACAATATAATATAATATATTCCGATGTATATGTCAGCCATCATTTTGTGTTTTTTATGCAGTCCTGATGAAGATCTTTGATTGAAAGCTTGACAAATAAAGGAGGACAATAAAAGCTACGACCGACCGCCTCATTTCTTTCAATATACCTTCCACTAAAACAACTATGAGTGACCACTAACGTTGTGTTGAAGGAGAATTTCTTACAATATATATATTCATATCTGATACGATATAAATTATGTAAATGTTACTTAAAGGTTATTGTATTGTTCTTATTGTATTGTTCTTCTATATCCAGATCTATCACTGCGTGAAGGGGACACCATTCAACTTAGGTCTCACAATTACCCTTATAGCTACCCAAACAACGCCAATGCTCGATGGGTTATCACCATGGAAACCCAATCCAACCAGGATCAGCTGTCATTCTACATCAACATCCACAGTGTACATCTCTCATATTATGATTATCTAAGCGGTATAGGAATAGATCAAGAGAATAATGCTACGACCAGCATTTTCTTCTATGGCTACTACTCTTATAATAGCTACTACTCTGTTGGTTATCTGGTGAATGAAACAACAATTGTTGTAGAGTTCTCATCGGATGCTTATGGCCGCAGTAGTGGATTTGAGCTGGAAGTAACTGTGATTGACACATCAGGTATGTACATGAAAATTCCTGTGTATTGTGTATAGCATGGACAGTGACTGAATGATAACAGAAATAATGTATATGGTCCTAGCTCCCCAGGGTAGCCTCATCAGTACTAGGGCAAGCCCAAGGTATACCATATGTTACCAAGTATTATGGAAGACTATTCGAGAATTGTGAACATACGTTGGCATGAAAACATCAATTTCAGTTGATATTTTGTCTGATCTAATCTCTTGGGGGCAATCAAATTGATACAGTCATCAAATATACAAAAATCCTTGACCTTGGCCTTGAATTTGTCCACTAATACTACTCTTTATGAGGAGCAAGAACCCTGCATATATCATTATCCCAGCATTGCCAGTACCACTTTGCTATGCTTGGGTCAAGAGAGACATATGGGGGTAAAACAGTAGAATGTACCCATAAAGGATCGAACCAAGGACCTTTGTATGAGATTATAAAAGAACCTTACCAATATTCCGCAATAAAGTTTTCATTGATACACTCCATTGTGTAAATAAACAGCACCTATGATTATATGATGCCTTTATAAACTAAAAAACAAACCAAAACAAAATCAGCATATTATTACAAATGGTATGAACTCTTGCATGAGGAATGAAAACAAAGCAGCCAACACTTTAGCCTAGAATATATGTCATCTTGTCGTTGTGTATTTTCTAATTAATACACTCATTTAAAAGTGTTTTTCTGAAATATCTTGTAGAGTACTTCCTATGTGATGCAAATCAGCTGTACAATCTGACGGTGGTATGCGACTTTGCCCTTGACTGCATGGATGGAACTGATGAAAACGGATGTGGTAATGTTCTCATAGAATTGGTGTAATATTTTTGCTACCTCACAATTTAAGTGAATAGGATACAGTAAATGCAGAAATATTTGCGGTGCATTAATTTAGCGATTTCACGCTATTTCCGGCGGACGCGAATTCCTATACGTATTGAATTGCGCGCTTCAGCACATTAATATGTGTGTGTGTCCAATTCATTTTTGAGCATGTGTGTGTATTTGCGCATGCCGTATGCATTTAAATTGACTGCGTGTGTGTAAATCAACAAATGGAGTGGGTGTACATATGAGCATGTAATTGTGCAGCTCGAATTTAAGAACCCGCGAATATGTTTTGGGGTCGCTCAGTGCGAAAATAACAGCGTTTACAGTAGTAGGTATTACGGTGCTCCAACTTATATTTGGGCGACAATTGTGTTAGGCAGGCGCGGCTCTACACCCCAATTAACGTCTTTGTAAAGTCGTCAAAGCTTTTGAATTCCTAATGGCTATCGAAGCCCTCCGCTGTGCGAGGAGCAGAAATCCTCGAAAATTCACATTCTCATATCTCCCTCATTCGGGCCTTAAATATCATGGAAATTCCAGAGCAGAGAGGAAATGAGGATATTATGCTTCATATTAATTTTCACTGAAAACGGATGAGTATTTTTTGAGATACGAGTATTTTTCTGTTTCAGAGGGCCGAGAAATGAGGTTTTGTTTTTTTCCCAACACAAGTCTGGGACGAAATGAATATGCAAACAAATAACATATTGCTAAACTTTAAAGATCACATTGCAAGAAAATAAAAAATATGCCAATTAATGTATCACTAGAAACTGGGAAGCTTACAGATGGCAATCGTATAAGTTTTATGTCAACTGCGTATCTGATGATTATAAAAACAACATAAATAAAAGCTCTTCTAAGCATCTGGAATATCCGAGGATTCGCCAGAAATATAGCGATGTTTTGATGTCGTCACACTAGGGATCGGTCCTGCTTAAGCAGACGACGTCCTATAATGAATGAACGTAATTGCAATGCAATTATTTATCAAATTATAAAGAGTTTGGTATATTTAACATGACCTTATTTCACACCATTCTAAAAGGGAAAGTGTAACTGATTCTGATAACTAAAACCTTTTGATTGTAAATACACAGGAGAAGGGTCAATGATCAATGAAATAAACCCCATTTTCAAATTGAAAAGCCCTCCGAATAATATCACAGATTGTATTCGTTCCCTCTTGAAACGCCGAACATGCCCCGGTGCAAGCAGCTGAAAATACAATGGCGTCTTATTTTGTTTACAAGTGACTGATTCTTTTATTTTTTTAACGCTGCATTTTTCATCAAAATAATACCATACACGAAGTTAAGAGTGAGGCAACAGACTAACATTAAGACTGACGCTAGTCAAGTAAGAGAAATAAGTGAAGAGGAGATGACAAAACAGGCACTGAAAAATGTGTAAGATGTTATGGGACATCGTCTGCTTAGACAGGACTGGTCCTTCGTGTGTCGTCACACATCTCAGCAGCGTTCAAGGAGCTCTTCAGCTGCTATATCGGGGGCTGTATTTTACCGTTTTATAATTGATAATAATCAATAATTCAAATGTTTCCAAGAGTTGAATTTCGATAACCTTGTATAATTTATGCCATCTATGCAATAATAAGTATTAAGCCAATATTTATTTTGATGGAATTTTCTTGCAATGTGATCTTTAAACTCCAGTCTCACTCCCTGGGCAGTTTCAAGTTTGCGCAGTTAGTAGTTTTGTGTAAAACTGCCATCAAAAATTGAAGACTTAACATGAAAAATACTGAAATCCTTGCAATCTGATTGGCTGAGAACAAATTTGTCAGTAACAATCACTGACAAGACACGCCCCCTGTTTAGCCTACACTCGAGTTGAAACCATCCTGCATGCACCGCTATACGTGGGACTACACGCGAAGAACGGTAGAGGGTTCATGAATGCATTGCCTTCGATTTTTTCCCGACATAACCGTTCGACGGATGATTATGAAAAGATATTTCGAGGATCCCCTCAACATACTTTGATTTTTCATATGTGAAAGTTTTGATCTTGCGCAATGAGAGCAAATGTGAAAAATAACGCTACATTTTCAGACTTAAAAAAAAAATATGGCTCCTCATTTCTCCAAGTTTTCACAAATTAAAAAATGATTTGACTATGAGTGATTCTAATTCTGGGTTAGAGCAACTCTTATTCTGGAATTTGACATTTAGTTCATTTCATTTGGTTGTTTCTAGGGCGAGATTTCATAATTTAGCTGAGACTCTTACGTAAACAACTTGTTTATTTTATGCAAATTAAGCAGGAAGGAGCGAAAGCTTTTGGGCAGTTAATTGCAGTGTAGAGCCGCGACTGTAGGCATAGCTTTTGATCCAGGTTGAAATACATGTAGAGAATTCGGTTAGTGTAGGATAATGAGCTTGGAGCAGGTGTTGTACAATCAGTAATGCTTCCTTAAAAGTAAAAAAATATAGGTGAAAGTAAAGGCAAAACATAATATTTCTTGTTCCTTCACTTGAAGGTCTGGATTAATTAATTTAGAAGGTGATTTCTGAATATATATGTATTTAGTACTCATGAAATATTGGACTCTACATGTACATGTAATGTATGTACAAATTTGACATTCCATTGGTCCTAACAATGGGCAAAGTTTTGCAGCATTAGGGTTGGATTTGATTTGGATCTAATTATTAGAATTAGGATTTGGGTTTAACGACGGCATGAAGGCTGTGATAAACCTTAAGGTCTCAACACTTTCTGGAAATGGTACCCAGTTAGGGTCACCCCCAACCTGTAACCTCAAACTGCGCATAATGAGGATATAATTATTTTAACATGAAATTGACGAATGGCATGTAGTGTATAGTAGTTTGATACTTTTTTCTTGATATGTAAAATAACTTGTCAGATTTACACATACTTGGAACCAAGCAAAACAAGAGTGTGTAATTTATGGCAATGTATTAATTTACATGTTACCTACGTTCTTTTGTTCGTTTTTTGCAGAGAGGGTCCTCTCAGAAGATGAATCTGTAAATGTGACGTCGGCCTATCACCATGCGAGTGGTTATGTACTTTGGAAGCTCTCTACTTCTGACACACCAAACCTGGCCTTCCTCATTGAACTGTCATACTCATATCTTGATTATGGCTCCTATCTTGCCATTGGTACTGGACACGACCCAAATGATGGCGGCAGCAGGACAATGAACATAACCTACACGGCTGGTCATTATGCGTACTACTACTACTACTCGCTGGTGTCTGAAAATCATCTCTTCAATGATTCAGACATTTTTATTGAATATCGATACTCGTCTTATGCCTACAATGAGTTTCTGTTTCAAGTCACTGCTGTGCCAGTGGAAGGTCGGTATCACACGCATACTTTAATACTTTATTGTATAATCTTTATCCTCTTTGAATCACTTGTAAGTCATGTAAATTTTACTAATTCAAGAATTCAATTTAGGCATCAAATGGTATATAAATCATAGGAGCCGACTTAGGGTACTTCTGTTTCAACACATGTACTAGTAGATTTAATACATCAACTGAACTGGTTACCTATCAGGTCAAGGATTCACTTCAAGATTCTGCTTCTCACCTTTCGATGTATCTACGGTCTCGCCCCTCCTTATTTATCTGAACTTATAACTATCAGCCAACCATCCCGGTACTCTCTCCGCTCCTCACAAGGCACCATGCTTAACTATCCATCTCCCAAGATGCTGCCCACTCTTGGTGACAGAGCATTTTCAACTGCTGCTCCCAAATTGTGGAATCAACTACCCCAAATTCTCCGTAACCAACAATCTCTGGGTGCCTTCAAAAAGCTCCTCAAGGCTCACTTATTCTGTTAATATCATTGTAAAGCGCATTTGAACATAATATATGGAAAATGCACTATATAAATGCATTATTATTATTATTATTATTATTATTATTATTATTATTATTATAAACCGAGTATCGTAAACACAAGTGAATACCTGTAAACTTATATGTTAAAATTTAAAGAAATTGTTTCATTCTTGCATAACATTTGGGGCTCTTTTCATGTCTCTCGTTGAGTTAAAACAAGAAGAAGATGATTCATGTCCAATAAATTTGCTCTACATCTTGCATAATATACCTAACTCTTTGTAGCTAAGAAGAGTTTCAAAAAAAGTGCTTGGATAATAAATCAGTTATCTTTTTAAAAATTCTTATTCATACAGACTATGTGTATTGTGGCACTGAACCTTCCACAGCAGTTTACATGCAATCAGATCGTTGCAATGGCATTCCAGATTGCATGGACAGCAACGATGAATACCTGTGTGGTAAGCATTGACATTGTAAGATACATGTAGATTGGGTTATAAAAAGCTTGATTGTTATTCAAGATTCCTGTGAATGAGTTTTAGAAAATATGAATTATTTTGCTATTTATGTTAGAGGTACTATGTCGTTATACTTTACCCAAAATATTGGATATTACTTCTGTAAAGAGATATTGCAAATTTAATTACACTCTTTATAAATGTAAAAGTGATTTGTGAGTAGACTACACGACACGCCCGTATGCGCTCGCAAAGAATGGGGTCAGCGCGGAACCCAAATCAGTGTTCGGTTCCGTGCTCTCATCTTCATGTTATCCTTTATTTACAGCAATAAATCATATACCTACCTATTATGCTAGTAGTCTTGACTACGCGACCCCTTCGAGAACTGAACACAAATGAGTCACAATATTGTGCGTACCCCCCGTAATCCTATTGTTCCCCTTCGCCACTCACGCGCGGAAACACGCAACGGCCATCTTCCTCTTTCTTGCTCGCCCCCGACGAGTTAGGATGTCGAGTCATGGCGCTCCTGAAATCAGGTCTTTTTGTATCTTTTCAGCGCGCTTTTTCGCATCTTTAAAGCACGTTTCGGTACTTATATTCGTCTAGATTATAGTACTCTTGTGTTTTGTTAGTCACTTTTGCCGATTGCTAGGGATTTTTGTTTCCTTTTCTTGGCAATTATTTTTCACTTTTACGGTTAGCCCCACGTAGTTATATCTGTGTGTTCGCGGGTGTTTCCGTTTGGCACCGAGCCTTTGGGTTCGGTGTTTGTTGTCACGTTTTTTTTTGCCGTGAAATTTGTTGTGCGTATCTCCAAATTTATTATTATTATTACCTGCACTCAGTCAAAGTATTTCATATTTTGGTATACTTTATTGTCTGTTTTATTGCAGTGTTATGAGTTCGGAAGAAGAAGCAGCTAGGTTGCGGAGACCTGCTTCTTCCGAAGAGTCGTCTAGCAAGACAACTCGGCCCTCCAGAACTCTCCCAAGTACTTCGGTACATGGGGGAAGGAGGAGGGCTGCAGGTAAGTTGCCCAGTGGTGTTTCCCTGCAGGGTTTTGCCAGCCTCGGAGCTTGCGGCTTCGGGACGGGTGGCGTTAGTTGAGCTTGGGACGTCAACTCCGAAGCCCACGGCTTCGGGGTGGGTGGCGTCAGGTTCTAGTGGTTTGGATATCACGAATCCAAACCCCCGGTCGTTCAGACCAGAGGGGGGACGTCTGTTTCCCGCGCGGTAGCGATGACTCGCTTAAATCCGTTAGGGGAGACGCGTGCCACTACTGCAGGGCAGCTCACAGGCACCGCCCATGTTGGTCTGGGTTCTCATACCCTAGCCCCCGGCCGATGCCAGTGGGGGAGCGAGTACTTCCCGGGCTGTCTATATTGCCAGCTGATGGGAAGGCTCTACGGAGCGGTTACCGGAGCGCGCGATTACTTCCAGTTTGACCTGAGGTCACCTGGGTGCGTGATTACTAGTGCTCTCCTATTGCCACTCTCTAGTGGTACAATAGCGAGTTCACAGGCCTTTAGTAGTCGGTGGGCAAGTACCGGGTCATCCTGGTCCGCCCTCGCACTGGGCGCCTTGAGTGCCCGGCCCATGGCTGTTGCATCTTCTTGCTCAGCCGATTTGGGTAATTTGTGTGCGTCTTTGGGTTCATACCCTCAGCGCACTTCTCCCGTAGAGGGAGGTGAGCGTCCCTCAGCGGAGGGTTCGGTTCGTGTTTCCGAAGCGGCTTCAGGGATCCGAACGAAACCGAATAAACGCTCTAAAAAGCGGGTTTCGGCTTCGGCTCTTGTTGAGGCAGCCAAAAAGAAGCCTAAGAAAGGGGCTAAAAGAGGCAAGGCTTTGCCTGCCTCTTGCTCGTCGGGTTTGGCTAACCCACCGGCCTCTCAAGCTGAGATGTTCGGCATGATGCGGGTTTTTGCCCAGACTCAGGGTTGGTCCCTTGTACCGGGCACCACATCCCCTGCTTCTGTCCCTATTTTAGGGTCGGACATTGAGACTAATCAGCCTTTTATGGTTGATTCCTCTTTGTCTGTGACTCCTATTCTCGCAGCCCTCGGGGCTCCGCCGGGCGAGGAGACTTATGGTGGTCCATGGGAGGATCCAGCTGTTTTGGCCTTTGTTCGTGATCCTTTGTCACGATCAATTCAGGCGGAACCAAATTTAGAGGCCGCCTCTCCAGGTTCGGTTTCCGAATCGCTGGGGCAGGCAGAGCTTCAGTCGCTCTCCCTTTGTGGGGTAGAAGCGATTGCTTTGTTGTCCTAATATCTCCCTGATTTTCAGTCAGCCCGCGCGCAGGGTTCGACTTCGCGTTGATTCAGGCAGCAGCATTCCTCCTCTTGCGGAGGATTTCAAGCTGGAGTATGACCGCATTGAAGCGGCGCTTCTAATTAAGCGTCCTGTTTAGTTTGCAGTGGTCACAGCTTTCCACTGTAGCTGCCTTGGTCATGTACCGTCGCGGAGTCTTGGTTCTTACGGGCCTTGGGGTTAAGGAGTCGGACATCGCACCGCTTCTCCGGGATGTTCCGTCTCGGGGTCCTTCACTTTTTGGCGGTCAATTTGCTACGGTTTTTCAAAGAGAAATCAATGCGCGAAGACAGGTCTCTGTCTTGATTACGCAGTTTCGCGCTCACTCTAAGTCGACGCGGGCCTCTGTCCGCGACTTGGTAGGTGGCCGTCTTCGTTCCTTTCTCCCCGCTTGGGAGGCCATCTCCGGGGACGCTTTTGTTCTCTTTGGCGGGCGAGACGGATTCTTCATAGATCTGTCCGCCCCGCTCCCCGGAGGGGCTATAAGAACTCGGTCACCTCACATGTCTGCCCTCGCTCGTTCTCATGCCTCATCGGAGATGGAATCTCTGTTGAAAAAGAGGGCTATAGAAAGGGTAAGAGACTGGCTGTCTTTTTCCCTTTCTCTGACTTTTGTTATTCCCAAACGCTTGGGAAAACTTTGTTTGATACTGAACTTGAAAAGAATAAACAAATTCATTCCTTCAGTACATTTTCGGATGGAGACTCTCGCCTCCATTCTCCCGTTGATCAAGAGGAAGGACTACGCAGTTTCGATAGATCTCAAAGATGCGTATTTCCATATTCCCATTCATTGCGCTTCGCGCGATCTTCTAGGGTTTTCCTTCCTCTCAGAGACTTTTCGCTTTCGCGCTTTTCCCTTTGGGCTGCGCCCAGCCCCTCGGGTTTTTACTCAGGTTGTAGCCGTGCTGGCAGCCTCACTGAGGCGACGCTGCCTTCGGCTATTTTGCTACCTGGACAATTGGCTTCTCCTAGCGGAGTCGCGCGATCGTTTGTTAGACGAGACTCGTTTGCTCATCAATCTTACTCAAGACTTGGGTTTCCTAATAAATTGGGAAAAGTCAGAGTTAGTTCCTACTCGCAGCCCAGTTTTTCTGGGGGCTGTGTTAGACATTCGGAATCAGTTGGCTCAGCCCAGTCGAGACAGGATTCTCACCATTGTCTCGGCAGCTCGCAAGCTCATGCTGGCCAGAAAGGTCAAGGCCAGACAGTGGCTTCAGTTCTTGGGGTATCTAGCCAGTCTAGTCGATGTTCTGGAGGATTGCCGGCTCTTTATGAGACCGTTTCAGAGACATCTCCACAAGTTTTACAAGCCGGGCAAGGATTCTCTGTTGGTCTGGATTCCAGTACCAATAGGAATCAAGTCTCTTCTCTCTCGTTGGACGAACGAGGAGTTTCTTGCGCGAGGCAAGTCCTTCCGTACCCCCCTTCCGTCGATCTCGGTTTCGACGGACGCCTCTCGGTTGGGGTGGGGAGGACATTGCAATGGCAGCACGGTCGCGGGGGATTGGTCTCATCTTGGGACTCTTCCCCATATCAATGTCCTGGAGTTTATGGCAGTTCTATTAACCCTGCTTCATTTCAGAAGTCGACTTCTCAGTCGTTCAGTTCTGATCCTCACGGACAATGTCACTGTGGCGGCTTATATCAATTGGCAGGGAGGCACTCGTTCTGCTACCCTGAATGCCCTTGCAGCACAGCTGTGGAGGTGGTGTCGTCGCATGACGTTCACACCCGTGGCTTCTTTCATCCCCGGTCAGGAAAACCTCATTGCGGATTTTCTGTCTCGGGGCAGGTGTCTTCCATCAGAATGGATGCTTCATCCAGAGGTCTTTTGCCGCATTCGCAGTTGCCTGGGTCCACTGGAAGTGGATCTTTTTGCGTCAGTTCTAAACCACCAACTTCCGAAATATTGCTCCCCCGTGCGCGCGATCGGGGAGCTTGGGCTCTCGATGCTTTCTCTCTCAGTTGGGAGAATCTTTGAGGATTTGCCTTTCCTCCCTTCCAGCTGATTCCGCGAGTCTTGCGGAAGATCAGGGAAGATCGGGCTCGGGTGCTTGTGATAGCTTCCTTTTGGCCCAGGAGGAGTTGGTTTCCGGAGCTAATGAGCCTTCTGGCGGCTCAACCGTTCCTTCTTCCGCTAAGAGCGGATCTGGTGTTGCAGCCCCTCTCGGGGATTCTTCACCACAATCCAGAGTCCCTTCATCTGACTGCTTGGCCCCTGTCGGGGAATCTGCAAGACAGTCGGGTCTCTCTGATAGAGCCGCAGACTTTTTAATGTCCAGTTGTAGAGTTTCTACTAGGGAAATTTATAATTCCCGTCTTTCGGTCTTTTTCCTTTGGTGTAAAGAGCGAAATCAAACCCCGTCTAAGGCTCCTATTGGTTCAATTGCGGATTTTCTAATCTCGCTATTTGACAAAGGGAGATCCATCACTACTATCCGAGGCTACCGATCGGCGATCGGGGCCATTCACTCGGGCTTCTCAGATGGTTCGGGGATTTCTAATTCCCCGCTGTTGAGTGGTTTGATTTGGTCGTTCTTTCTGAAACGTCCTCCGTGTTCTAAGTTAGTCCCGAGGAAGAGGAAGATGGCCATTGCGTGTTGCCACGCGTGAGTGGCGAAGGGGAACAATAGGATTACGGGGGGTGCGCACAATATTGTGACTCATTTGTGTTAAGTTCTCGAAGGGGTCGCGTAGTCAAGACTACTAGCATAATAGGTAGGTATATAAATTTATATAGTAAATAAGAAAATCAGTGCTGATTTTACAAATTTCCTTCATACTCCTTAACTGTTGTCCTATACAGGTAAAATTCTTTGAGGTTCATTTTATACGTTCTGGCTGTACATAAATTATTTTTTTAGGTGATTGCTACACTTTAAGCAATATACTCTAACGATGTATGAGGAAGCCTTTAAGAATACAAAACATGAAATGATAACCTAAACTTTCTAATTGCTATAATCAGGTGATTTAATTCAGTAATGAGAATATCTATATTTCATTTTATTTATTCATTATTCTTCAGACCCATTTGAGGTATCAACAGGGAATATCATGGTACTTCGTTCGTATGGCTACCCCTATCATACCACTGGGCAGATATCACCAGTAACTTGGTCCTTGCTTGCCACGGATAACAGCTATCTGCTGCTTCGTTTCTTGGGTCTTTCCATTCCACCCAATAGCACCTTGTGTGTTGGAGAGGGTAACGACCCAAACAATGCCTCATCTACAGTCACTTGCATCACACAATTCCTCAGTATTCATCCCTATCTGAGCTACTCGGAATTCGCACCTGTGGATATCTATGCCAGTGTTTTGATTCCTTCAAGCTCTGATGGGCTTTGGGTATCCTATTACACGCAGCCAATGCATCAGTCATTTGAGTACGGAGAGATCTTTGTAGGCGCATTTGATATGGTTGTTTCAGCCATTTCCAACATTAATGGTTTGTTTGCCTTTTTGTTATCACAATTGTGGATTATAACATTGGGGGAGTATTAATTACCACATTCATTCTATTTTGGGATTACAGATAATGATTTGAAAATTGTATCTTTGCTCAATTAGACCTCGGTAGGACTTCATGCTTAAAATGCATTCCAATTCACGTTTCATTGCGATATGAATAAGTTTGCTTGTCTGCAAATTGTCATTTTACTACAATAGAGATGATATCAAATGAATATATTTAAAGATAAAGTCTGAAAAACTAATTTGTTTTAATTTACACATTTTCTTTCGAATTCCATGCTTCTACAAGGAACTTTGTTCATACGAAAATTTCGGAATTAAAATGTAATTCCTCTGAAAAACAGATATCATTTTCCATATCCACCATTCAAATGCCACCATACATTTTGTTGCGCAATGGGTACTCTTAAATAGATATTACTCAATATGCTTTATCCCACAGACTATAACTCTTGTGGTAATCAGTCTCGATTGGTGTACCATGCAAACCAAACCTGCGATGGCGCTGCACAGTGCCCCCAGCGTGAAGATGAATCTCTTTGTCGTAAGTGTTATGAAATTCAATTAATTTTTATTCAAAATATAGTCCTTAAGCATTAACTATAAGGAAAGCATATATTTTAATATTTATACCATATACTCTCCTTCCTTTCCTTGATAATTTATGTCAATTTTTCTTTTGAATCTTTCTCACTTTGCTATTATGTGATATCAAAACCTATATTAAGGTGTAATGCTTCTTAATGACAAAACTTTTCTGACATATATCTGTTAAACTCAAATTTAGTTAAAGTTGTAGACAAGCCCAGACTCTTTGTTATTTATATACTAAAAAGTAAATGTAGAATAACAAAAATACCATAGAGATTACTATGTTACTTGGTAATCCATTGGGGGCTTGTAAAGCAGTGCCGTCAGTGGAATGATCATTAAAATCTTGAATTTGCTCTTTATTAGACAATATTTTGTACCTATATTCAAACAGAAAAATATATATTTTACAAGGAAAAGGCAATGTGGTTGAAATGGATTAGGTATTTCCCCTGAAATGAACATAAAATTGATAAAAGTTGTTACTGATAAAGTTAATAGTATTTATTGTTTTCTTGGCAAACTGTGCTCTGTTGTCAAATATATTGTTAATTAGAAGACTAAAAAAACGTTTGCCAGATTTCAGTAACATATGATTTTCTTTATAAATGGAAAACTGTTCAGTATAGTTTTATAAACATAAATTAATCCTATCTGTTCATTTTTACATTAATTTGAAATTTGGTGTATAAGTTTGGCACAATTTCATTGCGTTTGAATGACAAAGCAACAGACAAGTGTATACTTTATCACTGTATTTCGAACAACTTATCTTATAAACTTCTTTATGCAATAATTCAAATTTTCTTTAGATATTTATGTATTGAGCATTTCTGTTCATTTTTCTTTACTTTATTAAGCTCCCCGAACTATAACCTTAGATGGCAGTTCCAGAAACATTTCATCACCAGGAGATATCTACTCCTTTGCTGATTTCACCCCAAACCGCCATATCACCTGGACAATTCATGCAGACTCGGGCATTCTAATCTTCATCTTAGAGCATTACAGTTTACGTGACCCAGAGTTCAGCCTTTACAAAGAAAGGGATCTACTACAAATTGGAGAAGGGGCATTGCCTGGAAATGATATTCTGTTCAGCATATCACATGGTTACTTCTACAGTTACCAAGGTTACAGAGTCATTCAGACCACCACGAGTGATGGCTGGGTCTTTTTCAGGACAGGGAATGTCATTGGATCTTCCTTCTTGCTGACAGTTCAGAATGTTAATATCAGTAAGTTCAAATTTCTGTTTCTCCGGCTATGGGATTAGTGCACATTGCTTAAGGAAATTTTGATATTTCATGGAACATTTGTCGTGTAAAATGCTTGTTGGTATTGATTATGCAGTACTTTATAGGCAAAATCAGGCAGATATTTTATCTGTCAGTAAATCATAATCTAAGAATCACTTTGATAACCTTGTATAAAACATTGGTTGTATGAAATGCATCTGTTTTTCTCAAATTTATTTTAGGATTTCAGTATACTTGTTTAGGTTGGGCCTGTCTTTTAAGCAGCATCAGTAGAACCTGTTTAATATTTCTTTTAGCTTTTTTTAGCTATTGCGATGGAAATTTGTCCGTCGTCCGTCGTGCGTCGTGCGTCGTGCGTCGTCCGTTAACTTTTTACATTTTCATCTTCTTCTCCAAAACCCACGATCGGATTTCAACCAAACTTGGTAGGAATCATCCTTAGGGGTAGGGGACCCAAAGTTGCTAAAATGGTACATGTGGCCCCCAGGGGGCCCAGGGGGAAGGCCCCCAATTGTAAAAGCTATGTAAATTTCAAACATCTTCTTCTCCAGAACCAGGCATAGCTTATTGGTATTGTGTATGGAGATACCTCTATAGATGAAGAATGAATGTTGTTCATGAAATTTCTCTGAGTGGCCCTATAGGGGCCCTGTGGGGGTAACATACTGGAGGGGGGGGCGCTGCCAGGCAAAATGTACATTCTGATCTTCAAAACACATGATCGGAATTCAACCAAACTTGGTAGGAATCATCCTTAGGGGGGGACCCAAAGTTGCTAAAATGGTACATGTGGTAGGGCCCCCTATTGTAAAAGCTATGTAAATTTAAAACATCTTCTCCAGAACCAGGAATAGCTCAGACTTGGTGTATTGTGTATGGAGATTTTTTTCTGGGTGGCCCTATAGGGGGTCTGTGGGGGTAACATACTGGAGGGGTGGGGCAAGTTGTCGACCATCCATAAACTTTTTACATTTTCAACTTCTTCTCCAAAACCCATGATTGGAATTTAACCGAACTTGGTAGGAAGCTAAGACTTGGTATTGTGTATAGAGATACCTCTATAGATGAAGAATGAAAGTTGTTCATGTGCTAGAAAGAACATGCACCAGATGTGAATTGATCCACCTCAGGTGAGCGTCGTGCCCCCTGGGGCTCTTGTTTACGATGCTTATCAATATGCTTTCTTTATACTTAGATGATTAATATGGATGATGTGATAGATATTGTTCTAGGGATACATTGTAGATTTAGAGTGAACATATATTCCCCTGAGTGTATTTTTATAAACTTTTATCATATAATGTCAAGATAAAAGGTATGCATCATTTAGAAATATTTTGTTCATTAAATTAAAATTATGAAAAATCTTCTGGTTTACTCTGTCTAATTCCTTTTTTTTTTCATGTTTCTTTCAGGTGATGAGTATTGTGACTTTGAATATCTATCCTTTTGTTCTTGGAGCCCAACGGATTATCTTACGGGATATGGTTATGCTGGATCCTGGATCATAACATCACCAGAACAATCTCACCATAGATTTGTGGGATTTGACCACACCCTTGGTACAAGTGGTAAATGATGCTGGCTCTTTACTTCATTCCATGTATTTAGACATTTTTATGCCTCCGCCCACCATAGGTGGTGCCGGAGGCATTATGTTTTCGGGTCGTCCGTCTGTCCCCTTTTCGTTCTCGCAATAACTTCAAAACCGTTTTTTTTTGGATCAGTTTGTAACTTGGCCCATGTATGCATATGGGAGGGACAATGAACTGATTAGATTTTGGGGTCTCAAGGTCAAAGGTCAAAGGTCACAGAGGTAATTATGTACATAAAAATGGTTAGTTCTTGTGATAACTGACAGAAGAACTGTTTGACAGATCAGCTTCTAACTTGGCCCATGTATGCATATGTAAGGGATGATGAACGGATTAGATTTTAGGGTCTCAAGGTCAAAGTTCAAAGGTCAAAGAGGTCATTATATACATGAAAATGGTTCATGATGTATGGAGTCTAAGCCTACCTATTTTAGAAATTTCAAGGGGACAGTGGTCTATTTGGTATAAAATATCTATTTCCTTATTGTATTTGATAATTGTAAGTCATCAATGGTAAGTTTTTTATTTATACGGGATGGAAATGAAATGAAATAAATTTTCTGTCTCCTGTGCTTTTTAAGTGAAAAGTTTTGTAATTTTGTTGGACCAATCCTATTTAGACTGTACATGTATGCCATATTTGGTGATGGCGGAGGCATAAATTCCGACTGCGTGCGGTTGAAGATTCATCTATTTACTGATTCACTTTTAATACATGTACATGTATGTCTCATCTGATAATGAGTTTTCTTTTCAAAGGACTACACTTTTATAAAGAAATTCACAAAAATTGTCATTCTATTAATGATATTCCCAAATACAGCTGGTCATTACATTGTGTTGTCATCCTACAATTACTACACTGATGCCGCCATTCAAAGGACAGTGGTAAGAGATGATCCCTTAGTCGACGAATGTATATCATTCTGGTATATCATTGATGGCTACAACTATCTCAACATCTACTACAACACCACTGATGGAGCCAATTCTGAGCCTCTTTTGATCTGGAGGAAAGAAGGCTCTTCATATGCTCAGGAAGAGTGAGTAGTCAACAAACAATTATTCTTGGTGATACATTAATTAATGATACATTCATTAAACTTTCTGTAGTGCATTAATGAAATTTGAATATGCCATAGTGCCAGCAGGTAGGGACACTGCAGCACACAGTGGGATCACAGAAGAAGTATGGAACTGGACTTACATTTTGGCAGGAGTTTCTGCATTTATTGTCAAATCAAATAACAAATTTACAAACAATTATAGTAATAAATATACAACATAATTGTTCAAATTCAAAAATGTGACAATTAAATAACAATGACAACAGAATAAAGACAAGATTATAAATCGAGATGAACAAGTAGAAATAACAGAAATGCAGGGGCCAGCTATCTTTAATAAGCAAAATGCTTGAATGAATAGCAGCCAGTGGAAAGGGCTACATGGAAACCATAATTAATATAAATGTCTATATCATAAAAGCGATGTCACTAACTGGAAATTTTTTTTACTACAAACAGACTGCAACATAACGTAAGCCCTCGAGTCCAATATTATTTGTCTTGTGAGCCGTCAGAAAAAATTTCAGAACACCCATGAGACTGACTTGTGTCGGTTTTTTAATAATAATAAAATAATATGTCTTCTTTACCCAGGGTAGCCTCATTAGTATTATATACTGTTCTCCCTGAGGGAACTGCAATCATATTATTACCCGGGCTTTAGCCGAGCAACCATGATAAGGTCTTTTGGGGATGTTGGTCTCAGGGCTGTTGTTCTTATGGGCTGTATAGCCACTGAGAATGCTTCCACATTGTGACAAACACTATAAATTGTTTATAACCACGCATATAATCACAGTGTACACACATTACAATGTGCCACATCAGTTTACGCAAAGAGTGGATCATGTCCGTAGTGTAACATTGTGAAGATTCATGATGGTCATGAATAATAGTAATAATAATATGTCACATACATGTATATATAGTGCATTAATATGTGAATACTTCAATTCACTCTACAATGTAATTCATGATAGCATCATAGCATCCAAATTGTACTCAGTTTGCAGTACATTAGCAGATCGGTACTCTGAAACATTTCAGAGTGTGCACTGGTACATGAATAAAAATGAGACTTGAAAATATTTGCATTAACCCATTGACTATGACCGCGTTTACACAGAGTGAACTCGAGTTCAAATTCGACGGCGAATTCAATTGCGACCTTGGATTAGCATAAATTATTTTTCGGTGGGCTGTTTACACCAAGCGTTGGACGAACTCGAATTCAGAAGGAAAGTGAATTCGACTTGATTACGCCCTCGCTTGGTGGGAATATTGTGATAATCAACTTCCGGGTTAAATTTGTGAAAACCCCGCGAGTGAGCTCAAAATGGCGGTAGCGAGTATTTTAAGCGCAGCCATTTTGATCTGGTTTCGTATGATTTTATGTCGGAATTACAAAATTATGAACGAATATTTGCAGATAATTATGATGAGCGCGTGGTGGATTGAATCAAGCCAGTTCGGTGAATGTGTCGTCGTTCGCTGTGGTTCACTTGTTGAATGACGCTTGTTTTACTGACGCGACGCTTAGCGTTGCTTAGCAATACCGGAAGTGACGTATGACGGGGTCACTGGCTGGATATTTGCTAGTCGACTTTCAATTACATGTCCGTTCACACTGCAAATAGCGAATTTAAATTCGATAATAGTCGAGTTTGAATTCGATAAAAGTTGCTCTGGGTCGTCATTCGAATTCGAGTTTTGAACTCGAGTTCTAATTGCGACTACCCTGTTTACACACAAATGAACTCGAGTTCAAATTCGACTAAAGTCGAGTTCAGTCTCTGTGTATTCGGGGTCTATTGCATTCTCATACTGCCATAGACTTTAATACAGGGATAATCTGGTTCCCTTAGGCATTGGGTTAACATACACATTTTCTTTATTTCTTTTTTCTTTTTTCTTAAAATAACATTTTGTCTTGCCGTATTGCCATCAAATTCAAAGATATTATATATCGTGACTATTTCTTTGGTCACCGCAAAATGTGTTTATAATGTGGTGTTGTAGAGTCCTACAATGCGATAATGTACAATATGCAATTTTTATTCATGGAAAAAAAAAATTCTATTTTTATGTATGTTTCTATAACATGTTTATTCATAGCTGGACATATGCTGAAATAAGTTTGCTTGGACTTCCATCTGGTACTGCCTTTCTACAAGGATTCATTCACAACTACTATTATGGTGGTGGATACATTGCTGTTGATGACATATTACTAGGACCTTGTATTATGAGTAAGAAATTATTCTGATTGATGAACTGTTCAGATATACAAATACTTAGTTATTCTTTAGCATAATGAGTATATTATCAATACCGAATTAGTAATAATACATGTATCATGCAGTCATATGTAGCATGGCATGAAGAATTCAAAGTGTAATACATAACATTCTCAAAAACTCTTTCATGGTTCTCTATTATTGATTGATTGATTTTTTTTTTGTAGGATGCTGAGGTAAAGATACATTTATAATGTAGACTTGATATTGATGTCACGTGCTGGTTGACATAAAATAACTGATGCTTCTTTTTTTTTCCTTTGACAGATTCTACTATTCTCATTACACCCGACTCTCCACCGGAACGCCTTGTTCTACGGGGAAGCCATATCCCGTTCCTCCACATACGGACCTCTCCTGGATACGGTTTGCAGTTTGCACTGACCAATTCATCTACTGTCTTCCCACCCTTTGGAATCACACCAGGCTTTGTGACAGACGAGCAATTCCCAATCGCTGGGCAAAATCTCACTGTTTTCGCACTTGCTTCACAGTTTGCATTGATACATCCGCTTCACTTTGTATTCTATCAAGATCACAACACCTTTGCTGTCATTGAGATTTCTGCTATTCTGAAAGGAGGTTAGACTTTGTTTATTGCATGTGGTACCGGTAGTTGATTTGTGTATTATGAATTCTTATACCTTTACCATAAAAATTTCTTGCATGGTAATTTGTTTCGATTTACCCTTTATTTTGTCTGTATGTAAATGTTTCCTCATCTTCTGTATTTTGTGAAATGCCATATCTGGAAAAGAAATTTGTTGAAAATGAGTCAAGTAAGAATTGGTCTTTGATTTGACTTTCTAAAGAATCATTTTAAAATAGACATTTATGTGAGGAGAGCTGTGTGAGTAAAAGTTCTTTGACACAAAATGCTTCAAAATTTGATTTTTCATATTAGGGAATTAACCCTTTCATAGAAGTTTGGCCTGTATGAAAGAAAAATCAGAGAAACATATTAGCAAAGTTTGAGATAAATTGGACAAAGAATAACGATTTTATGCTGTTTTGGAATGAGATCATTGATAATATGGAGATCCTTACATTTTGAAATGCGGTCATGATGTGTGATGTGATACATACACAAGGTGAACTTTACCATTGGTTTGGTACATAAATTACTCAAAAGTATTTTTTTTCTCAACTCCTTATGGTGAAACACACATTTTTTTGATGGGATTACACATAAAAATATGTTACCCATTATGTATCATGGATAAAAAAAGTGTGTTCTATCAAAGGGAGTATTTGGGGAAAAAAATTTGTACACACTACAAAGTGGAAGAGTTTTCAGAATACATGTATGATATCACATGATCACCGCATTGCCAACAGGAGATTCCCCATATCATGAGTGATCTCGGCTTCCAAACTTCCATAACTTTCTTATTCTTCATCCAATGTTTCTCAAACTTTCACAAATCTCCTTCTCAGATACTTATGAATCTACTCAATCCAAGTTTTCATGAAGGGCTAATTCCCCTTTGAAAAATGTTGATTGATTACTTCATAATTATGTTATTTGAATACAATTATGTAAAGAAATAGGATACATTTAATAGTTGAAAATAGCACAAGTATATTTTTGATGTATTATTCAACAAATAATCTGTCATCCCGTGGCAGCATGTCTGCTAAATCACCTATAACAGGTTAACCATTAAGAGGAGTCTGTGAAAAATACTTTGCATTTTTGCAAAATGTATTTGTTTCTGTTCTTTAAATAATGAGAATAAAATAAATCACTTACTGTAATATAAAAATTAGAATTGGATGTCCCCATATCATGAGTGATATCGGCTTTCAAACTTCAATAACTTTCTTATTCTTCATCCAATGTTTCTCAAACTTTCACTAATCTCCTTCTCAGAATCTTATGAATCTACTCAATCCAAGTTTTCATGAAGGGCTAATTCCCCTTTGAAAAATGTTGATTGATTACTTCATATAATTTGAATACAATTATGTAAAGAAATAGGATACATTTAATAGTGGAAAATAACACAAGTATATTTTTGATGTATTATTCGACAAATATTCTGTTATCCTGTGGCAGCATGTCTGCTAAACAGGTCAACCAATAAGAGGAATCTGTTTCTGTTCTTTAAATAATGAGAAAATAAAATAAATCACTTACTGTAATATAAAAATGAGAATTTGATGTCCTAAAGACACATATATGCTTAATAGTTATGGACATCACTATAAAAAGAAATATCACTTGAAATATACTATTCGAACCTGGGAAAGATGTTGAACATGTTTGCAAAGATAATCTCACAATCTGCTCTCCTCTAAAAGAAGTTTATTCACTGAAATCTGGAATTGAAGTTAAAAATTGCTGTCTGAACAAGTCCACCTTTCCTATCTAGCTTTTCTTACAAAATATATTCATTATTGTGTATTCATGACATTTGTCAATTAGTACATTTAGGTTGTTGTGTTCATGGGGTGTTATTGTCAATTATATAATATTTATTGGCCTTGAGTGGCATACAAGAGTACATTGCACAATCTGATGAGCATATTTCACGAGTGCATGATGAGAGCAAAAAATAATAATTCTCCTGATCTTTTTAACCCCTAGCGGGCCGTGGGCGGTTATATCCGCCCGGGAGCTATCCTTACAGCTGGCCGTGGGTGGCATCTGCCGCCCGCCAAGTATCATCACATTTAACATCAAATGTCAAATTTTTGCCAAAATATTGTAGTTTTCTAAAATACATGAAAAGCTTCATTGTTTTATAAACTTACGATTTCGAGTCAGTTTTATATGGGGTTACATTCAGATTTAGTGTGAAAACATGATTTCTTGGTAGAAAGTCAGATCACGGAGGCATAATGTACTACGACAAACTTTCTTGAGCTCGCACGCACGGAAAACTTATCCCAGAATGCATTACACTTCACTGGGCCCAGCAAAGGTCCTTTATGTGCGCTGGATATTTACCGCTTCCATTCGCTAGCGCTATCGAACGATGCTTCATGCACCAGCAAAAACCAAAACGCTAAATCAAGCAGATGTCAGATTATACAGCCAGCCTTCTACTTTGCGCTAATTGATATCGAATTTGAATGCTCCAACCATGACCAGGAAACAACCGCGAAAGGTATGTGACGGAGATGAAGCATGACAACTATACCATGATCTCTATGTTGCCGACAATGTCAGCGAAAATGGAGACTTTGACGGGGAACCCATGGAGATAAGTTCCGAGTCGGAGACCGAATCAGACGACGGTGATTGGGAAGAGAGTGACATCCCTCAGACTCATCCTGCTCCAGCCCGGGTCCCTGCCCCTCTTGCAAGCGATGATCTCATATCTTATATCCACCCCCCCCCCCCCCCCCTTAAAAAAAAAGAAGAAACTTTTTATATCTTCACAAACTGATATTAGAATGAAAGGGGGAAAAACCCTGTGTAATAAGTGAAATATATACATGCATATATATGTATATTTTATTTCTACTCTCCCAAAACATTTATAACTTAAAATGTACATTATAATCCCACTCTCCTACTAAACAAGCTGTGATGATCACAATGTGATAAAAACATACAAGAAAGTATCCTGGGCTTATAATACAAAAACTCCATCCTATAGGCATTTCTACAACAGGAAATGGAACAAAGGAGCGTTATGTAATAGGACAAAGAGGCAGGGTTCTGCAAAGACTTTTTGTCAAAGACAAGTTCAGACACTATGAATAGAAAGCTCAGATCAGCTGAGATTATTCTCCCTGTAATACCTCCCTGAATGGTTATCAATTTGAATGCATTTTCAAAATGGACTGTAAAACTGTACAATAGGTATATTTTGTAGGGATACATGATATCGTCCTAATTATTTATTCTTATTTTTTGTAATGCTAGCCCCTCCATACATTTCTGACAGAACCCCTGTTTTTCACTTGGATTGGTCCAATGAACTTGCTAATGCAACATCCCTATTTTTCCTGAATGGAACATTCCTATTATATGTGCTCTGAAATGGGTCAATAGGGTTTAAGTTTGAACAGAGAAGGAAATGAGAGTTTTGACCCCCAAAAAGTAAGATTTTCAAATCATTTAGTTTGTGAATTTAGGGGTGGAAAAATGAATTACTTTTAATGTTTTCATTAAAGGATATATTAGAGAATATATTTTGTGTAGAAATTAATTGTGTAGGATGAAGAGAATTATGATAAAATGGTGATAATCATGCATGAAGCTTTGCCTTTTTTGGGTGGCCAGACAAGGGGGGAATATACAGAATGGGTGGCACAGTAGGGGTTTAATAATACTCTTTGTTAATCCTAACCTGTTGAGTTTCTATTCATGTCTATATTCCCATCAGATTCATTGATTTGCTCGCGGTACCCCCTGCTGGTTGCCGATGAAGAGCTATGTGATGGATATTATACTTGCCCATTTTACGATGATGAAATTCAAAGCACATGTCGTAAGCAAAGCACTTTCTTATAGATATCTTTCTTTCTTTGAATCTTCATATTGACATATTGAATGAGATGAGAATTTGAATTTTTTGTTTTTTTCCTTTTTAATTCTTCATTTTTCCCAGGTTAATGGCAATGTTACATGTAGGTATATTGGGTGAATTATAATAGTAAATATTGTAAAGAATGGCATCTCCAAAGACTACTAAAAACGTGCTATTTTTTTAAAAGAAAAGAACACTACAAGTGGAGATAATATTTAGAGTAGGTTTGCCGTGGTTAGAATATTCTACATTGAAATGAAACTACTTTTTTAGGTAATGGTAGGCTCTTATTCATACATAATTTGTTATCTCATTCTTTATATGCCACCTATTTGTGGTACAGAGAAACCTGTCTATAAAGTTGGCTCAAGGGAGACAAGAAAAGCGGTCTTGATGACCAGGTTGTCTTTATGTACATGTTTCTTTAATGCATGTTTCAATGAGAATGCTTTTCAAGGGAAAAGGAAATTCTATACAGGTGTTTGCTAAAGCAGGTTTGACTGTATCTGTATATTCCATATTTTTTCATTACAATGTTATTTTCTGATACAGAACCTGAAGAAATATCGCACTTAGCAGAAGGAGAGAGTATATCGCTTACTTCCCCGAACTACCCATCTTCAGCTCCTACTTCATTGTTCTGGACAGCCGTCTTACAAACAAACTCATCTGGTTTCAAAATCACACTGCGGGACCTCTTCCTTGATGATGGAGACACCCTTAGCATTGGCCCTGGTGCTGATCCATTCTTGGGCACAAATCCGACAGTGGAGCTTTTCTACCACAACAGTACCAGAGGCAGTTTCGTGATTGCATCTCGGGAAATGTGGATTAGATTCGTTACCTCTTTCTATGGAAATGGGCCTTGGGTGTCTGGGGCCACAAGATTCTCTCTTGACGTCTTAAGCATCAACACATCTGGTAAGGATGCCTATTGATATTTGAAGCTGTGTTCCTCCAATCTCCCAGGTGTAAGAAATGGATACCTGGTGGGAAAAATTCTTTGAAAGGTGTGAACGCGTATTCGTAGGCTAGCTAAAGCCGGAGTAATATTGTAGTGCAACGAGGACCCATGCTTAGAATGGCTGAAGTCATTTTCTTTGAGAATTATATTGACACTGGAAGCATGTACACCGTACATGTATCGTGGTCTAGTTAATGTGTCATTGCACTACTGATTTACTAAAATAAATTGATGTATCTACCGTATTCACCGGCCGAATGGCTGCAGCGCCGGATAGGCCGCACCCCAACTTTGACAACTCATTTGAAAAAAAAAATATGGGGAAAAATCACAAGCATAAGAAATTTTGCCCCCCAAATATCATACAACGAAAAAACAAGGCCAAACTTTTTATTGTATTGACTATTTGAAGACGATTATTCCTAGATGTCTTTGCTTTATGTCATTAAGAATTTAAAAAGTTGAACTGGAAGAGAATCTGACGAAGCGTAGTACTAGTACGAGTACTCGCAAACACGTACATCTTTGTAGACTAACGTTAGTACTATAAAGTATATGGTACATGCATGCCGTCTCCCTAAAGTTCGACAACAAATAGGACTATCAACCGTGAATGCAACTCGCAAATTGAGGCACAATCACAAATGAAATTGGAAAGGAAATGTTTCCACCACTCTAAAAAATCGTGAAGAGATATCTTACATAGGTGCATATTCCATCAAAGGTTCCCTATGTGACATCCAAAGACAAAAAAATACATAATACAGCATGATGGTTTCGAAGAGGAAATTGAAAACGTTGTCACGACATAGGCATTTTTATTTTGTTATCAGTAATGAATGATTTATTTTTTTGTTCTGTCTTTTATTTTGAACATCATTATCTGATAAGGCCTATTTATATGCACCGATGGCACTTTCCTGAATATATCTTCTCGATGTGATTCCATTGATGATTGCAATGATGGCAGTGATGAAAATGGATGCGGTAAGTTGTAACAAAGAGATGTCATAGTGGATTGGGTTAAATACTCGACTAAAAATTCAAAGGTCATGGGTTCAAGCCCTGACATGGCACTTATGTACTTAAGCAAGGCATGTTTAATATGTACATTGCTTCTCTCCATTACAATGTTCCACTGGTGCCCGGTGGGATGCGAACATCAATGTAACTGGCTTAGCATGTGCACGCCTTTAAGAGAGTGTACACTGTAAATTGCAGAATCATAATGAAATTCAGTGATGGGTAATAATACACTGGAAGAGCTTTGGTCAGTGAAAACAGTAGAGTAAACTTTTTTCTTAAAATTAAAAATAGTTGTGACCCTTTTTTTATAAACTTAATGGCACTGTAAAAAAAATCTTCCTAATTTCAAAACCTATATTTATCATTTTCCTAAATGATAAAGGACGAAGTGACCAACTACTTGACCAACTCCTTGACCATGAATATCATAAGAAACACATACATGTACGAGGGCCCCGTTTCATAAAACTTGCAATTAATGACAAGTTACAATAACTGTTATGAGCCACTGAAAATTGTTGCATTTGATTGGCTGTGAGCAAATTTGTTATAGAAATGTGGCACTTGTTATTGATAAAAATTTTATGAAACAGGGCCCACACTTTCTTCTCACTTTATTATTCAAAAGAATACCCAATCAATGTTGGAGAGACCTTCTGGCTTTACTATTATGGATCGTACAGCATACCCTACCTCAACAAGTTGTGGTTGTTCAGTATCAATCCTCCACCAAACGATGCTGGTACTCATGCCTTCTTTGTGTATATTAGCGATATTTACGTTACCTATGGCAACGTACTTCGTATAGGCTCTGGGTTTGTCCCCAGTAATGAGTCAGAATTTCAATTCATAAACGATGACTATCACTCTAATGGTGCAAGGAGACTTGTTCAGGCGTCAGAGATGCACGTGGAAATCACTACCCTGGGCTACTACTACTACAGTTATCCATATTTTCACATGGAGATTACCCCCGGTCCACTTGAAGGTAATGTATGCATGGGGGCACTTGTATTTCCCAAGGTTCATAATCATTTCCAAACACAGAAACCTCTTAAACCCAGGTGGTTCCATCTGAAGGTTAGTACTTCCGAAAACGAAATAGAGTTCTATGTCATTTTTGGAATTATGAACCTTTGGATTTATGAACCGTATTTAATTTTCTCAATTAGCACCCTTCAGATAACAAACCTCAAAATAACTCACCTTTGGAATAATGAACCTTCATATTAATGACCCTTTGAAATATGAAAATTCAGAAAAAGAGACATGTATTTAAACTGTATGTGTACCTGTGTTCCTCCCTGTGAGATATTTTTAATGGTTATCTGAGAGTACCTTTGTTTGTCACTGTTACAGGATTTATAATTATGTAAAACTCAGTTCATACAGTTTTGTTCATGCATTCATTGGGTTTCACATTGCAATGAAGTATTAATCAAAATCTGAACGAAATAAATGTTCATAATGTATTCAGATCATTCATAAAATCAGTATCTGCCACTCTCAACCCAGGTGTTAAATGGGTACCAGTAGGAAGGATTTCCTTGAATGCTGTGAGTACCAAATTCGGTAGCCTAGCTAGAGCCGGGGTAATATTGGAGCGCCTTGAGCACGTTATACGTGGTGGATATGAGCGCTATAAAAATACCCAATATTATTATTATTATTATAAAACCTCTTTAAGTCATTTTAATATGATTCTTTGTGGTATATTGACTAATAGGCCTACTTCACCGTTTTCCAAAGTGCTGTACCATAACATATGGGAATGGTCATGGACTCATAGTAAAGTTATATTTGCTGTTTAAATATTTTCATCATCCTCTTCATCTTAATATATTCAGCACATCTTTCTTGTCCTCTCCTTCCCTTCCAATTGCTATTTAGGTCTCTTCATTTGTAATGACGGATTTTATGCAGTCAACCAGTCATCTATATGTGATCTCAGTATAGATTGTCTGGACTCCAGTGATGAAAGCGGCTGTGGTAATTTTATGTTCTTAGAAAACGTCAATATATAATGGGTGATTTCACGCTCGGTGTTAGTGTTTGTAGTGTTAGCGTTTATTTTGCCGTGAAATCATGATCAAACACCAAACATGAAATGAGAAAAAAAATAAGTTGGTGTTGGGTGTTGACCTCTGATTTTCTGACGTAGTTCCGGCTGTAGTTTCATGGCTTTGCTCACAGTGTTGATATTGGTGTTGCTAGCTGTGGGAAATTTTGGAGATTAGTAGTGAGAAATACAGTAGGAGTCATTCAAAGTGCAATTTTACAGGTATTAAAGTGTATTCATATAGGCCTGAATTTAAATCTAGGCCAACATTTTTGTGGAATGTTTGATCTAAATCAAACTGGATGGAACTACTTTTGCTATGTAGCTGGAGGATTGAATGAAAATTCCTTTCTAATTTTCTTTTTTGGTAGATTTTGTAAATATGACGTTAGATTTTCTGTATTAAAAGACCCAAGGAATCCTTTTTATTAATCAGGATTAGCTCTTAATCAACATTCACAATAGAAAAGTCATAAAACTTCAAGGCTATTCTGAGCCAATGCGCAAAATTTGGCGAACAGTGTTGTAGCTTAATTTTAGTCGAATTTTGTCTCTAAACACCAACACCTAACACCAACATTAAGCGTGAAATCACCCATTGTGTATGTAAAAACATACCCAACTTAAGTAGCTTTATATGAAAGAAATCATAATTCTCTATAACACTGCATTTGTTTGCAGAATAAACTTCCTTATTTTAAGGACATCCAATTTGTATCGTCTTTGATATCTCAGCACCAGTTTAATAAAAACAAAATGTGCGAATCTCTATTTGATAGGGTTGAAGCATACATCCATTTGTTGTTATACAAAGCTCTTCTGCAGTTTTCCAAAGCCAAAGATGTTTTTCATTCAAGAAGTGGTTTCGATTTTCATGATTCATTTCCACCAACTCATTTTCTTGCTATTGAATTACTTAAAAAATTAAGAGTTATTTTGCATTTATATATACATATATCTATAGAAACCTCGCAAAAAAAGTTCTGCAATTCAAGTTTGAAGGGTATTATATCTTGTGTTGCTTTATCATCATACGTGAATCTGGTATCATTAGAAAGCTTAATTATTTCTCTTTACAATGGTGTGGCATATGTAATGCTTATGCGATCATGAAATGCGCTGTCCTGAATAATATGCAGCAAGGTCAAAAATGAAATGTTGCAAAATTTGTTTTCAATAGTGAATTCCTGTTTGTTTTGAGGATACATGTAGCTTGAGTTTGAATGATGTTGATGCGGCAGTGTGCGTAGTGTATTCTCATCTGCATACGTGGATGGAAGCTGTTTGGAATAATTTTGAGCCTGGTCATTTTTAAAAGTTTAAGATGTTAAAAAGTTTAAGATGTTGGTTTCATTTCTTGTTAAATTTATGAAAGTTGAAATGTGTCTTCATCCAATAATTTTGGTTTTAATATGAGTTTACTTTCATACAAGATTTCAACTTTTCCAGGTTTCACCTTAAACAAACCCTCAATCATGCATGCAAACAGTGTAAACACACTTTCTCGACAACACAAACCATTCCATCCAAACTAATGGCAAAACAATGAAAACACACATTTTTTTTTCTCTCTCTCTCATTCTTTTAATGAGAAATGGTTACATCTCAGTAAGGCAGAAGTGGTACTTGCGCTCACCCTAAACCTGGCCGCAACATAATTTGGGGTACACCTGCTTGGAGTGATTTGATAAGCATGGCATCTTTACACCTTACAAAATACCACTCGGTAAACTGCAGTTCTACCTCACGCAAATTCCATAATCCAAACAAAAGGGATAGCATCATTCATGGCTTTGGACTTCATCAATGACCACATGAACATTATTCAAACACATTTCATCCTTTTAAAGAAAAGAGCATTACACCATGGAGACAAATTGAGACTTTGGTTTTTTAAACAATGCATTTTGCAACATTTCACTTCTGACTATGCCGTATATTCAGGAGTACTGCAAATTTCATGATTGCATAATCACGTCAAATGGCACATTATTGTAAAGAAGAATAATCAAACTTTTCAATGATAGTATCAAGAAAGATATCATCCCTCAAACTTGAATTGCTGAACTTTTTTTGAGGGGTTTATATTATATGTGTGTGTGTAGACGCGTTTATGTCTATGTATATAGTTATGTATATACATGTATATATACAGCCATGGAAAAAAATTATTAGACCAAGAATGGTTACTGATAGTGTTATTTTTGTGCTAAGAAGGAAATAAAATATCATGAAAGCAAGGTATAATTGCTGGAATTTGGTATTCATTCAATGAAATACAAAGGCAAATCATTTTTTTATGCATATTATAGTACCCTTATTACAGAAGCTTGGTCTAATAATTTTTTCCAGGGCTGTACATGTATATATATTTATCTGTATATATAACCTGACACTGAGGGCAAAAATTTGTAAATTTAACTTGTAATCAGAGTTTCTGCATTCATTTATTTTTGTTTTTATATATATTATATATACTGGTTTAAAGGCGATTTTAAATCTAAGACTCATGAACATTTGTTTATTTTCTCTCAGTTTACACGCTTTCTCTTGGAGACTCAACCTCCCTTTCTAGCCCTGGCTACCCATATTACTACCCGGCGAATGTGTATGCCTTATGGCTCTTCAACGCAAGTTCTTCAGCTACAGGTGATACTAGTGAAGTAGCATTCATCATTACTCTGCGATATGGATACATTGGCTATGGTGATATTCTACGCATTGGATCCGGTCTGGCACCCAGCAATGATTCTGGAGTCTATTATGGAAGCCTTGAATTCTATTGGGAGCAGAGAATTCTTGTCAGCTCAGAGATGTTCATCGAATTTACATCAAATGTGTATTTCAACTATGGATACTTCCAAATAGATATACTGCTAGGCTCAGTAACAGGTGAGAAGGATACATGTATATGACTTGTAGGAATCCTTTGAGTTTGCACACATTAGCATGAAATGCAATATTATTGACTGTAGACATTTGCATTTAAATAATTCTAATTTGGTAATCACATCCTGTTTTATGTTTTTTCAAAATGTGATTCAAATATATTAAGACTGGACAAAAAAACATATTCTTAAGTTGCAGGAAGAGCAAAAGTGTTTATGAGAGTGGGTGAGGTGTTTTGTGCTGGGGTGTGTGTGGGGGAGGGGATGGCTGGGGAGGGAATGAGATTATGGGTGGATGTTTAAAAGAGAGATGAAGAGAACAGGTTGAGGCAGCAAAAGAAAGAAAGTGATATAAATATGTGTGCCAGATACTTTCATGGCACAAGGAAACAAATGGGACAGGGAATAGACCTGTGGTACTGAGAATGGGGAAGTAATAATACATGTAGAAGGGAAAAACGAGAAAGAGAAAATGAAAATAAACTCGTGCAAATTGGAGTGAGGCAGGGAGCATGTTAGATGGAGAGACCATTGCACATTATTTTCATTTCAGAGAAAACAGGGTATGCTAAACCTCCTTGGAATAACATATGTAATCTCTTTGAAAGATATGATTTGATTTGATTTGATTTTCCAACTGCAAATGAGTACAGTAAATTTTCACACAATGAAAAGAGGAAGAATCTTGGTTGGCAATGGGGTCCAGATGATAGCACATGTGGTAATCAAAGCATGCAATTTATTATTTCACTTGAAGAAAATAGGGAATGTGATATACTGTTGTTCATGTCCATGTCAAATATTAGGATTGGCCTTCATATATGTTCACATCTTTATTGTGTCACAACTCTTGACTGCTTTCGTGTGATGATGGGCATTGGGAGTTTGATGATTGTATCTTTGCACTGGTTTATATTGATGACATTCAATTATAATGTTTGTTTCCATATAAAATATAGATCCCTTCCTGTGCGAAAGAGGGCCATGGGCAGTTAATCAATCTGCCCAATGTGATTTGATACCTGACTGCACAGATGGTAGTGATGAGTTATCATGCAGTAAGTAAACAAATACCATAAATTAATTAATTTAATAATTACATGTGATATTCCTTTCTAGTTTGAAACAGGTAGGGCACATTGCAATTCTAATATTTTGTACCCAAGTTTAGAAGCTACAATGTATGACATTCTACAATTAGCCATGTATGTCATTTGATTGTACAATTAGATATTCTGGAAATTCTATAATGATATGTCCAGCATGTGCTGCTCTTCATATTAATTCTTTGTGCGAAATGTGTATTTGAATAAACCTTTTGTTGAAATGAACTACAGCAATTAACTGATAATACTAAATAACCATGTAAATATTTTGTCTGCACAGTCCATGAGCTAATGACTGGAGACTCCAGACACCTGTACTCACCAAACTATCCAAATGACTACCACAGCAACACAAACATCCTCTGGCTGTTCCAGGCAAATTCTTCGGTTGGATCCAACTATTCTTTTGTCATAACTATAGAGGAGTTGCAACTAGACAACGATGATACTTTGAGAATAGGGCAAGGCCACGATGCCACGGGCTATGCGGTGGTCAATTTAACTGGCTATACCCACTTCTACTCCTCAAATGTTACCATCATTCATGGAGATCAGCTCTTTATTGAATTCGTGTCCGATGACTATTACAATTCTGGAAGATTTAGCATTGCCATTGGACTCTATTCAGGAGATGGTAAGTTGCATTATCCCATCTTTTAAACAACAACCCTAGTTTTCTATTGACGCTTTATTTTTAAAATGTAGTAGCTCTATCGTGCCCCCAAGAAGAAAAGAAAATCTGAAGGAGAAGTCAGTATATAGCAACGAGCTAAGTAAAAATGTTGTGAATTTTCATTTCACTATAAATGTGTTCAGACTGTAATCATATGTAAACATCCTATCAGACACCAAGTTTAAACCATGGTTTAAACCCCCTCCCGGGTTTGTTAAGCGTACGTGTGCACAGAATCCGATCCAATCATATATTTTCTTTGAGCTAGCGCATGGGCAATGTGTGCTTATTTACACTTATTTTAGTACGCTTACGGAGGTTTAAACCTTACCCATGGTTTAAACCTCCTTTGTGAATTTGGGCTCACAAGTTGCGATTGATATTTAACTGAAGCTTGCGAAGCCTGATATACATAATAAAAAACAGTATGCACGATGGATTTCATCCTGTGAGATGCTATTATGAATTGCTTGTAGTTAATTTTATTCGGTACCAAGGAGGAAATCTGCTGAACAATCAACTCAATAATAAGTTTGTCTATTTTCGGACTTAAATTTTAAAAAAAATATTGTAAGAGGCCTTTAACCATGATATTTTGCTTTTCAAAAAGGTTTTAGAGATATTCTATGTAAAATAGAAAACTACTCATGTAATCTTGTTTTAATATTCATTTTATATAGACATCTTCATTTGCAATGATGGTAGCGCAGTGTTAAATCAGTCTTCTGTATGTGACTACACACCCCATTGCATTGATGGAAGCGATGAATCCGGATGTAGTGAGTCTTGTTAAATATCTGTACATTTTCATGTATCTGATTCTGATGAATTTTAATAAATCACTTCAGAATTCTATTTTGATTATGTTAACAAAAAGGGAACCAAAAGGGAATAGCTCCAGAGTAATGCAGGTAATATGAAACTGTGCGTCGACTTGCCCGATATGTAGATATGTATAATGAATGACATGAATTAATTAATTTGTGATGATCAGTGCCGGGAAGTGCAACTTGTGTGGGTGTGTGTTTGAAAAAGGCTACTCTATTGCAAACATGTGCCGTTTCCTAAGTTTTGTCCTGGATTCAAATAGCAAGGCATGACATTTCAACTAGACAGGTAATTTTATGTATTTCCTCTTTGTAAATTTCCTCAATAATATGAATTTCAGGGGAGGGATCATAATTTCACCTTTGGTGTAATAATGTATAACAGCTATTGAAAATTTCTTAGTTGTCAGTTTATTAATTTCATTATAAACTTTGGAGCTTGCAATATTTGAATAATATATAGTTATATACTTTACTCTTTGACTTTTCAAATATAACGTCTGTTTAATATTCGTTTGATATTTTTCATCTCCGTTTATCTCAAATTCCCTCGACATCTAGTCTTCGTCTTGAATGTGGACACCTATATTCAGCTTTCATCTCACAATTATCCAAATTACTATCCGAGAAATGCCTACGTCCTCTGGAGGTTCCAGAATGGCACAGGGAAGGACTCAACAGATATAGTTTCCCAGCTCTCCTTTGGTTACGTCTACCTTGGATCTGGTGACATTTTGAGAATCGGACGTGGCTGGGACTCGACTAATTCTTCTGTCCAGGACATTGCCTATTTTGGCAGTTACTACAGTTATTACTACAGTGGTTATCCAGATGACGTCTACATCCAAGGTGGTGATTTCTTTGTTGAATTTGATGCAAACTCCTACTCTGAACGTCAGGGATTTCAAATTTACATCAACGTGTGGAACGCGTCGGGTATGTTGGGACTGTATATACCGTTTCTGAATCAGATACTGCTGATTGATCCTCTATTCTTTTTTCGGCATAGTTATCATAATTCTTTATCTTTTTAAAATTGTGATCACCAAGTGATATCATTGCATTCAATATATACTTGATCATTCCATAACCCCTTACAGGGGACAGCGAGCTTAGAATTGTGACAAAGGGAATCGTTGCTATGATTCGTCTGTTTTGAAAGACGCACTTTCGTATTCTAATAATTACGAAATGTCGCCAGAGAAGAAAAAAACTCTTGTTCTTGTACAGTGTGAACAAATAGAAGCTATTTAGATTAGATCATTATTCTAGCCTAGCTTTAAAATGAAACTTGATAAGTATACATTTTGTAAGCACAAAATACTGGAAAACCTGTCTACAGCATGCATTGCCATGATTGTTGTCTTAAATTCTATAGGAACCTTTGTCTGTGGAGATGGAACGGTGCTTCAAAGCGGTGTATGTGACTACTCTGCTGACTGCGTTGATGGAGCCGATGAGGGCTACTGCGGTAAGTAAATAAATATTCTAACAATTTCAGGGTCTTTTTCTCATATACCCTATGTCCCATACTAGCCTTGAAATTCAAACTATTTTACTTAGTTGTTTGCTACAGGTGGAAGCAAACAATGTTAATACTGAATAACTAATGTATTACTACAAGTCATGATGTCCTGTTTCTTACATTTTTAAAGTCACATACTTGTTAGGCTCTGGTTTAATATACTTCTAAAGTGTTTCCTGGTTTGTGAAAAATTGGTTTTTAAATCACCATCGGGTTCATTTAGGACGTCCAGAGAAATGCCATCAGGATATCCTCCAAAAGCACTTTAAGCAATTTGGTAATACTTTTAGGACAGTGCCAGGCTATTTCAATTTTAGGATTTATTGGGGGGAGTGGTGTAGTATGTTATTACCATGAATTGCATCAAATAAAGCTTGAAGTCAAAACATGTGTCATTACTAATTTCATTTCATTTCATTTCATTTCATTTCATTTCAATATGGTATTTATTGAAAACAATCATGTGCAACAACATGACATTGAATTTGCACAATTTACAAAGATAGAATATAGCATACATCATAAATAAGACAGTCAAATGAATAATTTACATGATAGGTAATTAAAAAATGACAGTGAATAGTTTTAAAAGTTTTGTTCACAGAAATGAAAAAATGTATCAACAATACACAGGAATATACATTATTGTTAGCATATTTGCAACAAATAGAATAGTCATAATAACAATGTGAATCTCTACTCTCTGTTTAGATTTCAAACTATCCCTTGGAATGGATATCATCCTTACTTCCCACAACTACCCTGGTTACTACCCCGATGATGCCTATGTACTCTGGTTATTCCAGTATGAAGAAGGTCTTGACACTACTGATATCGTCTATGTCATCAGATTTGGATACGTCCGTATTGATTACTATGACTACCTTAAAGTTGGATACGGTTCAGATCCAGATAATTCTTCATCTGTAGTGGTGTCATATGGCAATTACTATAGTGGGACACCAGCTGATTTGATTTTGGATGCTGGGGATATATTCATTGAATTTGATGCAGATTACCTTTATGAATGGCAAGGATTCCAGGTTGAACTGAGTGTGAGGAACTCTTCAGGTATGAAGTCTTGTCAGCTCTGTTCTTTTCTATACCTAAAACCAATTGTTAATTGAAGCATTATAGGTATTAATGTTGCTTATTTTATAGATTTGTTCTGGGAGTGATTATAACGTTCCTCAGTTAGAGCAAAGTCCATTTAATTTTCGCCAAACTTTACATGCAATTACTTTGGCCCATGAGAAGCCCAAATATGCAAAGAAAATCATAGGTCCATGTGCATAGTTTTTTTCTATGGGACACTGAAATATGGGACGGTCGGATCTCTGGTGGAATGATGCCATCACAGGATTTTGGTCTCAGATAGGCCTGAAACTTTCCAATGGCAGATGCAAGTCCCTGTTATTCTGTCAAAACCCATGTCATTTTAATTAAACTTTCCAGAAATGCAGAGGAGGATATACTGAAGGGGGTAAAAGTGCAAGATACCTCTAATGTACACGCAAAAAACCCATGTCATTTCCATTAACCTTTACAGATTTGTAGAGGAAGGTGAATGGGGTTAGAGTTTCAAAAAGGGGGGGGTCCATGTGCTCGTTTTTGTGCTAGCAGCGCCTCCATGCGTCAGAGGGCATCTAAAACTCTCAAAACCTGCCCGATGACCTGTCGTGTGCAAGATAACTCTACTGCATGCTCAAAACCCATGACATTTTCATTAAACTTTCCAGACTTGTAGAGAAATTTATACTGAAGAAGGAAGTAGTTTAAAAAGGGTGGTTAATGTGCTTGTTTTTGTACCAACAGTGCCCCCACGTGGTGGAAAGGCATCTGAAATTCCCTGATCCTGGCTGGGAACCTACCCAGAGATGGGATGGGTGCAAGATACCCCTATTGTCCACTCAAAACCCATGGCATTTTCATTAAACTTTCCAGATTTGTAGATGAAGGTATACCGTAGGAGGAAGGAGTTTTAAAAATGAGGGCCCGTGGCCTTGTTTAGTACTAGCAGCGTTCCCATGTGGCAGAGCGTCTTAAACTTACAAATTCTTGTAGGAAACAAATAACTGTACACTCAAAACACACTTGATGGCCTTTATCAAACATGTAATTGGTTTTTGGTACATTCACAACTTTTTCAAACATATATCATTGTCACAGTATTTGGCATAGGCTATAATATTCTCTATATTATTTTACATTACAACCAGGATGCCCAGCTGAGGTGCGCACAAACACAACTCAGGAAGGTCCTTAAAGACTCAGTCCTTTGCAACATGTTATTCATTCCAAAATTAATATGGTTTCATGAGAAACGAGACCGTGAAATATGGAAATGTGTTCTATTAAAAGCAACAGCATAACCATAAGCAATGTCAAAATGAGATGTACGTTATGAAATGTATCATATGAATATCATTGGAAGATGAGTGGCCTTTTTGTAAAATTTTGTTCTCAATACTATATCGGAAGACCCCATTCCAACAAATTATTTCTTACCTTCTTTCCATTCGATCCAAAACAAGAAACATATTATAATTCCCTTTTGTCACTTGTAGGAACATTTACCTGTGATGATGATGGATCTTCTGTCTTTGATGGAAGGTGTAACTACATCCCTGATTGTGTTGACGGAAGTGACGAGAGTGACTGCGGTACGTATGAAGCCTAATTCACTCATGAAGCAGTATACCGCCTCAAAAAGACAAAATAAAAAAAAATTTATTTTATAAATTCATTTTTAAACATTGAATTTCCGGAGGGAGTAATAATTCTGCCAACCCATGAAGCGGGTTTGTAGGTTCATGCCCAACCCATACCCTATTACTTGTGAAGGAGAAACCTCAATTGGTTTATTGCAAATAGGCACCTCCCCTGCCCTTTCGGTCCCCACCTTTCGGTACCTACGGGTGGGGAATGGCTTCAGTGTAGGCACTTCTTAAAGCTGACGGCTGTCCAACAAAACATTTTTATTCGTTCCGGAGGCATAATAATTCTTCAAATACATGGCGCAACAACACACATGTTATTCGTTCGCCCAACCCAGTTTACCTGTGAAGGGCAGTACTATGTATTGCAAAGAACAGCATATAGAGTTACAATCATTATGCATTGATGGCTTCACTTCACATATATTTTGTGGCGCAACAACACATGATTCGTTCGCACAGCGCGGTCAATATACACGGGGGGGGGGGGCACATGTTATTCGTTGCACAGCGCATCAACATGTACTGCATGTACTATGTTTCACGCATATAGAGTTACATCATTATTTTGTAGCTTACTTCACATACAGTTTTGATAAGAAGCAGATCCATGATTTCACAGGGGGGGGGGGGGCTTTGGAGTCTCACTGAAGCGCATAAGCTGGGTTACACGTTTGTGGTATTAAAAAAAAGCAAAAATCAAGAAAAAGGATATCAAATTCAGAGATGATAAGAAGCAGATTGACATGAAGGGGGAAAATGGCCTTCATACCATTGGAAAGATGTTATTGTATATCGCCTCAATTCATTCCCTTATATGACAGACGAAACTGATATGTAGACATCAATCGGGGGAGGGGAGGTGTAGGAGATCACGTCACTTAGGAATATCGGTTGCAACTGTGTAAAGAAAGAGCCCCCCACCCCCCCCCCAAAAAAAAATTCCTTTGAAAATATTTCCACTGTGATATGAATACGTACAGTATAGCATATTAATCCCTTCTTCCCTCGCGCTGGGGGTGACGGGATGCCAATGGAATGGGGGGGGGGGGGGGAGTCGTAGGGAAAAGTCAATCCGTCGGTCCTCCCAAGACCCATATAAGGGGGCCATAATCCCCCTGAAAATAAAATGACAAATTCATTTTTCTCATTTTTGCATCCTTTACAGGGGACGTACCGCTAATTACATGTATGCATGTTATGTTTTCATGACCTTAATTTCTCTGAGTAGTAAACCACAGAAACATGGCAGGATCAAATCGCACCCTCTAGCTTTATGCATGGATATACAATGTCATGTACTACATAATTATATCCATATCATTTAGTCTTCATCAAGATGAAAATGTATTTTCTTCAGAACTCACATACTCACATGTTGTACATATAAATACTTCTTGGTAAAAAAAATAACACTTTACCAACTTTTTTAAAATTCACTTGATTATTGTGACAAATATACGGTACAGTGATTAATCATAAACACAGCTAGCGCTCGTGGATGTCCACGGGCTACTTCTGATAGTTTACATATAATGTGTTATTTTTCCACTGTGGTATTTTTGAGGCAGTTTTCTGAATGAGGCCTGTATGTTAAAAACAGTGTTGTGCTAAACCGTGGCATGAAATGAATGAATTGGCTCTATTTTGATTTAAAAAGATGATGTACAAACCTATAGCATTTTATCCTGCCTTGAAGACAATTACATAGATTGTAATCAAGTAATTGATGGAGAGCTGACATGTGACCAGGCATTTATTTTGTGCAACGGGGAGCCAGTCATTACGATTTTCTTATGACCGTGTGGTTAATTGTCAATATTAGATCTAACCTTTTGAGTAGACTTTTACATCTATAAAATATGGGTTTATGTTATTATTAGACCAGCTCCTTAAAGGCCTTTGTGGCAAGTGTTGGCTATATCAGTAATTGAATTTTCAGAATGATTTCTACTAGCTAACTCAATTAGCTTGTGTAATAACTAATCCCTCAGACAATACTACCATGCCAGGGTAATTACCCCAAGGATAATTAACTCCGGACAATTTTCGCTGAAGAACAATTACTTTTAAGGGCACCCCAATGGATAGAACTTTCAGAACAACTAACAGAATGTATATATCCTAGATGCTAACTGTCCCCAGGGATATTCTCCAGGGGTAGGGGTTTTGGAAAAAATTTCCTGACAGATGTGGTCTTGGGATAATTGTCTAAGGGGTATGCCTGATTTTCTCGTAAAGCCATGTCCACACCTCTAGAGGCAGTTTGTTCAGTTCTTGGTGGAAAATTGCTACATTTCATGATAGCAGCCAGGCCTTGTGGCATTCTGTCAACAAGGTGTTGCCTTTTTTCCCTCTCAGCAGCTCATTCATGCTTCAAGAATGTTTTGTTTCATAAAATTAATTTTCTAATATCTTTAATTCTTATGTCACATGCAATGGTCTCAGTAGAATAATGAGAAAGCCATGGTGCTCAGACCAAGAGAAGTAACACTTGAAATTCATCCTCCCAGTAATTTATATTCTATTAGGTGGTCAAAAAACTCTTTCTCATAGGAAAAAAAGGGGTGTTGTAATTGTCTGGGGAAATTTGTCCAGGAGAATTTGTCCTGGCTGTAGTTGTCCTATGGTAACTGTCCTGGGGTAAAAAGTCCTAGGGGCAATTGTTCTAGTTAGTAGTAGTCCATTATTCATGCATTAGCTTTTCTGACCTTCATAGTAAATGGACTGAACACTACTCATATACCCCAAAATGGAGCTGGTCTAATAATTTTTTCCAGGGCTGTATACTCGTATCTTCGGACATTAGTAATATTATCCACCCTCAGTACCTTCTAAACGGTACAAACACCCTCGGCTATCACCTCTGCTGTCCATACCAAGGTCCAGCTTGTGTGTATAATTCCTACGAATGCCCTCACGGATGCATATTATATGTATACCATTGTGCATTTCATTTATAACCTAATAGATTTTGTGCTCAGCCTTGGAATGAATACCACGTACCTCTCTTCTCACAACTACCCTGGTTACTACCCCGATGATGCCTATGTACTCTGGTTATTCCAGTATGAAGAAGGTCTAGACACTACTGATATCATCTACATCATCTCTTTCAATGGATACGTCCGTATTGATTACAATGACTACCTGAAAATTGGATACGGTTCCGATCCTGATAATACAGCATCTGTAGTGGCATCCTATGGTGACTACTACAGTGGGAGACCAAGTGGCCTATTCTTGAACGCTGGAGATATATTCATTGAATTTGATGCAGACAGTTATGCTGAATGGAGCGGGTTCCAAATTCTACTCAGTGTGAGGAACTCTTCAGGTATGAAGATTTCTCAGCTCTGCTCTTTTATATAACTGATAGGAAAACTTAAATTACTTTCCAATCCATTATTTGAAGTCTATAATTAAATAAAAGATTGTATTAAAGCAAGTGTCAACAGGTATATTGAAGAGAAGTAGAATTAGAAATTTTTTTAATGTGATGTGTAAAAAGTCCTCTGAAATATAGTGTAGCAATCACCTTTAATTTGTTTTCAGCTAGATTGTATAAAGTTAACCTCAAAGCACTTTACCTTACCTTCTATGGGTTATCAGTTACGGAGTATGAAGAAAAATAAAGGAAAACAAAAAAACCTTGCGCGGAACCCAACTCCAACTTGGGTTCAGCGCGGGCCTTATTCTGTGTGAGTGCGTATGGGTGCATCGATTAGTTTACTCTCAAGTTGCTGTACCACTATCTCTTTATAGAATTAACATTTGAGGCTCATACTTTGAATATTGTATGGCAAAATGGAACCCCTAACATACAGAGCAAAATATTTTTTGTGATTGGCACACTTTAATTGTCTGAATTTGAAACCAATCTAAATGTGAAGTATTGGGAAAAGATTTTTGGTCCATTATTAATGATCAGTGTAAAAGTGATACATCTCCAGGACAGGGTACTCTGTCTATAGTTACGGGGTAGTGAAAAAGAACATGTGTTGTGACTTCAATTACTATTGGAAATATTTCAATTATATTGTCATTGATTCGTCAATACAATTCACAAATTCTGGCTGATTGAGTGCCATCATTAAAAATCAAGCACATTAATTTTGACATACATTGCGATTGCCTGATAGTTGTTCTTCCACATATAATTGATTCTCTTCATATTCATATGATTATGACATTGATATTGAATGAAAATGGTATTGTCTTTGATTTAAATATGTCTTTATAGAGGCACATATGTGTGGAGACGGATCTTATGTCTTCGATGGCAGATGTAACTACACTCCTGACTGTGTCAATGGCAGTGATGAAGCAAATTGCGGTATGTACGAATTGGCTTTGAATTTACTAGACTAAAAATTTTTATTTAACTTTTTTTGTTTCCTCATAGTTCATAAATAATGGTATGTACACAGTATCAAGTTCTAACTCTCATTCATTTTCTTTGCGCAGATTTCTATCTTGCCCTTGGAATAAACGTCACCCTGTCATCTCACAACTACCCGGGTTACTACCCCGATGATGCCTATGTACTCTGGTTATTCCAGTATGAAGAAGGTCTAGACACTACTGATGTCATCTACATCATCTCTTTCAATGGAGACGTTCGTATTGATTACAATGACTACCTGAAAATTGGATACGGTTCCGATCCTGATAATACATCATCTGTAGTGGCATCCTATGGTGACTACTACAGTGGGAGACCAAGTGGCCTATTCTTGAACGCTGGAGATGTATTCATTGAATTTTATGCAGACAGTTATGCTGAATGGAGCGGGTTCCAAATTCTACTCAGTGTGAGGAACACTTCAGGTATGTAAATTCTTTAGACCAAACCATACATTTAGAATGACAGGTTGAATCTAAAAAGAGAGTAAATAATATTGATAATTGATATAACATACTGATATGATACTTATATGGAAGTTCTGCATAATCATAATAGAGAATTTCCTCTTGTAATGATTGTGAAACCGCTGGTTGCATGCAAATGAGCAAAAATTGCTGATTTTATTTCCACTGCCTGAAATGGCACACTCTCCCTGCAACCAGTGGGCTGTTTTACATGGTCATATTCAAAGTTATGTAACTCAAGAAATATTAATGCTATGCTCATCGAATTTTCTGCAAAGATAAATGGATAGTTTACCAACACAGACATAACTTGATTAAGTTACAATACAAAGCATATTAAGTAGTTGACAATGAGTGATGAAATAGTGAAATAAAACATTTTTTATAAGATTCTAAGTGGTTAAAAGACATAAAAAGTATATGAGCCACCAATAAAATGCATATGTATGGAAGCATTTGAGTTTTATCTTTTACATCATCACATTTAAAACATTCATACGTTTGTGACAGGGTCAGGATCCAGCAATATTTAACCCAAGTACATAATATATCCTTGAAATTGTCAAGATGATAGAATCCTAGCACTGTGATTGGCTGGCTAGGCCACCCTGCAAACCATGGCCCAATATTTAAAACCACATGTCACCTGCTAGCTAGTTGACCTCTTGACCTCTTGTGCAAATAAGGTCCTGGCTGTGAGAAAACATGTTGATCTATTTTGGGGAAAGGGTCTATGAAGTAACCAATCAGAGTGCTGGAATGAACTGTTTAAAGGACACAATGTGTACTTTGGTTACATTTTGCTGGATCCTCGCCCTGTCATTAAGTGCACATTAATATTATTCCAATATTTGTAAAGTATAGATATTGCCCTTTACACCTGTGTCATGTTCAACCTTGCACATAATAAAACTATGTGAGATTTTTACGTGTTTATGTTTCCATTCATTTCCAATTTTTTGTCATAAAATAACCTTGTTTTTCACCACTTTTGTCATATATCTCTTTGAAGTATGTCATGAATCGCTGATTCCTCCTCTTTTACATGTATTTGATAAGTAAATCATGACAGTTGGTAAATGCTAACTAGTCCATTCAATCATCTGGAAATTAGATATTCCTCTTTCCTGCTCTTAATGTATTCAGAGACTGACCCAGTCAAGCAGATTGAGTTGAAAATAAAATAGCGCACTTTTGGGGGACCTGCGGTTTGACTGATGATTGTTAGAATCAGTATGTGCTCTTTGTCAATAATAAGATGCCTTCATTCCTGAATGCAAAGAATATCAAATGTAAATCTTTGGTATTTGTAGTGGAAGAATTTTTTTATTTATCCTTGATCATTTTATTTTTGTAGGGATGTTTTAATTGTTCATAGGGGTAACTGTCATGAAAGGTATTAAGATAATGTTGATCATTACAGAAATTTCAGGCGATTCAAAAGTTTTATTTTTCATAAACACTACAAATTCATCGTTTGCAAATTGCAAGTGCTGTAGGAATTTGTTTTCATTATGTTTACGTATATGCCAAGTTAAATTTCATATTCTATTGTGGCATTTTTTTCTTCTGAAGGTGCATTTGTCTGTGGGGATGGACACCTCCTCTTCAATGGGACATGTGACTACATTCCTGATTGTATTGATGGCAGTGACGAGAGAGATTGTGGTGAGCATGAATGTATAATCAGAATAACATCGCTTTTACAACCCATAAGAATAGCCTTTCAGTTATTTCAAGATTTAATGATTATAGAAGTAATGCCATTTATCGAAGTATAAATTGGCTTATTTTCATGGGGCAAAGGAGGTCCAGCTATTGTCAGACTGGTAATCACAACAGAGGAAAAGAATTATTGAAGTTCCATGTAAATGCTCCTTTATATCCAGTTTGTCGATAGGAGGAGGGTTATTGCAACTAGATCTTTGTACCAAATTTGTATCCTGTAGCTTTACACCCCTTTCAGAAACTCATGCTCGTACATATTATGCGTGCCTAAAATAATGTTGATTAAGCAATCAAAATCATGTTGACAAAACTATCAAAAGCCACATGAAAACGACCACCCATTCAGGAAACTTGCATCATGGAGGATATGTAATTTGAAGGAGAAAACTTTGCCATGCATGATGTAGGAAATCAAATTATCTTTGACTGATATCGGGAAGGGATAATGCTAGGTCTAACATTAATAGTAGAAAATGCGGGTATTATGTGCACAATTGCTGCCCTAAAATAATGTGCATTATTTTGATGGAGATACATTCATAAAGCCATATAATGCTCTAATTCTGCTCATATTATGTGCTCTTGGGAGTTTATGGAACGATTACTGTTACTTTATTTATAATAGCCCATGATCACTTCTAAGCTAGGACTTTTCATTCAAAGTACATTGTGCTGTTCAATCACTAAAAGGAAAACAACCCAGCATAAGGTTGCAACTAGGGAAAGCTGAGGGATGGTAACACCAACACATTATTGCATAAGGTAGCTTTAATAGTGAAATGTGATGGCACTTAAAAATGTGGGAAAAACGCATATGACATAATTACTCAAAATCATAATTTCATTCTATGAAGGCAGAAACAAAATATTAGGATATAAAATTAGAAGTTAACTCTGTTTATACTTATAAGCAAAATGTTACAAAACTTTTACACCGATAAGTCTGATTGTAATTTTACCCTTGTAAAAAAGAACCATAGTACCCATGGTAATTTGACAGTAATTTGACCAAATTACCATGATTTGATGGTAATTTGGTCAAATTACTGCCAAATTACCATGGGTACTATCTGTCGGATAACGTTTTTTTTTTACAAGGGTAGATGCACAGACAAAACAAGCAATTTTGCTCTTTGCGTCTTTTATTTCCTGTGTCTTTACGCGCCTTTACGTTTCGCCAAGCTACCAAAGCATACTACAGTGTTGCATATAATAATGAATCCTGCGCATCCAATCTCTTATCACACACAAGGCTGACAGGACAGGCTTCACAAATGATGTATATGTGGCATGTAAAAGTGGATGTATATTTGCAACACACCACAATTTCATTCTGCCCATAACAGCTAAGTGTAGCACCTGCTCATAGGGATTTGACTCTTTGGGAACTGTTTGAACATTCATGTTCCCATTTTCCATTACATCAGGAGCTGCTTTGGAATTTGGAAGGTGGTGTTCTCATCCATACCATTCTTAACGTGGAGAAGGTTTACGGTTCACCATGTGTGTTGGTAGGAGGAAAGGGAAAATAGGAAATTAGAAATGGATAGACGAGAAAGGTTGACAAGAGATAAAAGAAGAAATATTCTTTCGTGACAATGGGTGAAGTCCTGAAAAGGACTGTAAACCCTGATGACGGACAGTCAACCTGTCGGAAACGTCGAGTAACCTCCTACTCCAGCCTCATCTACTCAAACCTTCGCTACTCAATCCATCGCTACTCATCCATCGATCATCAACCAAGTCTTCTCATCTCATCTCATCTGGTTTACAGATCATCCATCACCCATCACCTATCCATACACCTGGTGAACCAGTAAACCTTCCTATTGGTTTACAGTCCTTTTCATGACTTCACCCATTGTCACGAAAGAATATTTCTTCTTTTCTCTCTTGTCATCCTTTCTCCTCTATCCATTTCTAATTTCCTATTTTCCCTTTCCTCCTACCAACACACATGGTGAACCGTAAAGCTCCACCATGCAAACCTTCAAAGATCATCTCATACCATTCTTGTTCTGATTTTTTGTTCTTTGCCCCTGTCACTATATGTGCTAGTGGTTGACAGTATTCAATGAATTCTCCCTATTAAACTCTCTGCACTACATTGAAGATATATATTACATATTACATAACTAAAATGTAAATCAAAATGGCCCTAGAATATTAGATGTTTAGTTGATAGAAATTAAGGGCAAAATTGCTAATTGTTCAGGTCTTCGTCGATGCTGTTATAAATCTATTCTGTGTATGTTTAATTTTAATTTACTCAAACTGCACACACGTCTCACCACTACAAAGTGAAGGCTGATTTCTGGTAAATTTTGCTACCGTAAATTTTATCCTCATGTTTACTTATTAAAGATTACGACTTAAATGTGGGATTCTCCATACATCTTGCATCTCACAATTACCTGAATAACTATTACTATCCGTCAAATGCCTACGTGCTCTGGGAGTTTGAGGAAAGTGGTACGGATGCCATAGACATTGTCTATAAACTGGTATTTGGATACGTCTCCCTTGGATCTGGGGACATTTTGAGAATCGGTCATGGCTGGGACTCAACAAATTCTTCTGGTCAGGACATCCTTTCTTTTGGCAGTTACTACAGCGGTTATCCCAACGATCTCTACGTTCAAGGCAGTGATATGTTCATTGAATTTGAAGCAGACTCGTATTACGAGCGACAGGGATTCCAAATTCAACTAAGTTTGGTGGATGGAACAGGTAATCCATGATACAATTTGATTCATTAGCATCAATCGTTGACATAGTGTATCAATATTTTGCATTCCAAATGACCAAAATGCTACTCATTGAATAGATATGGACATACAATTATAGATATGTAAATATGCATTCCTTTTGGCTCATGAGAGATTTCTTCAACAAAATATTTTTCAGACGATATGGAAAATTATGCAATAAATATGTTTACATGTACATGTATGATATGGAAATAGTAACCACAATGCTCCCCGTGGGTCAAATCCAATGTGTGTAATAATTTACATAAGACAATTAGTCTTAATTGCGTGTGTTCTATATTACGGCAGAAATAATATTTTCTTATTTTTTCTTTTTCAATGCCCTAACCCCCTCCCCATGTGCAACATGATTATGAAGGCCGCTGGAGCCTCCACAAGAAAACATTAAAAGTGTTCAAAATGGAAATATAAATTAATGCTTTGTAAAATAGCACAAAGTTATTAGTGCATTTTGAATGTCAAGTTTTTATACATATGTATTTGAAAATTTATTTTTAAAAATTATATTCATATGTAAATATGCATTCTTTTTTGCTCATCAGAAATTCCTTCAAAAAACATTTATCAGACGATACATGTATATGGAAAATTATGTAATAAATATGTGTACATGTATGATATGGAAATATCAATGCTCCCCGTGGGTCAAATCTAATGTTAGCAATAATTTACATGAGACAATTAGTGTTATCATGTGTACTTATTTTGCTGCTGAAATAAAAAAAAAATAATTCTTCTTATTCTAAATCTAAAGGCTTCTATGCCTGCAATGATGGAAGTGCCATCCCGAACCTAACATCGGTGTGTGACTACACGCCCCACTGCCGTGATGGAAGTGATGAATCTGGATGTAGTAAGTTTCTTTTTATCAAATCCTGTTTTTTTTCTATGAAGGTCATGAATACTGAGTAACAAGATTAATAGGATAATTACAAATATCCTGGAAACAGATACATGAGATCTCCAGTATGAATAGTGCATTTACAAAATGAAGACTTAATTTGCCTTATTTGAAAATGCTCCAAGAAATCACTGAGCTATTCATCTAATTATTACATGCCTTTTGGGGCTATTATTGTTTGGGACATATTTCTTCATTAGAGTTTAAGCTTAAGGTTCTTCGGGCTTTCGATGCTGTAAACTTTTTTGCTGCCACCTCTTGAAACCCAAACTAGGGAAAGACTGCAGGGTTTCGTCATGAAGCTGTGCCTCGCCAGGTTCAAATTTCACAGAAATTCTCTTTCATGATAATATGTTATCATGTAATATAATGCTTCTCCTCAAAAGAAATTTCATGTGCCCCCCCCCCCCTTGCGCCTTGCCACCCTGATGAAAAATATACTGAATATGTCGCTGATAGGGGGGTCATAGCCAGGATTTCAGGTATTTTCCTTGTCATACCTGTGGAGATACAGGGATGGAACTCTTGTTTTTTTGTTTGTAAAATAGTTTCAAGTGTTACTATAGGAAATTTCTTTGTTTTAGGGCACGTGCAACATAAATAATCATCAAATTGCTGTTTATAAACCTCATAAATTGTGGACATTTTCTCAAAAAATTTCTACAAGGATGCATTTTGCAAAACTGACATTCAGTATAGGTTATTATGAAGTCAAACTTCAAAATCGAAGAGAAGGGGGAAACAGCATTCATTAGTATTCACTACATGTACATGTATCTTCTATAAACAAAGCTCAATAGAAATATAACATAAATGCTGTTCTTCCAAGAACTGTAATTCATATTCAAGGAAATGCAGCCAAAATTTTGGCTCGCTCCCAAACAACTGATTGAATGTACTATTGCTGTTGACATTGTGCAAAATTATAAAATAAAATCCAAAATCATAAAATTCTGATCTCTAGCTGAAAGTAATAGATCAATATTGGATTGGATGAATCGCCTCCCCGTGATACAAAGGTCCAGATACGTGACTGAGTATTTATATGGTGAAAATTGTAAAATTGTAGGACAGCTAAAAGAAAAAGAATAAAATGCATTAGTCGCATGAAAAATTTTGCCCTTCAAATGACTGGCCACTATACCCATAACATCTATTCATCCAGGAATAATACAGCGTATAAAAGGAAAATGCAGTGTTTTTCAATACCTATCTCTTGACTTCCCTCATGGATGATATTGGGATCCAAATGGCGTCCGTCCGTCGTCCGTCCGTCCGTCCATCACAAACGTTAAAGTTTACCTGCAAGACTCTCTTATGATGCATTACTTGGCAACTGTTACTGCATTGGCAGCCACACTTGGGTGATAGAAGCACTAGGGGCATCTCCATGTTATTGTGTTGTCGGAGGTCACATGATGATGTCAAAGGTCATTTGAGGTCATATGTTAAAGTTTCCCTGCAAGACTCTTTTCATATGTTAAAGTTTACCTCCAAGACTCTCTTTTGTGAAATAACTTCACATCAGTTGCTTGAATTACAACCTAACTTGGGTCATATTTGCACTGAGGGTACCTTGACGTTATGTTGCCGTTGGAGGTCACATGATAGGGTCAAAGGTCATTTGAGGTCATACGTTAAAGTTTACCTGCAAGACTCTCTTATGACAGATAACTTTGCAACCGTCACTCACTTTTCAACCAAACTTGGGTTGTAGATGCACTGAGGGGACCTGCATGTTATGGTGCCGTTGGAGGTCACATGATAAGGTCAAAGGTCATTTCAGGTCAAACATTATAGTTTACCCGCAAGACTCTCTTATGACATAACTTTGTAAACGTCACTTTCCAAACATTAGTAATGTAGATATATGCAAGCATAACTAATGCAGATTTATGCACTTGGGGGACCTGTTGCATGGCAACAGAGATCACGATATTTCTAGTTATCGCATGTGGGCGAGACACATTATCGCTATTTTTTGTTTTATTTCTGTAATTGGAGAGAAATATCAGCTATCTAATTAGCCTTAAAAGAAGATAGTGAGGACAGTTCAATATGCAGAAATAACACCTTATTAAACTCTATCATGTCCATGCAAGAGAAAGCGTAAGCTACATGGAGTAGGAGAGGAGCTTACAAAATACCAAATAAAGAAAATTCCTCTTCAAATAGGCATTTACTAATCTGGCAAGCTTTTGTGTACATGTATATGAACAAAATTTCCTTTTGATGCTGGGTAAGATTTGAATAGGAATGTAAGTTCTCGCTAGTCTGGGAAAGCTACTGCTACCAAGAAACAAGCTTCTGCTTCTTTTTGCTAGCAGCTACTTGGTTGGATATCTGAAGATGCAAGTAAAAGGTTAGAAAAAGCATTTGCTAGCTATGCCTTTACTAGTTTTTATAGATCGAATACTACAGTGATCCTAAAAATCTGTTATATTTCATTAGAAGTACTTGTTTTTGTGTTAGTATTACTGACAAGGAAATTTCATCTCATTGAATGTGTGTGTAACATGTCATAATTTTGCCCTCTCTTCTTCTGTTTTGTCCCTATTCAAGTCTTTAACGTGAGTGTGGATTCCAACATTCAGCTTTCATCTCCCAACTATCCTGATAACTACCATCAAAATGCCTACATACTCTGGAGGTTCCAGTCTGCAAGTGAAATGGACATTGTGTATAAACTATCATTTGGGTACATTTACCTTGGATCTGGTGATATTTTAAGGATTGTACGAAACTGGGATCCGGATAATTCCACAGGGCAGGGCATTGCTTATTTCAGCGGTTACTACAGTAGTTCTCCGAATGACCTCTACATCCAAGGCAGTGACATGTTCATCGAATTTGATGCAGACTCCTACTCTGAGAGAAGTGGATTTCAAATTGAACTCACCATTTGGGATGCGTCTGGTAAGCTTGCATTTTCTGCTACATGTATCATATATTGTTATTATTTAATAGTCTCCTAAGGGGTTGGAAAGGCTGTCTATCGGTTATTGTACCAGATGTAGCCAAATGAGTATGATCAGTTCACGTCACGGACGGACATTTCCAATTTGTCCAAGTTGGGACGCCTGTAAAAAATAAATGATTAGATGTAATGGATTGCTTTAGGATTTATTTTGGAGGGTATCACTAGGTGTACTGAAATATGATAAAATTTGATTGTCATGGTTACTTATTCAAATGAGAATCAAGAAAATGCTCCATTTTTTTAGAGTGGGAAATTCTGTGTTGACTTCTCATTACTCTTTTTATATTAATATCAGAACAACATGATCTTGTAAAATACTTTTACTTCCAAATGTAAGTCAGATAAATTGGCTTCCCTATCAGACATTTGAAATTTCAAAACAAGCTTTGGATTCCATAAGAAATATGTGCATCACAGATGGAAATTTTGCTAACAGTGTTATTTTTTGAGAACTCCCCTGCTTTAAAAATGGTTTGGTCCAAGAACTCTGGCACCTTTGAAGAACCAAATTTCTAGTAACTTTCAATATTTTATTGCAGTGATAGTATTTCAAATAATTTTATGATAAAATATATTTTGTGTCACGGATGGACAAAATGCACACTCTTAACCAATCATGCTCAGATATCACTCAACTCCCCCCCATATGTTGCAGTGGTTAAGGCATTAAGGCCGATGTCCCGGGTTCAACTGCTGACGGAGATGGTTTTTGCAACCTTTGCAGTTATTTTCACACAGAGGAAGGTAGTGAAGAGGAACAATGATTTTGTAGCACAAATTATTTTTCTCTTCCACTGAATTTCTCACCATATATATATATATATACATATAAGCACGAACCTGTTTGCTGCCTTTCCCTAATCTCACATTCATCTATTTATGTGAAATACAAACATTCCACTTTATAAGTGAGTAATTTCTCAATATCCTCTTCATTCAGATTTCTTTGGTTGTGATGACGGGAGTGCCGTCCAAAATCGTACATCGGAGTGTGACTTCAAGGCTGATTGCATTGATGGCAGTGATGAATCCAGCTGTGGTAAGTTTGATTCTTGTGTATTCTCTTTATTTGTGAAAGATAGAATAGTAATCACCCTCAGACGACCAGGTTCAAAGCAACTTAAAGGAGAATTATCCCCACGAGACTTTTATCATTGACCTAAAACAGAATTCTAAACAGTTTCTGATAAAGTAAAAACATCGTATATTCGAGAATCGAGAGGAGGGGAATTGTCGATTGAATCCTCCGATTTTTATTGTTCTCGAGAGTAAAGCAGCGTCGCCATGTTCCCGGTGCGATCGGGCTGTGTGACGTAGGGCATGGAGTTGGCCGTAGCGCATTGTTATTGGCTCGAAATCGTTCACCAACATTATTTTAAAAAGAGTTTATTATTATTAATAATAACATAAATTACGCAAGAGTTTCATAATTAAATTAAATAAATCAATTTATATTATCTACGTAACTATCACATTTGAAAAACATTTATTAGAGTAAAATAATCATCGTAAGTAAAACGTGTTCCAGGACACACTAGCTCGATTATACGATTCGCCCGGGCATAAGCTCAGCCCGCAGATCTACGTGATAATCAGCCTCCGTGAAATGATCACTGCAGATCACATCATTTTTACGATCAAGTTTGAAGTCTTTTCCTTGGAATTTTTCCACGTTCAATATGGTCACACAACGCTGGAACAATTGCTGACGGGTCTGGGAACCGATGGAATGATTTCCCTATCGTTTTCTTGGAACAGTTACAACAGCCGAAAGCTTGACAATACACCATGTTTACCGTGTGTATATGCAGCGCGCGCTTCATGCAAGCTAGCTACTAGCTTGTGAGTTCTCCATCCCCTACGTCATCACGCGCAAGGTTTTATGGGAAATTTAGAGAAAATGGACGCCGCCAGTAGGAGCAGACGACGTTGTAATCATCGTAAAAAGTGGTCTCTATTTTCTGCTCTTACAACGGCATCAGTTGGTCTAAAACGGTGATTTTTATATCAAATTAAATGTTATTTTATTCACTGTGACCCTATTTACATTTAAAAGCCTGGGGATAATTCTCCTTTAACTAATAAACACTAAGGTAATACTTTAGGGATTGTAGAACAAGTGATTAACAGTCGAAGCCAATTCTGAGCAATGATAATGGATTGTGGTTCGAGGGAAATGAAAAATGAAAAATTAAAAATTAAAATCCCCTTCCCTTCAAGAAGCACAAAGAGTTCCAGTATTAAATAATATATTCATCATAGAGCAGAATACGGCTGTGAAAATGTGTCACAACATGTTCTTTGCCTGCCATATTCCTTGCGCATTACATGATAGCTTTGATATATTTTTCTCGAAAGCCATTTGGCAGATATAATTCTTTTGTAGTTTGGCATAATCAGTTTAAATTTGGATTTGACTGTGTTTTGTTTTTTTAGTCTTTACATCATCTCATTATTGACTACAGTGTGCATTTAGACACTTTACATATGTTTATTTAGATTTATTTAGGTTATTGACATTTTGATGTGTTTCCCCTATCCTCTCACTTTCTCAAGACTTTATCTTGAGTGCAGGGTCACAGGTTCAGATCTCTTCTCACAACTATCCAAATTACTATTCATCGAATGCCTACGCACTATGGGTTATCAGGTACGACACTGGAATGGATGCTACATACATAGTGTACTATCTGTCATTGGGATACATCTACCTTGGGTCTGGTGACAGTTTGAGGATTGGGCGTGGCTGGGACTCGACCAGTTCTTCAGGGCAAGTGATTGCCCTCTTTGGCAGTTACTACAGCGGTTATCCAGATGACCTGTACATCCAAGGCGGGGATATGTTCATTGAATTTGATGCAAACTCCTATTCTGAGCGTCAAGGATTCCAAATTCAACTGAGCTTTTGGAATGTTTCAGGTATAGCGTGCAGGCTTCTTGGCAGAAAATACATTACGCAAGGTTCAATTTGACAGAAATATGGGTTTACCGAAACCCATGGGGATGATCTTAGAGGACCCAAAGCAATTTTTATGTTGAAAGTATGCACTTACAAATTTATTGGTCCATATTGAATGAAATATGGCCATATAACGTCCCAGGGAGGTGGTTTGGGAAGACGAACACAACTTTGGAGTTTAAAAGTAAGCATCAACTGATTTATTACCCTTGTTGGTACCCTTGTTAGGCTGAAAGGCTTTTGGACAATCTTCCACTGCTCTTATAGCATTCTTGCATTTACCTCTCATTCTACCTAGGTAAATGTTTACATTTGAAAGTTACCTGATAGAAAGATGATATCTAGGTTTCGTAAACTAGTATAACAATCCATTTCTGCACAAAAAAAGGGAATTTGAACCAATATATATCTACTCTTTTTATCGTTCATTGGAATTATATGTGCATGTTAATCTTCTAATCTATACATGCATACTGATACATATGAATTATATTTCCCTCAATTTCATCCTATAGACATCTTTGTTTGCAATGATGGTACAACCATTTTAGATCAAACTTCGGTCTGTGACTACACGCCAGACTGCACTGCGGGGAGTGATGAATCTGGATGCAGTAAGACTTTATATGTTTCATCAGTTATGGTTTTGTGCAAAAGTATTTTTTCCAGTGTTATAGCCCTGACGGAATACCTATATTTTTATATTATTTAACCCTTACTGAACTGGGCTATTTTGCTCCATGAAAATACTGGGGGGGGGGGGGGCCTCCCAGGCCCCCCCAGGCCCCCCCATTGATCTCGGAAATGCAATGTCCAACGAACTTGAAAATCTGCATGTCGATAGATCTTCACATGTTGAATCTGATGGTGCGATTAATTTTAATCAATTATGCAAATTTTTTGAATAATTAGCTAATAAATTATTCATAATGCATATTTTATGCATTTTTGGGATATATTCATATTTTCAGCCTAAACAAGTAGAAAACTACATGAAAACTGTAATAAAGAAGAATAATGTTTCCCAAATGTGAAATAAATTAATTTTTATATATTTGTATGTGTACAACAAAAAAATTTTTTTGTCCTTATGTTTTGTATTGCTTTTATTTCTTATGTTTTCTATTGTTTTATATTTCTTATGTATATCATTGTTTCTAAAATTTGCCCAATTTATCTCAGAACAATATAGAAGCACGAATCAAGTGGAAAACCAATTCCTGAGCAAGATTCATAAAGAAATGCAAGCCATTGTCTATTGACAGCATGTACATGTAACTGTACACAAATATATGGAGCGATTAGCAATTTTAATGACATGCGCATACTAATTAGCATATAACGCCCCCTAGGTATGTCTGATATGGACAAATGTATCAAAACGTGCGCAAGAAAAAAGTCATGAAGCGAGAATCCGAAATTGCCAGCGGTCGCGATGCAATCACCAAAAATATGGAGGGGGGGTCCTCCGAGGCCCCCCCAGTGCAGTTAGGGTTAAAAATGATGTAACTGTAGATAAGACTATGATAAAGATAAATAAATAAGCTGCATGAAAGTCTGGGGGAAAAAAATGATCACAATTGTTATATTGCTTGTAACGATTTAGCAATATATGTTATTTTACCGATTTCCTCTTTTGAGGTGAGGAACCAAAGAATACTTGTCGATCTTTAGGTTAGTTTTCGTGAATTTTGATATGACTCGAAGTCATTTATCCAATTGATTAATTATGATTAAATATGTAAGAATGATTATTGTACTTGCTAATAACTCGTGCTATTAAGTAGGACATTAATCTATTCTAAATTGGAATATTTCATACTAAATGGTGTTTTCTTAGTTTAGATACATTACTATTGTTACCTTTTTGAGCAAAAGTAGGATAGATCATAAAATAGATCATAAAATACGTGTCCGTCGACTTTGCAGTGAGGATGATGACTTCCAACGGCAGGTTGATAAGATAAGTGGTTTCTTCATCCAGAGGGGATATCCTGATAGCATCGTCACCTCTGCCAAGAGCAGAATTCTCAAGCAACCTCGCGTGGGCGTTTTGGAACCTCGTATGGCAGCCACCGCCTCCAGGGTACCCTTTGTCCTCACGTACCACCCCACCAACCTACGTGTTGCCAAGATCATCAATGATAACTTCTCCCTCTTGCGAGATGACCCTACTACCGCAGGGATCTTCAAGGAGCCGCCTCTCATAGCGTATCGTAAGGATCACTCGTTGCGACAAGCCTTGGTATCTTCCCGACTGCCTACTACTCCTGACCTCTCCCATGATGATGATGATGATGATGGCTTCTTCTATAGCGCCGGTATCCGCCTCAATTGGGCGCTCATGGCGCTTGCTCAGGATGTCTCACAAATTTCAATGTCTTCAGACCGTGGTTGAAATTCTGTTCCTTTCCAAAAATTGTCTTGATAGTCATACATGTAAGTTATTTTTGTGATGGTGTTGCAGTGGGGAACAAATAGGTTTTCAGGTATGATTGAAAAGTTGATAGGGTCTCTGCTCTCCTAATGAATTGGGGGAGGCTATTCCACAGCTTAGGCCCGGAGATGTAGAAGGCTCTATCACCCCAGGTTGTGTGGCTGAGAGATTCGGCCAGCAGCGCTTGGTTGGCTGATCTGAGACTACGTGCCGGCTCATGCTTGGTCAGGAGCTTGGATATGTAGGATGGCGATCTATTGTTGAGCGCCTTGAACACAAGGACTCCAAGCTTGTAGGCAATTCTCTGATTAATCGGCAGCCAGTGAGGTACCTATCCCTGTGGCAGACCCAGATGCAACACCTGCAAAGTCACCACTACCACTACCACCATTAGGGGTCCCAAGTCTCAATGGGCCATCCATGGAAAGTTCTCCTGCACAACGGATGATTGTATTTATGCTATCCATTGCACCCAGTGTCTTCAGCTCTACATAGGAGAAACTAAGCGCCGACCAGCTGATCGTGTGACAGAGCATTTGAGGTCCATACGACTCAACACGCCTGGATTACCTGTGGCTGCTCACTTTAACTCACACAACCATGACATCCAGAACTTTGAAGTGTGCATAGTACGCAGGTCTTTCAGCACCGACCAGCTACGCAAGCAGGAAGAGGAACGTATGATTTTTCGCCTTGGCTGCCTCCAACCAAGAGGAATTAATGTTTCTTTCCGCTCATTTCCCATCACGTAATTTTCTTTCTTTCTTTTCTTATCTTTTTCTTTTTCTTGTTCCTTTCTCTTTCTTCTTTCCCTCTCTTTCTTTTCTTTTCTCTCTCTCTCTCTCTCTCTCTTAGCTCTTCTTCTTTCTCTTGATGTATTGTTACGTCACTTCTGGCGCGTTCTTACTTCTTGTTTCTACGCGACCATTTTGCGCGTCTTTTTCATCTTGTTTCTACGCAACCATTTTGCACGTCTTTTTCATCTTGTTTCTACGCAACCATTTTGCGCGTCTTTTATTTGCCCTTATTTTTGCTTGACGCTTAATAAATTTGTCATTCTTTGACAAAGGGCTATGCCCGAAATATCGGATAATTGACATCTCTACGGTTTTTTTATTTATATTTGTCTTTTCTACGTATAGTTTACCTAAACCGACGCAGAACACTTTCTTTATATATATATATATATATATATATTAAATTTCTTTGTCACCAGTATGACAATGTTATCTGTACAATTGATGTAACAAATGAAACCTCATTCAACAGCCGATAGTGAAAAGACTAATAATAACTAATCTGCGATTCACTAAATTGTTAAAATATTTTCTTCCCTCATCATTCTGCTTTTCCTTCAATCCAGTTTTCGTTCTTAGCTTGGGCTCCTCTATCACACTTTCATCTCACAACTATCCTGATTACTATCAACAAAATGCCTACGTACATTGGAATTTCCAGTATGACAGTCCATTGGACTCAACAAGCATCGTGTTCCAACTGTCATTTGGTTACATTTCCCTGGGATATGGAGAAAGTTTGAGGATTGGACGTGGCTGGGACTCGACTATTTCATCAAGCCAGGATATAGCCTCTTTTGGCAGTTACTACAGTGGATATCCAAACGACGTCTACATCCAAGCTGGTGATATGTTCATTGAATTTGATGCAAACTCCTATTCTGAACGACAGGGATTCCAAATTCAACTCTCCGTGTGGAATGCGTCAGGTATGCCGTAACTATTTAGCAATAATGATATTCTATATCAAAGACCATAATATGTGGGTAGATTCTACCACAAATGGGTGGATGAACAGGTAACACTTCTTGACTTGACTGGGAATGCGTAAGTCGTGGGTTTGAACACCAACCGGCCAGATGTCCTTTTGCAAGATACATGTATTTATCTTTATTTGCCACTGTCTTCCCAGTTGTCGTAAAACAGTCCCTGATAGGATTTATTCATTGAATGCAATGAGTCGATAAGCTGAAATCGGGGTAATACTTTCCAAAATTGTCGTGATGTGATATGTGCTATACCAAAACTGAATATTCATGTCCTTATAAGTATTATTTACTGCAATAAATCATATATACCTGCAATAAATCATATATACCTGCCTATTTTTGCTAGTCTCTTGACTACACAACCCAATCGAAAACTTTTACACATATATGTCACAATATTGTGCGCACCCCCCGTAATCCATTGTTATCTCCTTCCTCCCTCACCCGCATGAATGCGCAACGGCCATCTTCCTCTTTCTTGCTCGCTCCCGTCGAGTTAGGTTGTTGAGTCACGGCACTCCTGAAGTCAGGTCTTTTTGTATCTTTTCAGAGCACCTACACGCTTTAAAAAGCATTATTTTGTATCAATTTTCTTTCTGATTATTGTACTTTTGTGTTTTTGTGTCACTCTTTGCCCATGCAAGGAAAATTAGATGTTCCTTTCGAGGCAGTTATTTTACTTTTAACGACCCGCCCCACGTAGTTATTTCTGTGTGTCTTGCTGGTGTTTCCGTTTGCCCCGATCCTGTTTACGTTTCGGTGTTTTACGGTGTTCTCCGATTCTTTGTATGGTGTCGGTGTTTGTATTGTTTGAATTGTGCGTATCCCCAATTGTTTGTTACTTGCTTTTTCCGAATAATTATCTTTTTGTATAATTTTCTATTGCATGTTTTTGTTACAGCAATATGAGTTCGGAAGAAGGAGCTAGGTCATGGAGACCTGCTTCTTTCGAAGAGTCGTCTAGCAAGACGACTTTGCCTTCCGGACCTCCCCCTAGTACTTTCGTACCGGGGGGGGGGGGGGGGGGGGTGAGGAGGGCTGCAGGTAAGTTGCCCAATGATGTTACCCTGCAGATTTTGCCAACCTCGGAGCCCGTGGCTTGGGGGTGGGTGGCGTTTAGTGGTTTGGATATCATAAATCCTAACCCCGGTCGTTCCGACCAGAAGGGGGGACGTCTGCTTCCCGGCCTGCTGCGTGCCTTAGCACAAAGCCGCATGGGGAGATTTGTGCCATTACTGCGGGGCAGCTTAAGGGCACTGCCCATGTTGGTCTGGGTTTACAAACCCTAGCCCCCGGTCCTACTGACCTTATGGAGTAATGAATGCGACCCTGGCTGTCTTAACAGCCGACTAACGGGAAGACTCGAACTAACAATATTGGGCGGTCTGCGGAACACCAGGTGTCGTGGTCTGGGTGCGCTGAATTAGGTGGCCCCCTTTCGAGACTCTCCAACCCGCGTCCCTTGGGGCTCTGCCGGGTGAGGAGACCCATGGGGGTACCCGCCTGATCCGAGGGCCAACGACTCATTCTATTCAGGCGGTGTCAGAACTCGAGTCTGTTTCTGAATCAACTTTGTCGGAACAGGCAGAGCCTCAAATGCTTTCCCTTCGTGGGGCGGAGGCTGCTGCCTTATTGTCTAAATATCTGCCTGAAACATTCCAGTCGACCCACACACAGGGCCCGACTTCTCTAATTTTCAGGCAACAGACTCTGAGGGTATTCCCCTCACGGAGAATTTCATAGCGGAGTATGACCGCGTTGAGACCGAGCTTTCCCGTAAACGCAATGGTCCGATTATGGGCAAAGCCTTTGCTTTTAGAACCCAAGATCATGATAGCTTTTTAAAAGCTCAGTCTCTCTACTTCACCTGGGGCAACGTCGGCAGTCAAATCAGAGCTGGCATGCGTTTAGCCACATTCCAGGGCTCTCTTTCCAACCTCAGAGCCAGGGCAGACGAGCTGAATATCACCAAGGGTGATAAGCTTGTCATCGTTGATCTTCTGCTCACCCTCGCGGGTCTGCAGTGGTCACAACTCTCTGGTGCGGCCGCTAATCAGTTACGCACCGCCGCAGGGCTTTGGCCTTTCCCGCCCTTAAGGTTAAGGAGCGTAACTTACTGTCACTTCTCCAAGACGTCCCTTCTTGGGGCCCCTCCCTCTTCGGTGGACAATTTGCCACAGCTTTTCAGAGGGAAATTTGTTGCTCGGAAACAGGCTGCCTGGATGGCCAAGCTGTTTCGTGCTCCCCGCCGGATGACGCGGGCCCCTTTCCGACAGAGGGTTATTGCTCCCACTTCAGGACAACACCGTCGGGTAACTGTGTCTTTTCCTGATGCTACTCCGTCATACTCTCCTAGTGGGAGGGGCGGACACGGCAGGGCTCCTTTGAGAGGCAGTCGTGGCTCTCAGTGGAGCAAGTTGAAGTCTGGTTCGCAGGCTATGCCTAGCTTTTGACGGACTTTCCCGAGTGCATGTTCACTCCGACATGGTTGGTCGACTTCAATGTTTTCTCCCAGTTCGGGAGGCCTTCGCCGGAGATGCCTTTGTGCACTCTGTAGTGGGTGGCGGATTCTTTATAGAGAATAAAGCTATAAATGGTATTGAGGTTTGCTCAAGCAACCCAGATTTTATCGACGACAGTATTGTTATATCACAATGACAATGTCTTTTTCTCTCTCTGCCCGCTCCCCGGAGGGGCCATAAGAACTCGATCACCTCCCATGTCTGCCCGGCTCATCTCGCGTCTCTCTCTTTCTCAGTTTTTCATGGTTCCCAAGCGCTTGGGGAAACTCTGATTCTTCTTGAAAGGATAAACCAGTTCTTTCCACTGGTTCATTTCCGGATGGAAACTCTAGCTTCAATTCTCCCGCTGATCAAGAGAGAGGATTACATAACCCTATTCATCCCGCTTCAAGGGATCTTCTGGGATTTTCTGGGATTCTCTTTCTTTTCTGAAACCTTCCGGTTTCGTGTTCTTCCCTTCGGGCTGCATCCAGCCCCTCAGGTCTTTACGTGGGTAGTGGCTGCCCTGGCAGCCTCGCTGAGGAGTTGTGGCCTTCGTCTGCTTTGCTATCTGGACGGTCGGCTCCTAGCGGAGGCCGAAGCTCTTCTTTCAGACAAGAGCATGCATGCTGGTCAATACGACCCAAGAATTAGGTTTCCTAATAAATTGGGAGAAATCAGAGCTGATCCCTACACGCCGACCAGTTTTCTGGGGGCAGTCTGGGGGCAGACTTTCAGAATCAGTTAGCACGGCCCAGCCGAGACAGGATACTTACCCTGCTGGGCAAACATTGCGTTTCTCGCACGAGGCAAGTCTTCCCCCCCCCTTCCGTCGATTTCATTTTCGACAGATGCTCTCCTAGGGTGGGGCGGACATTGCTACGGCAGCACGTTTTTGGGGGACTGGTCTCACCTTGTGAGTCTACCCCATATCAATGTCCTAGAACTTATGACAGTTTTATTAACTTTGCTTCTTTTCAGATGACGGCTTCTCCGTCTTTCAGTTCTTATTCTCACGGACAATGTCTCAGTTGTGGCTTATATCAATCGGAAGGGAGGCACCCACTCTGCCACCCTAGATGCCCTAGCTTCACAATTGTGGAGGTGGTGTCGTCGCATGGCAATCATGCTTGCTTCCTCCTCCTTCCCCGGTCAGGAAAGTCTTTTTGCGGACTTCCTATCCCGGGGCAGGTGTCTTCCATCAGAATGGACCAAAGCTACATCCAGGGGTGTTTCCCACCTTTCTAATCTGTGGGGCCTTTTTGCGCCGGCTCTCAACCACCAGCTTCCGAGGTACTGCTCCCTAGTTCACAACCGGGAAGCCTGGGCCCTGGATGCTTTTTCCCTTGGTTGGGAAAACCTTCGGAGGTTTGCTTTCCCTCCCTTCCCCTTAATTCCGCGAGTCTTGTGGAAGATTAGGGATTCTTCACCTCAGACTAGCCTCCCGTTGTTTGACTGCTTGGCCCCTTTCGGGGAGGCTGCAAGACAGTCGAGCCTCTCTGAGTGGGCGCAGATTTTACTAGGGAAATTTACAATTCCCGTCTTTCAGCCTTCTTTCACTGGTGTCGGACCCAGGATCAAACCCTGTCTAAGGCTCCTATTGGCTCAATCGCAGATTTTATAATCTCGACAGAGGAAGGTCTATCTCTACTATCCGAGGCTACCGGTCAGCGATCGGCGCTATTCACTCAGGCTTTTCGGACGATTCAGGGATTTTCAATTCCCCGCCTTTGAGTGGGCTAATTCGGTCTTTCTTTTTGATTCTTCCCTCTCTTTCTCAGTTGGTTCTGTCTTGGGGTTTGCCTCGGGGTTTTAGAATCCCTGGCTAATCCTCCTTTCGAACCTTTGGGCAAAGCTTCGCTTCGCCTTTTTATGGTGAAGATGCTCTTTTTTGGTAGCCATTGCCTCTGGCCAGAGGGGCAGCACCCTTGTCTTACTCCCCGACACGTTCGCTGGGAAAGTAAGGGTATTAGGCTTATTCATAAAGCTTCATTTTTGCCAAGAACCAGACGGCTTCTGCTGGCCCTGTTGAAGTTTTATCTTGGTCCCTTATATGATATTCTTCAGTACTTGAGGACAAGATATGATGCCCTGTATAAGCCCTATGCTCACGACACATGTAGTGTAGCACTTCTTGATTTTATGAGGGCCGCCAATTGGCGTTCTCCCAACTCCTTCATTCCCTGCTATTTTAAAGGATGTTCCTGCAGGAGAGGATATTGTATCATATCATATTGATTTTTTAATCTAATACCTTTTTGTAGCACTCTTCCTCTTTGAAACTACCAGATTTGAAATGAGACGGACATAAATGTATTCATAACTGTAGCAAAAATATTGAAAGGTTTACATGCACATAAGATTTTTTCAGAAAGAAATCGAAGCTGTTCGATCGTGAATTGAAGTTATCTTAAACTGTTTGAAAAGGTGAAAAAGGCATTTCTGTGTAAAATAGTGCCAAATATTCAACGTTGTATGCTATTATGTTAGAAACATGTTCATTAGAAGTAGAATTAAGAAGCTTGAATAATATTTTCATCCCAAATCATACAGATAATTTTGTGTGCAGTGATGGTAGTAGCAGTCTTATAAGTCTGACATCGGTTTGTGACTACACACCCGACTGCACAGATGGAAGTGATGAATTTGGATGTAGTGAGTATTTTCTTGATTACATGTAAGGTCTTCTGGTTTATGCACTGTACATGGGTTGATCCAATTCTCAAAATTATTGCATCAAAAATCGTGAACATAAACTAATTCCCATTGCAGCAATGAAAATCATCAGTAATTTTGTAATTCTTTACACAATTCATGCACTTTCATGTGTCTAGAAAACACCCAATATACATGTATGTTGTTGATTACATGTACCATTTATTTAACTTTGCTACTTTTTGACACCATGTACATTTATCATATACATGTAGGTCATTCATTTCATTCACCCTGTATATTGTACATGTATACATTTATCTGATTACTGAGTAGTAGATGACAGGGCATACATTCTATGCAGTGCCTGGTTCCAAACAACCTTAAGCTCTCAAACAATAATTTTTATTATGCCTGTGCACTCAAAACATGCCAGATACATTTTGTGTTTGGTTGCATCCGTCCGTACACCCCGCTTTTCTCATTAACAAAATATGTCAAATTTCAAACTTGGTGGTAGTATCAGCCTTTTCAGACAAAGGTAAAATTCATTGTATGGAAAGCTTATTAGTTTAAGGCTGATTAACCAATCAGCTCTAAAGCAAATTTTCCCTGTGTGAACATCGAACTATACATCGGACAAATACGAACTCATAATCTAAAGACCAGTCAGAGCAGCCTACAGATACGAAGTTCGTATAGAGGAGGCAAGAGATTTTGTGTGTGAACAGGTATACGTCTCTAACTGGGCGGAACTAAGACCGGGCGCGTGCTTTGACCAGCTATTATTATGCGCAATAGCCCGACTGCGCATTTAATCAGCAGTGAATCTCTAACGATCGCACCAAAATTTTCTCTGGGTGAATGCTATCGTTATAAAATTTAAAGCTGATTAGTTTAAAGCTCTTTAAACTAATCAGCTATAAATAGCTGAATTTTACTCCTGTGTGAAAGCGGGGTAAGCATCACCATACAGAGTGATCTCATTCAATTTTGGAGGTATGTAGGTCAGAGGTCAAGGTCCATAGAGTTTACAAACTTAAAGATTTTCAATTTTGTTATTACTAGGAGTAGTATGAATATGTGGAAAATTATCAAGATTGTGGTGTACAACATTTTGAAATATAAATAAATTGGTTGTTGAATACATGTAATGTTAAAACATAAAAGGGCAAATGAAATAGAAAAGTTGTAGTGTACAGCCTTTTCAAATATAAAATTTAGTGCTGATTATATTTTCAAAAAAGGAATCATGAATGATTATTTCCATTTCCATTTTCAGATATCCAGCTTAGCCTTGAATTGAATATCACCCTCTCTTCTCACAACTACCCTGGTTACTACCCTGATTATGCCTATGTTCTCTGGCAATTCCAGTATGAAGAAGGTCTAGACACTACTGATATCATCTATGTCATCAAATTTGGATACATTCGCATCGATCACAATGACTACCTTAAAGTTGGATACGGTTCAGATCCTTATAATACGTCATCTATAGTGGTATCATATGGTGATTACTACTATGGAACACCAAATGATGTGTTCTTGACTGCTGGAGATATGTTCATTGAATTTGATGCGGACAGTTATGCTGAATGGACCGGGTTCCAAATTCAACTCAGTGTGAGGAACATTTCAGGTATGACTAGCTTTAAAAGTTAAAAGGTGTTCCATAGTCGAAAATTCAGACAATTTTGTCAATATCTATGGTTATGAAATTTGCTAGTATCGGCCTACATGTAAATTAGAAAAGGCCATGGCATTTCATTGTATGTACATGTAGGCTGTGGGCAGATGGAGAAAGAAATGATGTGCATCTGAATCATGCTTTTGTATCTCACAGAGATGTGGACGCTTGATATCGTACACAACTAGAAGCTACTAAAACTATTTAATAATTCACCTTTAATTGTTGGGCTTGGCAATAAGGCGTATCAAATACACAAAATATTTTTATTAACGATCATACATTTTACTGAAAACTCCTTTGACAAATAATATATATCTTTTCTGTCTGTAAAAATTACAAATTCATTTGCATTCTTCTGTTTTTGTTTTTATTTTCCAGGGTCATTTCTTTGTAGTGATGGATCCAATATCTTGAATGGAACCTGTGACTATGCTCCTGATTGTGTCGATGGCTCTGACGAAATGGATTGTGGTGAGTAGTACACGTAGTGTGAATGGGCAAACAAAATAGTGAGATTGTGGTGTACAACATTTTGAAATATAGATTTGGTCATTGATTATGTGAAAACAGTAATTATAAGTAATTGTTTCCATTTCCTTATTCAGATTTCCAGCTTAGCCTTGGAAGGGTTGTTACCCTCTCCTCTCACAATTACCCTGCTTACTATCCCGATGATGCCTATGTACTCTGGTTATTCCAGTATGAAGAAGGTCTTGACAACACTGATATTGCTTATGTCATCTCTTTCAATGGATACATGCGTATTGATTACAATGACTACCTGAGAATTGGATACGGTTCAGATCCTGATAATACATCATCAGTAGTGGCATCATATGGTGATTACTACAGTGGGACACCAAATGATCTCATCTTGATGGCTGGAGATATATTCATTGAATTTGATGCGGATAGTTATCAAGAATGGAGTGGGTTCCAAATTCAACTCATTGTGAGGAACGTTTCAGGTATGAATACCGTATTGAATTGCTTTAAAAGTTAAAGTTATTTGATTGTTGAACATTTGGACAATTTGGTCAATATACATGTACATGGTTTATAATAATTTACTAGTGTACATGTACATTAGACAAGGCCATGGCATATCATTGTATGTAGGCAGTGGGCGGATGGAGGATTTAATGATGTGCATCTGAATCATCTTTTGCATCTCACAGAAATGTGGATGCTGGATATGGTACAAATCTGGAAGGTATTGAAACTACTTAATAATGCGCTTGTAATTTGTTGGGCTTGGCAGTGATGGATATCAAATACCCACAAGTTTTTTAATCGGGGACCATATAATTTGCGAAAGATCATGTGACAAATATTTCATTTTTATCTGTACAAATTACAATTTCATTTGCATTCTTGTTTTGTTTTTGTTTTTGTTTATTTTCCAGGGTCATTTATTTGTCGTGATGGATCCAATATTTTTAATGAAACCTGTGACTATGTTCCTGATTGTGTCGACGGCTCTGACGAAATGGATTGTGGTGAGTAGTACACATAGTGCGAATGGGCAAACAAAATATAGAGATTGTGGTGTACAACATTTTGAAATATAGATTTGGTCATTGATTATGTGAAAACAGTAATTATAAGTAATTGTTTCCATTTCCTTTTCAGATTTCCAGCTTAGCCTTGGAAGGGTTGTTACCCTCTCCTCTCACAATTACCCTGCTTACTATCCCGATGATGCCTATGTACTCTGGTTATTCCAGTATGAAGAAGGTCTTGACAACACTGATATCGCTTATGTCATCTCTTTCAATGGATACGTCCGTATTGATTACAATGACTACCTGAGAATTGGATACGGTTCAGATCCTGATAATACATCATCTGTAGTGGCATCATATGGTGATTACTACAGTGGGACACCAAATGATCTCATCTTGATGGCTGGAGATATATTCATTGAATTTGATGCGGATCGTTATCAAGAATGGAGTGGATTCCAAATTCAGCTCATTGTTAGGAACGTTTCAGGTATGAATATTGAATTGTTGTAAAAGTTAAAGTTATTCCATTGTTGAACATTTGGACAATTTGGTCAATATACATGTACATGGTTTATAAAGATTTACTAGTGTACATGTACATTAGACAAGGCCATGGCATTTCATTGTATGTAGACAGTGGGTGGATGGAGGATGGAATGATGTGCATCTGAACCGTCTTTAGTATCCCGCGGAAATGTGAATGCTTTATATGGTACAAATCTGGAAGGTACTGAAACTACTTACATGTAACTCTTACTGTGCCGAGGGTTTTAGCTCTCTTCAAAATTTTACCAAAATGTGATCAATGCTTACTTTTCAAATGTCTCCACTTCATTAATTATCTATTATTTTGCAAAATATTGTGTACATAACATGTACGAAATTTACTACCATTTCTTATGATACCAAACATTAATTTATCCAACTTTGTGCATGAGATATTGAAAATTACATTCGAGTTTCTTTATTGTCCATTATTTTTTGGTTTCTTATTTGTTTACTATTGTTTAATGTTGAAATAAGGTAATATCTTTTTAAATATCCAGAATATTCAGAATGCTTGATATATGCTAAAAATTTTGATGTACATAGACCACCATATACCTTTTCTGCGGTTGAGCAATTGGTGAATGAAAATGACAAGTCTATCTGTCACGTATACGCGCCGTCGGCACTGAAAGAGTTAATAATGCCCTTGTAATTTGTTGGGTTTGGCAGTAATGGATATCGAATACACACAATATTCTGAATTTAGGACCATATATTTTGCTAAAAATCCTTTGACAAATGATATATATATTTGAGTATTTGTACAAATGACAAATACATTTGCATTCTTGTTCTGTTTTTGTGTTTATTTCCCAGGGTCATTTCTTTGTAGTGATGGATTATATATATTGAATGGAACCTGTGACTATGCTCCTGATTGTTTCGATGGCACAGATGAAATGGATTGTGGTAAGTAGTGCACATAATGTGAATGGGCAAACAAAATATTGAGATTGTGGTGTACAACATTTTGAAATATAGAATTTATGATATGAAAACATGAATTATAAATCTTTTTTCTATTTTCCTTTTCAGATTTCCAGCTTAGCCTTGGAAGGGTTGTTACCCTCTCCTCTCACAATTACCCTGCTTACTATCCCGATGATGCCTATGTACTCTGGTTATTCCAGTATGAAGATGGTCTTGACAACACTGATATCGCTTACGTCATCTCTTTCAATGGATACGTCCGTATTGATTACAATGACTACCTGAGAATTGGATACGGTTCAGATCCTGATAATACATCATCTGTAGTGGCATCATATGGTGACTACTACTATGGAACACCAGATGATCTCTTCTTGATGGCTGGAGATATGTTCATTGAATTTGATGCGGATAGTTATCAAGAATGGAGTGGATTCCAAATTCAGCTCATTGTGAGGAATGTTTCAGGTATGAATATTGAATTGTTTTAAAAGTTATAGTCATTCCATTGTTGAACATTTGGACAATTTTCAACAATATACATGTACATGGTTTATAAAAATTTACTAGTTTACATGTACATTAGACAAGGCCATGGCATTTCATTGTATGTAGACAGTGGGCGGATGGAGGATGGAATGAAGTGCATCTGAACCGTCTTTTGTATCTCACGGAAATGTGGATGCTGGATATGGTACAAATCTGGAAGGTATTGAAACTACTTAATAATGCGCTTGTAATTTGTTGGGCTTGGCAGTGATGGATATCAAATACCCACAAGTTTTTTAATCGGGGACCATATAATTTGCGAAAGATCATGTGCTAAAAATCCTTTGACAAATGATATATCTATTTGAGTATTTGTACAAATTACAAATCCATTTGCATTATTGGTTTACTGCAATAAATCATATATACCTACCTACATGTATTATGCTAGTCACTTGACTACGCAAACCCGTTTGAGAACTTTAACACAAATGAGTCACAATATTGTGCGCACCCCCCGTAATCCTATTGTTATCCCCTTCGCCACTCACCCGCAGTAATACGCAACGGCCATCTTTCTCTTTCTTGCTCGCCCCCGTCGAGTTAGGTTGTCGAGTTACGGCGCTCCTGATTTCAGGTCTTTTTGTATCTTTTCAGAGCACTGTTACGCTCTTTTAAACACTTTTCTGTACTTATTTTCGTTCTAGATTATAGTACTCCTGTGTTTTATGTCACTTTTTGCCTTTTGCAAGGGAAATTTTATGTTCCTTTTCAGGCAGATAATTTACTTTTAATGACCAGCCCCACGTATTTATTTCTGTGTGTTTTGCTGGTGTTTCCGTTTGCTCCGATCCTGTTCTAGTTTTGGTGTTTTTTTACAGTGTTTGTTTGTAGAATTTTGTGCGTATCCCCCAAATTTTTAGGTTTTATATTGCCTGCTTTCTAAAAGTATTTCATATTTTTGTATACTTTTATTGCCTGTTTTATTGCAGCAATTTGAGTTCGGAAGAAGAAGCAGCTAGGTCACGGAGACCTGCTTCTTCCGAAGAGTCGCCTAGCAAGACGACTCGGCCCTCCAGAACTCTCCCGAGTACTTTCGTACATGGGGGAGGGAGGAGGGCTGCAGGTAAGTTGCCCAGTGGTGTTACCCCGCAGAGTTTGCCAGCCTCGGAGCACGCGGCTTCGGGGCGGGTGGCTTTAGTTGACCTTGGGATGCCAACCCCGGAGCCTGTGGCTTTGGGGTGGTTCGCATAAGGCTATAAGATCTCATGTCTGCCAAGGCTCGCTGTCACGCTTCAACGGAGATCAGATATCGGTTGAACAAAAGAGCTATAGGAAAGGTGAAAGACCAGCCGCGTCTTTCTCCGATTTTCGTTATTCCCAAGCGTTCGGGAAAACTCTGATTGTTTTTGAGTAAACAAATTCTTTCCTCCGGTGCCTTTTCGGATGGAAATCTTGCCTCAATTCTCCCGCTGATCAAGAGGAAGGATTACAAGATCTCAAAGATGCGTATTTCCATATCCCTATTCATCCCGCTTCACGCGACCTTCTGGGATTTTCCTTCCTTTCAGAGACTTTCCGCTTTCGCGCTCTTCCCGTCGGGCTGCGTCCAGCCCCTCGGGTATTCACGCGGGTAGTGGCTGCCTTGGCTGTTTTGCTATCTGGACGATTGGCTCCTCTTAGCGGAGTTGCAAGATCGTTTTCCAGACGGGGCACGCATGTTTGTCAAAGTCACCCAAGACTTAAGTTTCCTAATAAATTGGGAAAACTTAGTATTGATTCCTACAGTATGCCGACCAGTATTTCTGGGGGCAGTGTTAGATATTCAGAACCATTTAGCTTGGCCCAGTCGAGACAAAGTATTCACTATTGTCTTAGCGGCTCACAGGCTGAATTTGGCCAGAAGGGTCAGGGCCAGGCAGTGGTTTCAGTTCTTGGGTTATCTAGCCAGTCTGGTCGATGTTCTAGAGGATTGTCGGTTCCTTTTGAGGCCTTTTCAAAGGCATCTCCTCAGGTTTTACAAACCGTGCAGGGATTCTCTCTGGGTCTGGATTCCAGTCCCAGTAGAAATCAAATCCCTTCTCTCCCGCTGGATGAATACGGCGTTTCTCGCGCGAGGCAAGTCGTACCCCCCTTCCGTTGATCTCAGTCTCGACAGATCCCTCTCGGCTAGGGTGGGGCGGACATTGCAACGGCAGCACTGTTTCGGGGGATTGGTCTCATCTTGGGACTCTGCCATGAATTCCAGGACATTGATATGGGGTAGTCTTCTTAACCCTGCTTCACTTCAGAAGACGACTTTTCAGTCGTTCAGTTCTGATTCTTACGGACAATGTCACAGTTGCGGCTTATGTCAATCGGCAGGGAGACACTCGTTCTGCCACTCTGGATGCCTTAGCAGCGCAGCTGTGGAAGTGGTGTCGCCACATGGCGATCATGCCTGTTGCCTATTTCATCCCCGGTCAGGAAAACCTCATTGCAGATTTTCTATCCTGGGGCAGGTGTCTTCCATCAGAATGGAAGCTTCATCCAGAGGTCTTTTCCCTCATTTACAATTGCTGGGGCCCGCTGGAGGTAGACCTGTTTCCTTCAGCTCTCAACCACCAGCTTCCGAGGTACTGCTCCCGTGTTCGCGTCCGGGAGGCTTGGGCCCTGGATGCTTTCTCTCTCAGTTGGGAGAATCTTCGAGGGTTTGCCTTTCCTCCCTTCCCGCTGATTCCGCGAGCCTTGCAGAAGATCAGGGAAGATCGGGCTTGGGTGCTTGTAATAGCTTCCTTTTGGCCCAGGAGGAATTGGTTCCCGGAGTTAGTGAGCCTTCTGGTGGCTCAACCGTTTCTTCTTCCGCTGAGAGCGGATCTGGTGTCGCAACCCCTTTCGGGGATTCTTCACCACAGTTCGGCGTCCTTTCATTTGACTGCTTGGCCCCTATCGGGAAGTCTGCGAGACAGTCAGGTCCTTCTGAAAGGGCCGCAGACTTTGCAATGTCCAGTCGTAGAGTCTCTACTAGGGAAATTTACAATTCCCGTCCTTCAGCCTTTTTCCAATGGTGTAATGCACGGGATCAAACCCCGTCTAAGGCTCCTATTGGTTCAATGGTGGATTTTCTAATCTCGCTGTTTGACAAAGGTAGGTCTATCTCTACTATCCGAGGCTACCGGTCTGCGATCGGTGCCATTCATTCGGGGTTTTACGGATGGCTCAGGGATTTCTAAGTCCCCGCTGTTGAGTGGATTGATTCGGTCTTTCTTTCTGAAACATCCCCCTCGTTCTCAATTGGTCCCGTCTTGGAGTTCTAAAAGCCCCGGCTAAACCTCCTTTCGAACCGTTAGGTGAAGCTTTGCTTCACCATCTTACGGTGAAGACGCTCTTTGTGGTAGCCATTGCCTCTGGTCAGAGGCGCAGTACCCTTCATGCCCTCTGTCTTACTCCCGGTCATGTTCGTTGGGAGAGAAAAGCTCTTAATGGTATGTTGATAAGTCTAAGACACGTCGCAAAGATGATCAGTTGTTTCTGATCACTCGAGAGCCCTTTTCTCCTGCTTCTCTTGTTTCCATTTCTAGGTGGATTGTTGAAGCTATTCGGGCCGCCGGCCCAGAGGCTCTCTTATCAGATAGTAAGCCCCATGCTCATGACACTCGTAGTGTCAGCACTTCTTGGGCCCTGTTTCAAGGTGTGACGCTTAGCGATATTTTGAGGGCTGCCTATTGGCGTTCGCCCAATTCCTTCATTTCTTGCTACCTTAGGGATGCCCCTGCATTAGAAGAAATCTTTGCGTCAGCCACCTTGAAGGCGTAATCCTGTTCCCTTCTTCACTTAAAACATGAATGGGTGCTGGTCTAGCATAATAGGTACATGTAGGTATATATGATTTATTGCAGTAGATTTGTAAAATCAGCACTGATTTTCTTATTTACTAGATAAATCTATATACCTACCTATGACCCTCCCTCCTTCCCCTCGCCTTGCAAGCAACATGTTTTACTACTTGGGGTTGCTCGCAATAGAGGAAGATGGCCGTTACGTATTACTGCAGGTGAGTGCCGAAGGGGATAACAATAGAATTACGGGGGTGCGCACAATATTGTGACTCATTTGTGTTAAAGTTCTCGAACCGGTTTGCGTAGTCAAGTGACTAGCATAATAGATAGGTAGGTATATAGATTTATCTAGTAAATAAGAAAATCAGTACTGATTTTACAATTTTGTTTTTGTTTTTATTTCCCAGGGTCATTTCTTTGTAGTGATGGATCATATATATCGAATGGAACCTGTGACTATGCTCCTGATTGTGTCGATGGCACAGATGAAATGGATTGTGGTAAGTAGTCCACATAATGTGAATGGGCAAACAAAATATTGAGAATGTGGTGTACAACATTTTGAAATATAGAATTGATGATATGAAAACATGAATTATAAATCTTTTTTCTATTTTCCTTTTCAGATTTCCAGCTTAGCCTTGGAATGGATATTACTCTCTCCTCTCACAACTACCCTGCTTACTATCCCGATGATGCCTATGTACTCTGGTTATTCCAGTATAAAGAAGGTCTTGACAACACTGATATCGCTTACGTCATCTCTTTCAATGGATACGTCCGTATTGATTACAATGACTACCTGAGAATTGGATACGGTTCAGATCCTGATAATACATCATCTTTAGTGGCATCATATGGTGATTACTACTATGGAACACCAAATGATCTCATCTTGATGGCTGGAGATATATTCATTGAATTTGATGCTGATAGTTATCAAGAATGGAGTGGGTTCCAAATTCAACTCATTGTTAGGAATGTTTCAGGTATGAATATTGAATTGTTGTAAAAGTTAAAGTTATTCCATTGTTGAACATTTGGACAATTTGGTCAATATACATGTACATCTGTCATCTGTCATCGAATTTGATGCTGATGACTATACTGAGTGGCAGGGATTCCAGATTGAAGTCATTGTGAGGAACAGTTCAGGTACGAAGATTTTAGATGGCCCACAAGACCAACAATGTCGGTCTAGTGGACCCTCAGAAAAATTGTCTGGAAACCTGTGAGACTGCAATGTCTATCTCTTGAAACCTCTTAAAAAAAGGCTCACGAGAGCGACATCTGTTTTGTGGGCAATGCTTTGACAATTCCACTTTATTATCCCCTCGCCGACGAAGTCGGAGGGGATATAGCAATTCCGCCATCTGTCCTTCCATCTGTCCATCCATCTGTCCATCCATCTGTCCGCATGTGACCCTTCACCACAAAACGGCCAATAAGTCGCAATGGGTGTTTTAGAGTAAAAAGCTGAAAAAGGTGGTTTAGGGTGGAAATTTTTATTTTAATTTTTTTTTTATTTCAGTTTGTTTTATTTTCATTTCCAACACAACAGTGATTATGACAAGAAATCAAATATACAATTCAATATTCAATAATATAATACATTTTACATGGTTTAAAGTATACATAAACATCCAGTATAATAATTCTTTTTTATTTTTTAAATTAAACCTGTAGAAATGGAGGGATCCACTGAAAAACAAGAGCTTGTAGAATGTGGATCCCTAGCTTGAAATAATGACAAACATAATTTTTGTAACATGTAAATATATTGACTAGAAAAAAATATATAAATCTACCATCTGACAAAAAGAGGGGTAAAATACCATGTTGAAATATGTTTTGTACTCTCATTCAAAATAACAATTTTTTTGCTGGACATTCAAACTTTGTGTCAGCTTGCTGGGATCGTACTTCACATTGCTTTTCTGGTATAGCTCAAAAACTATGCACTGTCTGATATTCAAAATCTAAAGAAACAAAGAAATATATCTATTCTAAAGGTAGGGAAAGTTTCAATCCAATCCATTTAGTAATTCACAGAGTATGCTAGTTTGACTCAACCTGTTGTGCGACAAACAATAGCACACAGATTAGGCGCTCTTAAATGGTCACTCTTCTTTGGAGCCCTTTTCTCTATTGTTTGGTCATTAGCCCGTCTGACATTCTCATTGTAATTACAAGGGTTTGTGTAGTCTATGACAAGTTATATATCATTTTAACGCTTAAAATCTAAGCTTTCAAACTGTGCTGAAGTTTTAAGAACCCAAATTTCTGACTTATTGGTCGTTTTGTGGTGGAGGGTCATATAATTCTGTGAAAATCTGAAAATGTGGTTTCCGTTCGATAACTTTAGTAATGTTCGACAGATTTTAATGAAATTTGATGTGAAGGTACATGGTATCTAAATACAGCATAAGTTCGATTTCAGAGTATGTACATCAAAGGTCAGAGGTCATAGCTCATTAGATATACGAAAATCCGAAAATGTGGTTTCGGTTCGATAACTTTAGTAATGTTTGACGGATTTTAATGAAATTTGATATGAAGGTACATGGTATCAAAATACAGCATATAAGTTCGATTTCGGAGTAAGTAGGTCAAGGGTCAAAGGTCATAGCTCATTAAATATGTGAAAATCCGAAAAATGTGGATTCCGTTCGATAACTTTAGTAATGTTTGATAGATTTTTAATGAAATTTGATATGAAGGTACATGGTATCAAAATACAGCATATAAGTTCGATTTCGGAGTAAGTAGGTCAAGGGTCAAAGGTCATAGCTCATTAAATATGTGAAAATCCGAAAAATGTGGTTTCCGTTCGATAACTTTAGTAAGCATACGAGCATCGAGCATACGATCTTTAACACTGGGAGTAAAATGCCTAAAAATTTGTTTACAAATTAAAAAATTCCTCCCATCAAGCTTCTTCGTTTACTAACTTTAGTAATGTTTGACGGATTTTAATGAAATGTGCTATGAAGGTACATGGTATCAAAATACAGCCTAAGTTCGATTTCAGACTATGTAGGTCAAAGGTCATAGCTCATTGAATATGCAAAAATAAAAAAAATGTGGTTTCCATTCGATAAGTAATTTAGTAATGTTAGATAGATTTTAATGAAATTTGGTAAAAAGGTACGTGGTATGAAAATAATAGCCTAAGTTCAATCTTTGAGTATGTTATAACTCTTTGCATACCGGTATGCAAAAATAGCTAATTATGTATGCGGAAATGTGGTTCCTGTTAGATAACTATAACTATTCGATAAAAAATTTATTGGGCCATTTTAGAAGTGTATCGTGGGTTTTTTTTTGACACTTGGTATATATATATATAACTAGCAGAAGCAGCCCGTGGACATCCACGGGCGCTAGATGTGTTTATGATTAATCACCGTACCGTATATTTGTCACAATGATCAAGTGAATTAAAAAAAAGGTTGGGTAAAGTTATTTTTTTACCAAGAAGTATTTACAACATGTGAGTATGTGTTATTTATCTAAAGCTTGCATGAGTTCTGAAGAAAATACACTTTCATCTTGATGAAGACTAAATGATATCGATATAATTATGTTTGAGTAATATATCCATGCATAGAGCTAGAGGGAGCGATTTGATCTTGCCATGTTTCTGTGGTTTAATACTCAGAGAAATTAAGGCCATGAAAACATAACATGCATAATTAGCGGTTCGTCGCTTGTAAAGGAGGCAAACATGAGGGGAAAAGAAGAATTTAAAGTTGTCATTTTCTTTTCAGGGGGATTATGGCCCCCTTATATGGGTCTTGGGAGGACCGACGGATTGACATTTCCCTACTACCCTCCCATCACCCCCAGCGTGAGGGGAGACAGGATTAATATCCTATACGTATTAATACCATAGTGGAAATAGTTTCGAAAGAAATTTTGGTGGGGGGGATCCTTCTTTACACCGTGGCAACCGATATTCCTAAGTGGCGTGATCTCCTACCCCTCCCCTCCCCTCCCCTCCCCTCCCCCGAATGATGTCTACAAATCGGCTTAGTCTGTCATATGTGTTCTGAAGAAAATACCGGTACATTTTCATCTTGATGAAGACTAAATGATAGACATATAATTATGTTCGAGTAGTATATCCATGCATAGAGCTAGAGGGAGCCATTTGATCTTGCCATGTTTCTGTGGTTTAATACTCAGAGAAATTAAGGCCATGAAAACATAACATGCATAATTAGCGGTAGGTCCCTTGTAAAGAATGCAAAAATGAGAAAAAGATGAATTTGTTGTCATTTTTTTTCAGGGGAATTATGGCCCCCTTATATGGGTCTTGGGAGGACCGACGGATTGACTTTTCCCTACTTCCCCCACCCCTGCCCATTTCGGCCTCCCGTCACCCCAGCCCGAGGGGAGACGGGCGTAATATCCTATATTATTTTTGAAGGAAATTTTGGTTGGTTTGGTTGTGGGGGAGGGGCTCCTTCTTTACACCGTGGCAACCGATATTCCTAAGTGACGTGATCTCCTACACATCCCTTCCCCCGAATGACGTCTACTTTCTGTCATAAGGGAATGAATAATATAATTGAGGCGATATACGATAACATGTTTCCAACGGTATGAAGGCCATTTTCCCCATTCATGTCAATTTAGTTGTTGAAAATAGGAATGACTTATGCGACAGCCACCCAAGTGTGCGGTCACATAAGCCCTAAACTCTAAACCCTAACCCCAACCCTAATTTACTGCAATAAATCATATATACCTACCTATTATGCCAGTAGTCTTGACTACGGGACCCCTTCGAGAATTTAACACAAATGAGTCACAATATTGTGCGCACCCCCCGTAATCCTATTGTCCCATTCGCCACTCACGCGCGTCAACACGCCACGGCCATCTTCCTCTTTCTTGCTCGCCCCCGACGAGTTAGGATGTCGAGTTACGACGCTCCTGAAATCAGGTCTTTTTGTATCTTTTCAGCGCGCTTTTTCGCATCGTAAAAGCACTTTTCGGTACTTATATTCGTCTAGATTATAGTACTTTTGTGTTTTGTTAGTCACTTTTGCCGATTGAAAGGGATTTTGATTCCTTTTTCTTGGCAATTATTTTCACTTTTACGGTTAGCCCCACGTAGTTATATCTGTGTGTTTATGGGTGTTTCCGTTTGGCACCGAGCCTTTGGGTTCGGTGTTTGTTGTCATTTGCTGTGAAATTTGTTGTGCGTATCTCCAAATTTATTATTATTATTACCTGCACTCAGTCAAAGTATTTTGGTATATTTGTCTGTTTTATTGCAGTGTTATGAGTTCGGAAGAAGAAGCAGCTAGGTCGCGGAGACCTGCTTCTTCCGAAGAGTCGTCTAGCAAGACGACTCGGCCCTCCAGAACTCTCCCGAGTATTTCGGTACATGGGGGAGGATGGAGGGCTGCAGGTAAGTTGCCTAGTGGTGTTTCCCTGCAGAGTTTGCCAGTCTCGGAGCTTGCGGCTTCGGGGCGGGTGGCGTTAACTGAGGACGTCAACTCCGATGCCCGTGGCTTCGGGGTGGGTGGCGTCAGGTTCTAGTGGTGTGTTTCCCGCACGGTAGCGTTCACTCACTTAAATCCGTTAGCGGAGACGCGTCCCACTAGTGGTTTGGATATCTCGAATCCAATCCCCCGGTTGTTAAGACCAGAGGGGGAGATGTGTTTCCCGCACGGTAGCGTTCACTCGCTTAAATCCGTTAGGGGAGACGCGTCCCACTAGTGGTTTGGATATCTCGAATCCAATCCCCCGGTCGTTAAGACCAGAGGGGGAGATGTGTTTCCCGTACGGTAGCGTTCGTTCGTTTAAACCCGTTAGGGGAGACGCGTCCCACTACTGCAGGGCAGCTCACGGGCTCAGCCCATGTTGGTCTGGGTTCTCATACCCTAGCCCCCGGCCGATGCCAATGGGGGAACGAGTACTTCCCGGGCTGTCTATATTGCCAGCTGATGGGAATGCTCGAGCTAACAATTATGGGCGCTCTTCGGAGCAACAGTGCGTGACTACTTAGTAGTCGATGGGCAAATACCGAGTCATCTCGGTCCGCCCTCACACTGAGTGCGAGACTACTAGTGCTCTCCTATTGCCACTCTCTAGTGGTTCAATAGCGAGTTCACATGCCTTTAGTAGTCAATGGGCACATACCGAGTCATCTCGGTCTGCCCTCGCACTGGGTGCTTTCAGCACCCGGCTCAGACTTTGGGTTCAATACCCATAAGTGCGGTCACCGGAGCGAGTGATTACTTCCGGTCTGACCTGAGGTCACGATTACTAGTGCTCTCCTATTGTTGCCCACGGGCGGAACAATAAAGAGTTCACATACTATTAGTAGTCGGTGGGCGTATACTGGGATCTTGTCCCAGTTTGCCCTCGCACCTGGATATTGAATAGCCCCTGGCCGTCGCCGTATGGGGGAACGAGTGCTACCCGGGCTGTTGCTTTGCCAGCTGATGGGTAGACTTGAGCCCATTTTATGGGCGCTCTACCTGTGTGTGTGACTGCTAGTGCTCTCCTATCGCCGCTCTCTAGTGGTTCAATAGCGAGTTCACATGCCTTTAGTAGTCGGTGGGCAAATGCCGGGTCATCCCGGTCTGCCCTTGCACTGGGTGCCTTAGCGCCCGGCCCATGGCTGTTGCATCTTCTTGCTCAGCCAATATGGGTAATTGGTGCGCGTCTTTGGGTTCAATACCCTCAGCGCACTTCTCCCATAAAGGGAGGTGAGCGTCCCTCAGCGGAGGGTTCGGTTCGTGTTCCCGAAGGGCTTCGGGGATCCGAACGAAACCGAATAAACGCTCTAAAAAGGCGGGTTTCGACTTAGGCTCTTGTTGAGCCAATCAGAAGGAAGCCTATCCCACCGGCCTCTCAAGCTGAGATGTTCGGTGTGAGGCGGGCTTTGCCCAGACTCAGGGTTGGTCCCTTGTACCAGGCACCACATCCCCTGCTTTTGTCCCTTTGTTGGGGTCGGACATTGGGACTAATTAACCTTTTATGGTTTATTCTTCTTTGTCTGTGACGGGATCACATGCGCCTCCTATTCTCGCAGCCTCGGGGCTCCGTCGTGTGAGGAGTCTTATGGTGGTCCATGGGTGAATCCGACTGTTTCGGCCTTTGTTCGTGATCCTTTGTCACGAACAATTCAGGCGGAACTAGATTCGGTTTCCGAATCGCTGGGGCAGGCAGAGCCTCGGTCGCTCTCCCTTTGTGGGGTGGAAGCGATTGTTTTGTTCTGATTTTTCCCTGACTTGCAGTCAGCCCGCGCGCAGACTTCGCTTGGGTTCAGGCAGCGGGTTTCCTCCGAGGGTGTTTCTCTTGCGGAGGATTTCAAGCTGGAGTATGGACGCATTGAAGCGGCGCTTCTTTTTAAGCGTCATGTTTGGTTTGCAGTGGTCAGTTTTCCACTGTAGCTGCCTCGGTCATGTACCGTCGCAGAGTCTTGGTCGCGCTCACCCGAAGTCGACGCGGGCCTCTGTCCGCGACTTGGTTGGTAGTTGTCTTTGTTCCTTTCTCCCCGCTTGGGAGGCCATCTCCGGGGACGCTTTTGTTCTCTTTGACGGGCGAGACGGATTCTTCATAGATCTGTCCGCCCCGCTCCCCGGAGGGGCTATAGGAACTCGGTCACCTCACAAGCCCTCGCTTGTTCTCGTGCCTCATCGGAGATCGAATCTCTGTTGAAAAAGTGAGCTATAGAAGGTAAGAGACTGGCTGTCTTTTTCCTTTTCTCCGACTTTTTGTTATTCCCAAGCGCTCGGGAAAACTTCAGTACATTTTCGGGTGGAGACTCTCGCCTCCATTCTCCCGTTGATCAAGAGGAAGGACTACGCGGTCTTGATAGTTTTCGAAGATGCGTATTTCCACATTTCCATTCATCGCGCTTCGCGCGATCTTCTGGGGTTTTCCTTCCTCTCAGAGACTTATCGCTTTCGCGCTTTTCCCTTCGGGCTGCGCTCAGTCCCTCGGGTTTTTACTCAGGTTGTAGCCGTGCTGGCAGCCTCTCTGAGGCGACACGGCCTTCGGCTATTTTTGCTACCTGGACGATTGGCTTCTCCTAACGGAGTTACACGATCGTTTGTTAGACGAGACTCGTTTGCTCGTCTGTCTTTCTCAAGGCTTAGGTTTCCTATTTAATTGGGAAAAGTCAGAGTTAGTTCCTACTCGCAGCCCAGTTTTTTTCTGGGGCTATGTTAGACATAGCTTGGCCCAGTCGGGACAGGATTCTCATCATTGTCTCTGCGGCTCGCAAGCTCTTGCTGGCCAGAAGGGTCAAGGCCAGACAGTGGCTTCAGTTCCTGGGTTTTCTAGCTAGGCTAGTCGATGTTCTGAAGGTCTGCCGGCTCCTCATGAGACCTTTTCAGAGACATCTCCTCAGGTTTCTCAAGCTGGGAAAAGATTCTCTGTTGGTCGGGATTCCAGTACCAATACGAATCAAGTCTCTTCTCTCTCGTTGGACGAACGAGGAGTTTATCGCGCGAAGCAAGCCCTTCGGTACCCCTCTTCCGTCGATCTCGTTTTCGGTGGACGCCTCTCGGTTGGGGTGGGGAGGACATTGCAATGACAGCACGGTCGCGGGGGATTGGTCTCAGCTTGGGACTCTTCCCCATATCAGTGGCCCGGAGTTTATGGCAGTTTTGTTAGTTCTGCTTCGTTTCAGAAGTCGACTTCTCAGTCGTTCAGTCTGATCCTCACGGACAATGTCACCGTGGCGGCTTATTTCAATCGGCAGGGAGGCACTTGTTCTGCTATCCTGAGCGCCCTAGCAGCACAGCTGTGGAGGTGGTGTCGCATGGCGATCACACCCGTGGCCTTTTTCATCCCCGGTCAGGAAAACCTCATTGCGGATTTTCTGTCTCAGGGCGGGTGTCTTCCATCAGAATGGATGCTCCATCCAGAGGTCTTTTTCCGCATTCGCAGTTGCCTGGGTCCACTGGAAGTGGATCTTTTTGCGTCGGTTCTAAACCACCAAGTTCCGAAATACTGCTCCCGTGCGCGCAATCGGGAGCTTGGGCTCTCGATGCTTTCTCTCTCAGTTGGGAGAATCTTCGAGGGTTTGCCTTTCCTCCCTTCCAGCTGATTCCGCGAGTCTTGCGGAAGATCAGGGAAGATCAAGCTCGGGTGCTTGTGTTAGCTCCCTTTTTGGCCCAGGAGGAGTTGGTTTCCGGAGCTAATGAGCCTTCTGGTGGCTCAACCGTTCCTTCTTCCGTTAAGAGCGGATCTGGTGTTGCAGCCCCTCTCGGGGATTCTTCACCACGATCCAGAGTCCCTTCTTTTGACTGCTTGGCCCCTGTCGGGGAATCTGCAAGACAGTCGGGTCTCTCTGATAGTGCCGCGGATTTCTTAATGTCCACTCGTAGAGTTCTACTAGGGGAATTTTATAATTCCCGTCTTTCGGTCTTTTTCCTCTGGTGTAAAGAGCGAAATCAAACCCCGTCTAAGGCTCCTATTGGTTCAATTTCGGATTATCTAATCTCGCTATTTTTTTTTGACAAAGGGAGATCCATCTCTACTATCAGAGGCTACCGATCGGCGATCGGGGCCATTCCTTCAGGCTTCTCAGATGGTTCGGGGATTTCCAATTCCCCGCTATTGAGTGGTTTGATTCGGTCGTTCTTCTGAAACGTCCTCCTTGTTCTAGGTTAGTATCGTCTTGGAGTCTGCCTAAGGTCCTGGAGGCCTTGGCGAAACCTCCTTTGAACCGTTAGGTGAAGCTCCGCTTCATCATCTTACGGTTAAGACGCTCTTTTTGGTAGCTATTGCCTCTGGGCAGAGGCGCAGTACTCTTCATGCTCTCTGTCTTGCTCCTGGTCATGTTCGCTGGGAGAGAAAAGGTGTTAGATTGATTCCTAAGGCTTCTTTTATGGCCAAGAATCAAACGGCTGCCTCTGGCCCTGTGGAGATTTTTCTTTGTCCGCTTTCTGGATTTTCGTCAGTGCGCGAGGACAAAGTTTGGTGTCCTGTTAGGGCTCTCAAATAGTATATTGATAAGGCTAAGTCTTATCGTAAGGATGATCAGTTGTTCCTGATCACTAGAGGGCCTTTTTCTCTTGCTTCTCTTGATTCCATTTCTAGATGGATTGTCAAGGCTATTAGGGCCGCTGGCGCAGAGGCTCTTTTATCTGACAGTAAGCCTTGTGCTCATGACACGTGTAGTGTCAGCACTTCCTGGGCTCTGTTTCAAGGTGTGGCGCTAGTGATATTTTGAAGGCTGCTTATGGGCGTTCGCCCAATTCCTTCATCTCTTGCTACTTTAGGGATGTCCCTGCAGGTGAGGCTATTTTTGCGTCAGCCACCTTGAAGGCCGCTGTGTCTTCTTTGTAATCTTCGGTGTAATCCTATTCCCTTCTGCTTGAAACATGCCTCCCGGTCTTTGAGTTGGCGCTGGTCTGGCATAATAGGTAGGTATATATGATTTATTGCAGTAAATTTGTAAAATCAGCACTGATTTTCTTATTTACTATATAAATCTATATACCTACCTATGACCCTCCCTCCTTCCCCTCACCTTGCAAGCAACATGTTTCTTCTTGGGGTTGCTCGCAAAAGAGGAAGATGGCCGTGGCGTGTTGACGCGCGTGAGTGGCGAAGGGGACAATAGGATTACGGGGGGTGCGCACAATATTGTGACTCATTTGTGTTAAATTCTCGAAGGGGTCCCGTAGTCAAGACTACTGGCATAATAGGTAGGTATATAGATTTATATAGTAAATAAGAAAATCAGTGCTGATTTTACAAACCCTATATATTGTTTTCATTTCGGGAGGCTGTCGCAAAAAGAAGTTTACCCTAGTATACATGTATATGCTTCCATGATACAAGTACTGTCTTTTGACAGATGGTAAGCCCTATGCTCACGACACAAGTAGGGTTAGCACTTCTTGGGCTTCCTTTTCAAGGTGTGACGCTTGATGATATTAAGAGGGCCCCTATTGGCATTCTCCCAATTCCTTCATTCCCTGCTATTTAAAGGATGTTCCTGCAGGAGAGGAATATTTGCGTTAGTTTCCTTGAATGCGACAGTGTCTCCCCTGTAATCCTTTTCCTTCCTCCCCTTAAAACATGCCTCCCATTCCTAAATGGGTATTACCCAAGTCGAAATGAAATAGGGTAAAAATAGGAAAAAAATACAAAAAAATTACCAATGGAAATATATTTTTTCCCTATTTTTTCCTATTTTTATTTCAAGAAAATAGGATAAAACTAGGAAAAAAATAGTTTGTCAAAAATATTTTTTTCCTATTTTTTTCCTATTTTGTATAGCGTAGAGATAGCTACTTGTAATAGGATAAAAATAGGATTGAAACACATTTTTCCTATTTTTTCCCCTATTTTTCCCTATTTTTATTCCAAGAAAATAGGATAAAACCAGAAAGAAAATAGTCCTTCGAAATTATTCCGGAAATAGGAAAAAAACAAAAATAGGATGGAAATAGGATTAAATTAGGTGAAAACTAGGTAGAAAATAGGGGAAAACACGTTGAAGAAAATAGTGGGAGATGGAAAATAGGAAAAATATAGAAATAAAATAGTGGAAAACTAGGCAGAAAATAGGATAAAATTTGATTGAGAAATAGGATAAAATAGGAGGAAATAGGAATTGAATAATGGGAAACTACAGAAAAAAATAGGACAAAAACAGGAATAAAATAGTGGAAAACTAGGCAGAAAATAGGTTAAACTTAATTGAGAAAATACAAATACAAAGAGGAAGAATAAGAAGAAATGCTGTGGGTGTCTACAGGAACAATCACATGACATCACATGACATTATTAATTATTATCCTATCTTGTAATCATATCCTATCCTATCCTCTCCTACTCCTATCCTCTCCTACTCCTATAAATCCTATAGCCTACATCCTATGTCCTATACCTAGCTACTAATCAATTGTATCACATTCATTATATATAGGGACATAGTTGTAGTGCTATAAAAAATGGTTACTGACTAGATTACACTTTTATTATTAAAATTGATTTACACTTTTATTAATGAAATATGAAAATGCCTTTTGAAATTGTGTACAACATTACAATAGTTTAATGTAAGTAAAATTTCTATCAAAGTTCAAATCTTAATCCCAAATCTAAATGTATTTATCTATTTCCACTAGTTTTCATATTTTAGATTGTTATTCATGAATATTCATGATTGATGAGGACCTATAGAAACCAATAGTTGGGAAACTAGAATAAAACTAGTGCTGGAAAAGATAAAGTTTGGAAAATAGTATAAAACTAGTGCTGGAAAAGATAAAGTTTGGAAAATATGATAAAACCAGTGTTAGCAAAAGTACAGAGTCAGGAAACTAGAATAAAACTATAGTGCTGGAAAAAATAAAGTTTGGAAAATGGGATAAAACTAGTGCTGGATCATGGAGAAAGATAAAAGTTTGGAAAATAGTACAAAACTAGTTTTAGAATAATGAGAAAACTAGGATGAAACTAGAGCTAGCCTGAAAAATAGGATAAAACTATTTTTTTGACAAAAATGAAAAGTGCAAAAACTAGGGAAAAAATAGTCCGGAGAGAAATGAGGTCTAAAAAATAGGAAAAAATCAGAAAATAGCCTCAAAATAGGCCTATTTCTATTATATTTTCCATGGGAAATAGGATAAAAATAGGTCTATTTTCCTGAAAAAGGAATAAAATAGGTGAAAAATAAAAAAATAGCCTAAAATTACTTCCATTTTCTTCCTATTTCCGAGGGAAATACAATAAAGATAGGCCTATTTTCCTGAAATAGGAAGAAAATAGGTGAAAAATAAAAAAAAATAGCCTAAAATTACTTCTATTTTCTTCCTATTTCCAAGGGAAATACAATAAAAATAGGCCTATTTTCCTTAGAATAGGAATTAAATAGGGAAAAATAAAAAATAGCCAAAAAATAAATCTAATTTTTCCTATTTTTCCAAAGAAAATAGGAAAAAAATAGGCCTATTTTCGTTTAAATAGGAATAAAATAGGGAAAAAATAGGGAAAAAATATATTATATCCGAAAACTACTGGGGTAGTCTAGCAAAAATAGGTAGGTATATATGATTTATTGCAGTAAATTTGTAAAATCAGCAGTGATTTTCTTATTTACTAGATAAATCTATATACCTACATATGACCCTCCCTCCTACCTCTCTCCTTGCAAGCGACTTGTTTTACTCATTTGGGACTGCTCGCAATAGAGGGAGATGGCCGTTGCGCATTCATGCAGGTGAGGGAGGGAGGAGATAACAATGGATTATGGGGGGTGCGCACAATATTGTGACTTATATGTGTAAAAGTTCTTGATTGGGTTGCGTAGTCAAGAGACTAGCAAAAATAGGTAGGCATATAGATTTATCTAGTAAATAAGAAAATCAGTGCTGATTTTACAATTTTACTGTTTAGTGTGCTGATTTTTGTTCTGGAAGTGATTGTAATATTCAAGGATGTTTTGTTAATTCCAAAATTAATATGGTTTCATGATAAGATATGAGACTATGATGTAAATGTTTCCTGATAATAGCAAAGGTATAACTGTGTGAAGTGTCAAAATGATATTCATCAGATGAAAAAGTAATTTAAAAAAATGATCCACTCTTCGTGAAATTTTGTTATCAAAACTATATCAAAAGACTCTCTTATAACAAATAATTTCATACCTTCTGTCAGTTCAATCCAAAACAAGAAACCTATTATCATTTGCTCTTGTTACCTGTAGGAGCATTTACCTGTGGTGATGGATCCCCTGTCTTCGATGTAAGGTGTAACTACATCCCTGATTGTGTTGACGGAAGTGATGAGAGTGACTGTGGTACGTATGAAGCCTAGTTCTCTCATGAAGTGATATACCGCCTCAGAAAAACAAAATAAAAACAAAATAGAAACAAACAAAAAAGAAAACGCCACAGCAAAATAAATGTACCCGTACATATAAGGTTAGTGAACTTTATAGGCCTGTATCTCCAAACGGAGAGTTTACAGAGTACTCACAGTCCTGAATCATTGTTACACATGGCTACTTGTGTTTTGCCCCACTTGCTATTCATTTACATGTTATTTTTCCACTGAGGTATTTTTGAGGCAGTTTTCTGAATGTCATGAAAAGAATGCATTGGCTGTAGTTTCATTAGGCGGGTTCACACGTAGAGCGATAGCATCGATGCTACCTAGGTTTCGAGACTATTTTTGTCATGACCAGATAGTTTTAAGACCAAACGCTGTCTGAACGCAGATAGTCACGAGATAGAAGCGAGTTGGAGATAGGTTTCGAAACTATTCTGGCAGCGAGTTTGGCAGGCCATCTCAGGATCCAGCGACAAAGCATTGATGCTTTGCGGTACACCACCCACCGCGCTTGTGACTACCGGTATTTGTAATCTGAGCTCAATCGCTGCTTCACTCGCTGCTATCTTCACTCGCAACTATTATAATTCTGTCTGTTTCATGTGGTGCTATATAATGTAATGTATGTATTCATGTGATGTACCCTCCTCCCTACTTTTTTCTATTATCATTCTGTCTGTTTCATCTGGTGCTGTAATGTAATGTAACTATGTATTCATGTGATGTAGGGGTAAGTAGGCTACTGTGTATACTGTGTGGTAAGGTAAGGGTTTTTTTTGTTTTTGTTTTGTTTTCCTTCTTTTTATCTTTTTCTTTATATATATATATATATATATATGATGTGGTCTTTAGATATTGATTTACATGTACTTACCAGAGAATAGTGTGCATGTGTTGTATTTTGGTATAAGATTGGAGTTCAGTCAATTTTGACATGTACAAGGTTTATTTAAAATTAATTATTTTAACACATGTATTTGCTAGTTGATTGTATTATCGATATTACAAATGAATTGTTATTGTGTTATTATGTTGATTTATGAAGACAAATGAAATATTATTCAAAACAAAAACTTCGCATGATATGACCCCTGTGCACAAACTTCCGCACATTTTGACCATACGAATTATACTCTGGTCACCGTGTGTGGCGCAGTAATTATTGTTTTGGCAGCGAGTGAGCGATGAATAGTCACAAGTGGGTGATAGAAGCAAGTCGATCATGGCCTGTCTGAAGACTTACATAGCATCGATGCTTTGTACTACGTATAAACATAACTATTAAAACAGATGATATCACAACCCACAACAATTTATGTCGTTATATACATGTAGATCCTAATCAGATGATGCAGTGAGAGTGGACACTTCACCAGACATTTATTTTATTAAAAATCGGATAAATCGGATAGCTTTCTCAATTTTAAGACCCCAAATATCAGAATATTCTGGGGTTTTTTCAAAAATTTCAAGGAATAATCAACAACAAGTCAATTTCATCAATATTTGCTGTTTTGGGGGCGTTTTTATCAAGGATATGTTTTATTTTGACATAAATTAATTGGCAGGCTTAGTCGCTAGTCTTGCACGTACATGTAGTACTCCTAAATCCGCCTAGACGTACATGTAGGCCTATGTATACATGAATGTGTTTCCTGCAAGTAGCGATATGATTTCAATTTGTTTTTTTCACCGATACCATCACACTTGTAGCTTGCGTGATTAGCAAATTAGTTTGTCATAAATTCACCAATTATTTATAATATATTTATTCATTTTCTTTTTTCTTTCTTCAGTATTCGTTAATATAGCCCTATCTTGTAGTTTTCTATATATTGTGTTCATATTTTTATTTTATTGTTCTTGGTTGTTTGTGTGTGTATATTGCACTTTTGTCAATATTTAAAGTTTCAAAACCTTACATATATTGGGGTCTATAGTATTTTGCTTACTAATTATTGTAAGACCTTAGTTGTTCAAGTATTTGTATTTTAAGAAGTCTGTACATGTTTAAAGTAGTCTTTATTCATATCACTTTTTTTTAAATTGTTTTACCTCTGCCTGTGCATGTCAGATTTTTGTGACTGGACATTGATTGAACCCCAGCTGTTAGAAACTTTAATGTTGAACAACAGTAACTGTTCATTTAATTTATCTGTTTATAGGGGTATGGACTATAATGGAATATGCATCTAAATTTGGATATTTTTTTTCTAATTAAGTCTATACCTTAAAAGCGCTTCAGCTTCAGGAGGTGCTGCAACCTGAACTATGCTGGGGGCTGTCCCCTGCAAAATTTTCCTATATTTCATTTTCAAATGTTGGCAGGTATGTCATGATTTTCTTATGACTGGGTAGTTAATCGTCTATGCTAGACCTTACTTTGTAAGTTGACATTAAATCCAAGAAATTTGGGATTAGGGTATTTATCAAATGACAAGGATCTTTGTCAGCACTTTATTAAACATATAATATACATATATAGACATATGTTGGAGCATTAGTACCATTATCCATCCCCAGTACCTTTGGAACGAGTCATACATCCTCGGCTATCCTCTGGTGTCCAGACTGCTACTAAGGTACAGTGTTTGTGTATAATTCTTAATGCCTCAGGAATGTGTAGTATATGTTATGCTGTTTTGCATTTCGTTTCACATACGTAAATAGATTTTGAGCTGAGCCCTGGAATGGTTATCACCCTCACCTCTCACAACTACCCTGGTTACTACCCCGATGATGCCTATGTCCTCTGGTTATTCCAGTATGAAGATGGTCTTGACACTACTGATATCGTCTACATCATTGATTTTGGATACATCTATATTGATTACTATGACTACCTGACAATTGGATACGGTTCAGATCCAGATGATTTATCATCTGTTGAGGTGTCGTATGGTGATTACTACTATGGGAGACCTGATGGATTGTACTTGAATGCTGGGGATATATTCATTGAATTTGATGCAGACAGTTATGCTGAATGGCAAGGATTCCAGCTTGAACTCACTGTGACAAATGTTTCAGGTAAGAATGAAATGAAAGATCATATACTGTTGAATGTTAATGACAATGATAATGACGTGGTCCTCATTACCCAGAATACCACATCAGTTTTAATACTGCTTTTCCCTTATTACCCAAGCAGTGCAAGGTACCCATTTCATTTACCTTGGTCAAAAGGGACAAATGTGGGTAAAAAGCTTGTCGAAGGATTTAATCACTTAGTAAGGATCGAACCCAGGATCAGAATTTTCTGGGTTATCAAATATAGAGGGTTTCATTGATATATATTAGGTTTTGATAAGAGGCACCCAAAGGATAAATTTACAAATTGAATCCTTTCAGGTATTGAAGAAACAAACTTTGACACAATGGGAAAATGTTATTCTTAATTTTTCATTTCACATCTAAGAATATCATGAAGGGACCATCTTGAAACTGAATGACTGAATCTTTTAATTTTTTTGATGAATTATTGGGGAATCTGACCTTTTTCTTTGTCATTTATTATTTTACTATTTGTAATTTTCATAGTATTATTTCTGACAAAATCAGAATTCTCTTTTTTAAATTAAGGGATGCAAGTACCTAAAAATCAATGTACATATAATTATGGATTCATTACACTTCAGACCAATGTAGATTTTTACGGGGGTGCTCCATCTTGCACGAAATTGAAATTCAGTTTTAGTGAAGAATGATAAATCAAAGAATTGATATTACTTTGTCGATGCAACATTGTTGAATATGCTTCTCAGAAACCTTTTGAACAAAAATATTGTTACTAAAATTTTAACAAATGTACAGAATTTGCATTTTATTTGTGTGAACATGTCTATGTAGTAGAATAATGCAGAAGCAAGTTTTCTTTAAGAGATTATACAGCTCTCTGTGTGACCTTTACCATGCAAACATTTGGCGTTGATTGAAATCATTGAACCTTCTAAGTTTCGGATCCCCTAACTCTTCTAGGTCTCCAAAAGCCCTTGTCCAATTAGGGGTAAACAGGTGATTATTGGGATTATGATGTTTTACTACAACTCTCCCTCCCTTATCTCTCTCTCTCTCTCTCTCTCCCTATCTCTCTCTCTCTCTCCCTCTCTCTCTCCCTCTCTCTCTCTCTCTCTCTCCCTCTCTCTTTCCCCTTATCCCCTTATAGGTGCAATTCTGTGCAATATTGATGGAAGGCCTAGCTTTATCAACTCGACTTTGGTCTGTGATGGGAAAATGGATTGCCAGGATGGCAAAGATGAGACCAATTGCTGTAAGTACTGTCAAGTGCATGTACATGTAGCTTAACATGTACCAATGCAGGGTTTGTAGCTTGAACATCCAGAATGTCGAAAGGGAAATGTTGGACAGATTCACCAAGAAGTTTGTTAGTAGCAAATGAATGTCCAGTAGGGAGTCCATCATTTCCTGACCAGGAGCGGGGGGTAGGGACACAGGTCTTCGAAACTGCAGCAACAACAACTGCAAATTTTCACCGGGGGTTTAAGAAAACTCTGACTAGCAAAACATGAATACATGTATACATGTATGTCTTATGTTTGGCTGGGGCAGTGGAGTTCTCCTCATGCCCAACTCCACCTCCTCCCTGTCTGTTTTGTCAAAATCTTTAAACATTCCAAACCCATTACACTGTCATAGTTAATGTGCAGGATGAATAGTCTAGTACATGTAGTTGTGAATAATCCTTGATATTTTGTTTTCATTTGAATAATAGCTACGATCCTGGCATCAAATGAAAGGGTGCTGCTTGCCTCCTACAATTATCCATACTACGATTACTATGGCAGCAACGGTTACTCAAGCTGGAGAGTTTCATCAGCAGACAACACAAATGCCTTGGTGGTGAAAGTTGAATCTATCCAACTCTATTACGGTGACTCTCTCACCATACGTAACTTTGGATCTGCAAACAGGAGAGAGATCACTTGGACTTTTGAGGGCTTCTTTAGCTTTATCTGGAGCCGTACTGCTGATAAAGTATTCCCGGATGGAGATCTCTGGGTGGAATTCAGGAGCGTGTATGACGGAGGTTTCGGTCTTGAAGTTCGAGCACTCCCACTGCAAGGTATTTTCCTTTTGAAATAAGATTAAATTTTTTTTTTTAAATTCCACAAGTGGTATTTTTTCCTTAGGCCAGGAATGTTTCACCATAGTATACAAATATATAATGTCATGAGAGGGTCTGGTTGGAAATATGGTTCCCGAGGTGACGTGACATGAACCAGACTGTTTTCATGAGGGGCGCAACCCTGAAGGAAATAGTCTTCTAAACGTCACCGAGGGTACCATAGTTAAACCAGGGACTCAAATGTAGGCAGTATACATGTATATTTGGTTTATATCTGTCATCTTGAATGAAAGCCTTAATATACTTGTCTACTTTCTGTACCATAGGCATATGGTAGACCGCACACGTACATACACAAACAGTTTGAAGAAGGGATGAATTTGTGTGGATTTCAAATGCGTAATGATGACATCATCACTCGCAGATGACTGTCATCAACATGAAGTACGCAGTTTTTTTGTGCGATGTCATACGCCATAAATAGTATCCGTGAATAATACTACTATACACGGATCGTGACGTCGGATGTTACCCTCCATGGCAATTTGCTCATTTGCATGAAGCTAGTGGGAATTGTATTTTATCACCTAACGTGCATTTGACCAATCAATTGCGCAGATTCTTTTCATGACAGATATAATAATATTTGGACAACAAAAGTAGATCATGGCTATACATTAATCAAATATATCTATGCCGCATGAAGTGAGTAATGTCAAATGATTGACTGCAGTGCAGAGGAGGTGGGGGAGGGGCTATTTACAGTCTGTGTCAATGTGATGTGTCCATCCTTTTTAAGTGATTTAGTGAATTCAAATAGATATCAAGGACATGTACATGTAAGTAGCAACTAAGATTAAATTACTAGAAGTTTACAGATTTAGGTTTTTTTAATAAGGAAAACATTGCAACAATGAAGAAAATGAAAAGTAAGTCAAGATGTGACAGGAAAGAAGAAAATGATAAATGATGTAAAAAGAATATATATATCACCATATAATGAGTAATAATTAAGCACCAAAAAGTAAATTTCATCATTCCTTCATTTGCATTAACCCTATAAGAGGTGAATTGCCCTTGAAATGTATCAGCAAATTGTCCACACACATACACATATTATGAAGGTGTGCATTTTTATATGATATACATGTATAAACATAGTTATTGTTTAAATAAAATCCTCCATCACGGATGATAGTAAATAAGCTCAAAAGAAATAGAACGAAAAGTTGACGCGATTGCAAAATTCACTATAACCAGTTTAGGCGCATCTTTGTGGTCGCCTAGTGGTTAAGGCATTGACGTTCTAAGCCAAGGACCCAGGTTCAATTCCTGAAGGAGATATTTTTTAAACCTTTGCAAAATTTCAAAAGGTAGGACAACTCCAGGGAACTTTGTTTTAAGCTCCATTACTATTATTCTCTCATTTCCTTTCGAAATATTTGTGGGTGTATGTTTGTGTATATTCATATTTATACAGTGTGGGCTAATGAAATTGAACAAAGCCCCTATGCTGCTATGTTAGCTTTTCACTTTTCCCTTTAATCCTTTAATTATTTAAGGCTAAATTGATCACATTTTGTTCTTCAAATTGGCAACAATAATATTTTTGTTAATGCTATATGGTTCTAGTAAAATGTAATGTCATTGAAAACAATATACATGGTTAGGAACTCTGTCAAAAAGTTGAAAAATGAACAATTTCGATTTTAAAAAACAATGATTTTGAACCTCTCAATAAGTTGCCCATTTAAGGATTTTAAAGTTTATGCTCCTTTTTTAAATTCCTGGCACCAAAAGCAATATGGTCATTGCAACAAAACTAGACACAGGGGCCCGAATTCACAAAGGAGGTTTGGTTTAAACCATGGTTTAAACCCCCTCCTGGTGGTTTTAAGCGTACGTGCGCACGGAATCCAATCCAATCATATATTTTCTTTGAGCGTGCGCATGGGCAATGTATTTACGCCTATTTCATTACGCTTAACCCTAAAAGGGCCGGGGGGGGGGTGGAATCCACCCCCCTGGACGTTTCTCGCGATATGTCCGCAACGCGCAAAGCAGTCGCCGCAGCGTTTCATGACTTTTTTCTTTCGAATCTCCCGCATCTTTTGAGACCAAATTCGCGATGTCCGGGCATGCGGTGCCGAAGTTCCGCAACATTTCGTACTTGCACGTCAGACCGAAAATTGCTCAAAAACGTGATTTCATGTGTAATTTCAATACAAAATGTGTTTTCAGCCAAAATTTAGAAATCTATGAATATTTTTATATTTGCTGATTGAAATTAATTTATTTTGGGCTTTTTATGTTCGCGAAAGTGTCCCCGACAAATTTCATCCAAAAAACAATAAAAAACAAAAGGTAAAAAAACAAAGAAATACATAAGAAATTTAAAAAACAATAAAATACATAAGAAATAAATGTTGATACCGAATTTTTTTTCAAGTATATTTGCTAAGAATACTGGAAAGAGTGTCTAGACCAAAAATTAGCATATTTTGAGCTTTATTTAATGATTTAGAGCAAAATTTTGATTCATGCATAAATTTGCATAATTAATTAATGTGAACATTTTTCGGAGCATTTAACTATACAGTTTGGTAGATTACATTGTAATCGCGCGCTCGACGGTCGAGATATCAGGGGGGTGGATTCCACCCCCCCCCCCCCCCCCCGGCTGTGGCATAGCCAAAATATCCCGGCCTTTTTAGGGTTAATGAGGTTTAAACTATGGTTTAGGTTTAAACCTCCTTTGTGAATTCGGGCCAGGGGGTACAGAAATGCATCTGGTGTGCAAGTTTTAGGGTTTTATTGAGCCAAACCACACAATGTGGTCACTCTGTTGGGTTTACAGAAAAGATAGAAATGTATGTTTTGTTTAAAATGTTAGATATGCAGAAATAGAGAAAGGAAATAGAATTGAAATATATTTTATGTTTTACCAGTTGATATTTTTTAAGGCTGAGGAAAATCAGGTGTCTGAATATAGTGTATTGCATTTATTTACCCGAGTATACTAATTGTTTTTATAGTACATGGAGGGTTTTGTTTCATTTCCCATAATTGTCATATTTAAAAGAAAAGTGGAGTACTCAGTTTCTTGAACTTAAGTTCAGACAGAAGTTTGTGCGATTGTCTTTGCTTATGTGGAATCAATTTGATTATTTCTAGGGCCCCCAAAATTTAACCACTTTCATATCTATTGTTTTATTTAGATGTCGTCACATGTCCTACTGGTGATAAGATTCTTCCTCCCAATGGTAGCTGTGACGGAACTGTTGACTGTCCAGACTTAAGTGATGAAGTTGGATGCTGTAAGATTATAGATCGTTTGATTATGTGTTAATGTTTTAATTGATACATAGCTTTTATAACATTTTGATATTGTTGAAGAACAAATTGTAAGAAATTCAGAAATTGGAAAAATAATCATTTTTTTATGATTTAGGCAACCTTCTTTTTACATATACTTATACATTGGCAAGGTTAAATATCATGGTGATGATAATAATAATGATATACATGTATATCATAATTAGGTGGTCTGTCATCGACAGATCACCTCTTGATTCCGTCAGAATTTTCTTTATTTCTTTATTTATTATTTATATGTATTTTTCTCCCACTTTCTTGTCACCGTGATTCCTCAAAATCTGCTCAGTCAATTTTATTCAAATTTTCGTCAGTCAAGTCTATGAGATCAAGCTCGGGCATCTTTTTCAAGGTCATCAGGTAATCGTGACATGCCAAATGCTCCAAATCACTTTCTAATCAAATTAGAGTACGGTTCAGGACATTTTAAGCATTTCAAAATTTTCTGTGCATGCGGGCCCACGCGCACAGCGCGTACAGAACGTAAAAACACCTTTTTTTTGCATGGTTTGTCTTCCTTACACTATTCTTGACAATTTCCAACTATTTACAGTCATTCTCGAGATTCTATAGTGCCACACGCTCTCGTCAAACTTTCAATTTCGTTCGCGTCAATGAGCAATATAATGTAAAAAGTGGTAAAAACATGCCTATATGGAATCCGCTATAGCTCCTCAGAATGCCAGGATACCCCAAATTTTATTACATATTCTGAAAGCCTGTAAGTTATAGATTGGAATTCATGCATATTTTTTGCCGATCGCATGTTCTGACATCATATTTTTATATGAACTCAAAAAAATGATTTTGAAAAAATGACGTCATCATTTATGTATGACAATATTTCACTCATATATTGTCAATTTTCTTCCAAATTTTGATATGTTGTAGCTGAGACAATTCTTTTTAAGATCAGTTACACCATTTTTCATTTTGATGACGTCATCATAGTGACAATTTCAATTTAAGGCACCATGTCAGAATTTTCCCTATTTGCGTGTTATAATGGAAGAGGATTTTTTTTTTCTAATCATGAATCTACACTACATTGTTCTCTGAGCAGTATCTCAGTTATTTTTGGTCTATTTCCTTCCAAATTTTAGTATGTTATAGAGAGACTATTAGCTTTAACAAATGTGCTCTCCAATTTTTGTTCAGATGTCGGGATCATGACCATTTTTAAACTACAAAATGTGATTGAGAATCCCGTTTTTCTTTTACGTGTTATCTCTAAGGGAAATATTTTGGTATTGGTTTATAAAGCACTTGCCTCCCATTCCCGTGACCCAGGTTCGATCCCGGTGGGTCCATTAAAAATTTTTTTTTCCTTCTTTTTGCCTTTCATTTTACCATCTTCTTCGACTGTTATAAAATAAACAATCACAAACCATGTAATAAACTACCTTTATATTTCGCGTGTAATATGTCTATTGGAAAGTAGTGTGCAGTAGGTTGTGTACAACCGTATGGATAGGCAGGCTCGGAACCTTGAGACCCATGCCAGATCTGTCCTGCGGCTCACGGCTTATCTTGGGCCTCTAATCAGCCTCAGAGTCAGGTCTCGGGAACTTCAAGTTTCCAAGTCTGACGGATTGGATTTGGACGAGATCCTGCTCGCTTTGACTGGATCTCTGTGGTCGCAGCTGGCCCTTTGCAGCTGTCAAGGCCACGAACACTAGGAGAGAGTTGATCCTAAGGGTTTCTGGATAGGGATATTCCCTCCTTCTTGGCTGGAATTCCCCAGGCGCGGGAGCAACTGTTCGGGGGTCAGTTTGCTCCTGTTCTTCAGCCGGCTGAATTGTCGGCTCAACCCCCTATGCCGAAGGCTAGGGCGCCGGTGCCTTCCGCCCCACACCATCAGCGGGTGAGCTCCGTCCCACCTCGCGCGGCGTTACCCACTGGTCAACAGCCCAGACCTGCACGAGGTAGGGGCTCCTCCAGAGGTAGGGGGAGCAATAGGGCCGTGGCAAGGCTCCGGCCAAGCCCAAGCAGACCTTTTGAGGGTGCGCCCCGAGCAGTGGATTACCAGGTAGGCGGACGGCTACGGTACTTCCTTATCAATTGGGAAGCAATTACCGAGGACAGCTTCATTCTCTCAGTCGTGTGAGACGGCTTCTTCATAGAGCTTGCAGAGCCTGTTCCGCACGGCGCAATCCACTGGTTACAACGGTATAACAAATTTCCTCTTAAAGAGCATTATCGATTCCATTGCTGATCCGTTGCTTTACATATTCAAATTGCTAAAGTGATTCCATTTTTCAAAAAAGGTGATAACCAGTCTGTCAATAATTATCGCCCCATATCTTTAATATCCTCGTTTTCAAAAATTTTGGAAAAAATAGTATACGTAAGAACTATTTCTTTTCGAAGAAAATACAATTATATCCGACTCTCAGTTTGGTTTCAGAGAAAAACACAACACGACCCATGCTATTTTAACTCTCATAGATCAAATCTCTTGTTCTTTTGATAGGTCTAATCCCTAGTTCTTTTGATAGGTCTAATCACACTTTAGGTATGTTCCTTGACTTCTCTAAGGCATTTGATACCATTAATCATGAGATACTACTATATTAACTTGCTTACTATGGCATCAGAGGGAATGCATTGAAGTGGTTTAAGAGTTATCTTACAGGTAGAGTTCAGTTTGTTAGCATAAACAATTCTGACTCTTCTACTAAACCTGTTAATTGCGGAGTTCCTCAAGGAAGCCTTCTGGGCCCTTTTTTATTTATAATTTATGTAAATGATATTAAAAAGTCGTCTGATATTCTTTCTTTTATACTCTTTGCGGATGACTCCAATCTGTTCTACACACATCACGATCCTATTGAACTCGGCACTGTTTTAAATGCTGAACTTAAAAAAGGTGACGGATTGGATAAAAGCTAACAAACTATCTTTGAATTTACAAAAAACAAATTACATGTTGTTTAGTAATTTGTCATCACATCTGTCAGATCAAATTATATTTGATAACACTGTTGTTAAAGATGTTAAAACAACCAAATTTTTAGGCCTTTTAATACTATTGACAATAAATTATCATGGAATTCGATAACTTTTGCAAAACCATATCAAGAAATATTGGAGTCATTCATCAACTTAAGCATGTTCTTCCATTATCAGCACTTCTGATGTTATATTCAACTCTCATCTTACCATATTTAAATTATGGCATTTTGGCATGGGGACACGCAGCAAGATCCAGCTAGGTTAGATAAAATTTTACTCCTGCAGAAAAAGGTTTTGAGAATTATATGTAATACATCTTATAGAGCGCATACTGATATTTTGTTTCACCAAAATCGTATTCTCAAAATTCATGACCTTTATCGATTTCAACTGTACCAATTCATGTACAATCTTGATAGAAATAATATGCCATTCGCTTTGAAACAACTGTTTGCCAAAAATAGCACTTTACACAGGTATTACACCAGGCAAGCAAATGATTATCATTTACCCAAAACCCGAACGGCTTCTGCCAGTAAAACTATATTTTTCAATGGTCCTAAATATTGGAAGTCATTAGAACAGAATTTAAAACTTACCCCTATTAATTAAATATCTTGAGAAGAAACGCTTGACTGATTTATACTGATGTAAATAATTCACTCTGCTTTTATTTATTTTTTCTTTTTGTTCCATAATAATGTATTTATCTTGTTTTTATATATACGCGTATATATAATATACTAATTTCCACTCGAAATCTCTGTTATTTCACTGATTTTATTTTGTAATGTTGGATCAACTGTATATAATGTGCATATGTTTGGTTTAGTAGTTTTCTCCCTCTCAAACAATTATTTTAATTAAATGAAAGTCATTTTTTTTTAAACGTAATTATAATATTGTGTCATTATTCGATTAGGGGGTCTACATCACACAAGCTTTTTAGTAGATCCCTCCACAAATCCTTTTGTCATCTTTCTATGTCATATCCATGTACTGTATTCTCTGTTTTTGCAGTGTTTGTAACTTGTACATATTGTTGTAATTTCATTGTAAATGTGGAATCAGAATAAAATAAAATAAAATAAAATCAAATCAAATCCATATTCGCCCGCCAGCCTCGTCCGCACTTCATCAGCAGCTTATCTCGGCCGAGATACAGTTGCTGCTGGAGAAGGTGAGAGACAAACCACATCTGTGTCTCTCCCCGATCTTTGTGATCCCAAAACGCTCGGGTGGAAGTTTGAAAGAAATCGGACAAGGACTAAGAAAGTTATGAATGTTATAATAATAATAATATGTTTTGTTTACCCAGGGTAGCCTCATTAGTACTAAATACTGTTCTCCCTGACGGCCCTGCATATTATTACCCCGGCTTTTGCATGGCAACCGTAGCGCGCAGTGCATTCAAAGAATAAATCCTACCAGGTACCCACATATTTCACATCACTAATATCCTTTGGCAAGGCATTAATCTAACTTTGCCACTCTTTACCCAGGTGAATGTAACTGCATGCAGGGCCATCTCGGGAGAACAATATTAAAAGTTAAGAGGCTACCCTTGGTAAACAAGATTTATTATTAATATTATGAGTACTATTATTAAAAAAAGCGTATAAGTTCATCTGTTGTCACACGAAGGAGCAAACGAGGGTTGCGACGTTTCGACCGCTAACTGCTAGTCTTCGTCAGGCAATGTGGACGATCGCCGCTGCAAGCGCCTTTTATAGCGTAAGCTGCGTTCCGAGGGTGCCGGAACTGCCGCGCTGCTATTGGTCCGTGAAACCGACCAATCAGAAACCGCGGACTGTGCGATCGGTGACCAAGATGCGGACGATGGGAAAAATCCCGTCGGTGCTGCTGGCGGGCTACTGGCTACTGGCGGGCGAAATGCGGACGTCGGACGGAGGGCGACGGTAGGGAGCGCATATCGGCGGATGGTGGGGAGCCATTCCTCCAGGATGTCAATGCCGTTATCTCTATTGATATTATTGGGGTGTAAACGGATTTGGATAGCTTCTTTAACACGCCGTGTGTACCAGTGCTTATCCCGCGCTACGCAACTTACCTTATCCCAATTGGGAGGGTGCTGTGCGCTCCGAGCTTGCTCAGCGACTGCCGAACTATCTATGCTACGGTGATTGACATCTCTGTGGTGTTCTAGCATTCTTTCGTTTACGGGTCTACCTGTTTCACCGATGTAGACCTTGTCGCAAGTCCCGCATGCGGTTAAGGAAGGAACCCGCATTCCTTCCATAACCGCGTCGCTAGAAAGGAGAAAGCCATCGATAAGGAAGTTGTGAATTACAAGTCTACCGTTGTTCTTCCGTTTGTTGATTCTATTTCTCGCCAGCTCCGCCAATACCTAGAGAAGCATAGCATACGCGCCGTTTACAAGCCCGACACCACTATTCATAACCAGCTAGTCCACCCAAAGGAACCCACGCTACCTGGCAGACTCGACGGCGTTGTCTACAAGATCCCATGAGGGACTTGCGACAAGGTCTACATCGTCCGCATTTCGCCCGCCAGTAGCCAGTAGCCCGCCAGCAGCACAAGCAGCACCAGCAGCACCGACGGGATTTTCCCTGATGTCCGCATCTCGCTCACCGATCGCACAGTCCGCGGTTTCTGACTGGTCGGTTTCACGGTGCGGCAGTTCCGGCACTTTCGGAATGCAGCTTACGCTGTAAAAGACGCTTGCAGTTAGCGGTCGAAACATCGCAACCCTCGTTTGCTCCTTCATGTGACAATAGATCAACTTATACACTTTTTTTTTTATACTACCACGATGATCAACATCTTCCGCACTAGTACTATTATTATTATTATTATTATCATCATCATCATCATATTAATACCATTCTCCATTGCAGCTGTGGAATTTGATCTTAGTCTGGGCGAAAATGTCACCATCCAGTCACCTGGATATCCAGCTTACATATTTTCCACCAGAGCTCTGATCTTAACGTGGACATTCAATGCCATTGACGGTTCGAGGCTACTTTTGGATATCCTTCGGCTTCAGATGCATTATGGGGATACTTTTATTTTCGGAACTGGGCTTGACCCACAAGACAATTCAACGATCATCTATGAGGTATGTATTAATTTGTTATCTTTACATCGTAGCACGTCTATATTTTTTCTTCATTTTTACATCTAAATTGGCACTATTAGCAAAGCCTCAAGGTAGCCAAAGAGCATGCAGCAAACATGAGTATTGTTATCTGCTATAACATGGTAGCCCCTTTTCAAATGTTGACCCATTGACGACTGAATTACCTCATTCCCATAGGCGTTTATACAGGGACCACACAGTTCCTTTGGCCAATGGGTTGATCCTGAATGCCTAATTCTGGACCCAGCGTTGCGCGCCATGAACTTTTGCTAATCTCCCTAGATTGTTTACCTTCTCAGTTTATGACTTCAATTTTGTTTTTCAGAAGGTTCAACACAAATTTCCCACAGCAGGGGGTTCATAATTCAGAAAATGTATTAAGGGTTCATAATTCTGATTATTTGATGCATTATTCTGAAGGTTTATTATGCCAAAAGTTCATAATTCCGATAATGAAATAGGGTTGAATTCCTAATTTACTGCAATAAATCATATATACCTACCTATTATGCCTGTAGTCTTGACTACGGGACCCCTTCGAGAATTATCACACATGTGTCACAATATTGTGCGCACCCCCCGTAATCCTATTGTCCCCTTTGCCACTCACGCGCGTCAATACGCTACGGCCATCTTCCTCTTTCTTGCTCGCCCCCGACGAGTTAGGACGTATAGTCACAGCGCTCCTGAAATCAGGTCGTATAGTATCTTTTTGGTGCGCTTTTTCACATAGTTAAAGCACTTTTAGGTACCTATATTCGTTTAGATTATAGTACTTTGTGTTTTATTAGTCACTCTTGCCGATTGCAAGGGATTTTTTGATTCCCTTTCTTGGCATTTATTTTTCTCTTTCACGGTCAGCCCCACGTAGATATTTCCGTGTTTGCGGGTGTTTCCGTTTGTCACCGAGCCTTCGGGTTCGGCGTTTATTCTTACGGTTTTTAGGCTGTGAAAATTTCTTTAGTGCGTATCTCCCAAATAATTTTACCCTTATTTACTGCATTCAGTTGAAGTATTTCTTATTTCGAAAAAAAGTATACTTTATTGTCTGTTTTATTGCAGTGGTATGGATTCGGAAGAAGAAGCAGCTAGGTCAAGGAGACCTGCTTCTTCCGAAGAGTCGTCTAGCAAGACGACTCGGCCTTCCAGAACTCCCCCGAGTACTGCGGTACACGGGGGAGGGAGGAGGGCTAAGGGTAAGTTGCCTAGTGGTGTTTCCTTGCAGAGTTTGCCAGTCTCGGAGCTTGCGGCTTCGGGACGGGTGGCGTTAACTGAATCGGGATTGTCAACTCCGAAGCCCGTGGTTTCGGGGTGGGTGGCGTCAGATTCTAGTGGTTTGGATATCTCGAATCCAATCCCCGGTCGCTGAGACCAGAGGGGGGGGCTGTTGTTTCCCGTACGGTAGCGTTCACTCGCTCTGATCCGTTAGGGGAGACGCGCCCCACTACTGCAGGGCAGCCCACGGGCTTAGTCCATGTTGGTCTGGGTTCTCAAACCCTAGCCCCCGGCAAACGCCATATGGGGGAACGAGTACTTCCTGGGCTGTCTACATTGCCAGCTAATGGGAATGCTCGAGCTAACAATTATGGACGCTCTTCGGAGCAACAGGTGTTTTCACCTGAGTGCGTGACTACTAGTGCTCCCCTATTGCTGCTTTCGAGCGGTCCAATAGCGGGTTCACACGCCTTTAGTAGTCATCGGGCACATACCGAGTCATCTCGGTCTGCCCACGCACTGGGAGCTTTTAGCTCCCAACCCAAGGCTACTGCATCTTCTTGCTTAGCCAATATGGGTGATTTGGGCGATTCTCTAGGCTTACGCCATGAGCGCTCCAATCCCTTTATGGGAAGTGAACGCCCCTCCGCGGAGGGATCGGTTTGTGTTTCCGAAGAGGCTTCGGGGACCCGAACGAATCCGATTAAGCGTTCTAAGAAAAGGGTTTCGGCTACGACTTTTGTCGAGCCAGCCAAGAAAAAGGCCAAGAAGAAGGCAAAAAGTGGCAAGGCTTTGCCGGCCTCTTGCCCGTCTGGCCTGGCTAACCCAGCTAGCTCCTCTCAAGCTGACATGTTCAGTATGATGCAGGCTTTTGCTCAGAATCAGGGTTGGTCCTTTGTACCGGCTACTTCAACCCTGACTTCTGTCCCTATTCAGGGATCTCGCCTTGAGTCTAATCAGCCTTTTGTGATTGATTCCTCTTTGTCTGAGTCGGATTCGCATGTGCCTCCTATTCCCGCGGCCCTTGGGGCTCCGCCGGGCGAGGAGACTTTTGTTGAACCATGCGAGGCTCTGCCTGCGGAGGCCTTTGTTAGTGCTCCTTTGTCTCATTCCACTCGGGTGGAACCAGATTCGGATGTGGCTTCTCAAGCTTCGGTTCCCGAATCGCTTGGGCAGGCGGAGTCTCAATCGCTTGCTCTTCGCGGGGTAGAAGCGATTGCTTTGTTGTCCAAATATCTCCCTGAATTTCAGTCAACCCGCGCGCAGGGTTCGACTTCGCGTTGGAAATTTAAGCAGCAGGATTCCTCTGAGGGTATCGCTCTTGAGGAGGTTTTCAAGCTGGAGTATGACCGCATTGAGGCCGCGCTGTTGATTAAGCGCTCTAATGCGGTCAAGGGTAAGGCCTTTGCCTTTTGTTCTCAGGACCAAGACAGCTTTTTTAAGGCTAAGACTCTGTCTCCTGAGATTTTGGAGGTTGGTCGTCGCTTACGGGCGACTAATCCGCTTACCTCCGCCGCTTTCAAGGCGGAGGATAAGATCTGGTCTAATATTGAAAGCCAGGTTAGGTCGGGGATGCGTTTGTCGGCGTTTCAAGGGTTTCTCTCCGACCTTAGGTCCAGGGCGGAGGAGTTGAATGTTACCGATGGTGACAAGCTGATTATTGACGACCTGTTGCATACTCTTTTTTGTCTGCAGTGGTCGCAGCTTTCCACCGCAGCTGCTTCGGCTACGTTCCGTCGCAGGACCTCGGCTCTCTCGGCACTGGGTGTTAGAGAGTCGGGCATTGCTCAACTTCTCCGAGATGTTCCGTCTCGGGGTCCTTCGCTTTTTGGTGGTAAATTCGCTACGGTTTTTCAGAGAGAGATCGATGCGCGTAAGCAGATCTCGGATATGACTAAGCAGTTTCACACTAGCTCTAAGCCAACGCGGGCCCCTGTTCAGCGTAGACCTGCTGGTCCCGTTTCGGGTCAACGCAGTCGCGTGTCTAGGGTCCCGCCTCCTGAGCCACAGCCAGCTCCTTCTCGTGGGAGAGGGAGTCGTGGCAGGGGCATTTCGAGAGGTACTCGTGGTAAGGCGATGGCTTCGCAGAAGGCCAAGCCTGGGTTTTGATGTTTTTCCCCGAGCGCTTGTTCAACCGAATGTGGTAGGTGGCCGTCTTCACGCGTTTCTCCCCGCTTGGGAGGCCATCTCCGGGGACGCGTTTGTTCTCTCCGTCGTGCGAGACGGATTCTTCATAGATCTTTGCGATTCGCTCCCCGGAGGGGCTATAAGAATTCGGTCACCTCCCATGTCTGCCCTGTCTCGATCTCATGCTTCAAAGGAGATCAAGTCTCTTCTGGAAAAGAGGGCTATAGAAAGGGTAAGAGACAGGCCGTCTCTTTCCCTTTCTCCAATATTTGTTATTCCCAAGCGCTCGGGAAAACTTCGTTTGATACTGAACCTAAAAAGGATAAACAAATTTATTCCTCCGGTTCATTTTCGGATGGAGACTCTTGCCTCCATTCTTCCGTTGATAAAAAGGGAAGACTACGCGGTCTCGATAGATCTCAAGGACGCGTACTTTCACATTCCCATTCATCGCGCATCTCGCGATCTTCTGGGGTTCTCCTTCCTCTCGGAGACTTATCGTTTTCGGGCTCTTCCCTTCGGGCTGCGCCCGGCCCCTCGGGTTTTTACTCAAGTTGTAGCGGTGCTAGCGGCCTTTCTGAGGCGTCGCGGCCTGCGGTTGTTTTGTTACCTGGACGATTGGCTTCTCCTTGCGGAGTCGCGCGATCGTTTGTTGGACGAGACTCGTTTGCTCGTCTCTCTTACTCAAGACTTAGGTTTCCTAATAAATTGGGAAAAGTCAGAGTTAGTCCCCACTCGCAGCCCAGTTTTTCTGGGGGCGGTGTTAGACATAAGGAATCAGTTAGCTCGGCCCAGTCGAGACAGGATTCTCACCATTGTCTCTGCGGCTCGCAAGCTCTTGCTGGCCAGAAGAGTCTCGGCCAGACAGTGGCTTCAGTTTCTAGGTTATCTAGCCAGTCTAGTCGATGTTTTAGAGGACTGCCGGCTCCTCATGAGACCCTTTCAGAGACATCTCCTCAGGTTCTTCAAGCCGGGAAAAGACTCTCTTTTGGTCTGGATTCCAGTACCAGTAAAGATCAAGTCTCTTCTCGCTTGTTGGACGAGCGAGGTGTTTCTCGCGCGAGGCAGGTCCTTCTCTGCCCCTCTTCCGTCGATATCGGTTTCGACGGACGCCTCTCGGTTGGGGTGGGGAGGACACTGCAACGGCAGCACGGTTGCGGGGGATTGGTCTCATCTTGGGACTCTTCCTCATATCAATGTCCTGGAGTTTATGGCAGTTCTGTTGACCTTGCTCCATTTCAGAAGTCGACTTCTCAGTCGTTCGGTTCTGATTCTCACGGACAATGTTACTGTGGCGGCATATATCAATCGGCAGGGAGGCACTCGTTCGGTTGCCCTGAATGCCCTAGCAGCTCAGCTGTGGAGGTGGTGTCGTCGCATGGCAATCACACCCGTGGCCTCTTTCATCCCCGGTCGGGAAAACCTCATTGCGGATTTTCTGTCCCGGGGCAGGTATCTTCCATCGGAATGGATGCTCCATCCGGAGGTATTTTGCCGCATTCGCAGTTGCCTAGGTCCACTGGAAGTGGATCTATTTGCGTCGGTGCTAAATCACCAGCTGCCGAAGTATTGCTCCCGTGTTCGCGATCAGGGAGCATGGGCTCTCGATGCTTTCTCCCTCAGCTGGGAGAACCTTCAGGGATTCGCCTTTCCTCCCTTCCAACTGATTCCGCGTGTCTTGCGGAAAATCAGGGAAGATCGGGCGAGGGTGCTTGTAATAGCTCCCTTTTGGCCCAGGAGGAATTGGTTTCCGGAACTTATGAGCCTTCTAAGGGCTCAACCGTTAGTTCTCCCGTTAAGAGCGGATCTGGTGTTACAGCCCCTATCGGGGATTCTTCACCACAATCCAGAGTCTCTTCATTTGACTGCTTGGCCCCTGTCAGGGAATCTGCAAGACAGTCGGGTCTCTCTGATAGAGCCGCGGACTTTTTAATGTCCAGTCGTAGGGTTTCTACTAGGGAAATTTACAATTCCCGTCTCTCGGTCTTTTTCCTTTGGTGCAAAGAGAGAAATCAAACCCCTTCTAAGGCTCCTATTGGTTCAATTGCGGATTTCTTAATCTCGTTATTTGACAAAGGGAGATCTATTTCTACTATCCGAGGCTACCGTTCGGCGATCGGGGCCATTCATTCGGGTTTTTCGGATGGTTCGGGGATTTCCAATTCCCCGCTACTAAGCGGTTTGATTCGTTCGTTCTTTCTGAAACGACCTTCGTTTTCTAAGTTAGTGCCGTCTTGGAGTCTGCCTAAGGTCCTGGAGGCCTTGGCGAAACCTCCTTTTGAACCGTTAGGTGAAGCTTCGCTTCATCATCTTACGGTTAAGACGCTCTTTTTGGTAGCTATTGCCTCTGGGCAGAGGCGCAGTACTCTTCATGCTCTCTGCCTTACTCCTGGTCATGTTCGCTGGGAGAGAAAAGGTGTTAGATTGATTCCTAGGGCTTCTTTCGTTGCCAAGAATCAGACAGCTACCTCCGGTCCTGTTGAGATTTTTCTTTGTCCGCTTTCTGACCTTTCTTCGGTGCGTGAGGACAAAGTTTGGTGTCCTGTTAGGGCTCTCAAATGGTATATTGATAAGACTAAGTCTTATCGTAAGGATGATCAGTTGTTCCTGATCACTAGAGAGCCTTTTTCTCCTGCCTCTCTTGATTCCATTTCTAGATGGATCGTTGAAGCTATTAGGGCCGCTGGCACAGAGGCTCTTTTATCCGACAGTAAGCCTCGTGCTCATGATACTCGTAGTGTCAGCACTTCTTGGGCTCTGTTTCAAGGTGTGGCGCTTGTTGATATTTTGAAGGCTGCTTATTGGCGTTCGCCCAATTCCTTCATTTCTTGCTACCTTAGGGATATTCCCGCAGGTGAAGCTTTGTTTGCGTCAGCCACCTTGAAGGCCGCTGTGTCTTCTTTGTAGTCTTTGGTGTAATCCTATTTCCTTTGCTCGAAACATGCCTCCCGGTCCTTGAGTTGGCGCTGGTCTGGCATAATAGGTAGGTATATATGATTTATTGCAGTAAATTTGTAAAATCAGCACTGATTTTCTTATTTACTATATAAATCTATATACCTACCTATGACCCTCCCTCCTTCCCCGCTCCTTGCAAGCAACATGTTTCTTCTTGGGGTTGCTCGCAAAAGAGGAAGATGGCCGTAGCGTATTGACGCGCGTGAGTGGCAAAGGGGACAATAGGATTACGGGGGGTGCGCACAATATTGTGACACATGTGTGATAATTCTCGAAGGGGTCCCGTAGTCAAGACTACAGGCATAATAGGTAGGTATATAGATTTATATAGTAAATAAGAAAATCAGTGCTGATTTTACAAACTTAGGTTCATGACTCCGAAAATGCAATAGAGCCCTTCATAACTTTTCAGACTTACGGACCTTCGGAAATATGAACCCTTTTTCATTTTCGGAATTACAAACCGTCGGAGTAACGAACCTTCGGAAAAACAACATGGAACGTCCAAGTCCTATCAAAACATCTTTTAAAAATGTTGTGTATTTCAGTCATAAATGTTTACCAACACTGCATGTAAATCTTTATGAATCGTGTGCAAGTATTTCACCTTTTAGTACAGAATATTATCTGTAGCATGTGAGCTTCATGCAAAAGGGAGAGGTGGGAAATGTGACACACTTTTCTAATGTTTCTTACTAGGTATCCATGACATCGTATTATGACTATGGGGGATACCTCCTGCCTGATATCTCCCTACCAGGTTCTGCATTCTGGATTAAGTACCTGAAAGACGAAGAAGGCTTTCACTATAATACTGCATTCTCATTCAAAGTGACTGCTGTACCAGAGGCAGAAGGTAGAAAAGCAGTACATTCTTTTCTTGTTACCCCCCCCACCCCTTTTTCTGACATTTTTTCGTCTCAAACTCTCTTAATCTCTTTTGCTGTTCCTTTATTCCTTGGGCCCTTATAAATCTGATTGGTCTGTCACTTTTATGTAGGAATTATCCTACATGTATTCTTCCATGCTTTTCCAAAATAAAAAAAACTTTGGGCATCATCTTTGCCTGTTTTTTTTTAATGTATTCATCATTGAATGGTTTGAACAGTATTTCTTAAGAAATAAATGTGAAGTTTAGTTTGATTGATGAGGTGCATAATGAATGTTATCAATGACAAAAAAATGTTTTCATTTTTCCATTTGATAACATCTGATAAATATTTTATGTTGTTTATGCATGTACATGTATCAAAATGTCCTATAGGTTTAATTCAACAGTGTGAAATGGTTTTGCTCTTTAACGAATAGTACTTCAGTCAATATTTTATTAGAAAATTCAGTGTGATGATAGATACATGTAGTTTGTTGGGTATTTTTGACACATTGCCAATCACAAGTTGAAATCAATCTACATGTAAATATAAACAGCCATAGGTCTATAAATAGACAGAAACTGACCTACTATTAAATACATATTGCTATTGAATAACATTTTTATTTAGTTTGATTTGTCCATATGCAGAATCACTGGAGAAATGTCCAAATGATGACATGGCTGAAGTAAGCATGTCTTCTATTCCAGTCATGAAAACCCTAGGCCTGCACCCTCATATGAAAGAAGATGGAACTGGAAAAAAGGAATGCTATTCAAATACCTTACGTCAATGTTGTTTGTAAAAGAATAGTAGAAGATATTTAAATTGAGTGCAGGTCAGACATCACCAATAAGGTTAACGATAACAAGATTTTTTCATTAAAGGCACACCCTACAGCTGCCTGTTAACATACTCAAGCATAATCACACGTACACACAACATCATAGGGTGTACCTTTATTGAAAATCTTGTTATCGATGTGGTCTGACCAGCCCTTTATGTTTATAACAGCACAATGTCCCGCTGGGCAGGAGAGATGTGGAGATTTCTTTTTGGACTGTTTCAACTCGAATGAGTTCTGTGATGGAGTATATGACTGTTTGGATGGGGCTGATGAGCAGTGTGGTATGTAGTTTCATCATCCCCTCATCAAATATTTTTCATCCTTCCAAAATCTTGAATTGAGCATTCTCTGGAGTTAAAGATGATCTAGTGTATTTTAAAATTAAAGTTTGATTCAATTCAATTCAAATTTTATGTCATCAGTATGATGGATATAACGATAGTGACTTTAATATTGAATGCACATGTATTGTTATGAGTGAGTTAAGATTATTATTGCAAGACCTAGAGTGTTGATGTTTACATGTACCTTATGGAACAATGGTCATCAATCAGAAATATAACCTTGTTTATTCTTTTCAAATAAAGCGATTACACTTTCTTCACAGTCTGTATTTACCAGTGCATTAATCAAAATTTGCCTTGGGCTAACCATAATTTAATTCCATTCATTTCAATAATTGTTCTATTTCAACAATCTTTACAGCCACTGGCTGATCTGTGCGTGTTAACAATTCTTTCCCAAATATATCCCACATTGCATTACATCTACAAGTTACTTTCAAATTGCCATCATTTATGATATTTACTTGAATTTACAATTGGGATATTGATGAATTTCTAATTCATAATAATTGAATTGAAATTTCATAAGTAAAATAAACAATTACATGTACCTACTTCAGGAAATGCAAGTTTTTCTTGTACATTCCTCTCCTAATTCAAACAGTAGGCCTCCATAATAGGCCAGCCCTGAAGTATTGAATTGATTAATTTGGAATGCTTGTTACTATATTTGATACCCCAATGAACACAGCTTTTCATCAAGTTCAACAAAACAATTTCATAATGCCCCTGTCATACATCGCCGGATCAGCCCAATGTACAAGAAACGGATGGTATTTTGTTTATCGGGTGTTCAAAATTGTCAATCCAGTGGACAAAGTGTAAATTTCCATTTTGCAGGAGTGTACATGCACGGTCCAGGGGCCAAATAGAATGCACAAACAACGCACCTGGGGTGATTGTATACAAGACAGTGGAACGTGCGCAAACGCATGAGAAACAAGTATGCACCAGATGCCCACCGGACAAAACGCATGAGGAGCGAATGAGCGATGCATGAGACGTACATCAAATGTCAAAGCACCATTCACATGACGGAATGTGTTGCCCATCCAAAGAACAGGCCGGTACATATTCGTTAAACATCAGTTCCATTTCCTGTTCACTGTGGATGTGCTTTAGGTATCCTGTAGATATGCTGTAATCATCACTTATGGCCGTCCTGTCCGTTTGTCATCCTTAACTACATGCGTTTTGACCGGTGGTCGTCCTGCAGGCGTCCTGTGGCTATGTGGTGTGTATGCGTTTTATGTGCCCGTTTCATCCGTCCCATCTCTTGCAGCAACGGCCCCTGCAGGATGCCAGTGGATGGAAACTTGTGGAAAACGACCAAGTATAGTACACATGCAGGAGAAAACGCACAACCATCGGACAAGGGCGGGATCTCGGTATCCGTTTCTGGCGATAAATATATTTTATGCATGCACAAATTTTTCCGGCCGCTTTGAGGGAAATCACCTGACGATAATCGTCCTTCCACAGGATAAAAAGGACATAAAACACATTTTAACGGATTTAAGCGGATGCCAAATATTGACGTTTGTTTCTCATGTGTTTGCCTTATCCGGCAAAATGTGACAGGCACATTATGAATTTCAAAAAACAAATCACAAATAAAAATACATGGTACTTTATGAATTCTTAGCTTCTTGTTTTACTTGCACAAATATTGAACTTCTATATGATTAATATGTACTTTAGATCTTGAATTGATGAACATTATGCCACATTTCTGTTACAGAATGTCCAAGCATTTGGGAGGTGCGTTGTGGTCAGGATAATGCATGTGTTAACCGCAATGAATTCTGTACCAGCTACCATTCCTGTGAAAGGGACTGTAGTGAGTTGACTTTATCCTTGTCCATTATATCACAATGACACGGAATGATACTGTTCTTTGTAATAAAACGATAGTGACAGTGATGAATGTGACAATGACGATAATAATAGTAGCAGTGGTAGTACTAGTGATGATATTAATATCAATTATTATCATCATCATTGTCATTATTTTCATAATTATTATTATTATTATAATCATCATTATTTCATTAGTATTATAATTATCAATATTTATTGTATTATTATTATTATATTATTGCTGCTACTGCAATTATAATTAAAATTATGTTAATAGCAATAATGATGATAATCCAGCCTTAATTATGTTTCAAATATTGTCATGGTTCTTAACTGTGTCTCTTTCTTCAAAAATTGTGATTTGTCTATATACAAACTGATTCCCTATTGTGCGTATTATTTTGTAATTTGATTGCCATCTTCCTCATAACAAATCAATTGAAAAACTTGTATGTTTTTGATGCGTCACAGGATTTCTATATTTCACTGTATATTTGTTAATGTATCACAAATACAGCATTTCCTTGTGATAATGGAGCATACACTCACCAGGGCTTTGTCTGTGATGGATTCAATGACTGTGGAGATTTTACAGATGAACGACAAAACTGTAGTAAGTATATACAGTGTGTTTCTTAAAAGAGGAAACCCAAATTCTTTGATATGATACCAAATATGTTATGATATTGTCATGCATGAATGAATTTGAAAGGTTTCAAGTGAGTGCATGTCAATAATTTTTGCACGGAAGTAATTCATAGCGTAATTTAGGGGGGGTTGTGGGGGTTGGGGGTGGGGGGATGGGGGGATGGGGTGTATATAAAAAAAAACATTTGAGGTGGGGGGGATGGCCTGTATTATCATCCCCCCAATATTTTTGGATAAAAAACATGAGAATTATGATACATTAACTAAAAACTGATAATCATCCAAACTCATTATGTTTGATCTTGAAATAGAAGTAAGGAAATTTGAAATGCCATAATTTCAATGCAAAAATATCCAAGAAAATTTGTGTGCTCGCATTGTTATTCTCAATTAAGGGGTTCCCTCCACTGGCGTAGAACCGAGCATTCCTTTCATTAAAAACCATTTTGGGATGCTCTAAAACGTAAGTTTCATTGACAGATTTTTGAAAAAGTCCCCCTCCCATACCCCCCCTCGGTCGCCTCGGTTGCCTCGCTCAGTGGCGTATCTCGGGGGCAGGGGGCAGGTGCCCCAGACGGCACTTGGAGGGGGTGCAAAAAATGCAAAGGAGAGAACAAAAAAAAGGGGGGGAAATGAAGAAAAATCATAATCCTTACGGATTATGCTCCCCCATATCCGCTGGGTAAGTCTACAAATTTAGTTTTTGAAGGTTTGAAATGCAAAACTTTTCCGAAGCTCGGTCGCTTTGCTCCCTCGCACAATTATGTTCTTTCAGGATCTCGTCATTTCGCGCCCTCAGTATGTAGTTCTTAAATAGCTTAAAGGATTCAAACTTTGCAAAAATAAAGATGTAATCACTTTGTGTAAGTTTCATATGACTCCTGCTCATAGGTGTAGCCAGGGGGGCACAAGGGGCCAATGCCCCCCTATTCATCCCTTTAAAAAAAAAAGCGAGAGCGAAAGAGCGGGGGAAGAGAAAAAGTCTAAAAGTAGCCACGAGCCGTTATCTTTCAATCAAAATTTGCTAAAACATCAAAGTATTCGCACTTCACGCGGGAAGGGGAAAGTAACTCCCTTCTCCCTGCACCCATGCCTGTATATTGCTTCCAAATAATTGAAAAGCATTCCGGGTGTCGAGCTAACTTTCCGCCTAAAACAAGTTCTACGAGCCGTTATATTTCTCTCATATTTGCTATAAAACGTCAGAGCTTTCAAAATCCCCCCTCCCTGCACCCATCCCTGTTACAACAGTGCAGTATTGCGTCCAAATAACTGAAAAGCAGACCAGCCATCGAACTAACTTTCCGCCTAAAAAAAAGTGCTACGAGCCGTTACATTTCTCTCAAATTTGAGAAAAATTAAATCCTGGCTGCACTGTTGGATCCTTCAAGTTTGTCCCCCCCCCATTACAAAATCCTGGCTACGCCAGTGCTCCTGCTAAATATTGCACCCCCAATATAGGAGAGTGTATAAAACAGCATTTGCAAAGGTTTAAACTTTTGAAAGAAATCTTAACTTCAGTGCAAAATTTCCTGGGTAAAATGCACAAGAAATTGCATTTTTTTAGGGTTAAAAAAATTGAAAAATTTGCCGCTCGGTCGCTTTGCTCCCTCGCTCATACAATAACCTAGATAAGTTTGGGCACTTGAGGGGGGGGGGGGAACTTCATTGTTTGCCCCGGGCGCCATAATCCCAAGATACGCCAGATACCTGGCTTCGCCCCTTCGTCGGTCATCTCCCCCCCCCCCCAAATCATGAACACGGATCGACACCCCTGAGTACAATCCCAGGAAACAAAGCAAAGATAAATGATAAATGATAATTCATAATGTTTCCTTATCTTTCAACGTGTATGCAACCTGGAATGAGATATGAGTTCAAAGTTAGCCCCGATTTCCTATCACATGACTGCCTTGTCTGTCCATGGAAGTGTGTGCTCGAGTCAGGACAAAAAAGGAAATGAAAGCATGAAGTTCAAGGCATAGCCATTCATTGTGTTTCTGAATAGATCTCACTCTCGTGCACAGATCAAATTTTGCATTGCTGGTTTAAAATTGTTTAAATTCTTTCAACTTAAATGTGGTATCATATGAAAGGGGGTAAAATTGTCTTTTTCATGTGTTAACAATATTTGTTATGATTATTAGTTGAGACATCGCTGGAGAATTTGGGTTTCCTTTTTTAAGAAACACACTCTATATACACATATTATTTGGAAGAGAGTACATTTATATATTGAGATGACAATATCAGCATATTACTTAACAATAGAGCATTTGTGAACCCCACAAATGCATGTATCAATACTGTAATTTTAGAATGAAACAAAAAAACAATAAATTGATCTTTATACATGTAATTGTCTGAACTGCAACCCATAAAATAGGAATTCCATTAGGCCAAAATGCAGATCCCAGTATTAGGTGTTAGACACCTTATACATTTCATAAGGTGGTGTCCAAACTTCAGTGAGTGACTGACCAGACTTCCTTGGTAGACAGTGTTGCCTACTGGTAACCTATGGTACTACTTATAATTTTCTGTTCATCTGCACTAGATATATCCAACAGCGGCGTATCCAGGATTTCCCAATAGGGGGGGCGCCAGGAATTATTGATCGCCGTCATGTGGGAGAAATTTTTGCTTCTGAAGAAGGGCTGAGATGCAAAATAGTGCTATATAGTGCTATATTTTTTTTTTACGACGGCCAATAGGGGGGCGCGCGCCTGTTGCGCCCCCCCTGGATACGCCACTGTCCAATTTTTTTTTGCAAAATGTCAGAAATCATGGATCCCATAATCAATTCCTTAAATCTTTTAATTAATTGAACTGTTCACAAATTTTTGATCAGGCAACTCAGAATAATTCGCTGAATATTAGTTACGGACTGAAAGCATTTTACTGTGCAATGATTTTATATACACACATATCACAAGGATAACTTTCTTGTTTATTTTTTATTTGAGGTAATGTATTTTTTTAACTACTGCAATGTGCAAAAATACATTGATTATCACTCAAATTAACGAAAGTTAACTTAAGTTGGATATTTAATATAATATGACTGATGTTAACGAAGAGTAATTGAACTTCATATTTCAGAATGTGCAGCCCATCAGTTTGATTGCGGGGAGAGGTGCATTTATGACAACAATGTGTGTGACGGCTTCTTTGACTGTGCCGATAGAAGTGATGAAGCAAATTGTTGTAAGTAAATTAATACATAGATGAGTAAATGAAAACGTACACAAGGAAAACAAATTCAAAGCAATATTGCCACTTTTGTAATCCACAAGTTTGACTACATTCATTGTAATTGTAAATGTATCAATATATTTTCATGAAAAATATGTAGAGCATGCACATAAAGAACTTAAATTGTTCAATGTACAAAACAAACTATTCATATTAAGTATTTACATGTACATGTACATAATATAAAATTATTTACCATTGATAGATGTGTCAATTATGACAGTCTGAAGATACAAAATGAAAGATATTTTTCCCATCCTATTGATAAATAATATAGTGGGTAACAAATCCTGACCAAGGTCTGCTATATATTTAGCCTAAAAAAGAAATATGAAGAGGAAGAAAAACATATTTCACTTTGATAACACGTCTTGATAATAGTTATTACATGCATTCATTCTCATATGATTGTGAGCTGTAAACATCTTCCAACTGCCCTCTGAGTAACAATCTATGTTCCTTTTCTTGTCAGCATGTCAAAGCTTTGAGTTTGAGTGCACCAAAGGAGGATGTGTTCCTTTCTGGAAACTATGTGATGGAGCAGATAACTGTGGTGATAATTCAGATGAAATGACTGAAAATTGTAGATGTAAGTCACTTTGATTAAAGCATCACCTACTATTTAGTATAGAAATGTACTATTGGGATTTTTTTTTTAAAGGTAAAATATCCACTTTTAAAAAATCCACTTTAAAAAAAAAATGATTTCAATCTATTCAATTCTAATGTTTTGGGCAACAAATATCTAATTTTCAAAGAACAAACATACACTCTCCAATAGTGCTGTAACCAAAATCTGTTGAACTGTTGAATGCATGAAGGGCTACTATCCATTTATGAAATTCACTGTACATTTACCCAGCCAAATATTAATCATAACTAGAAATTTAATTTGTCACTGAAGACTAATTAGGTGGTCTGTCTTTCCTTGTGAATTTTTTTGTAAGATGTGATATTTGTGCAAGACAATAATCCTGATAATGTTCATGACAATGATCATAATGACAATAATGATGACAATAACCACAATTTTCAATAAATCAACTAAAGGTGCTCTTGGGCAGCGTGGACTGCACGTGAATGACAACAATTATCCCTTATAACTTTATATGTAATTGAACTGGACAAAAGTCTCCATAAAACTTTGGGCTGAAATTTTTTATAATTAAGTATTTCTTCAAGTTGAAGGAAAAAGGACACACACAAAAAAATGTTGTTATCAAATATATAGAATCACCCTATAATTCTGGTGGGTGCTCTCGATAAAGAGTGTAGGACAACTAACCCCCAGACAACCCCCCCCCCAGGACAATTACCACCGGACAATAACCCCCGGACAATAACCCTTCTTCATGCATGATACACCGCTTTGTGGAGGTTGTAGACACATGCTCCAGCAACATTTTTGCTGTGGTAATTTATTACACTATTAAACCAAACTTAACCTGACCCTAAATATCTTACAAAGTAAAGCCCGGAGCAGAAGTCAAAGCACCCTTCGTAGAACCTTCAGCCTCTTGCAAAAAAAAAAATTCTTTTAGAAAGTAAATTTGCCCTTGATTCGAGGACTTGCATCTAATCAGGGTCCTGTGGCCAAAAGATGACTTAGCAAGGTTGCTGTTTTGGAGTTAACTGCTATGTACCATCAATAGATCGTATGATCAGTTGCTAAACTTTGTGCCACAAAGTACAGAACTTTTTTATGGAAGAGGCTCCATGTAATAAAGATGATATTTAGTCTCTTGTACGGTAGTGTAGGGTACTGTTACAGGGTAATGCAGATACAATATGCATCTTTGCCTTTTTATTCACACAGATTGTCCAGGGAATTACTTCCAGTGTAGTGATTTCACTAACTGCTTGGCACGCTATGATGTATGTGATGGCTATCAAGACTGCCTTGATGGAAGTGATGAACTTAACTGTGGTGATGGCTCATCTGATGGATCAGGTATTCCAAACATTTCCACCTTTTTGAACATTTTAGTTCTGTTTATTCACAAAACAAATGAAATGTGGGTTTAATAGTAAGTTGTGTTGACAGAAACAAGCCATAAACTGAGTACATTAAATTTATTGTATTTTCCTGTGGTACATCGTAGAACAGGAAAATTTTGTATATATGCATATTCATGAATGATTACGCAACAAGTGCTGTGGTGAGTTGCAAGAAATATTGATTGAATTCTATTTGATCAAAACTGTTTTGTAGGACATTTTTCTATTATGTTTTTACAGAGTACATGTATTTGCCTTATACGGTTTATCTCTGGGTTTTTGACCTAGGAAATTGGTACTAATTGGAGCTAAAGAAAAGAGCTCACATACCGGTTTAGGGCAGATCAAAATAGCCTAATACATAGGTATGAATATTAATATCAGTTGATAATTTGATTGGGCTATTAAAGGAAATTCATTCTATTGTCATTTGATCATTTGATCAGAATTGGAACATTATGGCAAGAAACCACTTGTAATCAAAGCTGGCTCGTTATTCCTGGCAGGCTACTCCCTGAATATTGAAGCAAACTTGTCATTTGAATATCTGCATGAGATAGACGAGCGAAAAGGAAATACGATAACGAATGAAGGAAAGGAATATACATTCATCTAATTGCAGTAGGAATGAAGACTGGTCTTCTTTAATTTATATATTTACCTACACTAGTCAGTCATTCATTCGTACAAGAGAACTCATGTACATGTATAAAACGGCCCTCAGTATCATCACTTTTTTACAATAGCAATTTAATTTAATAATACACTTGGTGCTTGATATTACATGTGCATGTGTTCAGAAATATCTGCTTTTCTCCGCTTTGTGACGAAATGAATAGTTCAAGAACCGAAAAACTAAATACATGTATGCGAAGGAAAGGAAATTTGTGGTGCTAGAATATAAAGCAATGGTACATATTCTCATCAAGAAACAGTATGAAGAAAATACTAGTCAAATGTTTCATTCTGTATCCTAACACAGGTTTAGCAGACATGAATATAGTCTTAAACAGCACAAGTGAATGTGACACCATATCGTCGCCTTCATACCCATACTACGATAACAACTTAGAGTACATCTGGATGATAACTGGAGCAGATGGAGACACCGGTATGCAAATGCAATTTGAAGTCTTCTCTTTAGAAACTGGCTATGATTACTTGGAAATTGGAGTTGGCCTATATGACGGAGATTACTTGTACCGATTCACCGGCACGTACACTATAGAACAGCGCAGCGCTGGGGAGTCTGCTGGGAGCACCTCTAAAATACTTGCAGACATTACACCAGAGCCAGAGTCGGATGGACGGAAGAAGCGCTCAGCTCGCAATGTTAATAACTTCTGCAGCAACTCAACAAGCTACTCTGATATTGGAAGTTTCCCCTACGTTATCCATTTAAACAGTACACAGATCTGGCTTCGAATGACAACAGATGGGTCTGTTACCAGGACAGGATTTGTCTTGCATCTTATCTCTACCCGGTTTGGAAGTATGTCTTAGGATTAACTTTAGATATCAATATTATCATGTACTTGTATTACTTGTATTTCAATATATCTTGCATCGGCTTCTTAAATAGGTACGTCTAAGATAACAATGTAATTTCACATATTTCCAGGGCCAACAAGAGTTTAACACTTACAGATTGAAGTACATCTGGAACAAAAGAGCATAATTATTCATGCAGTGAACCTCTGACTCTGTCATCTTCCTGTGTTTGCTTTTGATAGTTTAAATGCAAATCAATCATAAGTGGTTTTGTCATGAGGCATGTGTTTTTAGACCATCAATCACATTTGCAGGTCTTAAGGCTGTAAACTTTACAGTTATTTTCATATTCTTTTATTTACCTAACTGCAACAGGTCAAACAATTTACAAGGAGAAGATTAGCTTTTGGGGGGATTCATGTGCAGAAACCAGCTGTCTTGAAAAATCTTTTTTAAAATATAATCATTTTAACACGTTTATAAATATATATTTATTCACGGAACCGAAACTCTTTCTATGCTTTGATTTCATTAACGAATTACCAATGAATTCTATTTTCCAGGTGAATTCTTTGAATGTTCCGACTCATCAATTATTTTAGCGAATAGGACTTGTGATTTGGTACCAGACTGCCCATCAGGGGATGACGAAGATGGCTGTTATATTGGTAAATTCAAGAGTTGGCCTACCATATAGCCTATGTTAAATAAAGCAAAAATACTTAAAGTTGATATATATTTGGAAATGACTGTACCTCTAACACTTTCTTAACTGAATTATTATATATATATGCTTTAATTTTTGAGGCATCATTGACTTGTACTTTCTAAAGTACACCAAACTTTCAAATTATGAAACCCCTCAAAAAAAGTTTGAAAACTCAAGTATGATCGATAATATCTCTCTTGTCATGGCATAATCATCACTATGTTTAGTATCATTAGAGAGTGTGTTTATTCTTCTTTAAAATGATACCCCTTTTGTTATAATTTTGCAGTCATGTAATGTGCAGTATATCAAAATAAGGAGCAAGGTCAAAAGTGAAAAGTTGCAAAATGCATTGCTCTTGTTTAGCTGTACATTCTTCTTTCTTTGGAGAGTGTAGGGCTGCTGTGTTTTCAGATGATCTTTATTGAGCGACATACACACTGCACTGAAACAAACATGCATGAAGTCGAACAAACATGCAACCACTAAAACAATCATGCGTTGTTACTCAAACATACATGAGCATTCAAACAAACTTGCAATACACATCATTAAACATGAATTCATCTCTATAAAAAAAAAAAAAACCAAGCACGAGAGAAACAATTTTTTCATGTTTAAAGGTATGATGCTTCAGAAAGTTGATGACAAGACATTAATGAATCTTGCCTGACATCTCACCATAGTGCATGAATTTCATTTTTAGGATTCTTTACAATTTGGCATTCAAGGATGACCAGTTGCGAACAATAGCCCCACAGTCATTTACAAAAATCACACTCTCTTATGTGAATGAAAGAAGAGTGCTCTGCATAACAATTACCAGGGCTTGCCAGTGTATTTTGCAACTTTTCATTTTTGACCCTGCCCGTTATTCTTATGTACTGCTGCTCATTACATGACTGCAAAATCATAACAAATATGGTATCATTTTATAGAAAAATAAACACTTTCTAAGATGACTATGCCATGACAAGAGAGATATGATGGATCAAACCTGAGTTTCCAAACTTTTCTGAGGGGTTTATGTACTTAAACTCTCTGTAAGTGCTGTTTAAAGCCCATTTATTGTCTCGCCCACCGGAGGTGAAGGCGAGACTAAGGGATTCAAATGGCGTCCGTCCGTCGTCCGTCCGTCACAAACGTTAAAGTTTACCTGCAAGACTCTCTTATGATGCATTACTTGGCAACTGTTACTGCTTTGGCAGCCACACTTTGGTGATAGAAGCACTAGGGGCATCTCCATGTTATTGTGTTGTCGGAGGTCACATGATGATGTCAAAGGTCATTTGAGGTCAAAGGTCATTTGAGGTCATATGTTAAAGTTTACCTGCAAGACTCTCTTTTGTGAAATAACTTCACATCAGTTGCTTGGATTACAACCTAACTTGGGTCATATTTGCACTGAGGGTACCTTGACGTTATGTTGCCGTTGGAGGTCACATGATAGGGTCAAAGGTCATTTGAGGTCACACGTTAAAGTTTACCTGCAAGACTCTCTTTTGACACATAAATTCACATCAGTTGCTTGGATTACAACCTAACTTGGGTCATATTTGCACTGAGGGTACCTTGACGTTATGTTGCCGTTGGAGGTCACATGATAGGGTCAAAGGTCATTTGAGGTCATACGTTAAAGTTTACCTGCAAGACTCTCTTTTGACAAATAAATTCACACCAGTTGCTTTGATTACAACCTAACTTGGGTTATAATTGCACTGAGGGTACCTTCACATTATGTTGCCTTTGGATGTCACATGATATGGTCAAAGGTCATTTGAGGCCATACGTTAAAGTTTATACGTTAAAGTTATATTGTTTTTTGCTAAGATCCGAGATTTTTTTCTTTGGATGTTGGAGATAAAGCAATAGATAGACCAGAAATTCTAAGCTGCTTTTTTTTGTTTTGTGTGTGTGTTTGTTTTAAGGGGGCGGCTGGATGTAAATTCGACCAATATGCCTATGCGTAGAACTAGTAGACAACTGCATGTCCACGAATGACATTCCCACATTCATTTTTTTTTTCTCCACAGAAATTGAATTTTCATCAGCAGCACCGTACAACCTCACATCTCCGTTTATCAATTCATCTGCTGTCAAAACTGTATGGAGGGTCACAAACACACTTGGCTTCACTGGTTACCAGATCCAGGTCCTTCAGATCCAACTTTCCGAGGGAAGTTCACTTGTCATAGGACTGGGATCGGATGAAAGCCAGACAGGAACGGAGGCCGTGGTCTTGTCAAGTTACTCACCACTGTTCGAGGTGTTGATTGAATCGGAAACATTATGGATACGCCTGGACCAATATGAATTCACATATACTGCATTCGTATTGGAAATCACACCAGCTCAAGTCTCGGGTACATGTTTAATTTTTTTTAAATCATTTATATTTTAGGTAGCATGAAACTAACATCACGGTGAAAGGTCCTATAAGGTCTTACGTAGGGTTTCCAAAAATGGAATATAGTTTCATAGAATCATACAGTCATTTTAGCCAGTTGTTTAGAATTATTGTAATGGAAGTGATATGTACCACAGGAATTCAAGGTCATTAAGGATTTTGTTGGATATATAGTGGTTAGGATAAACTTAATGTAACCTGGCCTATCCCTCACCTTGCTAAGCCTAAACAGAATCCCTAACCCTGATCCTTTTGCACATAGAAAATCGAATGTTTAATATGTTTAATATCATCAGGTAAATCATTCCATACATCTGGGCTGTGGTGTCTTATCGTATCATGTGCTAGGAGTACATGTAATATAGGATTTGTTAAGTGGAGATCGGATGAATGTCGTGTAGGATAAGAATGTATGTCTTTATTGTATATAAACATATTTCGAAAAGACTGTGGTATAGTGCTTGCAGAAAATTTGTACATAAATATTGCAGTTTGAAAAGTATGAATATCAGGAATTTTCAAAGTCTTCAAATTGTAGAATATAGGATCCGTATGGGCTATACGTGAATGAGTGCAGACACGCAGTGCTTTCTTTTGGAGGCGTAAAATTGTTTCTATTATTGTCGTATTACTATTTCCCCATAATATGTTTATGCAGTAGGATATATGCGATAAGACAAAAGAATTATAAAGCATGAATAATATTTGAATCTATCAATATGCCTAAGAATTTCGTTTCTTGCTTTTCAATGATAGGCAGGTCATCTATGAAAATGTTATCTTCAAATGCCTGTTTAAAATACATGAAGTTAGTTTTGTTGATATTCAAAGATAGTTTATTTAATTTGAACCATATCGATAATTTTTTTAATTCAAGGTTTAGTGTTGTGGTAAGTGTGTTTAAGTTTTTGTGTGAAAAGAATATATTAGTGTCATCTGCAAACAAAACATAAGTTATCGGTAAAAGTGGGGATGCGTTTACTATATCATTCATATAAATCAATACAATAGGGGGCCTAAGACTGATCCCTGTGGTACTCCACATTTCACTGTACTAATGCGAGATGATTTTGATTCAAAAGAAACATATTGACGTCTATTTTTCAGGTAGTTTTTAAACCAGGAGAAGACAACTCCTCTGATCCCATACATCCTTAATTTATAAAGTAATATACGATGGTCCATAGTGTCGAAAGCCTTCGACAAATCCATAAAATACCCCAACAGTGTGCTCCTTTTTAGAGAGAGAATTTGTTATTTTGTCATATAATTGCAATATTGCATAATCAATTGAGTGATTTTGTCTAAAACCATACTGATAAGGATTAAGCAGATTATTAGCATTCAAAAAGGAATATAATCTTTTATAAACTATTTTTTCTAAAATTTTCGAAATACTTGGTAATAAAGAGATAGGTCGGTAGTTGGTGATTTGACAAGGGTCATCTTTTTTATATATGGGAATTATTTTGGCAAGTTTAAGTGCTTCCGGAAAAATCCCCTGACAAAGGGAAAGATTGAATATGCGTGATAGCGGGGAAGCTATGGGGTGAATTATTTTCTTTAAAATGTATACGCTTAATCCATCATGACCACAAGATTTGGTGGATCTTAATGATCTAACAATTTCTATTATCTCGTAATAATTAGTTGGGCTTAAAAATAATGTATGTTTTAATGCAGTATAAGTTACTGTTATAAGTATAATATGTGAAATAAAGGTCAAATTGTTGGGCTCTTTTTTTTTTTTTTTTTTGCTACATCTGTAGATTTTGCCAATGATATGAGCAGAAATGGACTAAGAATATAACTTTTCATGAAGTAGCAATGTTCCACATGGCACTTTTCAATTTGTGTGTTATGCAGGGGAAGGTGGTTTCTTGTGCAGTAATGGCTTGGTCAACGTCAGCAGTAATGCTGTCTGTGATGGAACAAGGCAGTGTCTTGATGGGAGTGATGAAAGAATTTGCTCTTCCTCACGTAAGTAGTGGCAATGCTCATACATGTACCTAAGTCACCACCGTTGAGACCGACAAAAAAAAAAATCACTACCCTAAATGGCTGAGAATCTGTCGATTTGCGGTCGATTTGGAGTGGGTTTGGCGGTTTAAGTGAGTTATCATTTATGTGTAATAGTGAGTACATGTATAACTGCTTCAGTTATGCTTGAAAAAGTATGGATGTAATTGTGATCATGTAGTGTACTACGAGATTCGGAAGCATTAAAGTTACATTGAAATTACAACATCTTGCTCAGTATCTTTTTGTTACCAGATAATATGAAATATGAGACCATTTTTACATTGTATTCTCAAGAATTGTAAGATCAGTCCTCTTGCTATTGCCACTATGTATTCTTCCACTTAGAATAAACCCAGAGAGCTCAGTTATTCTTTACCTTAATAATGAGTACTCGACACCTTACAATGTCTTTATATGGTGTAATAATGCATCAAGCCGTGGCTCTTGGTGCATGACAAATAAAACGAGTAACTATCTTTGAAAAACACTTATCTGTGATCCTGGTGATGGTATTTCAGAGGGATCAAGTTTCAAATTATCTGTAATAAGTTGCTCAGAATGGTTATCAGGTGAGCTTTTTCTTCATTCTTCACACATAGTTCTCCTTGAAGGGTGTGGTTTGCGCCCTGCCCTGGACATTCACCGCATCACACATGGATCGGATGTTACCATCCTGGGAGAAATTCCATGGCATGTGGCTCTTTACCGGTACTCTGATCGATTTACATGTGGTGGCGGCATCATTGCAGACAATTGGATCCTCACTGCAGCACACTGCGTGTAAGCTTATACAGCACTCAGTACCTAATTCAATTAATTACCTCAGCCAGTCACAAACTTAATAGGCAAGATGTTCCAGTACTTTAGGTCCAACCAGTTATTCCACATACAGTGGCAGTCTGGAAAAATTGCTTGCTCCACTTGCTCACTTGCAAAAAGCTGATCAATTGAAAAGCAATCTATAGGTGTGCAAGGAAGGAAATAATGATATACATGAATATTGGAATTTTAATCATAAAAATTCTAACGCATTAAACAGGCGAGGAGGGTGTATAATGTTAATTTGTGATAGTATATTGATTTTTTTTTCTTTTAGGTCTTTGTAGGTCCCATCTTTCTCCAAATGCGTCCCTCTTTGATGATGCACCCCCACTTCCAAAAACGTTTCACCACCCTTTCATCAATTACATTTCTTACTATAAATCTTTTTTCACCCTTTCCTCTTCTTCTTCTTTACAGGGAATACTATAGCTATCCGTACCGTATACGAGCAGGAACACTTACTGATAGAATAGATGGAGGAGGTCAAATTCGTGATGTATCTGAAATCTTCATACACCCGATGTATTCTCGTTATACACTTGAGAATGACATTGCTCTCCTTAAGCTCTCATCTCCTCTCAATTTCACGGATTTTGTCCAGCCTGTGTGTCTGCCTCCTCAAGGGAGTCTTCTCCCAAATGTGGGCTCCTATATAACGATTACAGGGTGGGGCAGCTTTGGTGAGCGAGACGGTAAGAAACATTTCTTCCTTTATTTGAACATGTTAGATATTGGTGTTTAAGAACCTGCTGAAGAATAGTCATTGGTCGAAACAAGTGCAACTGTGCTCAAAGGGTTAATGAAATCAAGATTTTACAGTATACCACATCAAAACATTCTTTTATTGTAGAACGTACCTTAAAAAAGCTATTGTGTTCTATACAATGAAACTATACTTGTGGACTGCAGTGCTTTCATAAGGAAATGCGGCCAAGTTCTGATAAGGTGCACAGGTCCCTGGGAACGGTTTTGTTACTGGGGGTGCTGTGAGCAAAAAAAAAAAAGTCCCCAGCATTTTGCTGGCTACAGCACCCCCAGCACCTCCGGCTCCCAGGGGCCTGAAGGTGCATAACAATCATGAAGATGTGTCTATTTCAGCATGCTGATGACATCACAAGACACAGTGGTCTGAGAATTCTTTTCAGGTGGGGGAGGGGGGGTATGGAGTGTACAGACATATTAACGATTAACACATGCGGATCAAACACCCCGTGACTGGTTTTTTATACCATTACATATCAAAGGAAGTTGACATGCATTTGCATGTCAGGGTACCTTTTCATTGTTTGGATTTGATATGACTTTAAATAATTTTTCTTTCATTTACAGGGCCTCGACCCAGTAATCTGCAGGTAGCTAGACAACCTGTAATACCAAACAACATATGTGATAGACATGTGTTCTACATTGATGTTGTGCCGACAATGTTTTGTACTATGTACGATAATGGATACCAGTCTTCTTGTACAGTAAGTGATATGTTTTGTTGATAACACGTATTTTCCATCAAATCTGAATTTTACTTCCTTTATTTTTGATCACTACAAAAGTAAAAGGAAAAATAAAGAAAAACATTGGTGAATGACAAGATAAGCTTGCCGAGTTACTTATTTACAGTGAGCACATCAGCAGATCAATGTCATTTGTACCAAAATATGAAATCCACTGAAATAGAATACTAAAAATGGTGGTCATAAAAGCTGTGTAATCATTATTCATTCATGCACTAATGATTTACAGGTGGATTTTTTTTTTCTAAAGGTGACACAGAAGCTATTCATGAAGCACTTCCAAACTACATGTATTATTCTATACTGCATATCGTTGGATGTCCCCATGTTTGAAAATCCTGTGCATAGTTGAGGGCATTTATACCATGGTCTTCTCTCTCCTTTCTCCCTTTCAGGGCGATAGTGGAAGCCCAGTGGTCCAGGAACTGAATGGCCGCTGGACAGTATATGGTATAACTTCCTATGGAGTGATGTGTGGAGATGCGTATAGGCCATCAGGCAAAACTCGCGTTTCAAGTTTCATGGATTTTATCTATGAGACCATCAGAAATAATTAACAGATTTAATCATTTGTTCATGAATTCGTTTTAAAAAGACCCCATGGCAACCTCCTTCATATGAAAAAAAATCAATTAGAATTTCTTGTGAAGGATGATGAAGTTATCTCTATGTAAGTCGATCATTTGTTTGTTAATCTCATTGAAAAAAACTGACAACCTCCTTCATATTATTATTCATAAGATCAATCATAATTTCTTGTAAGGATGATCATTAAATGATTTTAAAAATTTTACGTTTTAAACATTTCGTAAAAGGCAAGATGTGGGTTAGATTTTTAAGCATTCATTCTGAGGCTTTTTCATATTACATATTGGGCCTAAGCATCTGCAAATGCAATTTCAATAAAATAACTTAGAATTCATTTGCTGATTTTGTATTTCTACATCTTGATGAAAGCATGATCGGTTAAGAGTGAGCATTTTGTCCGTCCGTCACAAAATATATTTTATCATAAAATTAATTGAAAGATTCACTGCCATGAAATACACTGAAAGTGACTAGAAATTTGGTTCTTAAGTTCTTGGACCAAACTATTTTTAGGCAGGGGTGTTGTTAAAAAATGACACTTTTAGCAAAATTTCCATCCATGATGCACATATTTTACATCTTTTATGGAATCTATAGCTTGTTTTGAAAATCTAAATGTCTGATAAGGAAGCCAATTATCTGACTAACATTTGCAAGTGAAAGTATTAGACAAGATCATGTTATTCTGATGTTAATAAAAAAAGGGTAACGAGAAGTCAACACAAAATCTCCCACTCTAAGAAATGGAACATTTTATTCATTCTCATTTAAATAAGTAACCATGACAAGCGAATTTTATCAATTTTCTGTACACCTAGTAATACCCTCCAAAATAAATCCTAAAGCAATCCATCACATCTAATCAGTTAGTTTTACAAGCCTCCCAACTTTGAAAACTTTGAAATGTTCATTCGTGACGCGAACTGATCACACTCATGACAAGCTTTATAGAGCTACGTGAAGTACCAGAGAAGATGAAGGCGGTTCAAATGAAACCATTGAATCTTTAGAAAATCAGCATGGTGGTCTATCTGTAGAATTAATATCTCTTTGAGTTATAATAGAACGAAATTGAATAAAAGTGTTATAGTAGTATGGAACAGCTTTACCAAAATTATATGACTATCGCTTTTCCTAATCTAATTTGTTTTTGTTTTTTTAAAGTGATGTTAAGGCTTTGTTAATTCAACCTATAGACTTTCACATTTCAGTTATTAATGCTGTTTTCATAGTCGTGTACTTAGGCCTAAACGAAGACTTGGTTGCACCCTTTTTATGTTCTGACAATCATATGTTGCAAGAATGACGTAGTTACACACAAGCAGAAGGGCCATATTTTGGCTGGTCCTGGCCCTTACTAGCTACATGTAGTCTGATAATAACACAATGGCATGGCTACTATAGTTATGGAAAGTTCCTTATGTGAAGGCACAATTTATTCCTGTACTCGGAGGAAAGAAGTTTGGCGGAATGTATTTTGTTGCTTGAAAAAAAAAGAACATAGCCTGTTTGCCATTTAGCGCCAGCTGCAATTGAATTGATCTTTAAATGGTTGAGCACACACTTAAAATGCATTCTAAGATTTATGAAAGGATAGCATATTTAGATGAGGTAATGTATGTATATACTCGGACTGCACAATGCTGCATTATAAAACCTGCAATTTAGTTTTAAGCGTATGTTATCATATATGTAATCAGATTAAAGAATTTCATTTTAATGATAAAAAATATATACCTTTCCTATAGGAATTATATTTCATTATTGATTTATATGAATTGTTATGCTATTGAATACATGTAATTTGGCAAAATGCATATCAAATGTATACTGTGAGACTACAAATGCAATTTCGAAAGGTAACATATTACATGTAGTATGATCAACGATTTCTTTAATGCATATTCAACTCTGCATCATGACAATTCCATTCGACTCTGAACCAAAGTCTATTGAAATTTTGTATCCGATCTCCAAACTTGCTTACATCACGTTAAAAAGAATTCAGTCTATCTGAGGGCTTTCTAGGCTCTTTGAGGAGTAACATTTCTCAGAGTACATATTCTTCAGCTCTTCATAAATCGTCTTGAAAGAGCTGATGATATAAGGCACCTTGGTCACACACACTCACACCCAAATCCTTTCAGCCACACCCACAAAACCAATACTATGTGAACCTCCCCCCTCCCACACACACACAATGATGACAATTGACTTTTTTACATGTGAAGTCCTTCCAGCCTGAAAGAATAAAATGTATCTTAAATGTTAGATAAACAAAGAAAAACATAACAGTGATGTCAACAAGTCTAGAACCTTGACCAAAAGTGTGCATTACCTTAAGTGTATACGTGTATGTTATTGTCATCACAATTGTTATACTTCTTTGAACATTTTTGTAGCTTATTGCATATGTGTTATTGTATACGTTTACAGGATAAACAAATCTGCTACGGTCAAAATTATCTCTCGCAGTAAACACGAGTTAGCAGATATGGAGCATATAGCCATAAACTTTCTTTGGGTTCTGTCAATTCATGTTCAGTATGCCTTTGTTTTCATGTTAAACTGATTTTGTACTTTTAATGATAAGATTTTAATTTCCTGTAAGATTCTAAACAATTTTAGAAATAAAGCTATTATATACGCACAAATAAATCTCTCCTTTTCGAATTTGTTTCTAGAAAATCGTGCAAAGATAACTTGAAATACAGGGGCTCGTAGTATATCAAAACATAATGATGTGTTTAATAGTAATGATAGTAATAATAATATCTATTATTATCAGTATTAGTATTATCATCATTATTTGAATGACGTCTGGACTAAATTGATTGCAAAATGACGAAATTGATTCATGCAACCGTACACTGGCAACCGGAGATGACAAAACTGATTGCAAAATGACGAAATTAATTCATGCAATCGTACACTGGCAACCGGAGATGACAAAATTTGATATAAAATGATGATTTTTTTTAATTTGAAAATGAATGACCAAAGACTAAACTGACCTTGATATTTGCAAGATCACGCATTTTTGGAGCGAAATTGAATAAAAAGGTGCTTAAATGGACGGGAAAACCTCTAATAAACTCTTATGCTCAAGGGATCCCAAGCTTCTGCCATAAAATGTATTATTGAGATTTTGTTAAACCGTACAACAATTCCCTACAATATAGATGAAAGAACTAAAACAATGCATTCATGAGTTAGGTGTTTACGTCTGGGGCGAATGTATCTTTTTTAGACCAAAAATGTGGATTTCCAAAAGAGTCATTCCAATCACGACAGAATACTCCCCCCCCCCCCTTCTCTCTCTCTCTCTCTCTCTTCCCTCTCTTCCCTCTTTTCTCTCCTCACTGGTATTTAAAATACACATCAAGATGATAATTTAGTACACAACCTAGTCATTTCCGGACATAAGATCATTATAATACAGGCGAGACTGCCCTGGGCATTTTCCTTGTTACAAGTATAACATGCAAATAATTGTCTTCAGAAGGATAATTAGTAAATTCCGATGGAGACTCCTGGGCCCGTCTTTGAAAGAGTTGTGATTGATTCGAGCCGATCGCAAAAAATGAATCGCAGCTGTGTACTTAAGAGAAAGGATTTTCGATTAATTTTAAGTTGCGATCGATATGAACAAATCGTAACTGATCTTAATTATGTCTAAGTATGTTATATATTATCGTTACAGACATGAGAAACTGCCTCAATATCAACTCTTCATATTTATCGTAAGTAGTTCGCACGAGTGAACACATTATCCCATGCCATTTAGCTTATAACCACAACCATAAGGTAATTTTGATTAAAAAAAACAATAGTAATAATAATAATAATAATACTTAATGATAATAATTATAACCGGGCCTTATTTACCCAGGGTAGCCTCATCGTTATTACTACTCTTCCTGAGGGCCCTGCAATTCTTACCCCGGCACTGTCAGGTATACCTATTAATACACCCGAGTCGAGAGGAACAAATGTACATGTAAAAACACCTTGTTCAAGGATGTAAGCACCGAGCATGGATCGAACTTCTTGTAAAGAGTGAAGAGCCTTCACTAATTTAATAGTGCTCCCACAACCTTAAAAAATAACTAAATGCAAAAAAGGCGGGAAAAAAGGAAAATACTTTAAAACATGACTTTTCTTGATATCCAAATCCCAAATCTTCATTCATGGTCAGAAAATCCGTCTGAAAAGTAAAAATCCTTGATTCGAAACACACTTGATTAAAGGGGAATTAACCTCTAAAAATAAAGACGATAGTGTTCAAGGTGTTATTTATTCCTACTTGTTAGACTATATGGCTTCGAGATCGATACGAATCAAGATTTTCTGAGCAAAATTTATCATCTGCTGCCAGTACATGGGGGCTGCTATTTTTTTATGTGTACATGAAGATTTCCTTAATCCAAATGCCCAATTGCCTTTTTCAAAATTAAAAACCCATTCGAGATTAGAAATATAGAATAGATATGTCAATTTATTTTTAAACTGAAGATTTACATGAAATTCTACATTTCAGTCTTCTAAAACCAATAGCTTCGTCATTCGTCCATGTTTATCGCCCAGCTTGGAGTATGTTGTAGTTGAGAAAATTCTTGAGTGTACCTTTGTATTTTGATCCGATCTCGGGATAATACGCATATTTCAATAGACCTGTTTACTAAGTGATTCAAATTTTATGCATACTTTTGAAACAAAGGTTGTTCTTGACAACCTGAAAGCTTGCCAGAGGATTGCCAGACATAGCAATAAGTAATGTATGCAAACTGGATTCCAAGTATTGTAGTTCATTCATTAATAACAGGTCAATGGAATACCTTGTTACTAGTAAACAGGTCTATTGGAAAGTGGGATTTGAGAATCTAATTTCCCGTTAATACACGTTATCTCTATGGGGATAATTCTGGTATAGTGGCCTTAACACTGAACTGCGACGCCCGAGGAGCCGGGTTCGATCCTCATTACGGTGGGGATTTTTTTTTTTTTTTTTTACCATCATCTTCGAGTACTGTCACATACACAGTCACAAACAATGAAAACAATTTTTAGTTTTCCTGTTGTGTACAAGTGGGTGTGGGAAATGTACCTTGCGGGTGGACTTTGCGTTTCTTTCTCTCTGACCTCCATGTCAATTTCATTCATGTCAATTTCCTTCAATTTCATATTATCCATGAAGTTGATCATGGACATGCATTGCGAAGCTTATTCAGGTCATCAGGTTATCATGACGTCATCCAGCCGCCATTTTGTAAAATTCCATGATTGATCATATCATCATAACCAATCATCAAATATCAATCATTTTGACATCAAATAAACTTCAGGTTAAGAATCATCAGGTCATGTCATCAAAGGTCATGTAAAGGTTACGACGGACGAGTAGGAGCGCTTCAAAATTTAAAGATGCTCAAAATCACCCAAGGACTAAACCAGAGTACGTTTCAGGTTATTTGAGCATTTCAAAAATTTGCGCGCCCGCGTTTTCGCGCGTAACGCCATTACTCAACATAAATTTGCCGTTTCTTTCTTTTGATTACAAAAATATTATATAATTCTTATCAATTTGATACCTTATTCAGCGCTCTAAGACCATTAATAAGGAATTTTGCAGCACGTGCGTGCGCGAGTCCCCACAATAGGCCATATATGTACAAAAACATGCCTATCTAAAATGCGCTGTAGCTATTTAAAAAGTCCGTTGACCCCCGATTTTTTTTTCTCATATTTCGATAAAATATGAGTTGTAGATATGAATTCATGTGTCATTTATCCCTTGGTTTCGTCCTGACATCATCAAAATGGCGTCAGAACTCGAAATTACCAATTTGCAAATAATGACGTCATCAAATTTATGCAAATTTGAGTATCTTTGTATCTTCGTAAATATTGATCGTTTTTTCGCCCAATTATTGATATGCTGTAGCTGAGACAATTCAGCATCATGGTCTACTTTTGCGATATAAATGGGCATGTGAATGTGCATCGTTTTACACGCATTGTCTATGGAAAATGACTTTTACTCAAACCTTGATTCTGCATTCCAGTCTTCTCAGAGCACTAGCTCCGTCATTCGTCCATGATTTTCGCCCAGCTTCGAGTATGTTGTAGCTGAGAAAATTCTAAATTCTCTATCTTAGATGAAACCTTTATATTTTGATCAGATCTCGGGATCATACCCATATTTCAATCGGAATATGGGATTTGAGAATCTCATTTTCCGTTACACGTTATCTCTATTGGGATAATTCTTGTATAGTGGTCTTAACACTGAAACTGTTTCCTTGTTTGTGTTATGATCCCAAATACTAAATGATGCCGGCGAGATTTGTACTGTAAAGAAACAAGAGAAGAAGTTTCATGCACCGAGTCTTCAATCAGCATCCACCATCAGCCATCAAAATCATCAATCATCACTATCACCATCATCGTCATCACCATAATTATGATCTCGTGATCAAGGAATTCATTTTCAGTACTTTAATAATTACATCATTACTTGTTCCATTACTGCATTAAAGATACTCATGACCATCCCTATTTTGTCAGTGTCAGTATCATGATCACGATCACGATACGACGCCCCATACATGCCATATGCACCTGGGGAGAAAGGACTGCTAAGCCAGGACGCCTAAAGAAAATGATGCAAAGAGATAATAGTCATCATCCAAGAACCATTGACATTCATCTCAGCACCCTAGAACCCCAGGAATCCCCCCCCCCCCCACAGTTCAGCGTCCTAAATTCAAATTCAAATTTATTGAAATAGAATCCTGACATAATCGGATTATCATCATCCCATATTATCATCACATGACCCTCTTGCAAAAAAAAAAACACAGGCACTCCTCTATGCCCACATATACAAATATGAAGTAGAAATACGATGTAAGAATTGCCATAAATGAATTAAAATTAACATTGTTAGGCACCCAATATTGTACTGCCACAATAGCACTGCTATAATAATTACACTGCACCACCCCCACCCCCAATCAGGGATGAAGATGAGTCACCCAAGTCCTACGCCTCGCTCGCTCGTAAAATTTAAAAACAAGATCATTCGGACAGAGGAAAACCTCATGTTTCAGCAGCGAGATGCATGAATACTTCATTTTGGGCAGCGGGATGTCCGGATATCCTTATCTTCGGGCAGGAAGGTGCCCAAAAATATAATTACTGTTTATTTTGATGGCAAAATCATATTTCAGAGACAACAAGATGACATTTTATTTGATCGGTCGCAAGGTTTAGAAAAAGCCGGGATGGTTTCGGGCAGCAAACACCGTCATATTCAAGCAGTGAGGTGCCCGAATATCCTCATATTTGGCAGCGAGGTTACCGAATACAATATACACATGTATTTTGATGACGAATAACATTTCGACCATGATAGAATGCCTAGGGCTATATTTTAATTTTGTGCTCGCTCACTTCGGTTGCTCAATATGTAGAAAACAGGATGGTTGATATTCGGGAAAGGGGCGTCACCCCCCCCCCCCCCCCCCTCATCTCACTTTAAAAAAAGCTCTGCGGCCCCTGTCCTATCCAAGATGATTTAAACAGAATATTGTAATGAAATTTAAAAAAAAACGTTATAAACTCCTGACCTCGCATTAGTCAATGGTTCAACTCCTGACCTCGAATTAGTCAATGGTTCAACCCATAATTGGTTTGAGAGTTACATCGTGCTCTACCAAATTAAGACTAGACCAATTTTCCAATTTGCCTAACATTATTTCTGATATATTGATCATAGATTTTGTGCCCACGGCCCCAAAATCATTAATATAAAAAAAAACAGGGTTTATAGGAATATCAGTGAGCAGTCGAATGTTTTCATTCGGAGATCGACGGCATTTCTATAAAGTTGATTAATTCATCAGAACATCTATGATCACATTGCTAAATTGAGCGTATAAAACGGCAATTTTTGAAGGTTCAAACTGGTAAAATCTCGGAAGCTTCAGGGGGCTCCGCCAAGTGGACCGCACCCAAATGGGGGCTTTGTGGACACATATATCACTCGGTGTAAAAACAATACCCCCTCCAGGCAGAGGCGGCGGAACGTCGGCCTTGGCCAATGGAAGTGGGAGCCCCCCCCCCAACACTTCCATTGTCCGAGCCCAACGTTCCCCCGCCTCTGCCCACAGGCCTTGCTGCATGGAGCCATTCTCATCTGAGATGACGATGAGCCACTCCTTCAACAGAGATGAAGAGGACCTTGTTTTTCCGTGCTTCCCACGTGGATTTCTTTCTTATACCTCGGCTTAAAATGGTGAATTTATCTGAAATACATATTCAGATATTAGTCCGGCAGATTGGTGAAATAACTGCACTTTTTCATAAAAGCATGTAGGCAGAGTTTTCGATCCCGAATAATTCTGGATATGGGGCCAAAAAAATTTGGGCCCTTGTGTCCGTTGTGCCCATTTCCCCCCCCCCCCCCTTCAATCTGATGTAATCAAAGGTAGTTTGATATGATGTAATATAGCACGGCCTATAAAATTCCACAAATAATTTAGGTGCCCATTTTTCAAGTAAAGGGCTGTCCTATATACAGATATATATCAAAATATTATAAAGTCACTGATTTGTTGAATATAAGTAAAATGCTTCTAATTGTGTCTGTGAAATCAGCATCATATAGGTGCCACATGTGCCCATTATAAAAAAAGGCCCATAAAATGGTCAAATAATTTATTTGCAACATAATTTTTTTAAATTTATAATGGGATAGGCAACAATTTTGAAAGTGAGGTTATATAAAAAACTATTTTTAGCAGGCCACATAGGCACATCGATGGCCCATTCGAGACAATCGAATTTGATTAATTCCCTCACAGAGATTGGCCAAAATCAACAAATTCAAACAGTTGCCAAAGTGATAAAATGCCTACTTGCGTGTAACTTGAGTTTGGGCTTTAAAGCAAAGCTATTTGCAAGCTGATTATTATAGGCAGAATCGTTGGGTCACTTCATTTCATCAAGATGGCCGTCACATTCAAAATGGCCTCCGTTGTGATTTAAGATGTGACTATATTAGCATTTTAAAGTTTACGTTGTATCTGGAAGCTTATAACGTGGTAAAATAGTGTGGAATTAGTAATGATACACTGGAAATTTCTATAAACAGAAAATATCTGTCTAACATTTAAAACATGTTTCTCTTCTTTATATTGAAGAACTATTCTTCAACAATATACATTAATATCCTGATGAAGCAAAAAAAAAAGTCTTTTGCAAATAAATGTTATTATGCCAAAATAAACTACAATCAGATGCAAGCTGCACTTTCCTCTCTTTTCTTCTTCGTGGCCATATTGAAAAAAGACAACCCTATGTCCTTAAGAAACAACCTAGACATCGTAAGATTTATAAAGATGCCAATTAATATATGTATTCTTTATAAACAACTGCAACACCTATTAAAGGGCAATCTAAACTTTGATATAACTTGATCTTTGTAAAATCAGAAGACAAAGAAACATAATGATGAAAGTTTGAAAGATATCGGACCAAGAATAAGAAATTTTAATAAGAAAGTTATCAATTTTTGAGAAATGAGATCACTATTTGAATCAAATTGGCAGTTTAGACAGTCGATCGTCAGGTATTCCCAGTCAACCTCTCGATTTTGTCGTACACCGTCAGTAATTTTCCTTTTTCTCAGAAGTCCCTTTTACCTCGGGCATTAGTAAAAATATTTTTTTAGTAACTTTTTAGTCCACCGCTACATCACATTGACATTACCAGTTCGGCCAAATTGGAATTCATATGTGTATAAGGATTACTACTTTCATATTGGTTGTCCGGTTTCGTTCCCTCTTCCCGCGCGAAGCGTGAAAGCTCTGACGTTTCAGCAAATTTGAGGGGGAAACAACGGCTCGTAGAAAACCTTCTTTTAGGCGGAAAGTTGGTTCGACGTCCTGACTACTTTTCAATTACTTGGACGCAATACTAAACTGTATGTAAGAGGGGTGGTGCAGGGAGGGGGAAGTTTCCCCCTTTCCGCGAGAAGATCGAAAACTTGGAAGTTTTAGCAAATTTTGAGAAAAATATAACGGTTCGTAGCGTTTTTTTTTTCTTCTTTCACTTCCCCCCGCTTTTTCGCTCTTGCTTTTTTTTTGGGGGGGGGGCGACCGCCCTTACCTCCCCCTCGCTATGCGATTTGGTGATTGCGCACGTCATGAGCGTGCTCATTTGTTTATTTATGAGCCAATCATTTGTGTTCTGCATTTCTGTGAATTTTCATTCTGTAATTTTCTTATCCATCCGTCTTTTGTGAAATAATCTATCTACATACATGTTATCATATAGTGCACACTTTAAAAGGCTTCATCTCATTGTGCAATCTGAGGTGCAACTATTATGATCCACCAGGAATTTCAATGTCTGATATTTTATACCAATATGATCATGTAATTATTTGACAGATGCTGGCTTTAATAGCTTATTTCTAGCTTACAATTATTATGTAATAATAATTAATCTTTTGTAGACACTTGTTTTGTGTATGTGCAGTTTACAGACTCTAGTAAAGATATCTCCATGTACCCTCACTAGCCAAAAGTATTGCAACATACACACAAAAAGAAAATACGGAGAGGACCACTCTTAGGCTTGTATTGCAGAGAGGTTTTAATAACTCTCCGTTCCACTATTATCCATTTAATAGTCAGTTTCTTGTGATGGGCATATTGGAAGTCACTTTCATAACCCTTCTTTTCAAACATTTCTGATATTTCGTTGGATAACCATGACCTCTGACCAGGCGCGGATCCAGGATTTCTTAGGGGGGGGGGTGTAAAAGCATATAAAGGGCTTTCACTCCCGACGGAAGAACATTCTGAAATTTTTAAAATCCATACAGGTCATATTATAATGACTAAAGTTTCTAAATTCCGAAAGAAAATATTTACAATTTGACACCTATGATTTCGAGGGGCTACTTATTCATCTTTTGTTCGGTAATAACTAACGTCTGTTTCTGATGGTGTCATTATGGTCATGTACGCTAACTTCCTCGAAATCCGCCCTAAACACGGAGTTTCGTGAATCCTTATTAGCATGCGTCGGCTCTTGCAGGAAGCCAGGAGCCGTACTAAGGGCTCATTACTGTGGCAAATCATTACTAATCGGCGACAGTCGGCGAAGATATCAAACAGTTATGTATCTGAAAAGAATGAAATGGCATATACTGTAAATCAATATTTTTTGTGCAAACCAGTCATTAATTGTCGCACGAGATAATAAAGGATACATGATGAATTATAAAAGCATAATTGAAATATACATAGGACAAGAATGATAAAAGATACACAGCAAAATCAATAGGCCTTGTAATCCAGCCAAAAGTGGGAGTTATAAACTGAGGCAGACTCAGAGAACCCTAGATCGAGTCTGAGTCACGTCTAGATGGTGATATTAAAGGTCGGTCCCAGTTGTAAATAATTATATCTGATTGATACACGTCTGTAAGAAACCAATTCAACATTTCAAAATAGATGTGAGGTCATTCAACTGCATCAAACGACTAGGAAGACAATGTGATTTTCCTTCCTTCTCCCTTTTTTTATGGAGGGGGGTGGAACCGTGGAAGGCCCTTTTGGCGCCCGGCATCCTTCTTCCTATTTTCATTTGTCTTCCTATTTTTTTCCTTTTCTCTCATCTCTCCCCCTTTCCCTTCTTTTCCTTCTCTCTTTCCCTCTTTGTTCTTTCTAATTTCCTTCCTGCTCGCTCTCTTCCTCTCTCTTTGCGAGGGGGGGGGAGGGAAGCAACAGGCCCCCTTGCAAAGGAGGCAAGGCCCTTCCGGTCCCTGGACTCTCCCCCTTTTTCTTCCTCTTTCATTTATTTTTTTGCTTTTCCCATTCTCTCCACTTTCCCTTCCCCTTCCTTCAATCTTTTTGACCGGGGAGGGGGAGGGAGAACGGAGAGGCAAGGTCCTTTCTGTCCCCGGCCTCCGCGCTTCATCCTCTTAATTTTTTCTTCCTTTTTCACTTTTCTCTCCTCCCTCCCTTTCTCTTCTTTTCCTTCTCTCTTTCCCTCTTTTTTTCTTTTTTCTACTTTCCTTCCTGCTCTCTCTCTTTTTATGGGGGGGGGGGGGGGGGAGGCAACAGGCAACACTGCATCCTGGGAGGTAAGGCCCTTGCGGCCCCGGACTCCTTCCACTTTTTTGCCTTCATTTTTCTCCCCCCCCCCCCCCTCCTTCCTTCACTCTTTTTGAGAGCGCGGGGGAGGCAAAGCCCTTTCGGCCCCCGGCCTCTTTCTTCCCTTTTCAAATTTTCTTCTTCTTCTTCTTTTCCTTTTTCTCTCTTCTCTCCCTTTCCCTTCTTTTCCTTCTCTCTTTCTCTCTTTCCCTCTTTTTTTTTTGGGGGGGGGGGGGGGGGGGGGGGGGGGGGAGCCGGGGGGCCGGGCCCGCTGGGCCCCCTGGATCGGCGCCTGCCTCTGACACTGGCGCGCATCCCCCTTGGAAATGTCTTGGCAATGGCGAAAAGGTATCTCTCTTCTCTGGGTTTGGTCATTTTTATGCGCCCTTTTCTCGGTAGGTTATGGGCATTGCCTCTTTGCTTTGATTGTATGCAAACCCTGTAAACAGTTTGGAGGCAAATATTAAACCGTACCATGATTTGGGTCACCGACACACCCAGCTCTCAAGATGGCGATTTGTTGCCTTTGCTCGTTTTGTCAGTTCTATTGTCTTAGGCCATGACTGTATCTGGTGATCTGCTGGCTGAAGGAACAGAAAAAGTACAAGCTCTACCTTCCTTTCAAACACGATAATTTGCCATTATTCAATGGTTATGCACAAAAAACAACATTATATAGACAGGTATATTAGTCACATCGGCATCAATTTTTGCTATGTTCTTCTTCTTCTTCTTCCAGTCTGGTACAGACCGCCGCTGGCGTATTATCGTACCTTAATACGATATGTTGCAATAATATGGCCAATCTGTGATCGATAAAGGGCTTATTAATGTGGTTTGTGTAATGGTCTGCCACTTGAATGTAATTTAATGTAGTATAAACCTGCCTCATTTATAATGTATGCAACATGCAACATGCACAGTAAGATACAATATCCTGTGTATTGAATACGTCTAGACTGCATGTTACATTAATTCTTTTCAATAATAGACCATACAAAAGATGCAAAGAAGATGCAAAGAATGCCTTCTTCTCTTGCTCGTTTCAGGTCGTTAAAGCTCACTTATAGTTTCGGTAGCAGAGAGAAAAGTGGTAACCTGTTAAATAATTTATACTCTCATATTATTCTCCTTGTATCAAAAGATACATGTCCGAGATTATGTGATATTTCATCCATGACTTCTGGTTAAATTTAGTGTAAATATTTGAAAGGAACACTGAAACAATCTTCTACGCTATATGACCCTTTACACCCAACGCTTAGGCTCCCCGTGCATCAACAAGATCAATCAAAAAAGCTGGAAGATAGCATGTGTGTCGCTTGAATATACAACCCCCATATAGGTTTTACACGTCGTGTATAGCGCTCGTTGCCGTTGTTAGAAAATACGTCCCAGGCCGGGTAGACTATCTAATTTCTTTTTCTAGCTCTCCTTTGATTATTATTCCACTTAAGGAAGGACATCACAACATCTTGGTGTGCATATTGCTAGTATATATATATATGTATATAATTATTTACGCAAATATCTCAAATATCTAAAAGCTAAATATCTAGTTAATATCTAAAAGCAAAGAAATCTGACGAAAAGCTCTTTACGGCTCACCAAAACTATACATGACCTTTAATATCAGTACCATGATTACGAGTCAACACTCTGTTTTTAGAAACATGAATTGATTGTACCTGACCTACCGTGAATTTCGAGGTCACACGCGAATATTGTACAATCCAACATTTCAATGTTGAAAGAAAACGAACCAGAAACTGGAATATGTGTTTCGAAGTCCCGTTCCCACGCAAATATGCGTTCATTACACTCTTTAGACAACGCTATTCTTTGTTACATCAAAGAGCAGTTACCTTACTGTCTCAACAGAGATATGCAGAAAGGGTTTCAACTTCTCAAATATATCTTCATTTAATACATTTTGTCACTGCTTCTTCTCTTTCTCCCTGAGTCTCTTAGGAATGATCCCAGTAGATCGACAACCCATGAGAAAGAAATGACTAAGCATATAGACCAGCCTACCAAGATGTTCTAATGCACACATTTTCACCTTAAGAGCAAACATATGAAATTACTTTGCTTTTTTGTTTCATCTTAATGCTTTATGGGAGTACACAAAAAGCTACCAATGGCACTGTTTTACAGATCCTGTCATATTTGCCAGAAAGGTGTTTTCAACCTTTGCTTTTAGCATTCAGAATTTCCCTTGGAACGCTGGAAATTCGAACTGTGGTAGTTTGTACATACTCCTTTGTATTGACATCAATTTTCACAACAATATTGTTAAAGATCACTGCATTATTTAAGCAAAACTATAATGGCCCCTTTAATGTGCCCTTGTTGATGACATAATCAAGAAAACGGGCCTGAAATTTTAATGGAAGGTATATGTACGTGTTCGCCGTGTATAATTCAGTATGCATATAATTATCACGAAGCATATGTTTTGATATGTTAGTCAGTGAAATGCATTTTCAATTGGGGTGTGATCAATATATTCAGGGCTCCCATGTCCTTTCAAGTGCCCCCAAAATGATGTAATCTTTATTGATTTGATAAATTCAATATTCAATTAAATTCAATTTAAGGTTTACTATAACATAATCTTAGCACCCAAATGGCTGACCTGAGGTAGTGTTACATGTACAAATAAAAAACATGCAAAATTACAATGTACAAATTTACAATTACATTTAATATACATGTAGTTTAAGACACACCGAGACACACACACACGCGCGCGCGAGCGCAAAGGAAAAATTGAGATACAAAATAAATATAAGATTTTAACCTGTAATAATTGTGAATATTACTAAGTACTTTTAGAAGAACATACTTTCAACTATTACATTTGGCAACCTGACACATATTAGGCCATTATGCTACAGTCACACGGCCATGTTACGGACCTGCGGATGCCTGCGTATATTTGGATAATGAAAATGCGTAATTTTTACCCCCAAATAACGCAAATTTGAGCAAAAGTTACCTATATTCTGCGGACGATACGGATTAGTTACGGATGTTACGTATGAATTACGGATGTTACGGGTAAAACCTGTTGATGAGCCCATCCGCTGCCAACCCGCTGACACATGTCACGGACGACTTACGGATGACTTACGGACGATACGTATGAGTTACGTAGTTTATGTATGGATAACGTATATTTTGCGGATGCTTACGTATATTTCATCCGCAGCAGAATTTTGAGATTTTCAAAATTCACGCTGCGGATCTGCGTATGTCTGCGGATCCTGCGGATTAGGTTACGGATGGATACGGACGTTTTACGCAAAAATACGCAAAGATACGGATCAATACGCATGATACGGAACAATACGCAAATTCTACCTAAATTCTGCGCAAAAGACCTTGCGCGGGAAATTTAAAATAATTTTGAGATTTTCAAAACTTTTTCGCGGAAGACCTCGATTCCTGCGCACTCCCACGGATTTTTACGGATGCACTTACGGATGATACGCATGATACGGATTGCTGCGGATTTCTACGGATTTTTACGGATGCACATCCGCAGACATGCGTATCGCGCGTATTGCTATGGTCAGACGGACAGATACGCGCGATACGCATGTCTGCGGATGTGCATCCGTAAAAATCCGTAGAAATCCGCAGCAATCCGTATCATGCGTATCATCCGTAAGTGCATCCGTAAAAATCCGTGGGAGTGCGCAGGAATCGAGGTCTTCCGCGAAAAAGTTTTGAAAATCTCAAAATTATTTTAAATTTCCCGCGCAAGGTCTTTGCGCAGAATTTAGGTAGAATTTGCGTATTGTTCCGTATCATGCGTATTGATCCGTATCTTTGCGTATTTTGCGTAAAACGTCCGTATCCATCCGTAACCTAATCCGCAGGATCCGCAGACATACGCAGATCCGCAGCGTGAATTTTGAAAATCTCAAAATTCTGCTGCGGATGAAATATACGTAAGCATCCGCAAAATATACGTTATCCATACATAAACTACGTAACTCATACGTATCGTCCGTAAGTCATCCGTAAGTCGTCCGTGACATGTGTCAGCGGGTTGGCAGCGGATGGGCTCATCAACAGGTTTTACCCGTAACATCCGTAATTCATACGTAACATCCGTAACTAATCCGTATCGTCCGCAGAATATAGGTAACTTTTGCTCAAATTTGCGTTATTTGGGGTAAAAATTACGCATTTTCATTATCCAAATATACGCAGGCATCCGCAGGTCCGTAACATGGCCGTGTGACTGTAGCATATCTGTCCGTCTGACCATAGCATTACAGCCTCATACCCACAATGTGTCCTTGTGTCTTAAATAGAGATTTCCTGAGTTTTTACTATTTTATCTTGAGATAATACTTTAAAGCAATCTATTTGACTAGTAAATAGCTGTTCTTTTTCGCTCTTTTGGAACAAATACTGGGCCCCTGTGGTCATAGGCGCTGGGGGGGGGGGGGGTGGGGGAGGGAGCTGGGGGCAAAATCGATTCCCCCCGGCCCCCTCGCAAAAAAGAAACTACCATAGTTCGACATTCCAGGGTTCCAAGGAAGCTTTTAACTCCGATAATAAAAATATGCCCATGATTTTATTTATTTTATTTTATTTATTTTATTTCAGGCAAAAGAAACAAATATACAAAATACAAAGAAAGTTGAAAATACCATGGACAAGTGGCCAGGGATAGCCAAAAGGAAGCTAGTTTCTGTTGAAAGGTTCTCCCACACTAGTCGGTAGTTTACAAACATAGAAACACATACATAAAAACACACAATCTTCTTATAGATCACTCTAACAATAAAAATAAAAATGAAACAGAGTGATCCATGAGGAAAAGAAAAGAAAGAAGAAGCCAGAAAGAAGAAGCAAGAAGCAAGGGAGCAATGGAGTCAGGAAAAAAAACCCTGAGTACTTATAATAAAAGAGAATTAGGTCTATGATATATCAAATTAAATCAATCAGATTAAGACATTGTGAGAAGAGCATGCAAAGTGATAAAAGTTACTTGTTGGAAAGACAAGTGGAGAGAGAGAGCGAGAGCAAGTAAGAGAGGGAGGGAGAGAGAGAGAGAGAGAGGAGAGAAAGAGAAGGAGAAAGAGAGCGCGCGAGAGTGATAGAATGAAGTGTAGAGTGAAGGAAGAAAATAGAGAGAAGAGGAATAAGTCAAAGAACAGATTAGAGGAGTAGACGAGAAGAATGGAAGACAAGTAACATTTTGTTACACTTTATAGATGTATAGATTATATTGCATTATCAATAGGAGGAAGACTGAATAAATGGTTCCTTAGAGCATTGAGGATTGGCTTTACTGATGTGTCCAGACATAAATCTCTGTCTTCCGAGGGATAGATTCCCACAATCTTGGAAACGTATGGAAACATGAGAACTTCAGGGCGTTACATATAGCAAACTCATGAACGAAAAGGAGATGTTCAGTTTTTCGAATTCTTGGTCTTGACAAGAAGTGGGCAAGTACATCATACAGCCGGAAAAGACATTTTATGATGAAGCTCGTAGATAGAAAAACAAGTCTGTTGTAAAGTGGAGCAAGATCAATTTTTTGTAATCTTTCAAGGTAAGTAAGAGCATTCGCTTGGTCGTATGGAAAACAAAAACGTGTGAAACGTTTTCGAATGGATTCCAGGGACTGAATGTGATTTTTCTGGTGTGGAAGCCAAACGCGTATTCCATATTCTAAAACTGGTCTGCAGAGTGAGCAGAATAATCGTTTTAGAACTACTGGGTTTCTTGAATTAACTATTCTACGGATAAATCCGGAAAGTTTTGAGCATTTCGATACAATATGATACCTGTACGAGTCCACTTCCTCAAGTATATTATCATTTACATAATATGAAACTAAGATTGGTTTTCGAGATTCGAGATTCGTACATTACAATGAATCTGAATCAGACCTCCAGTTGGCTTTAAGAGCTACTCTCTGACAGAATCAGGCAGGGCTCGGAAGATGGGGGTCAGCAAATTGGACTCATATTCTAAAGTTTAATCAAGTCCTTTGAAGCATTTTCAAAAATAGTTATGAAACCGCTGCACCATTACTATCTGTGATTTTACCATCCCACCCAAAATGCGCCTTCCGTAGCCTATATTTACACTTTGAATTTATGAAAAACGCCCAAATTTACGTAAATGTTTCACCTAGGTAAAACGATCCGATCTCTTTGGCATTTTAGTCACAAACCATCTACACCTGGTTGGTGCTTCTGACATAACACTGAATAATAAATGATTAGACGAAATGGTTATATTTTTTCCCTCTTTTTTTCTTTTTTCTACTTTCCTTTCTGCTCTCTCTCTTTTTATGGGGGGGGGGGGGGCGAGGAGGGGAGGCAACAGGCAACACTACACCCTGAGAGGTAAGGCCCTTTCGGCCCCGGACTCCTTCCACTTTTTGGCCTTCTTTTTTTCTCTCCCCCCCCCCCCCCCCCCCCCACTTCCTTCACTCTTTTTGGCGCGGGGGAGGCAAGGCCCTTTCGGCCCCCGGCCTCTTTCTTCCCCTTTTCAAATTTTCTTCTTCTTCTTTTCCTTTTCTCTCCCTTTTCCTTCTTTTCCTTCTCTCTTTCTCTCTTTCCCTCTTTTTTTTTTTTGGGGGGGGGGCGGGCCGGCTGGGCCCCCTGGATCCGCGCCTGCCTCTGACAATGGCGCGCATCCCCCTTGCTGGAAATGTCTTGGCAATGGCGAAAAGGTATCTCTCTTCTCTGGGTTTGGTCATTTTTATGCGCCTTTTTCTCGGTAGGTTATGGGCATTGCCTCTTTGCTTTGGTTGTATGCAAACAGTTTGGAGGCAAATATTAATCCGTATCATGATTTGGGTCACCGACACACCCAACTCTCAAGATGGCGATTTGTTGCCTTTGCTCGTTTTGTCAGTTCTGTTGTCTTAGGCCATGACTGTATCTGGTGATCTGCTGGCTGAAGGAACAGAAAAAGTACAAGCTCTACCTTCCTTTCAAACACGATAATTTGCCATTATTCAATGGTTATGCACAAAAAACAACATTATATAGACAGGTATATTAGTCACATCGGCATCAATTTTTGCTATGTTGCGATAATATGGCCAATCTGTGATCGATAAAGGGCTTATTAATGTGGTTTGTGTAATGGTCTACCTCTTGAATGTAATCTAATGTAGTATAAACCTGCCTCATTTATAATGTATGCAACATACAACATGCACAGGAAGATACAATATCCTGTGTATTGAATACGTCTAGACTGCATGTTACATTAATTCTTTTCAATAATAGACCATACAAAAGATGCAAAGAAGATGCAAAGAATACCTTCTTCTCTTGCTCGTTTCAGGTCGTTAAAGCTCACTTATAGTTTCGGTAGCAAAGAGAAAAGTGGTAACCTGTTAAATAATTTATACTCTCATATTATTCTCCTTGTATCAAAAGATACAGATTATGTGATATTTCATCCATGACTTCTGGATAAATTTAGTGTAAATATTTGAAAGGAACGCTGAAACAATCTTCTACGCTATATGACCCTTCACACCCGACGCCTAGGCTCCCCGTGCATCAACAAGATCAATCAATCTGTACGAGTCCACTTCTTCAAGTATATTATCATTTACATAATATGAAACTAAGATTGGTTTTCGAGATTCGAGATTCGTACATTACAATGAATCTGAATCAGACCTCCAGTTGGCTTCAAGAGCTACTCTCTGACAGAATCAGGCAGGGCTCGGAAGATGGGGGTCAGCAAATTGGACTCATATTCCAAAGTTTAATCAAGTCCTATGAAGCATTTTCAAAAATAGTTATGAAACCGCTGCACCATTCCTATCTGTGATTTTACCACCCCACCCAAAATGCGCCCTCCGTAGCCTATATTTACACTTTGAATTTACGAAAAACGCCCAAATTTACGTAAATGTTTCACCTAGGTAAAATGATCCGATCTCTTTGGCATTTTAGTCACAAACCATCTGCACCTGGTTGGTGCTTCTGACATAACACTGAATAATAAATGATTAGACGAAATGGTGATATTTTTACTTCGAAAGTTCTAACTTTTTATGAGTTAATATTGGTTAGGAAGTGTCTTCACGTGTCCACTTTTGATTTATTATTTCAAAAGTGTGCACTGTGTCATGCTTTTTGTCCACATGTGTGTTAAAAACTACCAATTTTTAACTTCTTACAAATTTCTAAAAAACTTCTTTTTCAATGCTAACGTTGACAAACAATAATACTTGACCCAATGTATTTTCTATTCATACATGGGCATGTTGGGCAATCAAAGGGCTATGTTCGATATCTGAATATTAAAATGGTTTGGTATTTTTTTGTATTTATGTCAAAGTATCCTTACAATATGCCATTTTTCGCATTTTTGAAAATTTGCAAGAAAAAGACAGTAACTTTAACATTAATTCGGCTTAGGCTAATACCGTTGACCTAACCTATTTTTAATCAATACTTGGCCACAGAGTGCCTTCATAGTGCTTCTGTCGATAACTGATTTCAAAAGTGCGGAGTACTGTGTACTTGTGATGTAAAAATACACCTAAGATATGACATCTTTCATATTCCTTGGGAAAATTGAGCTTTAAAAAATGTTAATTGAAACCTAAATTCATTTCGGGCTTATGTCAATGACCTAACCTATTTTTAATCAATAATGGGTCGCATGGTGCCTCCATAGTGCAAATTTCAATATCCGATTTCGAGAGCGTGGAGTAAAATTCATCTCACGTCATAATCAATGACTAAATAAACGTATATTTTGAATTAATACTTGATCACAGAGTGTCTGCAGAATGCTACTTCCAATACCTTACCTGATTTCAAGAGGTGGAGTAATTTGTACCTTGTAAAAAAATTCCTACGTAAAATGTGCTTAAAATAAGCCAATTATAACATGTTTTGATTAAATAAGAGAGAATCAGGTTTTAACCTCTGATAATTCAATAAATCCCAATATCAATGACCTAACTGCTTTTAACAAATCTAGGAATGTCCTGGTCACAGGATGTCTTAAAAATTACTAATTTTAATATTTTATTCTTTTAAGAATTGAGTAATCATCTCTGCCGATGTGAAGATGCGCTTTAAAACATTTTGAACAAAGACAGTTTAACATATTAATAATACCAACCCAAATTCAATACATAACTCCACATTGATTTACCCAATACTTGGTCACAGAGTACCTTCGTAATTTCACTTTTGATTAAACTTGATACGGAATTATGCTGCTCATCTTACATAAACAAGTTTCACGTTGTCATTTTTACCAACATGAGAAATTAAAAAAAATAGTAATAAAGTTAGGTAGTTTTAACCCTATTTCACCAAACCTGTGCAAAATTGGATAGAAAACGTAATTATGTAATGGTGAAATATTAATGCAATTCAAGTGGACGACGATAATATTTAAATGGGTTACATGTCGTTTATCCAATTTGTATAATTCCAAAGGTTCGTTGATCCGAAAGTTCATTAAATCAAAACTTCGATAATTCCGTAAGTTCGTTAATCCGAAGTTTTGTAATGACGGAAATGGAATGGGGTTCCCAATTCCGTAAATGAAACAAAACCCTAATATTATTTTCTACAAGTACGAACATTGCAATGAAAAACGTCAAATTACAAACTAATGGGGTATAAATCATTAATCGGACCAGAATATTCATGTAGCAATAAGATAAAACAGCAAGAAGCTGTACTTGGAAAGACGGTTTTTGCATTACGTGTTGGGAAACGATAAACGTTTCGGCATCATTTACCCGGTTACAGCCCTATAGCTAGAAGGTCCGATAGTTAGCGGGTCCGATATATATTTGCCATTGATTTATATACATAAATATGGCGATTATATTAATAACTAATATCAATAATGAAAATATAATGGGCATCGGTAAATAACCCTAATAATGCTAGTGAGCGAAGTTTTTGAATTTTTGTTTTCTTCTCTTTCCTTTCTGATTTCTTCTCTTCATTTTCTCTTCTTTCCTTTCTTTTCTTTTCTTCTTTCCTTTTCAACCTCTTCCTTTTTTGCTTTTTCTTTGGTTGGAACGCCCCCACTTATTTTAACCGCTTATTTTTTACCCACTTATCATTTCATCCACTATATTTTACCCTTTATACGTATTTATTGTTGGTCTATCGGACCTTCTAACTATCGGACCCCTACTGAACATTCGGACTATCGGACCCTTTTGCCGATTCGGTCTATAGAACCTTCTGTCTATTGGACCCTCATGTACATTCGGACTATCGAACCTTCTATCTATCGGACCTTCTGACTATCGGACCCGTTGGTCATTCGATCTGTAGAACCTTCGGACTATTGAACCCTCCTGCTGATTCGGTCTATAGAACCTTCTGTCTACTGGACCCTCTCGTACATTCGGTCTATCGAACCTTCTATCTATTGGGTGTCGGCAAAGACTTTAAATAGTATCAAGACAGATTACTCTGACCTACTTCCGTAGTACATTTTGGAGGCATAATTTGCTGTGTTAAAAACAGACTCGGAAAAATACGTTCTCCATAGGTATAACACGTGAAAAGATGTCTCACTTTTTCTTGATATTTCATATCTTACTCTATCTTTTTGAAGTCTGATTTTTGCACGAGAAAAAGGATGGATAGATATAAAAACATTTCTTGAACCTTTTTTGTCAATAAATGCCGCTATGAATCCCTTGGATCATGCCTGCTTTTTGACAGAGTCATCTGCCATAGGGTTAACACGTGAAAACATGGATTTTAAAAATGATTATAGTTCCTCTAGTATTGCCTTGAATTTAGTGCAAATGTGGCTTACATATAATTTGAGACTCTGAAAAGGCTTAATGAAGGCTCCAAAGGTGCAAGGGACCCCGCATAAATCCCCGGGAATATGCATGCTTTTGGCCTTCCATCTCCCATAGGTTAACACGCAAAAACGGGAATTTTTGAATGATTATAATTCCCGCAGAATTAAATCAAAATTTTGAAAAATGTGCCCTGAATAAAATTTAAAGCTCTGAAAATGTATAATTAAGACTCAACTAGTTGAATAGACCCCACATAAATCCCCGGGAATATGCATGCTTTTGACCAAACACGTCTCGCCTGCCATAGGTTAACACGCGAAAACAAGGAATTTTAAGGTGATTATAATTCCCTTTGTTTTCCTTTGAAAATGTAAAAAATGTGATTTACATGAAATTTAAAGCTCTGATATGGTATAATGAAGGCTTGATGAGTCCTGTAACCCCCCCCCCCCCCATAAATCCCCGGGAATATGCATGCTTTTGGCCTTCCAGCTCCCATACACTCTAAAAACTCAAATGTTAAATCTACATTTAAAAGGTTGGAGGAGTGACAACATTTTTGAAATGGTATCTTAACACTTTTAACATGCTGGATCTAATAGTTTACAGGTTGGATGCAGCATGTTAAAAGTGTTCATTTACCATTTTGAAAATGTTGTCACTCCTCCAACCTTTTAAATGTAGATTTAACATTTGAGTTTTTAGAGTGTAGGTTAACACATGAAAACAGGGTTTTGAAATGATTTTAATTCTCCTAGTATTTATTTGAAATTATGAAAAATGTGATTTACATGAAATTTAAAGCTGTGGAAGGGTATAATTGAGGCTCTATGAGTCCAATACCCCCCCCCCCCATAAATCCCCGGGAATATAGTGTGTAGGGAAAAAAAAAGAATTTAGAATAAACTTCTAATTTAAAGGGGATGGGCACAATCAAACAAAAATAAACAATATTAAAGCCTAGGGAAAATTCTTAATATAATTATCGTACATGTTCCATATTGAAAATGTTAATCATTCAAGCAATAGCCATGCTAAAGAAAAAGATTGAAACAAGGGTCAATAATCAGGGTCCTCCGTTGAAAATAGCGATGCATACTGAAGCATCTAACTTCCGAGTTTTCCCAATATTCAGCCGTATTGCTATGACCATCCAAAACTTAATGATTTCTTTTTTTTCAGAGAAAATTGTACAGACTTTAAAATGATACCAACTGTGCAGCTAAGATTCTGTATGGTTTTGATTAAACTCGAAAAAGGGGGAAAATGAAGTCTTTGTAAAGAGAAGAATATTCTTTTGACGATAGCAGGATTTCTGTTATAAACCCATACCAAATTAATATAACCAGTGATAGGATAAACAAATTAAGGGATTCTCTAATGATTCTAAATAAAATGATAATAATTAAGTCACTCCAGAAACATTTTCAATCGAACTCGATTTTCCGATTTTTTTTTTCAGGTTTATACAAACTAAACATATGAGAAAATAAAGAAGAATTGTGTATTCCTATCCTAATATTCCTAATATTTTGACCTCCCAATTTACTGAATGTCTCTAGCTTAGTCCATTACCCCAAAAATTGAAAGGGACTGATACACATTATTTCTTATCTTTTGGACAATTCCTTCCAAATTACCTTCTCTGTTATAAATACATGGGACCATCTGTCCCTTGGGTCCGTCCATTGAGTACTCTAGGTACATTTACATGTACAAAGTTGAGCAAATGTGAAGGCATAACATTTAATAATCTTTCACATGACAGAATAATTTTTTTACAACAGTTCTATTGCTTTTAATATTCATAAATTTACAAGAAGTGTACACCTCAGCGGATGGTGACAAAACAGTAAAAGCCACTCCACGGATTTGAAACCTGGAATGGATTAACCTAGCTTTGGCCCACATCTACATGTAATGACAAAACCAACTTATAAAAAGTTAGGCCATTTGAGATATACTACTTCAAAAATGACCTAAAATGGGCATTTTTCAATTTTCTTGAAAATGGGAAAATTGGCATCACCCCTATCATGCCTATAGTAATAATGAAATGATCCAACAATACATTTTTAATATTGTCTATACAAATCTTAAGAAGATGCATGGAAAGAGAAATCCTGCAAGTTTCGTTTGAATGGCATAATCCTAAATACAGTTTTACTTTGAATGAAAATTCATATAGTCTACATGGGACCATTTTCCCCTTGGAGTCGTCCATTGCGTACTCTAGGTATGTTTACATTTACAAAGTGGAGCAAATGTGAAGAAATAATATATAAATAATAACCATCCTGACGATAAAATGACTTTTTTTTTTTTTACAATAGTTCCTTTGCTTTTCAATAGAATATTCATAGATTTACAATAAATGTACAACTCATTCAGAAATTACATGACCTACTTTAAGCGGCTTGGGATAAAAAAGTAAAAGACACTCCACGAATTTGAAACCTGGAATGGATTGACCTAGGTTTAGCCCACATCCAATGGCAAAACCAACTTTTTAAAAGTTGGGCCATTTGAATTACACCACTTCAAAAATTACCCCGAATTTTTCTGCAGGCACTCTGGGATCAAGTATCTAATTCAAAATATATTTCAGTCATTGATTTCGACGCCATTTTTCAATTTTCTTTCGACAAATTATTTTTCGCCAGACCTGCAAAATTCGCTCAGGGAGGGGGGGGGGGGGGGGGGGTTATGGATGTTCCAGTTCCCCTCCATAATTCCCTGACAAGCAAAAAAAAAAAGAAAAAAAGGTCTTCAATCTAAAATAGCGGGGGGGGGGGGGTCACAATCGAGAAAATGGCGGGTCGCCTATGGTCAAAATGCATACTTTTCTTCCAAAAGGGGGGTGTATGGCCGGAAGTGCCCCCTGGATCCGCCAATGGACCCAACGACGGTCCGCGAACCGCGTAGCGGCGAGCCAATTTTTTTTCGCTATTTTGAACCCCCGTAAGTGATGTTTTCCTGGCATCTACTAACGCAATGGAGACCATAAAAAGCAGTCCTGTGCTATAGGAACGTACTGTGTGGGTCTGGACATATTATGGCGTTTTTCTATGCACATTAAATTTTTACTTGGCAGCCCAAGGGGGGAGGGGGTTTAAACCCCCTAACCCCCCCCCCCCCCCCCCGTAGATCCGCCACTGATAAGTAAAGATTGGTTAAAGTCAACTCTTAAACGAAGATTGAAAGTCGTTTTCAAAACTGGCATTCAATAGCCAACGACAATTCTCATTGTATAAATTATAAGATTTTTAAAACAACGCCCGAGTTAGATCTATCTGAAACTGAAAGAGCTATCTCTGTCACAGAGAATTACTCTAGCGAAATTTAGATGTGGGAATCACCGATTGCCTATCATAACTGTTAGGTATTCTAACACTGAAATACAAAACCGTATATGTCATTTGTGTGATGAAGGAAAACCTGGCGATGAATTTCATTATCTCTTTGGATGTCAAGTGTTTAATAATGAGAGAAAAATATATTTAAATATTTAAATATTTAAATAGGTTTTAAAGCCTGATACATTAAAGATGCATAATCTCTTTAAAGTAGCTATCCAAAGAAAATCACAAATATGGCAATTAATGTATCACTAGAAACTGGGAAGCTTACAGATGGCAATCGTATAAGTTTTATGTCAACTGCGTATCTGATGATTATAAAAACATCATAAATAAAAGCTCTTCTCAGCATCTGGAATATCCGACGATTCGCCCGAAATATAGCGAAGTTTTGATGTCGTCACACTAAGGACCAATCCTGCTTAAGCAGACGACGTCCTATAATGAATAAACGTAATTGCAATGCAATTATTTATCAAATTATAAAGAGTTTGGTACATTTACACATGACCTTATTTCACACCATTCTAAAAGGAAAAGTGAACTGATTCTGATAACTAAAACCGTTTGATAGTAAATACACAGGAGAAGGGCCAATGATCAATGAAATAAACCCCGCTTTCAAATTGAAAAGCCCTCCGAATAATAGCAGGATGGTATTCGTTCCCTCTTGAAACGCCGAACATGCCCCGGTGCAAGCAGCTGAAAATACAATGGCGTCTTATTTTGTTTACAAGTGACTGATTCCTTTATTTTTTCATCAAAATAATACCATACACGAAGTGAAGAGTGAGGCAACAAACTAACATTAAGATTGACGCTAGTGAAGGAAGAGAAATAAGTGAAGAGGAGATGACAAAACAGCCACTGAAAAATGTGTAAGATGTTATGGGACATCGTCTGCTTAGATAGGACTGGTCCTTCGTGTGTCGTCACACATCTCAGCAGCGTTCAAGGAGCTCTTCAGCTGCTATATCGGGGGCTGTATTTTACCGTTTTATAATTGATAATAATCATTAATTCAAATGTTTCCAAGCGTTGAATTTGGATAACCTTGTTTAATTTATGCCATCTATGCAATAATAAGTATTAAGCCAATATTTATTTTGATGGAATTTTCTTGCAATGTGATCTTTAATTCAACCTACACCAACGAGCTGGTTAGGTTACCAAAGTTTTGTAAGATAATTATGCTTCGTTTTTGAAGCCGTTTGTAATTAGCAGATGTAAATATCGAATGATTTCAAGTTCGTTGTGATTACTCTATTTTTGTATGTTTTCGTTGTTGGTGTTGTTGTGTTTTTTAATTTTATAATTCATGCTTATAGTTAGTTTTTATATTTCTTTAAATTTGGCGTGTGTCTGTTTAGAAAGTCAGTTGTGACCAGGCACCACAAAACCACCAAAAAGTCGCACTGTGTGATTTTCAGTTTATAGCTCAATCAATGTGTTTTTGGTTGGCATGGTTAAATTTTAGTTTTGGGTATTTCCTGAAAGAGTATCTTTTCCTAAGTAAGTTTAAGTAAGCATTGATACTTGTGCACTATGATGAAGAGGATACGACTAATTATATGCCAAGTTTTAGGACAATCTGATAATCTCTTCATAGAAATTTTCATTGAGTTCTAATCCTCCTTTTGTCACCTTAGCACAACACCTTGCAAGTCAGAGTCCTTCGATAGCAAACTTTAAACCCTTGTTTCTCAGAAGTAACATTATGAGAGAATGTGCATTCTACTCTTTGTACAGTGGGTTAGGAACATCCAATGCTAAAGCTGAGAATCTGCTCTTTCAGAGTCAGACCTTAACTAAAAATTCATATCTGGCGACTTTTTGGTGGTTTTGTGGTGCCTGGTCACAATTATTCTTTTATCTAAATCAACGTCATTATTAAAATACCGCAAGAAGTTCACAGCATTTTTTTCTCTCTCATTCTTTTTTAAAATTATTATTGTTATTAATATTATGATTAATATTATTATTATTTTCTAATTCACTATGATTACAAAATCAAAATCATATGCAAACTTTTTGTAATATACTGTTAATACATGGTTGGGAGTACATTGGTGCGATCTGGCAACACAAAAGTTTTTATCGTGGTGTAGCCTACTACTATGCGCACGAGGCGCAAGCCGAGTGTGTTGGACACCACGATAAAATCCTGCGTGTTGCTGGATCGCACTAATGCACAAACTCACAACCATGTATAGGTTTTCCCGTCCAATTTCGGCAAATGTGTACAATAATTTTTTAAAGAAGCATTCCTTTTCGTGCGAATTAGAATAAACATTTAAATCCCTGGTTCAAGTTAACAAATGATAATTCTATTTCTACGAAGATGCATTGAATCGTACAAAATCAGCTTATGATTTCCCGCTTCTGAACTGGTGTTAGTGAATTCCATTTCAATTTGGCGCGAAATCAATGGCACATTCGGAATTTTGTTTTCCTTTTAATTTATCATCAATCAATTTCGTTGTTTGCATTTCATTTCATGCTCAGTGTTATTTAACGTATGGCCGGTCAAGCAATGGAATTCATTTATGGGTTATCAAAATAACATACCAGGAATATTTGATTGAATCAGAGCATGTGTGAATATTCATGATGATTGAACTGATTTGATTTGATTTTATTCGTCAGGTATATTGCAATACAAACATAACCAGGTACCATGACAGGATAGCCCATGAAAGCCGAAATGGCTTATTTCCAATGGGGTCCTTACCTAAATAACTGACTAAAAATACACTAAGAAAACACATTAGTACGGCTACAAGACTATCGTACACGTACGATAAGTAATAAGAATGTACTAAAGTAGCAAAAAAAAACATAACATTTTTATAAAGTAGGCGAAGATTACATAAATGTGAAAACAAGACTTACTCAACAGAAAAAACTATATACAGAAAATCATAATGAAACTATCGATAATAAACGTTGGTTACATAAGTTATATAATATAGGAAAAAAAACCATCTGAGCTACAAAAAGGAGAGGAGAAATATAGTTATGGAGTAGACACATTTTTCAGATGATGCTTCAATACCCTTTTAAAATGTAAACAATTCTTAACTGACTTAACATAATTTGGGAGGGAATTCCTGAAAAGAATACCGTTAAAATAAAAAGAATTTCCAATTTTACCTTTCCGCTTAGGCACTACGAAATTAAATTGACTATTTCTAGTGTCATGCCCATGAACACTTGAAGAGCGAGTAAAATTATTTGAAATATAGTGATCTGCATTAGAGTAAAAAATCTTATGTACATGGTGAATTAAAAGTTGTTGTGATCTAAGGTTTACATGAAGAAGACCAGCTGTTTCAAGTTCACTCTTCCCAATGTGTGTTCTTGGTGGTAAGTGATTAATAAATCTTACAGTCTTATTTTGAATTATTTTTAACTTGTTTTGATCCACCTTGCCTAGACTGCAGTACCATGCCGCATTAGCATAATCAAATAAACATTGTATTAAGGAAAAACTTAAAATGTGTCTTGATTTTAAGTTCATGTAATTTTGATAACGATACAAGAATTTTAGACGAGCATTAGCTTTTTTGACAACTATACCAAGTGTTGTAATCTTTTGAAACATGCCAACTATTGCATAAAGTCCTATATAAGAAACAACGCTGAAGAAAATCTTTCTTTTCTCGCTGAGCAATTGCCGAGATCACAACATACTCCTCAAATATATACAGTAATAAAGGCTGCACGAGGAAGATACCGACAAATCTCCGACGTGGACCGAAATCGCCTCATCGATGCCTTTGAGGCTGGCGATGCTGACTACCTGCAGGTAGCCGACACGTTGGGCATCAAGCACTCAACGGCCAGATCAATCGTTGGCATATATCTCCGAGATGGTCGTCGTAACAAACTACCGAAAGGAGGAAACATGAACCAGAAGATGGACGACGACACGAGGAATGCCCTCCAACGATATATAGATGAAAACAGCCTTCTAACTTTGCGTCAACTCAATGCTAAACTAAGAGCTGATCTGACCGATATGCCCTTCGTGACCACCAGTACCATCGGTAGGGGTAGAACTCTGGATGGTATGCTTCTAACTCTCAAATTAGTGGAAAATGTTCCAGAGCAGAGAAATTCGCCGCTGCCCGAGTTTTATTTGGCAACTGGTATCTGCAGGTTGGCGTTCTTGCACACACCGTTTTCATTGATGAGACTGGCTATAATGTATGGACTCGTCGGTCTTATGGTCGCGCTCCTCGTGGAGTGCCAGCGAGACGAGAGGGAGGCAAGTCAATGTCACGTTTGCCATTTCTGCTGAAGTTGGACTTTTGAGCAACATTTGAGGAGTTCTTGGCGACAACCGTAGACGAATGTGGTATGTTATTCCCTGAAGGAGATTAACACATTTATCTGATATATGACAATGCTCGTCCTCATGTCAAAGCCCAGCTACCCTGCGATCCCGGTAATTTTACCATCAAGTTGCTACCCCCATACTCGCCATTCTTAAATCCAACGGAAATGGCGCATTCAGCTTTCAAGGCTGAATTCAGCTTTCAAGCGCACTTTGGGTCTACCTGAATGGCAAGAGAGATTCGGAGACCAAGAAGCAGCAGTTGAAACTGGAGTCAACATGCAAGTCTGGAGTTCACTCCGTCTCCAAGAGGTGGCTGGACTCAACATTGGAGAGGTGACACCCGCGAAATGCACTGTCTGGTACAACCATTCCCAGACATATCTGCCTCGATGTCTCGCTAGACAGGTCATCGAGGGATAGACAATCCAACTCATAAAATGAGAGAAAACTTTATGAATACAGAAATCCATTAAAATACGATTAAGACAAAGAACCAACAATGCAGAGTTAATATGTGATTTTTCCCTTTGCGTACAAAATTAGTTTGATTGGTTTTATTTTTATCTGATGGTAATGATAAGAAATGGTTGCTATGGTGGTTGCCACGGTTCCTTTTTTTTTTTTTTTAGAGAGAGAGACGTGATTACGTTTTGATTAGCGGCAAATGTCTCGCAAAATTTTTTTCGAGATGTTTAACAAAAAATTGTCACCAAAATGTTCCCCTTATTTGGGCCCCACCACTTTGAAAAACGTTCCGCCGGGCCTGTTGGTCTTTACAAGAACAAGCACAATGATCAATTAGGCCAATATAATTTGAATAATAATGAATCATACAAAGTTGTAGGCCTGAATATTTAATTAGAATACAGAAGATGCGAATTTTAATTATGACAAATGAAAAAGAATATTCATTTCAGACCGAGTCACAATACAAGATAGTTTTTCCGCGAATTCGACTCCACATTCGTAATAATCGGCAACGTATACGTCAAAACGAAAGCCTAATCACGTATTCGAAATCATATCAATGAGTTGTCGTGCACTTTCACTAAAACGAATGATATAAACTGAAATCGAATCCTAGTTTAGCAAATATGAAACCTGGATATACGTAGTTCTCAAAATCAGCGCCAAGTTTAATATATATTTTACGAAATCGAACGCACATGTTCCAAAATTGCCCGGAAAACCTATATTAATAGTTTTATAAAACGGGTCGGCAATATGATTATGAAGTCCATAAATATGGTTACGAACCCCACAGAAACGCCAAGAAATAGCTAGATCATGAACATAATTATGCGAGGGAGCAAAGCGACCGAGCTTCAGAAAATTTTCGCATTTCAAACCCTATAAAACACCAGTTTCTTACGCATTTTGTCCTTGACTGGGGCACAAATAACCCTCAACGACCATCATTTTTTTGTATTTCTCCCCATTTTCTTTCTCTTTTTGCGTTTTTTGCGCCCCCTTCAAGTGCCGCCCGGGGCACGTGCCCCCTCTGCCCCCGTAGATACGCCAGTGGTCACAGTGGCCATCAGTAGGTATTTTGCCTTAAAATTCGGCTTGCTAAAGTAAATTACTTAAATGTGATTCGAATACGATTTAAGCCAGTTTACTTAGCCAAACCAGATGCTAAGTAAATTACCGACTTAATCTGCGTACTGAATAGAATCAGGAATTTCCCTGATTGAATATAGCCCCTGACATCTGTTCCTGCAACATCTGCTCCGAGCTTCATTTCGTCAAAGATATACATGTAGATTAAGGGTAACAGTTAGGTTAACGGTGTCAAATTATACGAATAGTGCATGGTCTATTATGCACTGTACTGGATTATGTGCACGACAAATACTGAATTATCCCGAGTGCACGAGGGATAATTTAGTATTTGGAGTTCATATAGTCCAGTAATGGTGCATAAATATGTGCAAATATGTTTCCTTTTCAACGATACACTATTTTTGCAATTATAAGTAATCGGGGGCTGCAATCTACAAGCCTGGCTTTTTAGCAGTCCCCTCCTCTACCAACCTAGTTTGGTTTTGGTTTTCTATGTCTATATTGTACGCTGTAACCAATAATTGTAAGTTTCATTGATTTGCTATGTGCGATGTAAACCTATGTATTTTATTTTGTTGGAAGTGGAAATAAATGAAATGAAATGAAATAAATAGAACATGCACTAATTGTTATAGTAAAGAGACCCCTAGATCTATAACTGTTATTGTGCATTAAGCCCGGGGCCTAGGTCTATAAATTTATAGTCTAGATCTACTGCTGATTTCCTAACTCTACAAAAGTTGCCTACCTCACACACGGATCACGGGCGTAGCCAGGATTTTTCAATAGGGGGGGGGGGCACAGGGGTGTCAATCCGTGTTCATGATACTTTCGCATTGAAATTGAAAAGCAAGGGCATAGCGACGTGTAATGCATTCTGGGATATGTTTTCCGCGCGCGCGAGCTCAAGAAAGTTATCGTAGTATATTATGCTTTCATGATTTGACTTTCTACCAAGAAATCATGTTTTCGCACTAAATTCGAATGTAACCCCATATCAAACTGACTCGAAATTGTAAGTTTATAAAACAATGAAGCTTTTCATGCATTTAGAAAACTACAATATTTTGGCAATAATTTCAAATTTGATGTTAAATGTGATGATAGTTGGCGGGCGGCAGATGCCGCCCACGGCCAGCTGTAAGGATAACTCCCGGGCAGATATAACCGCCCACGGCCCGCTAGGGGTTAACAACAAATGAGTCTCTGAAAAGAAATTGCAGAAACGGGCATCTGGCCATTCAAATGTTGATGAGCATTTCCATCTTGTAGAGTCAAATTAAAACAGTGAAGAAAAAAAAAAAAAACAATCAGACGAAACACTTGAATTTGCTTGCCAAAACCATGCAGTCCTGAGACTACAGTTGATATCCAGAGCTCAGTCCTTATTGTTTCTCATTCTTTGTTTTCATTGTTGAACCAAAATATCTTACAGATGCATATTTGAATGGCTACTTGCTCCATTTTTTGCAATTTTCTTTTTCAGACCTTCTAACGGTTAAATGAATGTGCCTATCCAAACTCGATCTTAATTGATGTTGGTAGAGTATAAATTTTTCTTTAATTTGATATATATATTATTATATATTGATGACGTCATTCAGCCGGTCCAGTGAGTCGCGGCAACACTGCCACGAAAACCTAACACGGCAATCCTCTGTAATTAGCAAAAATTTCCCAAAACTCCTGAAATTTCAGTTCATTTGGGAAACGGTTGAACAAAGCAAGATGCTTAATAATGAATAAATCAAGTCCTCCATAAATCCTTCTTTTCATCATGATCATCATATTGATTTTTTAAATCTTTGTTATACATCTTTATTTTCATCATGATCATAATTGTTTTTTGTGATCTTCATTTCACATCTTTATTTTCATCATGATCATATTGTTTTTGTGATCTTCATTTTACATCTTTATATTCATCATCATGTGTGATCAACATAGTTCTGAAGGTGATATTCAGCCATCTATGGGTTGACGTGCCAAGCACCTCGCCATATTGGCCTGGGTATGACACTTCCCTGGTATGACGGTACCATTAGTCACATTTCTCTTGGGTGATGGCATCGATGCTGTGTCCAACTTGCTGGATGAGGTTGCATATTCATCTCGGCCCGGCGTGCTGCTTCACGGTCGCCAAACCTCCGCTGCCATCGTGGTCGTGCGAGGTCTCTTTGACGGCTGCTTTGAACGCACTGTGTGCCATCTCGGTAGGATTGAGAAATGATGATTAGGGCAGGAGTGCCTTGAGGGGAATCCTGGGGTGTGTTCCTTTGGCATGTTCTGGTAGCTGTGCTCTCACATGTGGCCTGGCATTGTCGTAGATGATGAACACATCAGTGTCGGGAGGCGGAAAAAGTGGTTACACTGTCGTGCAGTTGCCAGAAGGAACGCCTCAAAACTCTCCCTTGTGCCTGTATCACAATCCATGTCACTGGTATGGTGCACCAAGCCCACCGCATCTGAGACTGCAAATCTAAAGGTACAGTTTCGTCCGCGTTGCCCGTGTACTGCTCCTCTTGCTGGTTCTCCACGTGCTGCTCTCCCCTGCGATCTTCGGGTCCAGATGTTATACCCGCACTCATCCACGAAGACGCAGTGGGCAATAACACCATTCTGCAGGAACCAATCCGCATACTCGGCTCGCTGGTCCAAAACACGGGGAGCGTTTTGGACATCGAGGACGTCCTCCACCAACTTGAGAGTTATGAGCATGCCATCAAGCGCCCTGGCAATGGTTGATGTGCTCACTGCGGGTTTCTCTGGGAGAGATTCAGCCATATCATCCTTCATCTCCTGTAGTGTCATCAGAGGATTTCTATCAATCAAATGCCCCACCCCTCGGTAGCTTGTTTCGTCTGCCCTCCCTCAGATAGGTAGCGATGATAGACCTGGCAGTGTTGCGATTAATGCCCAGGTTATCTGCAAACTGTAGTCTCTCTGGCCTTCGAAGGCTTCAATTAACTTACCCCTGTCATCATTGACATTTACTTTAAAATACAGTGCAAGAAATTTAATTTTCAGTGGACACTTTACATATTTTATTTGAATGCTCCTATTATGAACTTGTTTGCCCACATGTGAATTTGAATATTCGGAATGAACTGGCGATAGGTGGAGACGAAGTTGAATACCCATTGTCGAAAATGTATGCGCATTCAATGAATTAGAATGCGCAAATGCGAAATCGGTTGCCACATTAGTTAATATGAACGACATAAAACGAATTTGAATGACGATATTTCCATGCATTAGCGTATTTGACGAAAATGAATGATTCTAATATGGAATTGAATGACAACACAATGAAATTGGCCGGGAAAACCTATACTAGAGTATATACATTATTTTCCTTCTATAAGTTATTGAAGTTTAATCTCAGTGTGATATGGATACTAGGATACATGTATTATATATGTGTGTATAAGTCCTACGTCCGGTGTAGCGGCACATACGGTTCTCCGGCAGATACCGTATCCGCCGGCAGATATCGTTCTACCTCGGAACCATATCTGCCGGGTTTGACGTTTGCAGATTTGGTTCCCCGGCGGATTTGGTTCCACGGCGCTGCATATAAGGTGTATTGTATATTGGCAGATTTGTATGAGACACTCTCGTGCCTAATAGACCTGTTTACTAAGTGATTCAAATTTATGGATGTTTCTTTCCTGGGGACCTAGTCAGTGGCGTATCCAGGGGGTGGCGCAAAAAACTAGCAAAAAAAAGTTGTTCATTAAATAGGCTTCAAAATTGGTCACATATAGGATTATTTTGCATCTCAGCCCTTCTTCAGAAGCAAAAATTTCCAAAGGGGAGACCTCTCCCCTTAGATCCCTCCCCCAGGACGGCGATCAATAATGCCTGCCCCCCCCCCCCTATTGGGAAATCCTGGATACGCCCCTGCTGGTAACGAGGTATTCCATTGACCTGTTATTAATGAATGAACTACAATACTTGGAATCAAGTTTGCATACATTATTTGTTTCTATGTCTAGGTACGGTATCTGCCGGCGGATCATGTTCCGACCCCGGCAGATAGTGTTCTTGGCCGTTTTTAGAACGGTATCTGCCGATCCCCGTATCTGCCGGTACATCGGCCAGCTCTCGAATACGCGGCACCGGTGTGGCACTCTGGACTCACCAAGCAACAGACTAGATAGTGATCGGGAAACGCTACAGAAGAGAGCGATGAGGATTGTTCTTGGCCCTCATTATGAGTCATATGAAAATGCTCTCAGGAAAACCTTGATAGAAACTTTAGAAGAAAGAAGACATAACCTCACTCAGTACAAAGATTGCCATCGGATGTGCACATTCCCACATGTACCTCGAACTGTTCCCCGTCAATGACACAACTCATTCCATGCAGCTCCGTACGAACATAAAGTACAAAAATGTTCATGCCATGACCAACAGTTATTAGAGAATAGCCCTATCCCATTTTTGATAACTTGCCTAAATGAATAAAATCAGATGGTTGTGTGAGAGGGGTCAATGGACATTAAGATATGCCTAGATTTATTCATGTTCTATATTATATTATATTTTATCTCCCCCCCCCCCTTTCTCTGAGCAGATTAGAATAGAGTTAACCTACAGTCAGATCAGTATGCATATCCTGAAATTTCTTGTATAATATATGAAAAAAAGTATGACGGGTATTCTTCGTTAGCCACTTCAACTGAAGGATTAAAATTTCATTCTTATTTTTTAAGGTCTCTTTTTAAGTAAATTCATAAACAATCATACATTTTAAAGCTTCTTGTATACTGCAGAATTATTGTACAAATATACATAATATACATATAGGTAATATTCTGGAAATAGGTTAAGAAAACTGTAAATACATGCATATTAAATCATTCTTAAGATTAAGTACTTACAAACTACACTATACGTAAAATATTCCTGTCTTTAAATGTACTGTATTCTATAAATATTGTTGTTGAAATGTGATGTGTTTTTTAAATAAAATTTGATTGTAAATTGTCATGCAATTCACCTGAGGCTGCGAAATGATGATAATAAAATGAACTGAACTGAACTGATTATGCCCTCGTTACAAAATTAATTAATATTGTGCGTGCATTTCGACGCAAAGAACAACCGAAAACGCCAAGTCCACCCTTACAAAAAGTTGATTTGAATAAATAGAGAAAAACACAACAAGCATAACACTGAAAATTTCATCAAAATAGGATGTAAAATAAGAAAGTTATGGTATTATAAAGTTTCGCTTAATTTCGCGAACCAGTGACGTCACCCACTCACTATTTCTTTTGTATTTTATTACATGAAATACGAAATATTTCAATTTTTCCTTGTTATAATGTGAAACAAGGTTTGATTCCTCGCTGAACATGTGTAATTGACATTGATGCAACCTATACACAATTCAATGAGAGCTTCCTAATTGTGAAATCTGCAGAAATTAAAATATTCTATATTTCACATAATAAAATACAAAAGAAAAAGTGAGTGGGTGACGTCACTGGTTCCCCCATTTGCATACTGAGCAGAATGTGCATATAATTGTTTTGCGAAATTAAGCGAAACTTTAAAATTCCATAACTTTAATATTTTACATCCTACATGTATTTTGATGAAATTTTCAGTGTTATGCTTGTTGGATTTTTCTCTATTTATTCAAATCAACTTTTTGTTTGGGTGGACTTGGCCTTTAAATTGCGTGTCGTAACTCAGTGTGGGTGCTTCATCTTCATTTCCATATCAATGGGAAATTTATTCAGAATGTCCAGGCAACCTATTCAAAATGTCAGCGCGCATGAAATGTCCATTCATTGTGTAGTGAGCGAACGTACGTGGGGCAAGCACACACAAAATAATGTGCGCCAGAGTGTGTCCAGCTGAAACGTAGTTGGCCAAGCCATGTATGTAGTTGGCTCTGTTGTTGCTTATGGAAATTGGAAAATAATTGTTACTGATCTTGGGTATTTTTCAAACTTTCCACCACTAGGATTCTCTAGAACTTTTTACATGTTATTAAGTGAACAGTTGCAGTTAGTGGGAGGTTCATGCCATTTTTTCACGAAATAACTACTAGTTCACGAGACGAAGTTTTGGGTCAACTGTATTGGCCCGTGCCCGACTAAGAAATTTTGAAGAGGTTTTTTTTTTTTTATACCAAATCACTTTCATTCAGGTATATACTCACAAATCTCACGACCCCACACAAACCCACACGAGCGAACACACACACACACTTACACCACTGCAATGAATGCGCAGACTCTCGCAAACTTTACTAGAAAAAAGGGAATTTCCATGCGTTACGGAATAACATTCACAGAGAGCATTTTAAATTTAGAAATGAGAATATTATGAACATTTTATTAAATATCTACAAATTAATGGTATAATATAAACTAATATGATGTACCTTTACCAAGGACGGATCCAAGATTTAGTATAAGGGGGGGGGGGGGGCACACAGATGCAGGTTAGTCAACTTCTAGAAAAGGTAGAACCGTAAAAGTCGGGGTGGGAAAAAAACAATTGTTTTTCGCCAGACCTCCAAAATTTGCTCAGTGGGGGTGGGAGGGGGTGTTTATGGGGTTCCAGTTTCCCTCCATAATTCTCTGAGAAGCAACAACAACAACAAAAAAGTAATCGTTCTAAAAGGGGGGACCCTAGAGAAAATGGCGGATCGTATATGGTCAAAATGCAAACTTTTCTTCCAAAAGGAAGGATCCGCCAATGCCTTGACAAACAGTTAAGTTTCCTATGAACCATTCATCAAATTTATTAAATATCGCTATGCATATTGCATTGTTAAGGAATGACACAAAAAAAGGACACGACTTTTCAACCTCACTCCTCAGTAATATTGCTTGAACTCTATGAAGTTTAAATAGAAATCATGTTTTCAAGATTGCCATGGCAATCTGTGTAATGTTAGCTCTAATAATTATGCCACCAATTATATGAAAGTCTGTTACACAAAATATTAAATAATTCAGCGTTAGGAATGACCGTTACGGAATGACTTCTGAAAATTAATGTGAAATAATGTATGAAATCCATGTATTGTCAACAATTAGTTAAAATATAGCTTTGAACAAAGATTATGCAAATGATATGATGGTTCTAAATGGCCCTATAGAAATCTGTTTTAAAAATAGCTCTTATAGAGTTTATTAATTATTATAAATTATGCAAATATTATTCATAAATACATATTTTGTTAATAGTCTGATTTTTTAAAGACTCTTGAGTGTAGCTTTTGGTATACATAGCTTCTGACAAGCCTAAAGGACACTCAGGCAGATGTAAAATTTTTTTTTCATCGTTTTATGAATTTCTTATATACTCTATCAATTTTCAATATTAGCTAATTTCATTTAATGACTTTTTATATTATTTTGATACTATCATCTAGATCAATATCCATATCTAAAATAATTAACCATTAAACGCTTTAGAGGAAAAACATAGTTCATTTGTAAACAAAACAATAAAGCACATTTTTTCTATCAGTTTTGTACACAAATCCCAAAATGTCTCAATTGCTAAATTAAATAAATAATATTTAATCTGAGAAAGCAAGTTCATCTTCTTTGCTTTACCCCATAGTTATCCGATATATTAAGCTGATCTAACAATAGATTTATGGTTGAAGTAATTTATGCATAATTTAATGTGATGTAATTCCGTAACATTATTTTGTTACATAAAATAATACAATTCATAAATTGAAATTGAAACCAAAACGGAAGTTAATGCTATTATTTCAATATTTGTTCCTATGCTGTTTCAAAACGTTATGTTTCAATTGTGACTTGTCAAATAAACATGACCTTTTCTCTTCCTTGAAACGTTTGCCATAATTGGTTATCAATTATTGTTTTCACGATTATGGTAATGGATTATGTAAATTTCAACACTCAGGAGTAATGCACTTTAATACTGTCCCTCGAACCAGTTAACAGATAGGTATTAGGGCTTTTCAATCATTGCCCCCAAACCCTGGAACTCCTTACCCCCTGCATTAAAGGGCCGTGCCATCCAAATGCAGGTTGATACCTGGTGGTGTGCAATCCTACATACATCTCATATTTTGATATTTAAACTTAATATGTTTCTTAGATTTTCAAATATTATTTGAAATAATTTTCTAAAACCTGCTCAGCCCCACCCTTAAAAAAATCCTCCAAATCACTTCCCCCCCCCCCCCTGTGACATAATCTGTCAATCAACAGTGAGCTAATTGCGATTTTGCAAGTGAAAGTGGTATTCAACTTTGTCAAAGCTGACACCTGTTACAATAAAAACATCCAATACCAACAAAGAAGTTGCCATGTCAGACATGCTGTAGCATCAGCAGGAAAACAATGGCAATGTGGAGGTATTGTATGAAAGCATGCCATTCTTTTTAAGAGTATGTGCTGAGCTTGGGGGACCACTACCATACTGTCTCTGGTATTGTAGAATAAGTAGTGGTATGTAATTGCACCCAGCTCAGCACACGCTCATAATAGAATTGCAGGCTTTCATACAATATCTCCTCATTGCCTTTGTTTTCCTGCTGATGCTACAGCATGTCTGATATAGTAACTCCTATGTTGGTATTGTATGTTGTATTGTAACAGGTGTCAGCTTTGACAAAGCACAGGGGAAAGTGACTGGGGGATTTTAAAGGGATGGGCTTAGTTAAGACAATTATTTCAAAAAATATTTAAAAATCTATGAAACATATTTAAAAGTTTAAATATAAAAATATGAGATATAATTCTAGGACTGCACACCAACAGGTATCAACTTGAATTTCGATGGCACGGGCCCTTTAAAGAATTGCCAATTTCTCACAACATTTAAGAACTGTCTGAAAACACATCTCTTTAATTTTTATTTTCTCTTAATATTCCTCTTTGTACTTACGTAACGCTCTTTGTATCAAATACTGTTTTCTCTGTATCTCATGAAAAGGCGCTTTATAAATGAAATTCATTATTATTATTATTACATCTTGGCCTCTGAGAAGGCAAAGCAAGACGGCTGTTATAGCTAATATGCCCAGTAATCCTCAAAATGGCAAGAATCCTACCTAGGATATAAAAAAAAACAGCAGAACGGAGGTATAGATAGGATTTGTATGGAGCGGAGGTATAAAGCCTTAATGAACTAAGTAATAGATCTAGTGCAGCAAGATCAGATTCACTGTCAATTGCTCGTGGTCTAGTCGTAAAGGCGTTTAGTCAGACTGTCAGAGTATTCTCTTTCTACACTGCACTCGCGTTTAAGGTCCCGGGTTCGAATCCTGCTCTTTCTTGTTGATAATTTTTTCAGTTATGAATCGATAACGATAGCGTTTATTCCGTTATAAATAACTGAATTTCAACAATGAAGACCAAGAAACTTGACTAATTATTCACTTGTTCAGACGGATTTAATGGCGGCTGGGCATAATGTTGGAAATGAAATAAATACGAATTTGAATTTGAATTTGAATAATAACGACTTTGCCAGCAAGACAAAGCAAAGCAAAGCAATGCAAAGCAAAAATTAAGATTGTATGTCTATCCAGTCAATAGACCTGTTTACTAAGTGATTCAAATTTTATGCATACTTTTGAAACAAAGATTCTTGACAACCTGAAAGCTTGCCAGAGGCTTGTCAGACATAGCAACAAGTAATGTATGCAAACTGGATTCCAAGTATTGTAGTTCATTCATTAATAACAGGTTAATGGAATACCTCGTTACTAGGTCCCCAGGAAAGAAACATCCATAAATTTGAATCACTTAGTAAACAGGTCTATTGTGCAGCAACATGGTGAAAATGTATTATACTCGAAGACATGTCCAAGATATTGCGGATTGAATAACACCATGTGATTCATTGTGAGGTAAAAATAAATGCTAGGTAAAATAGGGAAAATACGGCTCTACACCACTTGTAGCCGCTTTAGGTAAATTGCATTCAGTTCTGTCGTACCTTCATGACTAAAAATATCTAAAATATCTGTGGATATTTGGGGTCATTTGTACCATGCGCTAACCCGAACTGGCTTATTCTAACCGGCAAGGGTGAGAAATTAGTAAAATTGAGAGATCAGCGAATCATTAATATAGATATGTATGTAAGGATCTTTTGTGTCGAATGTTTTCTTGTCATGTTTCGGGGTCTTGGGCAGACACGGGATATAGATGGAACATCCCCTATGATGTCATGTAGCCTACAAGACAACCATGAGGGGGAACGCCATTAGTGCCAAGAGGAACGTTTACACCAATCGCATTGGGTAAATATGTGACAATGGTCACGCATTTCGATTATTTTATTAAAAAAGTGCTTTATGTCTGTTTTTTTATTTAAAGTTATGCATGACTTAACGCCGAATGAAGAAAAAAAAGACAAAGAGATAGGGAGAAAGAGAAAGACAAAGACAGAGAACGAGCAAGGGGGGGGGGGGGGGGGGGGGGTGGAGAGAGAGAGAGAGAGAGAGATAGAGAGAGGTACTAATGTGTACAGGGGCGGCCATGTCTGCCTTTGTCTATCTCTTTCTTCCTGTCTCTTCGACTGCTTTTATTGCATGAACTGTCAGTGGAATATTATCATTACCTCTCTGGCAAGAGCGCAGTAAGGTTTTGTCTGGTTAGTCGTTTAAATTCGTATATCACGATTTTCTTTGGGGGATTAAAGGGAGATTTAGACAACTTTGATCATCGAGAGAAGCTTTACTAACCAAAGTACGATGCCTCGACGGCGTGATGATCGGGTAAGAATTTTTTATCGTCTTGAATGATGAAATTAATTGCAGTTGCTCAGTTAGAAGTAACCGATCAAAGCGCTTTTGCGATATGTATTTATAAGTACAGGTTTAAGTCATCGGATTGTGGATCAAAGAATACGGGGTTCGAATCCCTGGCATGACGCAAACATATTTTGGCATGCCATTAATCTACACTTGCCACACTCGACCCAGGTGAATTAATGCTCACAAATTTAGGGCGGAATGTATTTATACTGCTTTATACTATTTTATTGTAAATAAAAACATACACTGTAATTGTAAACAGCATATCAACATGTTTCAACCACCCTAATTAACTGAATATCTCCCAGCACTCCTTGTATTAAACACCAACTTGCGCAAGTTGTTTTTAACATAGTTTTACCAATTACTGATAATACTTTATAAGTATGTAATGGAGTATGTAAATGTTACGTTGTAAATAAGTTGTAAGTTCTCGAAGTGACGATGTAGATCGTCTTTGATATGTTTAAAGTGCTTGCACAGCCATATCATTGCATGCTGGCCAAAACGCCGAACCAACTCGACATTTTTCAGACAGGGGTCTATAAAATGGAAGCTGTGCTTGTTACTTCACTCTTCCATTTACGTTTCTTTCACCACGCCTAGCTTACTTTAATTACTTTCACATTAGACATAACTACCAACTTTGTAGAATTTCTTTAAAAAAATATTTCTTATGATGAACAACCTTTTTCAGTTATTGTCACTGTAAATAATACGGGATGTCTCTAAAAAAATGCAACGAGGATTTGATTGGCAATATCTAAAAAGCTACTTTACCATCCTTAATGGAATTTCGTAGTTATTGATAAAGTAGCATCACTTAAATTTCATGTGAATTTTACAAGGATCTAAGCTAATAATACAGAGTTATGATCATTTTTGTTAAACGTAGCATTTTAAAAAAATGTTACCAAGAGAGCGCGTTGAATAGCATTAGTGCACAAGCGTATATCGCCTGAACAATTCGTGGCAAGCTCTCAAATTAACTTCAATTCTTGTAAAAAAAAAAGTGGCGTTAAGAATTCAGATTGTCCTTTTTATGAAAATTAAGGTAATTTAGTGTTACCAATCAAAATTTGGTTACATTTTTTGACACCGAGAATGTAATGTATGTTTGTCATAATTTTGTTATCATGTTTGAAGAAAAAAAAGAAGACTTCGGTCGAAATAAATGAACCTTGAATCTTTAAATAATTTTATGCAGGTCCTCAAAGGAGGGCACTGGGTATTAGAAATTTTATGTAGTACCGTACAGACTTAATGCAAGAACGCCAGTATGTGACTGTGCCTAAAGACATCAAGAAAGCAGAACTTTTCTGTAACACCGGTTCTAAGTTCCAACCCTAATGATGGTTCACACATTTCGGCACCTGACTTGGTGCAATTTTGTATTCCGAAGGTGCAAATGTGTAGCCCTTTGGACATTTTGGAAGCACTTAGAGACAACATAATGTGGGATTGCTACGAACCATCGTGTGATCACGTTCACGTCACATCGTCACGTTACACGACCTTTCGTTATACTAAGCCCTAAATTCACGAAGGGTGGGATGTAACGTTTGTGAAATATCCCCTCTTATTGACGAAGTGTCGTGAGTATTCGTAGATTTGCAATACTTTTGTATAAAGTGTCTGGTAAACTGGACCCGACACTTTGCCAAGAAGAGGGGGTATTTCACAAATGTTACATCCTACCCTTCGTGAGATAAGGGCTAGTATTCACAATATGTCCTGTAACGTGACGATGGGACGGAAGTGAACGTGATCACACGATGCTTCGTAGCAAGCCTATAATGTGATATATGTTATACAAGATCGGATTTTTTTAAAATTATTATTACTATTGTTATTATTATTATTATTATTATTGAAAGCTTTTCACCTCAGGCTCCTCTATTTTTCACTTTTTTAGCTTTAGCTTTAGTCTTTTCATGAAATAGAGGATGAAAACAAATGGATATGAAGTACTCACCTTCTGTTCTAGTCAAGGGGCACATAAAGAAGGAAACATTTTGTCATTCCGTTTTTCTTTTCTACATGAACCTGCCCAAAAAGTTCGGAAGCTCGAGCTTGACTGAAATCTGGTATCACTAAAAGGCCCGTTTTATACTTCTGACTTCATTGATATCTAATTTGTAACGGTTATGTAACTTTGGTAGTATGAGTAGATGAACAGGGGAATGGCTCCGATCGAAATGAAATCCTACAAAACGTACTTTTGTTATTTATGATTATTATTTACTGGTGTATTCTCTTGTGTAATGAATCCTTTTTCAGTTTGAGAATATCGCTTTTGTTACGGCTTATTTATTATGGCATTTGGTATCAGTTTTTAAGAAATTATCATATTTCTTTACAGTAATGCCTCTATTGTAATGGTTATACCAGTATGGTATGAGCAGGACACCAATTAAAGTACATGTTTTCTCCCGTACATTAATCTTTTCGGGCTTTATTATGAATAGTTCTCTTGTTGCAGTATTTTCATCATTGGCTTTGGGATCAAAGTTTGTTGTTTTCAAAAGTAACGTCCAATCTTTAATACGCGATATTGGGATGTGTATTGAAATGATATCTCAGTGAAGTGAAGTGGACCGCTATGCTTCTTACTTATTTTTTTGTTGCAAACGCTCATTTTTTGACTTGCTTCGAGATTTTTTTTTCGTGAATGTTTCTTAAAGGGCTGTCTGTTTATGGGCATTTAAATACTTATAAATTCAATATAAGCCATGATTAAATCAAGAACTGAACATGGTTCAATATATTGGGATTGTAACTCTGACTTTAATGGTGAGTCTCAAAAAAAAAAGAAAATTATGAAAATTTGTCATTTGTTGTACTAGAATGAAAATCCGATTCTCCCTCCATCGGTTTAAAGTGGCAAAAATATACTCTCTATCAATGATATGAACGAGCAAAATTTAAAGACATTTTCATTGTTTTTTCATTACAGAAACAATTTTCAATAATAGCCCCAGAATAGGGAGAGAATAGCAAAAATGCAACCAGGACAGCCTAGCGCCTCCTCATGTTGGTCACAAACGGATTTAGAATTTTAATGAGCATTAAGCAGGATTCAATTTCAGACCCACCCCCACATTTAGCTGTACTGAGTACCCCCAAACCTAGAAATCATAGGAAAGGTGTATTATTGCAAAGGGAAATAGAATAAAAATGTAACTATGGTAACATGACAGATATCATCTCTCAAACCTGAGTGTCCTAACCCTTTTTCCGAGTTTCATATATGGACAAAAAATAAACCACCTCTTATATATGTCATACTTCACGTTGGGACAAAACAAGTTTATTGCAGCTTAGAATTGCTTTACATGTTTATTAAAACTGTTCTTGATTTTTACATTTGCTTGAAAAGGCTAAAAAGTTCAAAGAGCGTTTTGACTGCTTTTATTCCAGAGATATTTTGGCTGATTACTAGTGTAATTGGTGGTAACATAATTGAGAGAGCTGAAAATATGAAATTGCTTGTGTAATCATGAACTAATTTATACCCTAATAATATCATGTCAATTTATTATTTTCAAAGATTTCAAGGAGCACTGGTCTATTATCAAGATTAAAATATTTTTTTGAATTTTAGCACAGAATATCATCATAGACAAATATAACATTATTACATTGCCTCGCTTAATTTACTGCAATACTGCATTGGGTCATACAATTCCCAACCATCTAAAAAAACAAACAAAACAACAATAGTGCCCCCACTGTTCTTCAAATTAAAACTTTGCATCCCAAACATCGTATGTTCATTTTTTAATACAATCTCTGGTGTGTTTTTTTTTACCTCCCATGTTTAATGATATATTCACTTTAAACCCCAGTGTGCATTCTTCTAACAACCGTCAGAGTTGTTTATTTAACAAGCCACAAGTGCCTAGTATTGTTGTATAACATTCCTTTCACTAAAATGCCATCGAACGTTCGAATGTGCTGGACAATTAAATCAAAACCAGTAAATACAACTCGGTGTTTGGCACGTTGCCGATTTGAAAATTGCAAAATTATCACAGTTTAAAGTGTACACCCAGAAACCAATGATGTTTCAGAAGTACAACCAAAGTACACAAACAAAACAAAACTCATCCAGGGGTTCTCCTTTTCACATCTTCAATTGTGTATTGTTATTATCATACATTTGCCCAAACTACCCCAGTTATCTCACAAAATCTCCCAACCTCTTAACAATGTAGCTTGTCGTTAGTGATTAGAACTGTACGTGTAGATTCGTTGTGGGTAGCAGATACCAGCTTGGCATTTGAACAAAAGTTTTAATGGTGAACATTCCTCACCAAGATTGATTGGTTGTTGGCTCTACTCTTTGTTCCTATCGTACGTGCTTCGCAGTCGGACGCTTTCTGTCAAAACAATTTCATGACTTCTTGATATAAAGCGGGGGTGAGGGGGGGGGGGGTAGGGGGCTGGGGGTTGTCCTTCACCTCGCAATCGTCAGATGGCGTACTTAATCTTTGTGAATTAATTAATTTACCTTTGCCAGCACTTGGTTTTCATAGATATGATTTTATCTCCGTAAATACTGAAATACGTGCCTCAAATATGATATTCATATTTGAAAAATGATTGTGGAACTAGCAAGTATGTATGAAACTACAAGCTTCTTTATCATACTAAAGTTGATGGAAAAAGGTGTAAATAATGTAAAGATGTAAACTAAAGTTCACATTGAAGTTCACGCCATGTATGCGATAACGTCAAATTTAAACAATGCGTATGTAATGTACTTATACCTATAACGATATTTCAGTGGTCACACCTCTCCCATTTTGGCAACTTTAAAGTCGACTGAATTATATCAGTTAAAGATATCAATGGGCACGCAAGCTGTTGTATGTTTTTGGACACTTATATATATGTTTCCTATGTGTGCAGTATATTTACATATCGCTAATGGTTAATACATTAATGTACTGAAATACCGAAATGCTGACAGCGTAAACCCGTTACTAGCTTTGATACATTGTTGCTTTTTCTAATGTCTTTTTCATGTAGCTCGTCGCACTTAGCCATCCGATATTATTGAGGAAATGTTAAAGATCACATTGCAAGAAAATCACAAATATGGCAATTAATGTATCACTAGAAACTGGGAAGCTTACAGATGGCAATCGTATAAGTTTTATGTCAACTGCGTATCTGATGATTATAAAAACAACATAAATAAAAGCTCTTCTAAGCATCTGGAATATCCGAGGATTCGCCAGAAATATAGCGATGGTTTGATGTCGTCACACTAGGGATCGATCCTGCTTAAGCAGACGACGTCCTATAATGAATGAACGTAATTGCAATGCAATTATTTATCAAATTATAAAGAGTTTGGTATATTTAACATGACCTTATTTCACACCATTCTAAAAGGGAAAGTGAAACTGATTCTGATAACTAAAACCGTTTGATTGTAAATACACAAGAGAAGGGTCAATGATCAATGAAATAAACCCCATTTTCAAATTGAAAAGCCCTCCGAATAATATCACAGATTGTATTCGTTCCCTCTTGAAACGCCGAACATGCCCCGGTGCAAGCAGCTGAAAATACAATGGCGTCTTATTTTGTTTACAAGTGACTGATTCCTTTGTTTTTTTAACGCTGCATTTTTCATCAAAATAATACCATACACGAAGTTAAGAGTGAGGCAACAGACTAACATTAAGACTGACGCTAGTCAAGTAAGAGAAATAAGTGAAGAGGAGATGACAAAACAGGCACTGAAAAATGTGTAAGATGTTATGGGACATCGTCTGCTTAGACAGGACTGGTCCTTCGTGTGTCGTCACACATCTCAGCAGCGTTCAAGGAGCTCTTCAGCTGCTATATCGGGGGCTGTATTTTACCGTTTTATAATTGATAATCATTAATTCAAATGTTTCCAAGCGTTGAATTTGGGTAACCTTGTATAATTTATGCCATCTATGCAATAATAAGTATTAAGCCAATATTTATTTTGATGGAATTTTCTTGCAATGTGATCTTTAAATTAAGTCAGCACATAGGTATGCATGACGTACAGGCAATTCTAATTTATTCAGTAGTATAAATTGTTATATTAGTGTAGTAGTGAATGTTTCACTAACATCTTATACCATTTCTTCGTATGCGAATTCTAATAATAATAATAATAATAATAATAATAATAATAAACCGCATTTATTTAACGCATATCACGTTTCAGTCCCTATGCGCTTTAGAAATAAGGGAAAGAGGTCAAGAGTTAAGAAAGAAGCAGACAAGCAGACAATGATAGAAACATAGAATTCAAATCAAATACCAACTTCACTTACCCGAAAGCTAAGACTACTGTTGAATAAATAAGTTTGCAGTCTATGTTTAAACTGGTCTAGTGTGATTGTTTCCTTTACAACATCAGGGGAGCGTTTCATCAAGCGTTTTGTCAGTGATTTTTACCGACAAATTTAGATTTTTTAGATTTTAGATATTATTTCATTACACTTTCATTTTTCAAAGTACATGTTTATAACAATATGTATTATGCAATAAACAATACATGTATACAGAAACGTTTTTGATCATTACAAGCAAAATAAAGTGCATTAAAGTTTGAGTTGTAAGAAAAAAAAATAACAGTAATGAAGACTACATTAGATTAATTTTATGAAAATGAGAATGAAAACAGAGACCAGCTTAGAAGCATAGCTTGTAGAAGCGCTGGGCCCTGGCAAAAGGTAAATCATGAATATAGTACATAAAAAACTAGACTGGGCAACCATGCATAAAATGCCCAATAAAATGGGAAAAGAAGCAGACAGATACATGGTCATGGAAAGCAAATAAATCATAGGCATAACACACTTTCATCGAAGAGAAAGCATTGAAAAATAATGTGAACACAAAAAGCTTGGAATAGTAACAATGGAAAGGAGTAAACTTTACAAAAGACAGAAGAAGAAGGACAAAGTGACAGGGGGTGAGGAAGGGGGGGGGGCAGGATCTGGAAGGTTTCATTTAATCTATAGATTTTACTACACAGGTAAACAAGAATCATCATTGAGGGATCAACGTTCATAAAAAGCAATAAGTGATTTTCTCAATTTACGTTTGAGTGTACTCAAATTTATGCTGTCACTTATTATTTAAAGGGAGGGAAATCCAAAATTTAGGAGCTGTATATGAAAAAGTATTTTGGGTTAATGCTGTACGAGTTCTTGGCAAGTGATATAGATTGATTTTGTCTGGTGGGATAATGATGGATCTCATTATTTGCTGTAAATATATTATTGAAGACAGTGGGCAATTCATGATTATGATACTGAAACATAAGTACAGCAAGATTGAGGCGGTAAATATCATAAGTTTTTAGTACATTAGAGTGAAAAAGGCATGCCGCACTGTTTCCCCAGGCTAATATTCCATAATTTAGATATGGTAAAACTAGTGTGGAGTATAGTGATAGAAGTATGTTTGGCGGAAAAGACCATTTGAGTTTGTTAATCATACCTATGTTTCTAATATACAAACAGACGATTGGTACTACAAAACTTAAAGATAACATTTAACAAATTCATAGTGACGAAGCTTTTCGACCTGCACTCATCAGGTCAAAAAGCTTCGTCACTATGAATTTGTTAAATGTTATCTTTAACCTATGTTTCTGGATATCAATTTACATACATTATCGATATGATGCTTCCATGACAGCTTATTATGTATTATAATGCCTAGAAATTTTGTTTCAATCACCTTCTGTATTTGTATGCGAATCGGATGAGGTAGTTCGTTAAAAGTATTACTAAATAACATGTTATTTTTTTTTTCTTCTAGATTTAGTGATAACTTGTTAGCCTTAATCCATTTTGCAACTGAATCCAGTTCAGAATTAATCACATTACATATAGTTGCTAGGCTTTTATGCGAAAAAAAGATTAGTATCATCTGCATACATAATAAAAATAATAAATTTAATGATCTATGAAAGTCATTTATATACAAGATAAAAAGTAAAGGGCCTAGAATAGAACCATGTGGAACGCCACAATCGATATTTCTTAATTGCGACATGCAATTCTCAATACAGATAAATTGCTGACGTTAATAATTTCGAAACCAATCTGAAACAATGCCCGTAATGTCATAAAGTTCGTAAAGAGAATTTCATGATCTATAGTGTCGAATGCCTTGGAGAAATCTAAGAACATTCCTATTGTATTGGTACCATTATCAATAGAACTTGTAATATTATTGATTAGAGAGAGGAGAGCATGTGTTGTATTACGGTGTTTTCTAAATCCGAACTGAGATTCATGTAAAATATCATTATTAAAAAAATCATTGTGCAGTAAAAACTACGTTTTCAAGTATATTGGAAAAAGTGGTTAACAATGATATTGACCTGCAATTTGATTGCGATAACAGATGACCCTTTTTAAAAATAGGGATTATTTTGGCTAATTTCATTTTGTTTGGAAAAACACCTGTGCTCAGAGATAGATTACATATATAAGTGAATGGTTCAACAATACTTGCTATTATTTTCTTAATTATAAAATTATCCAGATCATCACGTCCAGAACTGCCTTTACTTATAAAATTGTTCACAGTGTCAAGGACTTCACCTTCATTTACAGGAGTAAAGAACATAGAATTAGGGTTAGGGTTTTGTAAGTAATCATACAATTTTCTATCACAGTTTGGTATCGTACTTGCTAAATTTGGACCAATTTAAGCAAAATAATCATTAAAGTGATCAACAATATCTTGTAACTCATCAATAGTTTTTTCATCAATTTGTATCTTAGAAATAGTACTTTTGTTTTTCTGTTTATTCAAAACTTCATTTATTAATTTCCATGTGTTTTTAGCATCTTTGTTATAGTTCATATATTGACGTGAAAAATATATATTTTTTTTTTCGTAGCAACCCTGTCAATGTATTTTTATAATTCAAATATTTCGATTTAGAACTTTCAGTGGGATTGGCTTTATATTTCAAATAAAGGTTATGTTTCCTATTTATTGATCTTAATAAGCCCGGTGTTATCCATGGAGATTTTGGAATTCTTTTCCTATTTTGAAGATTGATTTCTCTCATAGGAAAACATTCATTATAAGCTAGTTAATTTGGCCATAAATTCATCAAAACTATTATTTACATCAGTCATATCATAAATATCATTCTAATCTACTATGCGTAGTCTGTCTTTGAAAGTATTTTTTTTTTTTTATTCTTTTTTCCGTTTCACATAAACAAAATATAAAGAAACATGACATGATAAAAATAATACAGCAAAGTTGTTAGAACATGTGTCATATAGAATACATGAAAATAGCATAATTCTTGAAAAGGATCAGCAACATAACAATACAAAATTAATATTACCTTCAGACAAATTCCGTTTGTATATTTTAGAAGGGCATTGTGTTTGCTGCAAGATTGGGAAATGTGCAAATATGGGGAAGTGATCCGTTAGGTCTGATATTACATCGCCAGATTGGGGAAAGGGATGCATGTTACTACATATCGTCGCTTCTTTCACGAACCGGCACAAACCCCCCAAATCCGTCAATTTACCATTTCTGAGTTTTCTGCAAATTTAGCATTGGTAATCAGTGGTCTTTCACGATACCAAGTTTCAGCATCAAAAACGCTTTATATTTAGAGATATCCATGGCAACATAAACGACACAAACGCCCAAAAGACTATTCATTCTTTCACGAACCGGCACAAGACGGCGCGCGCACTGCGAACCGTGTGTTTTCGTGTGCGCGCCTCGTTCTTTGTATGTATTATGAAGACGTGCGTGCTTCCTCGAGCTAATCTTATACTTTCATTTTCGGCTTGTTCATAAAAAAATCCTAATTGCTGATCCTAAGAATACTACTTATCCTTACAATACTATTATATTCTTAATACCTCTAAACCGTTTCTCAGTTGGTTTAAAACTAAAGACTATTTTTTTTATAAGTTATGTTTAATACCCTCCTTTTGATTTACATGTTGACAATAATGCATGGTTGTTTCACTCTCCCCCTTTTTGTTTTTCTCATTCTCATTCCCACTTCTCCCACTCTTCCTGTATTAAACTATCTCACTTAATTTATCTTCTGATCTCTGTCTAGTGATCTCTCTCTCTTATTTATTCCCTTTGTTGCTTTCACCTCCTTTATTTTTCTCCCCTGCTAACTCTCTCTCTCTCTCTCTCTTCGCTCTTTCTTTCATTATCCCTCTCCCTTCTCTTTCTTTCAGGTATAATGTTGGTAAGTCATAGAAATTGTGTTGTATTTTATCTCGCGTCGCTTTTATGTGTATAGTTATGATTTGAATTCCACTCAATTCAGCTGTTGAGCTGCCGTGTGGTTTTTAATACAATCATATAAATACCTCTTCAATCTTAATCTTAACCCCCCACCCCGAATTATTCAAACCTTTTATATAAAGGGGGCATATTGCGCACTTATCCATCCCAGAGGTAGCTCAAGGCACCTAAAAAAGTATAGTATTATTACCCTGGCTTTAGCCCAGCTGCCATTAGGCACTAAAAGCATTCAAGGAATAAATTCGTACCAGGTACCCATATAATACACCTTAGTGGAAATTGACAAATGTAGATTCATGACTTGCCAACGGACATTAGTGCCGGGGCGGGACTCAAACTCGGACCACGAGATCCACAGTCCGGAAATTAATGTAGATTCATGACTTGCAAAAGGACATTAGTACCGGGGAGGGACTCAAACTCGGACCACGACATCCACAGTCCGGTGACTTATCTATTAGACCACGACACCTCTACTATAATATATTGTATTGTCAAGAAGAATAACTGGCAAAGAATCATAGGCATGATGAGTGTCTTGAAAGAAACAAACATGGTCTTTCATCATGCATGGCACATAACTTATTTATTGTAGTCTCCTCATTCACATTGAAGCCAATAAATATGTCCAGCAATCATTAACTTGTTCTGTAAATATAAAGAGTAAAGTGTAAATAAGTTGTTAGTCTTGCCGTCTACATAAAACTGTTACCAATATGTAAGAAAAAGGCTGTATATATACAAAATATGTATTATACTAACTGTTATAACCATAATGGTAAACAATTAACATGCAGAAGTACCAGTTGTGTTAGATTATATTCCATGAAACCTCACACTTCTGAAGATGATAAAAACACACAAAAAAGATGTTAATATTGACTTTGCACTTCCATTTATTTGCAGGGAATAAAAAAAAACCTTTACACCGTGTGTGAAATATATTTGGACCATCCTTTAACTATTGCACTCCACTTATTTGTGTGCAATAATATATCTGTAATAGATTTGTATTTATTTATTTAATATTATTCATAATGAAATTGCAATTGACTATGTAACTGTAGACAATTCTTGTTTAAAAAAAAAACTTCTGTTGTTTGTAAGATGAACGATATGAAATGATGTATGATTGAATATATGGAGAATGTACAAACTTTTAAGAACCATTATTATTTAACTATGAATGCAATGGAAATAGAGTAGCAGTATTTCAGATATTATTGCAGTAATAACTATAAACACTCTGATACTGCAGTTAAATTGAATACGATTACGATAATTGATGTTACTCTTCACTTTATACATGAATACAGGCTTATATATATAATTTGGCATTTACAGGTTAAGAAATCATTTAGACAGCATATGAGAACTATATTTGGAGTATCAGTAAATGTTACAGTTGACTTTTATTGTGTTCACATGTTATCATAGATATATTGGTATTACTAAGAATAACATTGCAGTTGATCTTCTAACTACAGACAACATATTATAAAAACAAATCCCGAAATGAAATATGTTTAATGATTAAAGGAAAGAACATGTAAATAGAAGATCCTAACAATGTGTAAGTAGCAAGTAAACCAGTTATCTGTGAGTCATTATAATTGAAACGACAACCACATGACTTGTGTTACCTACTTACAATAATTATGATTACAAGTACTAATATCCCACAGTAAACCAGTTTACCCAAGTGTGTGCTTGTTTGGGAACTGAACTAGACTGAATTAAAAAAATATGTTTGTTAAAGGAAAAAGTTAATACAAAGTGCTATTTTATGTGTACTTTGTTCTTCCTGTGTTATTAATTGCCACAAATGTTTTTGATTCATGATTCTTAAGTTGTATAATTTGTTTTGGTGTTTTATTTGAGGAATCGGAGGACTTGTGTACATGTATCGATTTTGTCAGTGCAATTTGTCTTAGTTTTGAATGTTACCTTAATATAACAATATTTTGTATACAACTTATAACAGGGGTATTTAAAGCTGCATGCCCCAATAAATTAAATTAACAATGTTCGACTGTAAAAACCCCTTGAACTCTTAAAATACATTTTTATATATAAATTTATATCCCATTTTGTATATGAAGGTAAGTTAAACAGAAGAGGGAACCCAGTAGTTAGTATTGCATATGATCCTGATTAAGATATCCAAACAAAATAGAAAATAGTATGTGTGCATGTGTTATTATGAGCAGATATTTTTTTCTAAGAGGGCACTGGTGCAGCCTAATGGTTTTTTCGAAGGGGCACCAAGAAAACTCATTCAGTAAATATCAGCACTTTCTTAAAGGGAAATTTGATACTCGAACTTGTTCATTTTATTTAGTGAGCTGCACAATCGCCCATATACCCCAATCTTTCTATGCCCCCTTTATATAAAAACTTTGAATAATTCGGGGTCGGGGGGGGGGGTGGAGATTAGGATTGAAGAGGTATTTATATAATTGTATTAAAAACCACACGGCAGCTCAACAGCTGAATTGAGTGGAATTAAAATCATAACAATACACATAAAAGCGACGCGAGATAAAATACAACACAATTTCTATGACTTAAAAAGAAGGGAGAGGGATAATGAAAGAAAGAGCGAAGAGAGAGAGAGAGAGAGTTAGCGGGGGTGAAAAATAAAGGAGGTGAAAGCAACAAAGGGAATAATTAAGAGAGAGAGATCACTAGACAGAGATCAGAAGATAAATTAAGTGAGATAGTTTAATACAGGAAGAGTGGGAGAAGTGGGAATGAGAATGAAAAATACAAAAAAGGGGGAGAGTGAAACAACCATACATTATTGTCAACATGTAAATCAAAAGGAGGGTATTAAACGTAATTTATAAAAAAAATAGTCTTTAGTTTAACCCAACTGAGAAAAGGTTTAGATGTATTAAGAATATAATAGTATTGTAAGGATAAGTAGTATTCTTAGGATCAGCAATTGGGATTTTTTTATGAACAAGCCGAAAATGAAAGTATAAGATTAGCTCGAGGAAGCACGCACGTCTTCATAATACATACAAAGAACGAGGCGCGCGCACGAAAACACACGGTTTGCAGTGCGCGCGCCGTCTTGTGCCGGTTCGTGAAAGAAATACCAGTGACGGACGTGACGACACAATCAAATGTGTCACTTCGTGAAGAATGTGCACTGCGTAGAAGACAATTTTTTTTTTCACGAACTGACACAAAAGTTTCCAGCGTCGTACTGTTAATAGTACTTGTCATTTAATTAAAATGTTAAATGGTGAGAAAAAGCAGAATTTTCTCCTTACAGTTTCACAACTTGCAAGATTCTTGCTGTTTGAAAACCTGCAAATTTACAAACGCGTTTTTCGCAGAATGTACTTATTTCGTTGCGCGTTCGATTGTGCCGGTTCGTGAAAGAAGCGACGATATATTGTCAATTAAAGGCATTCAGTAACTTTGTGGAAGCTTGATTTAATACATTGTTGAATTTTGATATCTGTCTTGTATAATGATGTTCAGAAGGATAAATAAATAGCCAGGTATAGAAAGGTTTTCAAATATATAATGCTATTATTAAGATATATGTGACTGAATACTCATATTTACGAAAACGTATGGCCATACGCTTTAGTCTAACACTGAGTCAATGGGGAAAATGAGTCTGGCATTTCCGGCCATTTGCATATGTTTACTTTTGTGAAGCACATGGTGATTTTGAAGTGCTTTTTTCCCCATGGGCTTCATTTTTACACCATATTACATACACTGATAGCATGTAAGGCCAGAAAGCTCAGATTTTATCAAGCCTCCACAAAGTTACCTAATCACTTTAAGGTGGAAGATTGTTCTGCGATGCGAGTTGGTTTAGAAATAAGTGGTATAAATGAGGAAGTTAGAAGCGTTCCATAGAATTCATGAACAAGTCACCCATTAAAAAACAATCCTTGCCCCCGCAGTATTGGGTTTGGGAGAATATTTTGAAGGCTTATTAAGAAATCATTGTGGCTAGATTTCGGAGGCCTATATATGACTCCAATAGCGATATTTTTCAATTAATAAAATCAATTTCTATAAAAAGTGTTTCTATGGAATCATTCACATAATTCAATACAGGTCTATTATTATAATTATATTCTGAGGAAATGTATAGTGCAACACCGCCCCCGATTTTATTGGTCCTATTATTCACTATTAAAGTAGGTATTCAAAGAAAATCACAAATATGGCAATTAATGTATCACTAGAAACTGGGAAGCTTACAGATGGCAATCGTATAAGTTTTATGTCAACTGCGTATCTGATGATTATAAAAAACAACACAAATAAAAGCTCTTCTCAGCATCTGGAATATCCGAGGATTCGCCAGAAATATAGCGATGTTTTGATGTCGTCACACTCGGGATCGATCCTGCTTAAGCAGACAACGTCCTATAATGAATGAACGTAATTGCAATGCAATTATTTATCAAATTATAAAGAGTTTGGTGTATTTAAACCTGACCTTATTTCACACCATTATAAAGGGAAAGGGAAACTGATTCTGATAGCTAAAACCGTTTGATTGTAAATACACAGGAGAAGGGTCAATGATCAATGAAATAAACCCCACTTTCAAATTGAAAAGCCCTCCGAATAATAGCAGGATGGTATTCGTTCCCTCTTGAAACGCCGAACATGCCCCGGTGCAAGCAGCTGAAAATACAATGGCGTCTTATTTTGTTTACAAGTGACTGATTCCTTTATTTTTTCATCAAAATAATACCATACACGAAGTGAAGAGTGAGGCAACAAACTAACATTAAGATTGACGCTAGTGAAGGAAGAGAAATAAGTGAAGAGGAGATGACAAAATAGGCTCTGAAAAATGTGTAAGATGTTATGGGACATCGTCTGCTTAGACAGGACTGGTCCATGGTGTGTCGTCACATATCTCAGCAGCGTTCGAGGAGCTCTTCAACTGCTATATCGGGGGCTGTATTTTACCGTTTTATAATTGATAATAATCATTACTTCAAATGTTTCCAAGCGTTGAATTTGGATAACCTTGTTTAATTTATGCCATCTATGCAATAATAAGTATTAAGCCAATATTTAAAATCATTAAAGTTCTACTTTAAGTCAAAACCCTGGATTGTGAACAAAGAATTAGGGGTATCTGAAAGCCATGTTTCTGATAGGCCAATTACAGAACATTTAAAACTAAGCCGTTCAAGAAGATTACTCAAAAACACTGAAAGTTTCTATTCATACTTCTAATATTAGCATGAAACAAAGAAAACTCAGCCGTATCCATATTAAAAAAGTGTGAAGCAAATTGATTTTCAGAGTAATAAAGAGGAAGATTTGGCTTCATTGTCAGCAAAAGGTGCATCAAAATCTTTGGCATTCGAATTTAGAATAGTGATCATATCATTAACAAATTTAGTATCAGGACTGCGAGTTTGAGAGTCCAATAACGTTTGGAAGGCATCTAAGAATTCATCATTGGTTAAGTTATTACAGAGTATGTTATCGTTATTACCGTTATTTACCATTATGTAAGATTATCATCCCCGTAAAGAGATCGATCTTAGGCTACCTGAGGGGAAGGAAGTAGGAGTAGGGTCTGGCAGGGAGGGATACTGTCACAACGTACATGGATACACCATTTAGAGAACAGATATTTAAGAGACAAGAGAACATCACTTTAAAACACAAAAACAAAAACAAAAACAAAGACAAAGACTGTATAAAACGAGTCTTAGAACAAGGCCATGCATCTAACAGTGAGTATCTAGAAATAGTAATAAGAGTTTAAAATACACATTGTGTTCATTGTGTTAATACATTTGCTTGAGGAAATGGTTTCATGATAGGCACCAGATATTTGACTGGGCAAAAGTAAATAACCAAAGACAAAAACATTGACAATAATCAATGAGCGTGGAAGCGTTGAGGTCATGCGTTGTTCGCCAAGCACTGATACAGAAAAAATACCAAAAAATGTTAACACTAACTAACCATCAAAACCATGGGCCATCGAACAAAAAGACAACCGATGGGTCGATGACCGCCTGTATCATTGGTAGCAGAAGCAGCTTTAATAGACCTGTTTACTAAGTGATTCAAATTTTATGCATACTTTTGAAACAAAGGTTGTTCTTGACAACCTGAAAGCTTGCCAGAGGCTTGTCATAGCAACAAGTAATGTATGCAAACTGGATTCCAAGTATTGTAGTTCATTCATTAATAACAGATTAATGGAATACCTCGATACTAAGTCCCCAGGAAAGAAACATCCATAAATTTGAATCACTTAGTAAACAGGTCTATTGTGAACTTTGCGTATTTAACTTGTAGGGGGCATGATTCAGTAATAAAGAAAGGGGCTTTCTTGGTTTATCTGGAACATTGGGTTGGGGTTCTGTATTCGTGCTTGACCTAATAGGGCAAATGAGCTAATTAACAATTTGCTCTCAGCCAATCAGATGCAAGGATTTCAGTAGTCGGTAAAAAAACACAGACAAAACGCTTGATGAAACGCTCCCCAGGCATACCATTCAATATTTCAGCTGCTGCTACTTAGAATGAGCGAGCTTCATTTTAATACTTTAGGAATGATAAGTAGGAACTTGGACTTTGAACGTAGATTTCTGGATGGGATATATTTTGGAACGTATAACAGAAATAATGTCTACCCTGGCCCCGAGTTGTCGAGTTAATTTTTCTTTATTAATTATAGTACCGGTATTGATGAACAGGCAGAGGCATAATAGTTGCAACGACATAACGACGTGAATATGCCCAACTATACAATTATACAACTGTCGAGTAGATGTATAGTTTTAACCAATCAGAATACAGGAAACTATACAACTGTGCAACTGTTAGGAGCTACGCATGTATAGTTGTATAGTAAGCGGGCCAAAGCGCCATACTTACGTGCAACTATACACCCGTACCGCTGTAGAGTAGATGTATTTAAGCAATTAGTCTGGAATAGATTATAGTTTCGAGTCGTTGTATAGTTTTAACCAATCAGATCACAGGAAACTATACAACTATACATCTACTCCCGTTTCGTTCAATGGCTGCCTGGCCGTGTATGAGACACAGAGAGGGGCCTCTGTGTGCGTGTGTGTGAGTTTGTGCTTGGATGCTTGTGTGCATGTGTATGTGTGTGTGTGGGCTTACATAGATTCAGTTGTGGGGTACAAAGAACAAAAGATCACTATAATGGCCTTGTGGGGTACAAAATGTGACCAGGCACCAAAAAAACACCAAAAAGTCGCCAGATAAGAATTTTTATTTAAAGGTTTACTAAATTAGAGAGAAAATGGGTGCTCTTTCCATGTAGTTTGGCCTTCTAATCACGAATCTGCCAATCGATTGTCCAAATTATGTCTCGTTTTGGCGAAAAAGGGGGAAAAGTAGAGGTTTTGGGACCGTTCCTTAAAACTCGTGAGCTGATTGGCTAACCCCAAGTGACGTATGAAAAGTAAGAGGCACAAGATCTGCAGGCTGCAGCATATAATATTGTACACAGAATGCGGTATTTGACCCGTCTGTTCAACGGACAATTTATGAAAAAAGGAAATTAATCAATATAATCTTAGGAGTGAATAATCATTAGCAATATATTTTCTACAAGATCAGAAAACGCTTTTGCCCAAATATACAGCTCTTGTTTTGTTTTTTAGCTTTTCTTTTGAACAATGTTCTCATCCATCTGAGCTTGCCGAACGAAAATTTTGCATTGGTCATAAACGCGTGCACAGCCGTTTTATGCGTCTTTATGTACTATGTCCTACAAAAAGTACGGCAGTGACTATGTTCCCCTCGTACATAGCGACTGGTGAACGCTTTTGTTTTGTTTATTTCACTTACGGCTTTTTTTTTACTTCGCTTTACAAAGTACGTTAGTACTGACTTAAATTTTGGCTGAATTCGAGTAACTTATATAGAGAGAGGAAAAGTGCCGGCGATTCCGAGTTGGAGGACTTTTCTGAGCCATGCAGATACGAACTCTGATTTATCAGATGATTTATCAGACCCCGAAGGCAAAGAAGCTCGAGTGGCAAGGGGAAATTCGACCATATTATATGTTTGAACAGCTCGCAGAATACGGTGAAGGGCCGTGGGTGAAGTAACTCCAGGGAGCTCCAACGCGTTGGAGCTCCCTGGAGTTACGGGTGAAGTAGACCGAAAATGCTGTCTCTCGATCGTTAGGTCGTCTTAGCTAACGAACGAGAGACAGAATTTTCGGTCTACGGGTGAAGCTGCTGCAGCTGCTGTCGTTGAAAAACAGATTGGAAGACTTGACTCCAAGTCTGATCTTTGGAATAGCTGAATCTTTTATTTTAGCTAGCTTATCCTTCTCTTCATGCCATATTCGGAATACAGGCCAGGATCCTCAAAATCATCTTCGATAAAGTGATCGGTGCAGATTGTACTCCACTCACTTGGCAGGCCCTTGCCACTCTGCCCGCGTGAGCTTTGCATTTGTGACCCACAATTTCCGTAGATTTTCATCTTTAGGAAAATGATGTAGGCTTACACCATCCTTAGGGGTCTTGCTACAGCCCGCAACTATACACCGATTAGGCATTATTGATGAAACTGTGTCCCAAAATCAAATTTATTGTGAGGAATTAAACACACGAAAATACGCAATGCAAATGGTCGATGCGGTGAATATCATGCTCGGCATCGGGCTGGGCCTGCCGGGGGCCTCCGGGCGCGCACGGTATAGGTTAGTGGAATATTTTGCCTTACTTTTCATGCGTCACAGATCACGTGATCACGATGTCGCTTCGATGGGTTTTTTTAGGGGCGGGGCTTATGACTGTGTAAATCAGCAAAAATGTACTTTTCAAATGATTATAAAATATGACTGAATGCATAAAAAATTGTGTGATAGATATTTTTTGGCTCCTGATGACACCTTCCTACGAAAAATGGCCAATTATTTTTTTATTTTAGTGACCCTTTAAGGTCTGATCCTGAAAGAGGAGATATAATGAATCATTAGGATTGGATGTTCCTAACTCACTGTACAAAGAGTAGAATGCACAGTCCCTCAGATTGTTACTTCTGAGAAATAAGGGTTTAAAGTTTGCAGTCTATTGAAGCACTCTGACTTGCAAGGTGTTATGCTAAGGAGACAAAATGAGGATTAAAACTCAATACAAATTTCTATGAAGGGATTATCTTAAATAACGTGAAGGGATTGTCCTCAAACTTTGCATACTAATAAGGCATATCTTGTTAATCTTAGCTAACAAGTATCAATGCAAGAACTTACTCTGTTTAAAAGTTATGGGAGTTCAAAACGAGACAAGTATTCAGGGTCATGAAAAGTTTAACAACAAAATCAAGACACACATAAGTCTACTAAAAATCTGTCAAAAATACCACTTTTTTATTGTTTGGTGCCTCCAATTTTTTAGATAACTTAGAAAAAAGTATATTCTTTCAGGAAATACCCGAAAACTAAATTTTGACCATGCCAACCAAAACACATTGATTGAGCTCTAACTGAAAATCACACAGTGAGACTTTTTGGTGGTTTTGCGGTGCCAGGTCTTGTGGGGTACAAAATACAATTGGAGAAAACAATACAGTTCCCCACAAAATGTGTGTCTGTAGTTTTGTGAGTGTTTCGAGGGAGAGGGGTTTTACTGTGTTGTAGCTCGGGAAAAGTAGAAACGACGCTAATTATTAATGAAGAACTGCCCGCACGCAGGCTGATAAAAGCTTATAAAAGCTGGATTTGTAATAAATTGACAGTGATTATGTAATATTTCAATATTGTACGTCATTAAAAATTGACCGTACCCATCCCTAGTCAATAGAAACGTCACATTTCTAAATCATGCAACAGGTTTGTTTTCATAAAATAAACCTATAAACGGGTAGTAATTTTAGGAAAATAATATCAAGTAAGCTGTCAAAATACCTATAATTTGATTCTCCATTCAAAATACTTAAAGTAAACTTTCTTCATCATTTTATAGATTCATAAATACCCAGTAGGAAGTGATTTCAACTTACCACATGTGTGGGTTAAGAAAACACAAAAGAAATCATCAAAACTCCTTTTCTGACATAGCAGCATAAACATGACTAACATGTCGATGTAGCAGAACAAACAATTTCCATTTAAGTCTGCTAAAATGTAAAAATAAGATGAAATTGGCCTTGCCTTTAAGGCGAAAACATAACAGGATAAAAACATGTCTGCTCCCTTCAAAATCAACAGAACGTAATCCCCGAATTAGTACAGTACACGAACGCAGTCAGATATATCAGGGCATAGTTCATTTCCCTAACAAAAAGATGAGACCAAATATTTTGCATACGAAAGTGTTCGCCTAGACTTTAATCTCCACACTCCATAAAAGCTCTAATATAAGTAAGGTCATCAATCCAACCGTGACTCATTACATAGCAAATTCTTTTCAAAGTGTCAAAGATTTACGTGGCAAAAATAACTCTATAAGACGTCATCGTTCTCGATCACGGGTTCCGCCTGATGTTCGTAACATTTGTCTGCATGTGGTAGATCATACTTCTTGACTAGACCCCAGTGAACCGCAGTCGCCAATTTATCATGCCTTCTTTTGTACTCAGCCGGCGCCATTTTGCTGCACTCGTTCACCAGATGAGTTACTGTTTCGTCTTTGTTATGACACAATCTGCATGATGGTGATATTTGCTGCTTCTCAATTTTGACTTTCCTGTAATTTGTTCTCAATGCCTCGTCTTGAGCAGCAACTAATAGACTTTCCGTCTCTCTTTCAAAACTCCTCTGTTTAACCAATGCCAATACCTCTGTCAGTCTTAGATGTTGTCCGTGCATCATCACCTTCCCTTTCCATCCTTCCGGTCTCAATTTTTTTGATTAGCTGTTTTGCTGTCAAGTCCTTTCCTTTCTTCATAGATTATTTGACGGCCCTCGTGACTTCATCCATTTTCCCATCGATATAGCATTCAGTCTCTTCTATTGTAGACAGACCACGTCCACCGTTCTCTCTTGGTACATAAAGTCTATTTACTTCAGAACATCCCGTGCATAGTTAATAACGTCTTTCTGTCCAATGTTTCAAGCTCGAGTTGGTTCCATTCTACTATACCAGCAGTGTACCTCACTGGAGCTACTGCCCATGTGTTATAGCTTTCACTATGTTTCCAGCACTGAGTTTATATTTGAGTACCTTCCTATTAAAATCTACTCGGCCTCAATTTTCTTCTTCATCTCTTGATGTTTCACATGATCTGCTTCTTGTATTCCTAGATATTTCTAACTGCCATCCTCTCCCATAGCTTTGATTTCTTCGCCGTTTGCCATTCTGAAGCTGTTGCTAATGGTTTGCTTACCCCTCTTAAGGGTGATCATGGCACATTTTTCAATCCCAAACTGCATGCCGATGCCTTCACTACACTGTAAAAAATAACTGTAGATTAACAGGTTTTTTACTTGTAACTGTAGATTAACAGGTTTTTTGACTTGTAAAATTACAAGTTTTGGCCGTTTTTCTGTTAATACGGTATTTTTCTTGTGAAATGGCAGGAAAAGCTTTCCTGCCATTTCACAAGAAAAATACAATTTTCCTGCCATTTCACAAGAAAAATACCGTATTAACAGAAAAACGGCCAAAACTTGTAATTTTACAAGTCCAAAAAACCTGTTAATCTACAGTTATTTTTTAAAGTGTAAAGATCCGAACAGTGTTGATGACAGACTCTATTCACTTTCTGACTTGCCAAACAGCTTTAAATCACCTATGTATAACAGATGATTGATCATTGCCTTGCTCCTGAATTCATATCCTAGTCTAGACCTTCCAAGCACCTGTGTTATGGTGTAATTGCCATCACGAATAGCAGAGGAAATGGCTATTTCCTTGATAAATTCCTATCTTGATACCGACTTCTCCATTTCACTTCACCATTGCTTTCAAACTTAGTTCTCCATCTTGTCATGCTTTTGCAAAGGAACCTCCTGATGTTGTCTGTTACTCCCCGTATTTGTAGAGACTCGTTGATCCAGGAGTATGGAACCATGTCATATGCTTTCTTATAGTCGATCCATGCCATTGCCAAGTTTGTTTTCCTTATCTTGCTGTCCGTCATCACCCCTTTGTCGATGCACAGTTGATCTTTTGTCCCTCTGCTTCTTCTTCCACATCCCTTCTATTCCCACTGTGTTATGTCTTGATCGTCCTGAATATTTCTTTTGATATTATTGCAGTTAATAACTTCCAGAGGAGGACGGGCAGGCAGGTCATTGGACGGTAGTTCGATGGTACGTTGCCTTTGGTAGGATCCTTTGGGATTGGGACCGTTCTTCCTTTTGTCATCCATTCGGGTGGGCTTGCGTTCACAACGACCTCTTTCATTTGCAGTCTCAGCCTTTCATGTAGATTTGTGAACCTTTTTACCCAGGAAGCCTGCACACCGTCTGGAACTTATTATTATTATTATTATTATTATTATTATTATTATTATTATCATTTATTTATTAATGTAATTGACAGGAAACGTATTGTTTTCTCTGATATCAGTCTGATCCAAGCTATAGTATTTCAACCACATCGTTATAATCACCAGCTATATACTAAAGTGTTTGATGTAGTCGGTAAAGCATGGGACGTAATACTCTGAGATTGCATATAGCTCTCGTAAACTAGGAGGTAAAAGCTCTTTAGCATAAACTGGCGAGTTGGATCCTCCAAAACCGACAGTCAATATCCATTCCACATAAACTACAGGAAAATAATATGCACTAATTATTTGTATCGTGCAACAACATAACCATTTCGACTACGTCTAAGACCCGATTTACACCAAAGGGCCGGCCCGAGGCGTGCGCGTGCGCGATATGTTGTCTTTTCATACTCTCGATCTCCGACTCCGTTTCGTCGATGATGATCTACAAAAATGCAGTCCGTTCAGGAACAAAATAATACAACTCTTACCAGCATCAGGAAATTAAAAAAGGATACAATTATCGTCTGTTCTGATATCTTTATCAAATTTATAATATGTCGGAGGAGGTTAGTTCAATTGAACTTGATGCTTGCACGCCAGATACTCCGGAAATACTTTGCGCGTTTTGTTTGTTGTTCCGTATACGTAACAGCGTCGCATCGTGCGCAAAATTGGGGGCCCGAGGCCTCCTTTCCATTTACACCAAATTAAGGCCGGCCTCGGGCCAGCCCGAGACTACCTCCAGAGGTAGTCCCAAATTTGGGAGGGCCTTGGGCCGGCTTTGCATTTACACCAAGCTTTAGGCCGGCCGAGGCCGGCCTAAATGCTTGGTGTAAATGGGGTCTATGTGGGAAGTCGCTGTTAGACTTAGTTAATGACATTATAGTATACAGGCCTATGATTAGCAAATAAACCTCCTGAAGAACAGCCTTAGGTTGAAGTGTTCCGTGGGGTAAAAATATTGTTCATGATACCTTAGACCTTATGCTATATGAATATATAGTTTAAAAAAATGAAATGAAATGGTTAATTCTTTTTTGAAGGAGTTTCACATTACTAAGAACTGTCCTAACGTTATTCAAATATTCGGTCGTAAGTCGGACCATAATAGTGTGCAATTGGTTTTGAGGACTTTATAGGCCAACCACAGCTTTTTGCAACAAAAATTGGGTAATAAACAAAGAGTAAAATTATCACTTTTAAGTATACTTTCATACTTTAAATCATAGACAAATGAAGCTGATAAAGTTGTTTACATAAATCACAAGGACACAAGCTTACAGATAGAAATATGATTTGTTTAGTATTATTTCGTGTGTGTGTGTGTTGTTTTGACATATTTCACATCTGATATTTTGTCATCGGCATCATTCACCGTCACCCTGGGTGCTACAATTTCAGCATGATTTGTAAGCGCTTAAAATAAAACACTCGTTAGGGCGCGACTCCCCTTTGCTTGGGTAAATTTGTTAGCAAAAAGTGTATAGTAATAAATGTAATAAATCATTTTGATCATGTATATTTTATACCATAACATGAACGCTTTACTCCAACTCCAGAGTTCCCGTTACAACCCTGGGTTCGACCCAGTTGGCGAGGGACCCCAACAACCTCGAACCTATCGCCAAAACGTGGCTTCGATCGCCTACCCTCACAAGATGATGGAGAGATACACAGCGGACGGGACCGAGTCCTCGTCGGATTTTCGATCCGAAGACGGCAAGGATTATGATTGGGAGGACAGAGGGAGAAGACGGTTAAAGACGTGTCTCATATGTAGTCTCGTCGCCCTGGTATGCATTTTGATAGTGGGCGGCATAGTGGGACTCGTCGTTGGCCTTCTATTGACAAATGGTGGTAAGATGTTTTTCAACATTTCACTTTGTCATTAAAAAATGATGAATTAACTGGACAAGTGTGTAAAATCATAACTACTGGCAACATAAACTTTCGAGACGGAGATGGCAAAGGAAGACATAGAACGAAGACTGAATACCACACATGATGATAGAATGGTGGACGAGAATTACAATAATGTATGTACATGTATGTATGTATGTATCTGTCTATCTATCCATGTCTAACAACTTGAAGACCATTTTTGCGACAACGTGATGTATTTTGAGACAAAAGGTTCTCTAAAACTAGCTATGTTCAGCTGTTTAAGAATAAATTATGTTTCATTGAGGTTATAATCTAACGGTCACTGACATAAGCTGATAAATATTGAAAGAGTTTTAACTACTATATTCAGATATTATCATTTTATTTATTTTTTATTCATATGAATGCGTTCATGCTTTTAATGCATGGTCTATGATGTTCCAGTCGTGTGAATATGTATTCTAATCATTAGTTTATTTCCTTCGCCTTGTAGCTATGTATCCATATTTCCATATTGGTATATATATATATATATATATATGTGAAAGAAATGAGAGAATAATGGTTGCGTAGCTTAAATTTTTACTATTGTAGTCATGATCAACATCTACCGCTTAGCAAATTGCTCTTTCTGGTACAGAGAGACCGTAGACCACAAGCTTTTATATCAAGTCTCACTTTCTTCATTAAATTTCTTGAGATCTTTTCATTCTCCATGTAATTAAAAAGAAGAAGCTGAGGGAACTACAGTAGGTTATCTTTTCTTTCAATTCTGTACCCTTTTCTAATCACTTTAATTCATTCTGAATGTTAAATCTAGTTTTCCTTTGAAATACACACACACACACGCACCCAGCTCTACATGGCTTTACTTCCGAGGACAGGTATTGTTCCTCTATTGTTCCTCGTCCTCGGACAGTCAACGGAATAAAGCACAAATTCATTGTTCGACGTTCGAGGACTATTGTCCGGCTTCCGAGGACCATTGTTGTCATGATTTTTTTTTTGTTCTCTGTCCGAAAATGTCCTCGGACATACTGCTAAACAGACCCACACACACGCATACACACACACACACTCACGCAGGTATACTTGTGTGTCTTTCCCTTTGTTCTCTCTATTGTTCAAATAGCCACACAAGCAGCAAAAAAAGCCACACAAGCCTGACGGAATAAAGGAATCTATTGTGTATGACTGTCCAATTAGTCACACAAGTATACCCCTGTTGGTACACAAAGACACACGAATTTCACGTCCTTCCACATATTATTTATCAGAACGTAAAATATATAGAATAATTGATCACTCATCACCTTTCTTTTGTCAAATAAACTAATAATAAGGTAACAGTTCTTATGTAAGAATTATATGTTTCACAACTTTGAGTTAAAATGAAATATAAAATAAGGAAATAATAATTATAACAAGAGGTGATATTGTAAACATGGGATGAATATTTATTTAGCCAAGTTTCAGAGATACTTATAACTGAAAAAATGATATTAAGACAGTAAGAGGAGGTAATGAATTTTCCGATGTTTAAGATCTTTTACAAGACTATGCGAATTGTTTGGTTTTAGTAAGAGCTATAATAAATCACACATTTGGAATTAAAATGTTGAGAAACAGAATAAGAACTCTTGCAAGAAGTTGAAGAATATTACCAAGAGGCTTGAAGCCCCTTGGTTTCACAATCTAATTCTTTATATACGCATCGATTGAAGTGGATTGACTGACATATAACATGAGAATTACGAAGCATTTCTAACTGAGATTAATCCATGTTCTCTATCATTTTCTAAAGAAGCTGGTGAATAAGTTCATCTTTGATATTATTTTCTTTGTTTTTACTCCAGAGTCTTCGACGAGTCTGACGGAACCGACAATAACCACTGAAACAAGGGGACCAGCCGATAAAGATTCAACCACAATGACTACAGGACCAATCACGGGTTTGTAATCTTTCTCGATCTGGCCCAGTCTAGGGCATCTAGGGGTAGTATTGAGACAATAAAGTGACAAACAAGTCTTTCCAAAATTAGATTAGAACTGTAAAACTCCGGAATTCCTTTGCATATTTTGACTATGACTACCTTAAGTGGCATTAATGATGTCTTTCTTGACATGCTCCAAGGAGAATGTACTCCAAATAACCAATCATTAAATGGAAATCCAATCTTAATGGCAAGTTGCTTTGAAAGAAAGAAGTAGAAGCAGATTGGTGAAAGTTTGAAAGAAATCGGACAAGCAATAAGAAAGTTATGAATTTTTGAAAGTTGTAATTACTGTACATATGGGAATTTCAAATTGGCCGAATAGGTAGTGTCACTTGTGATGTACTTGCGAACAATTCCCCCATTCTCTCCAAAACACAAAATGACTAAAATGTCATTTTTTTTCAAAAATTTATTACTCAGTAGTATCTCTTTCTTTCATGAGGACCTATAACAATATGCTATCTCCGTATATTTTGAGTACTGCCCCGAGGGTAAAAGCGCCTCGAAGAAAACCGCAAATTAATGATATTTTTGTGTACGACAAACGGGAGAATTGTCCACAAAAATGTCGCAATCGACTCACCAAATTGCCAATTTGAGATTCGCATAGATGCAGTGATCTCTTCTTTTCAAACATCCATAACTTTCTTAGTCCTTGTCCGATTTCTTTCAAACTTTCACCATCCTGTTTTTCTTATTTTTCTGCTTTCACACAAGTCATCTTATTAGCAAGGTTGGATTGCCCTTTAATGTTAAATTCAGAAAATATGTGAAAATCAATCGTACTGTTAATCAGTCTTGGCATAACTTTGTAAACGCACTGTATAAAAGCGCAGTGAGAAATTGCAAGTCATTACAAGCTATATGAAGCGAAATGATTTTGGGGTGATAAGTCAATTGAAAATCTATCAGTTTTTCTGGCAGGTCTTCTAATGGTGTGAATTGTCTCTTCTTATAGAGATGCAAGAGAATACGACCATGGCTGTGGCGAATTTACAAGTGACATTCAATGATCGGGAATTCGCAGAAGACCTAAGGGACAACACATCTGTGATGTACATGGAGGCTGTGAATGAATTCTCAGGAGCTGTAAGTTTCATTTGTCTGCCGGTATCATCACTATCCACTCATATATTATGATATAGTTTGGGTTTCACCTCTTTGTTTGAATCCTTTATGTTGCGATATAAAAATATTAAGACCTAAGGTAATTGTTCAGAGATCCATGGCTTAGGCCCATACATATTTCCCGACAATAATAGTGTCGGGCCCGGGTGTCGGGGCCCGTTCGAGAATGTCCGCGCCGCATGTAGGTGGCTACAGCCCATGAGGGCCTTGTGACAACTTTTCTGACATGTCTGAGGGTTCACCATACCAACACTATCGGTCTCGATGGCTGTCAGTCTACTGGGATGTCCCGCACGTGTGTAAATTCGGGATCCCGTCATGACATCTTGGGTCTGCGAGTTAATATCATTAATTTTATTTGGCAAGGGAGGGGAAGGGGTGTATACTTTAGGGGGACAAATAAATATGCTGGCACAGCATACTGTCTCCTTACCGCGACCTAGTTACTCGGAGTCCCGCACATAATCGGGTTCAAGCCCTAGAATCCCATCACCTTGAGTAATTAGGAGCTTTGAGATTCTTCCAAATATCTTGCTTAAATGGCGAAATTTTTTCCCGTACCAACCACTTGGAGAAGGGCTTATTTCATGGAAGACAAATTTTAGCTTTACATTTTAATTTTTATGCCATTTTTATGATCATTATAATGATAATTAGATTATCAATAAAACTACTGAGTGTGATTATTGACTAAAAAGAATTCCAGTCGTTTCAGATTGGTGATGTCAGAAATATGACATACGTAATGTGAAATACAAATATAGGGTCCAGATGTTTAAACAGCCTAAAAGATTATTTGCATTTCCTTCACTCAGATTGATGCCCAGTACGCCAACGATCCTAACTATGCTGGTGTAGAGATCTTAGAAATCAGGTAAGTTAAAGAAAAGAGCATTAATTGATATCTAGGCCAACATATCCCTCTATAATTTTTACCTACAAATCATGATCAAACGTACCACATCCGATTTTGCATGACGATTGAAATTTCAATAGCGATAATAACAATAGTCAGTAGTCTGTAATCAATGTGAAATATAATAATCGTTGGTCATAATTATTTTAGTTATTTAATCATTTCTTACCCGGGATTTGGTGAGGGATATCCCAGTCACACTGCCAAGCCAACTAAAAACCCACAGGTAACCGACTGTCTTGGCCATCGGGAGTGTTGTGATTTATTGTTTGCTCTGTTATCGGTGTGATGTCGGTCTATTCGATGTGACTGTGGTATTGCCGTGCTGTGAATCTGTATTGTGTATGAGTTCGTTTACTGGGTGCACTCTAAAACATGTTATGTAAACTTTTAACATATTGGGTAAAAGAGGGAACATGTTTCTTGGGTAAAATTTTTACCCAACATTGAGTCATTTTTCTGTGAATCCGTATTGTGTATGAGTTAGTATACTGGGTGCACTCTAAAACATTACCTAATTTGGGGTAAAAAGTACCCATCATTGGATAAATGTTTACCCAATATAATGATGGGTACTTTATACCATGTATTGGGTACGATTTTACCCAACAAACATGCTTGTTCCATTTTTACCCAATATTGGGTAAAATTTTACCCAGCACTTTTGGAGTGTGTTCTGTTCATTCATGTGCTTTGTCAAGTGCATAATGATCACCAGTATTGTTACCTCTATGAAAAAGACAATGCTTCTATTCAACATTATTAAACTGCTATGAGCCTCCTGTGAGAGACCGTAATAGGGTTTTTTTAATTTCTCTATCCATTCACAGCAGCTTATTCATGTTACTCATACACTATGTTTATGATGATTACTTGCTGATTTGTGTTTTTATTATTACTGATTTGTATTTACATTATTATTGATTTGTATGTTGACTGCTGAACAGAATTGAAATAAACTAAATCTAAATCTAATCTAAAAAATCTAAATCTTAAGGAAAAGAGTTTTTTGTAAAGGGCTTGAACTACTGAGCACAAAAGGAGATGTATGGCACCACTGGCGCACTGGCGCTTGCCCCCAAATGAAATTCAACCATGGTTTATTTTCAATTCCATACAAGTGATATATAGATATTCGTGATATCACATGATTTTCAATAAAATGTGTATTTCTCCCTTTCTGTTACAAACTAACACATTCCCAAATAGCCATGTAGAGAAGATTGCGCCCCAAATGTTTTGATTCATTACGCCACTGTATGGCACATTTCAATGTCTTAATGGGCGGATCAGAATCTCACAGGGTTGTTCCATTCGTTTAGAATAAAATAAAGAAAAATCTGATATCTGATAAGTATGTGTACTTAACATCTTCAGTATCATAATTATATGGTGGGTTACATCTCTCTGGTCATTCGCTAATAATAGTGTTAAACATAGGTCACATTTGACCGATAACGATAACGAGATTTTCAATTAAAGGTACACCCTACGTGTGAGTACATAGTAGGGTGTGTACGTGTGAGTATGCCCGTGTCTGTTAATAATAGGGCAGCTCTAGGGTGTATATCTTAATTTAATGAAAAATCTTGTTATCGTTATAATTATCGGACAAATGTGACCCACGCTTTAGGTTCAGAATTAGTTTTGGCTTTAGGCTAGGCTTAGTGATAGTGTTTAGGTAACGTTTAGGTTAGGTATAGCCCTGACTCCTTCTCTCCGCATACCCCAGTCACACCGATCAGACCAACACGAGACCGACAACAGATCGAACATTAAAAAATTAGGGCCTACATTACCCCGAATGACCAAGAATCAGTTGGTTTGGTATGGCGGTGTGAATGAGGTATAAGGAAATGTAATTTCACACAAAAATTGACTTGAATTTATGGATGCATCTGTCAATTATAACAGAAATTCTACTTCCCTTGGTTAGCAATAAACAGGACGTTATACATAACAATGAGGTGTATATACATAACAACGTGAACCGCATATCAGAAGGAAATACAAACAAGGCTTAAAAGAAATTACGAACCAAAGTTTGTAATGAAAAGCAAAGTAACACAAGAAAAGGAAATTCGTATCTCCTGACGTCCTCCAATAACGAGAGAAGAAAAAGAACATTCATGTATTTTATGTTTGATTCAGAACCCCCTCACCCTCGCACTCTATCCTCTCATTGAACTGTGTTATAGATGTATAAATTCCTGATTATATTGAAATGCTTTGAACTAAAATAAAGGCGCATGACAAGACCAATGTGGTGTTAGGTTTCCTTATGCTAGTGTATCGTAGCAGGCGAATTTGATATTATTTTATGCATCCTTTTGTACTCTGTTTTATTCTGTCCTTTTCAAGGGAAGGGAGTTGGATCATTGTGTTCAGGGTCATTTTCCTGATTGTTGTGACAGAGCCTGAAGATATCGAAGATTTGGTGAATGTACTAGAGCAAGTCGTGGACATCGTTTCAGAAGCATTGAGTACCATATCAAATGATGCTACACCTGTCACAAGGACATCAGGTAAGAAACCTGTGTTTGCTGGAAGAATGATTTTAATTGAAATAAGTAAATCTTGACATGGGAAGTACACAGAAAAGTAGAAGTCAATCACCCCCTAATCAGGGGAAGGGGTGTAATTTCCTTTTGCTGACCAAGATTATAGGTCCTATGTTGATAGACATTATGAATATATTCGCTATTACTCGTTCAGATGATGAGATTTTCTATATTAGCCATGCATAATTTACATGCATAACAATCTTTCAGGTTACTGCGAGAATGAACCATGTGTCAACGGAGCTGAGTGTACTGATGCCGAAGACTTTTCCAACTTCACTTGCACTTGTAACCCAGGATACACAGGCAGATCGTGTGAAACTAGTAAGTTGTACTCGACTGTGTGATGTGTTTCACTCTTTCATACGTTTTTTGTTTTGTTTTGTTTATTTTTTTTTCTCTATGTCATGATAAGACTCAAGAACAAACAAACAAACAAAAAACGTGGCGTCCACAAATACGTTTGCAAATGAGGCAACCGTAGCACCTTTGACTAATCGAATCATTGTTAGATATAGTGTGCAGTATATTTCCTTTTTTCTACAAAATTCTACTGGACTTGATCTTATAGTCTTAACCGAGAGATCTGGTTAAAGAAAATAAAAGTCAAGATTATATTGTTTTGGGGCTATGATTCAATTCAGTCTAATAGACATTGGAAGAAAAAAAAAGTATTTAAGAATTTCATTTTTTTTAAATTCTCCCCAGGTCGTAAACAATATTTGTCATTTGTTCAGTACCTATATACATTCGTTTGCCTTATGGAACGTTATAAAAAAAAACTTCCGAAAACTGAAAAAGCACAGTTATCTTTTTTGTCATTAGTCAATATTTATTTCTCGAAATTTCCCATTTTTATTCACGTATATGTTAAGATGGAGCCATGAAAAACTGAAAAACTTTCAATTTTTCTTATGTTTTATACTAACTTGAAAAACGGGAATTATATATAATTCTCCGGTATAATTTCCCCTATTTGAAAAGCAATGGGCATTGTGCCTGCTCTACTTCTCTTTGAAATTTATTCCCTCATTATGTAAACTGTTCAGTTCCCACGGCAACATTTCATTTTCTTTGCTCAACAATATTTGACAGATATCGATGATTGCGAAGGAGTGTCTTGTGCGAACGCTGGGACATGTCAGGACGGGATCAATCAGTTTACTTGTGATTGTCTGTCTGGATATGAAGGAAACCTCTGTGAATCAGGTAGGCCCAATTCTTTGTAATTGGCAGTTGAACTCAATAATAAGCAATGTTGAATTTTCCATCAACACACACTTACACGCACATTTTAAATAAAATTAACTTTAAAATGCACGTATATGCTATGTAACTCAATAATTAGCCGTGTTGAATTTTCCATCAACAGAGTGAGAGAAAAACAAAGTCTCTGACTGTGACGTTGATAACATTACTATACACAGATTCTTTATGAAAGAATTATACAGTGCATATCACAAAAAGGTAATCCAACTTTCAGGCATTATTCTTCAAAAGCACCAGAATTTCAAAAAATTAAAGCTAGCATGTAAAGAAAGTGCAACTTTTCTTCTTTTCATTGATACCAAATTCATATGTCAGATCACATTCATTGATGAGAGAATTGTTCTTGAATAAGACAATGCAAAAATGCACTTTGTCCAACTTTGTGGGAGTGGCCTGGTTATCAGACACTTTGTTACCATTCACGTTCCTTTGGAAGACATGTACCTTCATATGCTCAGTGAAGACGTGGTACCGCAACTGGAGGAACACTTTGAGCGACAGGCTCATGGAACATTCACAAGACTCTGGTGGGTTCAGGATGGTGCACCAGCTCATCGTCTTGCCGCGGTCCGCAATCGTCTGAGAGAACTCTTTTGAGAAAGAGTTGTTGCCCTCAACTATGACACTGAATGGCCACCGAGATCACCAGACCTCACACCTTGTGATTATTTTCTCTGGGGCTACTTAAACCTGCAGTCGTGCAGGCTGGTCTGTTTATTTGATCACTTTCATTGACAGATCTCATCCATTTCAGTTAGACATTCAATGTTCCTTCATGATAACACTCAAACTTGGAAAAAGTGCAACTTGTCATTGTTGTCTTTAAAGTTAATGTGCTCAGTCATGCATGACATATTTTCTCAACACAATTAGGTACACATGGAAAGAAGAAGAGTTCTCCTTTCCGCACAACCAACATTGCGCTCTCCATAGTTGACAATTATGAAATAGTAGCCCTTTAAAGTTCGATTACCTTTTTTTTGGGGATACGCACTGTATATTATATATAAATATATGCTTTACTGAAGTATGTTTTCATTTCAAAAGATATTGACGAGTGCCTGAATGATCCATGTAGAAACCAAGGAGCCTGCGTCAATAATAACGGCTCCTTCTCTTGTAACTGTAATGCGGGTTACCAAGGTCGTCTGTGCGACACAGGTAAGTTTTTCCGTCGTGTTAATCATTACAAATGTCGAAATTGGAAGGTATATTACATAAATTCAACAAAGGATTTAAAATGTATTTTGTCTAATTTTCTCATTTGGTATGTAGAGACTTAACACAGAAGAAAAATCATACACATAGTAAAACTCCGCCTTATCACATACCACTTTTTCTGAAAGAAATAGACTGTCATTTCATTGAAAATTAAATCGCAAGTTTGCTCTTTTCTAATAGTTTACGGCTTAGCAACTACAGCTCTTGTAGGTAGATAATCCTCGATTGCCAAGCATTACTTTCTGGTGCCTTCAGGCGACTGCGGAAGACGCACATCATCCAATTGGCTCTCTGGTACATAAAGATGATAATTCATATTATTTATAAACACACTCATATCACCCCTAATCTGAGATCACTTCGTTGGTAGCAAGTCAGATATGACATTATTTTTAAAATGTTACTTCTTGTTTTGTACAGCGTCAAGGGTTCTGCTCCTCATAATAATGAAAGCTTAGTTCACAAATACACTCCTGTCAGACCTTTACGCTCATTCAGCTCTGGTTCTCTTGTTGTTCCAAAATGTGCAATAATAGAAGGAACGAGCTTTTGGCCACGCCGGTTCTGCTTTATAGAATAACCTACCTATAGCCATTGAAAATTGCCTTCATCGTATTAAAAGCTATCTAAAACTTTCATGTTTAATGCTACCCTATGATTATAATATTCTTCTCTTATTTGTACTTTCAACCCTCTGTATTTCTTTATCCTACTCTGCCCCCAGAGCACTCTACAGAATAGATTTGACGCATTATGAATTATATGAATTATGAAATAAAGATAAATGCATTTTTTATGTAATGTCAGAGGATGCAAGTCTTATGCTCCTCCGACATTACATTGTCTATCCATCCATTAAGGTTGCTTGTCAGGACCCGTTCGTCTCTTTGCTGGCAATGACAATTATTTTGTCACTGATTTCTTATGATACATATCCTCCCAAAATCATCGTCTGAATTTGATGTGTTTTTGTAATCTCTTTTTTCTAGCATTTTCATTGATCACTCATATTTGGCCCCTTTTAAAAATAATTATATCATTTTGTTAAACTTGAGGAATGCCAAGAGTAACTTTTTTCTTTTATCTGGTGAAAAATACATGTAGATGTGGATGAATGCGCAACTGATCCCTGCCTAAACGGAGGAACCTGTCAAAATGAGGAAGGCTCATACACATGCGGTTGCATAGATGGATGGAAAGGCCAGAATTGTGAAACAGGTGAGATCCATTCAAATTTTCTTATCTAATGGTCATGAAGGTACGACAGAACTGAATGCAATTTACCTAAAGCGGCTACAAGTGGTGTAGAGCCGTATTTTCCCTATTTTACCTAGCATTTATTTTTACCTCACAATGAATCACATGGTGTTATTCAATCTGCAATATCTTGGACATATCTTCGAGTATAATACATTTTCACCATGTTGCTGCACAATAGACCTGTTTACTAAGTGATTCAAATTTATGGATGTTTCTTTCCTGGGGACCTAGTAACGAGGTATTCCATTAACCTGTTATTAATGAATGAACTACAATACTTGGAATCCAGTTTGCATACATTACTTGTTGCTATGTCTGACAAGCCTCTGGCAAGCTTTCAGGTTGTCAAGAACAACCTTTGTTTCAAAAGTATGCATAAAATTTTAATCACTTAGTAAACAGGTCTATTGGCTCGTACTGACACCAACTCATTCATGATTTGTATTGTAACCTTGATCTTATTTATTCTACTTGTGTATGTGTGAGAGAGGGAGAGAGATCGTGTTATATGGTTAAAGTAGAACGTTAATGATTTTAAATATTGGCTTAATACTTATTATTGCATATATGGCATAAATTAAACAAGGTTATCCAAATTCAACGCTTGGAAACATTTGAAGTAATGATTATTATCAATTATAAAACGGTAAAATACAGCCCCCGATATAGCAGCTGAAGAGCTCCTCGAACGCTGCTGAGACACACCCTGGACCAGTCCTGTCTAAGCAGACGATGTCCCATAACATCTTACACATTTTTCAGAGCCTATTTTGTCATCTCCTCTTCACTTATTTCTCTTCCTTCACTAGCGTCAGTCTTAATGTTAGTCTGTTGCCTCACTCTTAACTTCGTGTATGGTATTATTTTGATGAAAAATGCAGCGTTAAAAAAATAAAGGAATCAGTCACTTGTAAACAAAATAAGACGCCATTGTATTTTCAGCTGCTTGCACCGGGGCATGTTCGGCGTTTCAAGAGGGAACGAATACCATCCTGCTATTATTCGGAGGGCTTTTCAATTTGAAAGTGGGGTTTATTTCATTGATCATTGACCCTTCTCCTATGTATTTACAATCAAACGGTTTTAGCTATCAGAATCAGTTTCACTTTCCCTTTATAATGGTGTGAAATAAGGTCATGTTTAAATACACCAAACTCTTTATAATTTGATAAATATTTGCATTGCAATTACGTTCATTCATTATAGGACGTCTCCTGCTTAAGCAGGATCGATCCCGAGTGTGACGACATCAAAACATCGCTATATTTCTGGCGAATCCTCGGATATTCCAGATGCTGAGAAGAGCTTTTATTTGTGTTGTTTTTATAATCACCAGATACGCAGTTGACATAAAACATATACGATTGCCATCTGTAAGCTTCCCAGTTTCTAGTGATACATTAATTGCCATATTTGTGATTTTCTTTGAATATCTACTTTAGCATAATGTTTTAGTCCAGCAATTAAGTTGGGAATTAAGTTGGGAATTGAGTTTGTGTAGGTAATTAACAGCGAAGCAATTGTCGCCGGAACGTTTGTCGTACAACCATTATAATTTTGTACAGAGTCTTGAATATTATGTATTATTCTGAATATTAAGTACACGTAACCGAAACAAATATTCATTTGGGAAACAAAGGAATACATTTTATAAATATGTTTTCTTTTGAATGAATAGATATCAATGAGTGTGAAACAACCCCATGTCAGAATTCAGGAACCTGCATCAATAACGACGGATCATTCACATGTGACTGTAGGTTTACCGGATACGAGGGCCCCATCTGCGAAAACGGTATGGATTGAAAGCAATTATATGAATACTTTAAAATAATTTAAAATCTACGAAAGACTCCTAGACTTCTACCCCAGAAGATTACCCCAAATAACTACTTTTAACGTACCTCCTGTTGGGGGATTTAATTAAAAAGGGGGATAGTCGTTTTATAAAGATTTTTATTTGTCTAGGGGTCATCATGGTCATTGTTTCAGAGGAGTAAATAATCGGAAGTATTTTCTTTTTATTTGGGAATTCTGAAACCCTTTTACAGAATGATTACAAAATAACGTGTATTTGGGGTGGTATTATACTTTCTATATCCTACACGATTTCAAAATAATATCTCATGTAACATATTACATAAACTTTGTATTTTGCATCGTAATTTTTTGGAGGCCATGCAAACCTTATTTCATGTTTGTATATCCAGGTCAGTGCTTTTCAGTCTGTACTATTAAGAACCAAAACATATAAAACATATTTTTTAAGAATGTCCCTCCAAACTATCTGGGACGTAAAACTTAAACAAAAACAAACTCCTGGAGTAACGATCCTTTTAATTAATTCGACTAATACCTAGTTTTGGCGTTTTCCCCCAAATGATCTTACCCCAAATGATCTTACCAAATGCACTAGAAAAAACACAGAGAAGTACGTTGTGAATTATTTATTGGTTGAAATTTTCCAATATACTACTTCTCTAGCATTTTCAGATAGGACTATGCCCAATTCAAGAACTTCCTTTTCTTTATTAAAAAAAAAATATTGTAGTACCTTTGCTGCAGTGGTTATTATTATGATGGTCTAAATACGAGGATTCTTCTTTCAACACAGGATCGTCCATTAACAATGCGTTTAATCTTGAAAAAGAATTTCATTATCACAATTTAAAAGAATAAATCTATTTATCTCTACAAAAAACTGAATTCATTATTGTTTTCATAAATTCGTTGATTCTGTCAACAGATGCAAATGAATGCACATCGAATAACCCATGCATGAATGGAGCAACCTGCAATAACTTAAATGGAACCTATGCATGCAATTGTGCAGGAGGATATGAGGGAAGTGACTGCGATGAAGGTACATATTATATTCTCTATCTCCTATATATATTCCTTAAGATGTAAACATACGATGAATCGCGAAATACTTACGAAATATTAGTTCTTTATCATCTGTAAATAAATTAAAATAAAATAAACATCATTAGTCATTTGCAGATTGAGATGATGAAATTACTAGGAAAACCTAACGACTTTTTTATGTAACCTGACAAAGGTTATTGATATAATAAAACTGAACTGAACTGAACTGATATGTTTTCAAGACTCGTTCCAAATCATCAGCGAAAATGCTCAGAGAAATATATCCTTTATTTGAAACACTGAAGAAAACATAAGTTTATAAATATGAAAATACTTATTGTGATCATAGCAGATATTCTTTTTCTGCTTTCTTGAACGGGTGTACATTAATCTATCTTGTGTTAATAGTCCTTCTTGTGTATCAGATATATTTTCATGCATATTCTTTTCACATTGGTTCAATAATAGATGTGGACGAGTGCTCAACAGCTGATCCTTGCCAAAACGGTGCAACCTGTCAGAATGAGGAAGGCTCATATACATGTCAATGCACAGTTGGTTGGGAGGGCCAGAATTGCGAAACAGGTAAGTTTTGCTTTACTTTGATGTCAAATCTTGGTGGAAGCTTTCCAGAAGATACTTTACACCTGGGCTGTTAGAGTTACAGAACAATTCCCAAGATTGATTGCTTTTGTAGTGCTTTTTCATTTTGTGTGCAATTGTCCTTATTCATTTATATAAATTCTCTTTGACTTGTACAGCATATATCCCAGCAAAAGTTTATGCCTTAGGCAACGACCTTCATATACAGTTGTAATTTTTATGTCATCTTATTATGTTTTTAATATGTAAGGCTATTTCAATAGCACATTTGTCCTATTCAATTTCGAAATGATAATATTTTAGGCAGTAACATATATTTCAACATTCAGTTATCAATTATTGTTTTATGTTTAATTGAAAAAATTATAAAGACGGGTTCACCCCAAAACACCCAAAATCAAAGGTAACATAAAACGAGAATTCTCTTTTTTTCTGAAGATACGGACGAATGTCTAGATAATCCTTGTGAAAACCAAGGAACCTGCATCAACAACGAGGGATCATACACCTGCAACTGTACTTCGTTTTACCAAGGCCCCTTATGCAACATAGGTACGTTATGTTTATGAGTACAGATCAGTAGAAAACAGATGTTTAAACATTAAAAAAGGTTTTCACCTACTTCATAAGCATGTACAATACCTTTTCTGGAGGCAACTATCACATATACACATAACAGATAGCAGGAAGTATACCTTTCTCTGTTTTCTTGAAAGGGTGAATATTAATCTATCTTGTGTTAGTCCTTCTTGTGTATCAAATATATTTTCATGCATATTCTTTTCACATTGGTTCAATAATAGATGTAGACGAGTGCTCAACAGCTGATCCTTGCCAAAACGGTGCAAGCTGTCAGAATGAGGAAGGCTCATATACATGTCAGTGCATAGTTGGATGGAAGGGCATGGACTGCGAAACCGGCAAGCTCCTTTTTTTCTTTTCTTACGAATTTGAAGAAGCGTTTTGAAAAAAAGGACTATTATGCACCTGGGCTAAGCAGAGAGCAAAGAAGAGTGAATATTTTTTTGTAGAAAGGCCGTCTGCATTTTGATTTTTGTTTTCTTCCTCACGCTTTTGTCATTGTGTTAGTATTGAAGTTAGTTTGAACCGTTGATTGTATGAAAAATGTGTAAAACTTGCCAAACATATAGCCCAGAACAAAAGATTTCCTTTTAAAAAATAACTTTTTACCACGATACAATAATTTTAAGTTTTGTATGTATGTTTGCTTTTAAACTGTAATATTATATATATATATATTTCATGAGTGCAGATGGTACAGGTTGCTGATATCATAAATGATCCAGAAACACGCTACGTGCCGATGAGGAATTTATGCATGGATTTCTACTGAATAACTATTACGATTTTCTCTCAGAAATACTATCATTAAATCCAACTTAATTTTGTTTTCCACTAAATGATGAAATTGACATTAAATGTTAAATATCCCTTTTCTGAAGATGCTGACGAGTGTCTGGATAATCCTTGTGAAAACGAAGGGAACTGCATCAACAACGAGGGATCATATACCTGCGATTGCACTGCGTTTTACCAAGGCTCATTGTGCAACATAGGCAAGTCCTGTTTATGAGTACAGATCGTTATTTCGTGGTGTAGGTAGAACAAATAGGGTTAAAAATATATAGGAAAATACAACGATAGCAGATTCAATTTCTTTCTCTGTTCACGTAACGGGTGTAGATTGGTCCATGTTGCTTTAGTCCTTCTTGTTAGCTGTGTAGTTTTTAATGCATATCCTTTTCACATTGGTTCAATAATAGATGTGGACGAGTGCTCAACAGCTGATCCTTGCCAGAACGGGGCACCCTGTGAGAATGAGGAAGGCTCATATACATGTCAATGCACAGATGGATGGGAAGGTCCGAATTGCGAAACAGGTAAGCTTTTTATGCTCTGAAAATCTAGCTTTAAAAAGGTTTATTTACACCCGAGCTGTAAAACTTTCCAAACAGACCCTCTGCTTTTCTTCACTTTAATGTTTCTTTTTCTTCTTCCTCACCCTTTTGCCGTTGTGGTTGCATTCAGGTTGGTTTGATCAGTTTATTTGTATGAAATTTTGTTAGACTTGCCGTGTAGTTCCATGCCCAAAGTAAAGCCGTGCACGAAAGCCCTGCACTTTCTGCCGCGAAATTTACCGTGATACAATAATTGCAAGCTTTATAATTGTATGTTTGCCTTTGAATTAGAAGATAATTATTTCATTAGAATAGTTGGTATGGTAAATGTTGTTGATATTTTTACAAAATTAGGAACAGTATAAATTCCAAGTATGGATTATCTGGGGGATGTTAATGACTACAAAGTATACTTTATCGTATATAAATATGTAAAATTGTTACTCTCGGCTACTGTCGATTGAAATGATTATCTAGATGTATTTTCCATAAACCACTGAAGTACCATTTATTGTCTCATCTCCTTTTTTTTAAAGATACGAATGAGTGTCAGAATAATCCTTGTGAAAACCAAGGAACCTGCATCAATAACGAGGGTTCTTACTCCTGCAATTGTACTGAGGGTTATCAAGGATTTACATGTAACATTGGTAAGGCCTTATCATTTTTTTTTAAAATTTACTAATGGTTTATTAATGTAATCAAGAACATGTTGTGTATATATCCATCATTTCCATGAAAAGCAGTAGAAGGTGGATTATTCATGTTTATCTGTTTACATTGGCATAATAAATAACATTTTAAAAAGATGAGTATATGTTAAAAAAAGCAAAAAACATTCAGTAAGTTCAACATTTCTCGGTGTTTAACAAAGCAATTACGAGGATACAAATCAGAAATGAATCATATCTAGTGCCTATACATGCGAGAAATGAAAGATCATATATCCTTCCGAGTGAACGTTATCGCTTACATAATTTATAAGTCATTTTAGAATAGGTATACCGTGTATCTTCTCTTGCAAACACGTGACAACATGTCTTACACCGACAGGTGGAAAGAAAGAGGAAAACCTGTACGTTTACATGGTCGCATTCTCATAAAAACTATCACGATGTATTTGATTTTGGAGCGATTGTATAGCAGTTATGTCTTGATTTGGTTCGTTGGTGATTGGCTTCATTCGATCTTACAATTCTCTTAAGATATATATATGAATGATGTATTATTGGAAAGTAGAGGTTTGTGCTTAACAACTGATAAATAGAGGACCTTTCCGAAATACAAATAACTTATAAACATTTCCTAAAAGGATGTTAGTTTTATTCATGATAGTTATCGTAATTTTAAACTTAAACAGATATAGACGAATGCAGCACTGACAATCCCTGCATGAATGGAGCTACTTGTATAAACCGAAATGGAACCCATCACTGTGCCTGTATAGAGGGATACGAAGGAGTTAACTGTGACAGTGGTAATTATGAATATTTCATTATTATCATTATGTACGATGGCAAAAGTAATTTAACAGTTTCAGTAGTATTTACCCATCTTCAATTAACAATTTTAAAAAAAACCAGGTAGTGCTCTATGTCCTCATAGAAAACAGGAATATGTACATCTAACTGATAAACATTAACGAATTGTGTCAAATTCAAAGTTTTATTAATAAAACTATTAATATTTTACACGTTTATTTATGTCAAGTGACAAACAGCTTAAATCTGGCGCAACTGCTAGTTACAACTACAATTAAAAAGAATGTAGTGCCACCAATGACTGCATTTTTAGCTCACCTGAGCCTAAGGCTCGAGTGAGCTATTGCGATGGAAATTTGTCCGTCGTCCGTCGTGCGTCGTGCGTCGTCCGTCGTCCGTCGTCCGTCGTCCGTTAACTTTTTACATTTTCATCTTCTTCTCCAAAACCCATGATCGGAATTCAACCAAACTTGGTAGGAATCATCCTTAGGGGTAGGGGACCCAAAGCTGCTAAAATGGTAGATGTGGCCCCCAGTGGGGCCCAGGGGGAGGGCCCCAATTGTAAAAGCTATGTAAATTTCAAACATCTTCTTCTCCAGAACCAGGCATAGCTCAGACTTGGTATTGTTTATGGAGATACCTCTCTAGATGAAGAATGAATGTTGTTCATGAAATTTCTCTGAGTGGCCCTATAGGGGCCCTGTGGGGGTAACATACCGGAGGGGGGGGGGGGGCGCTGCCAGCCAAAATGTACATTCTGATCTTCTTCTCCAAAACACATAATCGGAATTCAACCAAACTTGGTAGGAATCATCCTTAGGGGTATGGGACCCAAAGTTGCTAAAATGGTACATGTGGCCCCCAGGGGGGCCCAGGGGGAGGGCCCCCAAGTGTAAAAGCTATGTAAATTTCAAACATCTTCTTCTCCAGAACCAGGAATAGCTCAGACTTGGTATTGTGTATGAAAGTTGTTCATGAATTCATGAGGGGGTCTGTGGGGGTAACATACTGGGGGGGGGGGGGGGCAAGTTGTCCGCCATCCATAAACTTTTTACATTTTCAGCTTCTTCTCCAAAACCCATGATTGGAATTTAACCGAACTTGGTAGGAAGCTCAGACTTGGTATTGTGTATAGAGATACCTCTATAGATGAAGAATTAAAGTTGGTGGTGCTAGAGAGAACATGCACCAGATGTGAATTGATCCACCTCAGGTGAGCGTCGTGCCCCCTGGGGCTCTTGTTTATTTACTTCAACCTCCTTTGAAAAACTACAAGAAGAGTTTGAAGGAGAAATTTTGCTGTTTGGTCCCACATTGCTCCAGATAGGAAAAAAAGAAGAAAACATTATTTACAAAAAGAACAAAGAGAAATATGACATATGTATGTATATATTGTTAACCAGACAGTTTTTCCAGGTTTAACGAATTCGTTCGTGTGGTAATGGTATACACAAAGATGATCCAGATTTTGTAACGAACCTATACTTTGACATTTATACCTGTATATTTGGAGATGCTTAAATACATGTACCTGTATCATGCAATTTAACTTTCACATTTCTTGTTAACTTATTTCATATACAATGCTAAACTTATAATAATAATTTACTGAGTTGCTTTTGTTCCACAATGAGTAAGTATAATATTTCATTCAAAGGAACAAATATAAAAAAAGACCAAAAATAATGTTTGGCGTTTATTCATAAGATTGATAAAATATAAACAAACAACAAAGACAAACCCTTATTCCAATCGCCCTTATCATTGTTCTGACTGTTCTTCTCTCTCTCTCTCTCTCTCTCTTTGTTCAATTTGATAGACATTTACAATTGTGAAGGGGTGACCTGCCAAAACGGAGGGACATGTGTTGATCTCATCGGTGACTTCAACTGCACGTGTATGCCAGGGTTCACAAGAAGGCATTGTGAGGAAGGTAAAATGCCGAAAATACCATGAAGGACTTTTAAGGATTTAACTAAGTCGTTCGTATGTTGATGATAGACACATTTCTTTGCTTAATAAAGAGGATCTAGATATTGTAACAACCCTATACCCCGACACTTTTGCCTGTATGTTTGGAGATGCTTCTATACTTCCATAAATGTTGCACACGAGTAGTCTGTATAAAGTAAAATTGTATTCTTACCTGATTTCTATGAAAGTAAGTATACGATATGCTTCTAGTCGTAGATAAGGAACCTTAAAAACCAAGCAAACATGGAAACTGAAGAGCGGTTATAGATGAACTATATTTTCATATTTCTTAAGTATACTTTTTCATATCTAATTCTGAAGTTGACAATAATCTATTAATAAGTTTGATAAAATGAAAACAAACAAAAAAGAAACCCTTATCCCAGTCTGCCATTATATTTCTTTTTGTTTGTTGAATGCATTTGATAGACATCAACGAATGCGAAGGAGAAACCTGCCAAAATGAAGGGGTATGCCACGATCTAATTGGCGATTTCACCTGCACTTGCATGCCAGGTTACACAGGAATACATTGTGAGCTAGGTATGATAATACACTTAAGTTGTCACTAGCATAATGACACTAGATATTAACTTTCTTTTGGTTTGAGTTAATGTCCTACGTGCATGTTTATGCCGAATTTAAATACATTTCCATGGTTTGTGAAAAGATTTAGACCTTGATATACAAAAAAAAGTAGTATGTTAACTTTGTATATATATTGGGCTGAACAGTCGCCATAATTATAATTCATTTCAAAAATTATACAGGGGCGGATCTAGGATTTATTAGAGGGGGAGACAAAATTCAGATGTTTCTTACATGCATAAAAGCTGAGGGATTCATATGGCTCTAGGTCGAACATATGCAAAGGGGGAACATATGGGGTTGCGTACTAAATGTTTGCTACTTGGATTTGAAAAGGGACACCACCCCATGTGCCCCCTAAATCCACCAGTGATTTTATAGTCGCTACAATTTTCTCTCCCCTCAAGCGTTTCTTAATATTTATCAGTATATCTTTCTTTGGTATGCCTCGTTAACAGAAGCCATAACCTGTGAGCATGTTACTTGCATGAATGAAGCGACATGCGTCGACCTCGACGATGCGTTCAGTTGTACGTGTCGTCCTGGTTTCACCGGAATTCACTGTGAAACTGGTAAGACATATATTTACGATATCTGTAGTTTTAGAAGACGCCAAACTAAAGGTCACATGATATTGGAATTTTTAAATTTACTTTTAAAGGAGAATTAACCCCTGATTACAAATTTATGTAATATATTCCTACTTATTGGCCTAAATCATTTTCTAATAACATATCAGAAAAGGGTATAAATAAAGATATTCCAACACCCGGTATCGTCTCCTACTCATTTACATGGGGGCTGTCATTTTCTTGCTGATTGGAGTTGTACATGAACCATTGAGAAATGTTCCAGTCAGGAAGATATTTTGAATCCAAGACCTAAATTGATTTTCTTCATTACCCAAAATCCCATCTGTGACGAAAAATATAAAGTGGGTGTTTACATGTATTATAAAAATTAAATCTTTATAATGATACTTTTAAATTGTCTGGTTTTGCTTAACAAAAATCTATTTTCTTGGGTTTGCCAAACAGAACAGAACATAATATATGCAGCATGCATTCTGACTTTTCAAGTCCCATTATCCGAAAGCAGGTGAATGCATAGTTTGCCGCTATAGATGCTCAGGGAAGAAGCATCCATAAAATTTGAATTAATTTGCTCCGTCCCATACGTCCAGTATCGAGAAAATAGATTTCTATTAAAGACCTCAGCCTGACCCAAAACAACCATATATTGACGTAAAACTTAGTAAACAAAGAATATAATTACCCTGGGTATTCATAAATTTTCGTCTCCGTTTATCCATAAAAAATAAAAAAGAGAATTTCTTTTGGTCCGCCCCCTCCCTATGGCGTAACAACAGAGGAAACTGCAGGGGGTCGCTAGACGTGTGACGACATGTCATGTATACAGCTCCGAGTGCGTCTACACGATATGTCGTCATCAAATTTTCACCCCCCGCAAAGTAGCGTTCCTCAGAGACGGGGCCCTGGTCAGAAAAACCACCGGGGCTCAACATTCGGGACGCTGTTACTCATTCCACAGGAAACGGAATCTCATGAAGTTGGTTTCAATTTGTTCAGAAAATATATAGCTCCCCGTGGATGAATAAAGGGTATATTTCAAAATTCGGTCAGGTTGAGGACTTTAAGCGAATATCGCTTTTCAACAGAAATATATAAGGAAATCTTCAGTTTACAAATAAATTGACATATGTATTCTATATTTTTAATCTCAAATGGGTTTTTAATTTTGAAAAAGGCAATTGGGCATTTGGATTAAGAAAATGTTCTTGTACACATAAAAAAAATGGCAGCCCCCATGTATTGCTAGCAGACGATACATATTGCTAGCAGATGATAAATTTTGCTCAGAAAATCTTGATTCGTATCTATCTCGTATATTTTGACGCGAAGCCATATAGTGTAACAAGTAGGAATAAATAACACCTTTGAACACTATCGTCTTTATTGTTTGAGGTTAATTCTCCTTTAATGAAATATATGTAATGAACAGTTCACAGCTACATGGTTTATATGCATCGCCGTGGCGAGCACATTGGCTTCAATGTCATGCGTGTTTGCTAATGCAGAACTTGTTTCGTCAACGTAGAACACCATGTGTCAAGCTAAATTTACAGGTTAGATATTTGGGATTACCCCTAGTTATTTTCTATTTATATTCTATAATCGGTATCGTGTATGTATAGAACAATGTAAGGTCATCTTTAAAAAACATATCTCTTTCAAACTTATATTATGCTTATTGTAACCATGTTTCTTTCTTCTTTCCATTAAAGCACACAGAGACATAATAATTTGTGATATTCGCTACACAAGAACTGCATCATATCATTATTATTATTATTATTATTATTAAAGTAGTAAAACCTAAATATTCCATGCAGAACTGTTACTAGCACTACATCTGATTTCATGCTTTTATTCGTAATCGATTTTTATGCTTTCTTCTTTGGTAATACGGGCCCTCTTTCTGAATACGTGTTCTCTGCTCCCGGACATCTTATTTACAAAAGTTAGATACGTTCACATTGGACATACTATTTGGGAAATGTAGGTTGGCACCTTGATACACGAAATGGGTCCATTTTTAATACTCTTCTCATAATTAAAGTACTTGTTATCTTTCCAGTAAATCTCTGATGTGGTGTATGATTTGCAGATTATTTTAAAAGGCTTTGCATGCAAACTAGCACAACAAATTCAGTACAACATACAGACCCAGAATATTCCAAAGAATATTGTCTGCAGATACTAATAATCCTTTTTGTTGGCTTCTTCAGACGTGAACGAATGCGTACAAGTTGATTGCCAGAATGGTGCAACTTGTGACGACCTCCTTGGTGACTTTTTCTGTGACTGCGTCTTGGGATTCAATGGCACCTATTGTGAAAACAGTAAGCTATGATAAGTACTTAATACGTGAGCAATCAAAAAAGGAATGAACAAAATGATGGTTATGACAAAAAAATAAGAGGTGTATATGCTTCTTGTATACTGCCCATCTCAAAGACAGAATTCAATCGCCTTTCAAGTTTACAACCACTGTCGGTATAACCCCTCATAGATCGTGATTTTGCAGTCCTTTCATATAGGCCAATTAGATTTATTTAAAATTTTTTGTCTAGTTTAAAACATATTAGCTGAATTCTAGGTTAAGCAGCATATTACATCACAAAATTTCCTAAAGTAAACACGATGGCACCTCAAGTTACAGTGGTGAACTGCTTATTATAGATTATAGGAATTGCAATAGAGCTCCCATGATTAGATGTCAAAGGAAAATCTGTTGTAGATCTCTCATACCATGAATACCAGCACAGTTCCTGCGATCATATTATTTTGTCTTTTGCCATCGTGTCCATTTTAATTTGACATTATTTGTTTATGTGATGTTAAATCAGCCTACACATTTCATTTCCCCAGACATTGATGATTGCGTAGAATCAGAGTGTATGAACGGTGGTACTTGCATAGACTTGGTCAATGGATATAGCTGCTCCTGTCCAACTGGATATACCGGATTATATTGTGAAGATGGTGTGTGCATTGTTCTTATTTCATCGAATATTCAAAAAAAGTTTATGCATATTCATTATGTTGCTTTTTTCAATAGAACATCTCCCTTCATATGATTCATTGTGAATTCAGAAATAATTGCATTTATCATCAAAAAAGATTATGAAAAAAAAATTAATCAGTGTAACTAAATACGTTTAAAGGTGTTACTCGGAGATGTACAAACAAATCAAAATGCAATAAATTTGGTATCAACGGAAAGGAGAAGATGCCCTAAAACATTCCATCAACATGCGAAATCCATAGGTTTTCATAAATTAATATTATTCTGTTTCAAATGTGTGCCAAAATATTCGTATATTTTCGCCCCGCGAGCAGTTTCTTTTTCAACCTTGGAAATGTGACGTAATACTCGGGACACACTTGCTTGCTTCTAGCTAGCTCACGATCACGTCAATACAGCGCGCGCATACAACGTTAACGGTTCGAGGTAAGCTACTGATTTCCTCCAATCTTTGAAAATCTTGTCGGCAAAATGTCTGATTTTGGCCCTGATTCAGATCTTAGAACCGAATCACACCGTCATTCCATCAATCACTGGGTGAATCACTGCAGCAGCCACACACACATATACGATTCATACAGCTACAGTACAGTCAAGTCGTATACCGTAAGCTAGCTGTCCCGAGAATGACGTCATTTTTCTAGTGCAAGAATTCTCGCTTTCGTGGCTTATCTGAGACCCTGTCAGGGGTCTTGAAAAAAAAAGTCCTGATAATCTTTTTGAACAAGCTTACATCTCTTAAATTTAATTTCATCGTATTCTTTGGGGGATTAGCTTTCCAAAAATGTATAATTTGCTATCTATTTGCTATGTGTTATCTGCTTTAACAAGAACAAAAAGAGGTGCAATCTTTAGGGAAGTAGGCCGGTAAAAGCTCCAGGCATTATTTCCTGAACGATAATAATTATAGAGTTATGGTTAGGGATGCAGTTGTGTATGAGGTTTAGGTTCGGGGTTAGGCTTAGGTTATAGTGTTTGGTCCAGCGTTGAAGTTAATAATTCGGTTGGTGTAGGACACTGACCGTGGAGCAATTGTTGCCGAAACAGACAACGAGGATCAATCGTTATGTTCAGTTCAGTTCAGATTTATTTAAAAATTCCATAAAAATGATATAGTATATACATCTAAATACAAGAAATACAAATGCGCAGAAAGTTTACAATATAAAAGATGGTGACCAAAAAAATAAGGGAATGGGCTTAGAATTGGAATTCTGATGATTAATTGCAAAAGAACCTCTTCAGTTCTAGGCAATAACCCTTTACATGTAGTTAAACAAAGTAATGGAATACATACATTTAGATTTAGTTAATGTATTACCAATTGAATGGCTCTCGTTAATTTCATTTTCTACGTCTGGTAGACATCAACGAATGTGAAGACGTGACTTGCCAAAATGAAGGAATATGTCGTAACTTGATAGGTGATTACAACTGCATGTGTATTCCTGGCTACATGGGTAGGCAATGTGAAGAAGGTAAGATATTAAGTTAGATGCTAAATATTTATGGAAAATTATCATTAGAGGCCAATAGAATGTACCTTTGTTCTTTAGGGTTAACTTCATTAAAACGCTAAAAGACGAAACCCTCACATTCCAGTCTAATGATTATAGACCCGGGATTATAGACCTAAGTGCACTTTTTTTTGTATTTGCTAGAAATGAGATTTAGTTTGCACTAGCATAGAAAATGATAGGTTCATCGTTCATCTAGTTACGAACGTACATGATGCAAATATTTGAATATAGCCTATTAATTTTAATCGTGCAACTCCCAGCTTAGAGATATAATAATAATATGAATATCAGTTCATGTTGAAGCCAATCAGATATTATTTTTTTCTTTCGAACTAATCATATCCCAATGCGCTATTTTTACCTTTTCTACACATCAATGATTGCATCAATGTCGAGTGTGTGAAGAGTGGTATTAATATGGTAAATTGCCACTTCGTCTAATGCCAATTGGTCTAATCACCACGTGGTGTAATGCTCAGTTGGTCTAATGTTCACTTGATGCAAGAAAAGATGGAAGAAAAGATTATAAAAAAGCCCCCCCCAAAAAAAAAAAAATAAATAAATAAATAAATAAATAAAAAAAGGAATAAAAAAGGAAAAAAAAAGAAGAATAACATAACGAAATTAGAGATAAAAAGCAAAAAGCAAAAAAAAAAAAAAAAAGAAAGAAGAATGCAAAATAGGCAAAATAATAGAAAGATAAATCAAGGAATAAAAAGTGAAAAAACATGAAAGAGAAAGAAAAAAGTGATAGAAAAATAATATAAAGATTAACATAAGGAAAGATGGAAGAGATGATTGAAGGAATCAAAGAATAATACAACTAAAGGAAAGATGGGAAAATGAAAGGATAAAAGCAAGGAATAACATAATGAAAGACAGAGATATCATAGAAGGATAAAGATACATAAGATAAGATAGCGAAAGAAATGAAAGGATAAAAACAGAATGACAAAAGCAAAGTGCAATAAAACAATAATTGAAAATTCACTAAAATATTAAGTGATTAATTAATCAGTCAATTTATTCACTATATATTTAATTGAGCACATGTAATTATTTCATGCCATGCTCCATCAGGTCACCGTTTTTCTCCTCTCCCCCACCCCTCCCCCCCCCCCCCCGCAAAACAAAAACAAAAATAAAAATAAAATAAAATAAATAAATAAAAATAAATAAAAATGAAAAATTACTAAACATAAAATTACTAGAAAAACAGTTCCAAAATTTTTTTGAAATCCCATATGTAGCCTTAAGTGATTACAGGTACAACTTTTAAAAATTCATAACCCCTCTTTTGAATTTATTATTTTGCTTGTCCAATAACGTTTCCACTTTATCTAATCTAGATATTAGTTTTAACGCCCACAGAACAACATGAACCATAAAATATATTAGGTTCAATATACTTGCCACAATAATGATGGATGTGCATGGGGAAAAGATGGTCATCAAATAGGCTTATAAGCAGCGCCCCACATATTGGATTGGGGGGGGGGGGGAGGTAATAGACACTCTAATTTGGCTAATAATTTTAGGGTGGGGGAGTCCTCGTTTTTTGTGTAATATTAGTATGCGTAAAATGCAGCGCACACATTTACTTACGTGTTGTAAACTATTTCTTGCTTAATTTTAAAGTGTGCTCACTCAACCAGCCAGAAAATTACCTCTTGTGTGTACACAATTGACAACTCATTTTGGTAGCAATATCCGATGTTAATTTTTTCAATAATCCGAATGGATTTTGCCATTTCAGAGTTAAGAGGGTTGAACATCGCTACTTTCCACTAAAATTGTGCTCACTAAACCGTGCAAAAACACGAAAAGTGCCCGGAAGGGTCGAAGGGGTCAAACGATGGATGATAAACAACTACAGCACTTTAACAAAAACCAGAAACAGAATTCGCCAAAATAACCCCCCAAAATGGCTCTTGTGACTTTTGAAAAGTGACAATTTTGCCTTGAATGTGTGCTCACTCATGCATGACTCGACAGATCAATTTCATTTTCACACAGAACTTAGTCAATAAGTGTAGGAACGCTCTGACCAAGTTATTTTGTTCGAAACCTTTTCGTAAAAAAGTTATGCCATTTTGATTTAGGGGGAACTTACTTTTGTGTTGTGTTTATAATAGCGCAAGTCGAATTATAAACTGAGTGATACAAACATTTTAGCGATTGCAAATGATTTATTAATCTGAGTTTATAGGCTACATGAAAGTAAATTATCACTCTATGAATTCAAATTTACTGATATAATGTTAAATAAAGTAGCGTAATATGAATTAACTCCTTGTGGGTGTGTGTGTGGGTGTGTGTGTGTGTGTGTGTGTATATAATATATATTGAAAGAAATGGTCACTATGAGACGGTCATAGCTTTTATTATCCTCCTTTATTTGTCAAGCTTTCGATTAGTGATCTTCATCAGGACTGTATAAAAACACAAAATGATGGCTGACATTTACCCTGATAGCAGAAAGTGTTAAAAATTACGTGATATTTACGTCGTGGTTTTCGTCTTTTTTACGTCCTGTAATTACGTCAATAAGACGACAACTTGCACCAACGCAAGACGTCAAGAGGACGTCTTATTTTGACGTCATCTGTACACTGTAAAAACTGAAGTGCTGTATATAGCACTTTTTGAGGGCATGCATAGGGACTGCACTCAGAGTGCTATTGAATGCACACAGCGTGCTATTTCAGCACTTTCACGGGAGCTGGACCGGCTCCTTAAACTGCTAATAAAAAAAATGATTTGGGCGAGCTTCGAACCAGGGTCCACTGATCGAGAATTGCTGGTATTACCGCTAGACTAACTCACATTGTACGATTTAGAGCAGATCATATTGTTACATAGTGAATTTACGACACCACATAGTTCATGTTATCTACTTGACTCCCATGACTAAACTGGATTGCAAGAAGCATTCGTTAGTCCATCGGTAACGTCAGCGCCTCTCAATCAGCGGAACCTGGTTCGAGGCTCGCCACGGTCACATTTTTTTTGCTGGTAAATTAGCACACTACAAGTGCTATAAACAGCATTTCAGGTGCAGTCACTATACATGCCCCTAAAAGTAGCACTTTAGTTTTTACAGTGTACAAGACGTAGAGATGACGTCAAAATAAGACGTCCTCTTGACGTCTTGCGTTGATGCAAGTTGTCGTCTTATTGACGTTATATGTATATATATATATATATATATGCGCCAATTTATTATGTGCTTAATATTTGAATCTAAGGACATAGTCTTTAGCTGTTCCAGCCTGAACATGAAAATTGTGTAATCAGTTAATTTTCAACCAATTTTTTGGCTAAATAGCTATTTCCAATCCATGTGAAAATGTGACGTGTGTAAACCAAGGACGATGCCAGAGCAACGGCACTGGATTTGCCTGCGTGTGTTCAGTAAACTTTCTCGGTGACCGATGCGAAATAGGTGAGAAGACTCGAGAAAGGCTTTTATAGTTCTTTTCTTCTTAGACTTTCTATGAAAGATTTTATTTAATCTCTCAAGATGTTGCCCACACTTGGTGACAGAGCATTTTCAACTGCGGCTCCCAAAATGGAATCAACTATCTCTCATTCTCTGTAACCAAATATCTCACGATGTCATCAAAAAGTTCAGAACTCACCTATTCCGTTAATAACAACAACATTGTAAAGCGCAGTTGAAGAGATATATGGAAAATGCTCTATATAAATACATTGTTATTTCTATTATCATTTTCTATTAGTATTACTATTATTATTATTATCTTCATCATCATCATCATCATTCGTGAACAAAAGCAATACAATAAATGTAATGAAAGTATCAGTAAAAAAAAAAGCAAACAAACAAACAGACGTAGTTACATCACCTGTTCAGGTCTCTATTAAACTAGCAATGTACCAAATTTATTGTTTAGAATAAAGAAACCGCTCCACTTTATGAAATGTCCCACCATGTTCTTAAATGAATTTAAAGATAGCCGTTAATTCTAACATCTGGCAGTGAATATGAAGTGTTTTGTGACAAAAGTAAAATCAGATCTTCTCCTGAAGACGATCAAAGCATACTGATCGAAACGTCGAGAACCAAGGAGCTCTAAGCGGAGCTTACCAGCCCGTTTAAAGGTTCTTATTCCTTTGAAATGATACATGGTGTATAAACCCAGAAAACTTTACCTACAATTCAGTTTCTCCACTATGAAATTATAAAAATCAGATGGCTTATCATCTGCACAGCTTGATTGCCTTCTCTAACTCCTCCATCCTTGGCGGTTCAGCCAGTGCTTCACAGATTGGTCTTTGTACTACTTCCACAATTGTTGCTTCCTTCTGAGCGGGAGCACATTAAGGACGCTCCTGAAGTGTTCAACCCAGCGGCACATGATTTCATGTTTCTCTGTTTGTATCTGGCTACCATCTGCACTTGCCAATGGGACAAGGGTACCTGTAGTTGGGCCGTAAACTTCCTTCAGTACAGCAAACAGGTTCTTACTGTCCTTGGCATCGCTGGGTTTGACCATCAGCCAGAAGAAGACAAAAAACATGCTGGTAGGAACTCATCATCCTCTGCAAGATGTCTTTATTGGCCAGCAGAAAGTTGATATTGTAGAAGATTTCACGTACCTAGGCAGTTCTGTAAACAACCAAGCGGATATTACACAAGAAATTAATTGTAGAATTGGAAAAGCATCAGTGGCTTTTAACCAATTAAAAAAAAAAAAACGTTCTCCCTTCAGGCAAAGCTCAGATTCTACAATACAAATGTTCTCTCTACTCTTCTCTATGGATCTGAGACATGGGGTCTTAAGACGTCTCAAGAACGCAAACTCGATGCCTTCGATTCGAAATGTCTTCACAGAATACTGCACATTAAATGGAATGACTTTGTAACCAACAGAGAAGTTAGAGAAAGAACAAAGCAACGTCCAGTATCCGATGTGGTCTGCAAAAGACGCCTTAAATGGTTAGGACATGCATCAAGGCTTCCATCTTCCCGCCGTGCCAATCAGGCTCTCTGGTGGACCCCCAAAGGGAGAAGACGTAGAGGCAGACCAAAGATGAACTGGCAACTAACCATTCGAAGAGATTCAAGGATATCTTGTGAAATGGAAAGACCTCGATGAACTGGCTAAAGACAGAGCAAGCTTGAGGAAGCTGACCGCCTCATGCGTCGGACGACGTGGGAGTCTCTAAGTCTAAGTCTAAGTTGGCATCGCTTAGACATTGAATCTCAATTGGCTTTTGAAGCCACTACTGATCTTCCATTTCTCTTAGGCTCTTTTGAAGTTCTGCCTTAGACCTGATGTACTGGATCTTAGTAGAACGTATGCACCGTGCTTCTAGCGTCTTGGTATACAGCTTCTTCCTATTCTCAAGCAGCAGCTTAATGGTGGGGTCATTTTCATCAAACCAATCTGCATGTCGGCGTTTAGAATGACCAAGAACTTCAGTGGCTGTTTGGTAAACATTGGCTTAAGTCCATCCAAAGATCAATAGAGGAAGCCTCCTTGGGTGGAGCAACATCAAGAACAGCATCCAGCTTGCTGGCCAGCTCTCTGGCTGTATCTGGATTGAGCAGAGGAGAAACATCCAGCTGTTTGCCTAGCTTTGCTGCAGTTCGACGAGGAAGTTTCAACACCACTTCCAGCTTGGTGCGTATCATGAGATGGTCAGTGTCACAGTTTGCGCCACGCATTGCACGAGTATTGCACATATCAGTAATATCCGTTCTACGTGTGAGTACATAGTCCAGAAGTTGCCAACGCTTTGAACGAGGGTGGGACCAAGAGTAGAACCACTTATCTGGGTTGTTGAAGAAGGTGTTGGTCACTACAAGGTCAAATTCAGTCTTCTCCAAAGACGATCTTTTAGCTTTCGGAAGGAGACGCAGGCTGCCTGTATAGGCTTAGTCACAACTGCCCGTACTTGTTTTGAAAACGTACAACTGCTGCGATTTTTGGGGGTTTTGGAAGGACGCAGGGTCTGGCATGGGAAGTAGCGGTAGAAGATAGGTTGCACGGGCTTCCTACTTGTCTCGTGCGGTTCACGCAAGTGGTCCGTGCAAAATTCAGTCGCGCAAGTCCTGCGTGTGTCAAACTTACTTACCACGTACGTCCTAATCCGACGTACGGCCGACGTACGACAAGCGCGCGAATAGGTTGCAAGCAGGGCGGGCGTAAGCACCACGTTTGGCAAGTCGTCCATTTTGACCATAATATGAAAGCCACCACCCTTCCCTCTTCCTTTGCCCTAATTTGGGTGGCATTATTGTTCAACAAGACAAAAGTAAATTCACACTGTTGCTGCTGAGAGCTGACTTTGTCCTGTGTGTGGTGCTGCGAACTGTAAGCGGCGAAGAACTGACACGCGAGGACCACGCTGGGGTGGAAATTCCACGCACTCACCACGCACTCCACACGCACGCTCTCCGCAACCATTGGACGCTGGAAGGAGCACGCACTTAGTGCGTGCGTAACACGTGCGTGCAGTGTGAGTTTTTCGCAGGCTTTTTGGGTCGTAGACAAAGAAATGAAGCTTGCATGCCACGCACGCACTGCGCACTCCCCTCTTGCGGCCTAGATACGTGTTCATTGCGTGCTCCCTTTCGCAGCGAGGACGCCAAGAAAAATGTGCATGCACATTTTCGGTCTACCGGGCTCAGCCTGCTGTCTGCAACCTACAAGTTGGGCACGGAGCGCGTGCGTCCTCCGTGCATATTTGCTGATTTGTTGGCCGTAGACCACCCGTAGGAGCACGTAAGCCCAGTTGTGCCCCTTATACGTCGACCTACTTCAGTGTCTAGGTTAGTATCATTGGTAACTGTACTGCCAAGATATGTGTTTTTTTTTGTGACAGGAAGTGGAGTACCATTGAGAAGAATGCTTGGATCATGGTACTCTACACCAGGGTGGCTGATACATTACTTCTGTCTTGATGGTCAAGCCGAAGTCTGCAGGTGCGGAGGATATTGGTCAACCAGATGTTGCAGTTCTACTTACAAAGGCTGCATCATCAGCATGCAGCAATTCTTGTACACAAATGTCTACACATTTAGATTTGGCAGTCAGACGACGAGGATTGAAAAGATTACCATCTTGTCTTGTGTGCAGCCATACGCCTTCAGAAGGCTTGTTCTTCTTGGAGACTTCCAGGACTGCTGCCAGAAAAAGGGCAAAGAGGGTAGGAACCAGCGTGCGTCCTTGCTTCACACCGCTTGTTACTGGAAAGGAATCAGCAGAATCAGCAGAACATGCACCCTCATGTTTTCATGAAACAGCTTGATGATGTTGATGAATTTGTCCGGGCAGCCGTACTTTCCAAGGATCGTCCATACAGCTTCACGAGAGACACTAATAATAATATTATATTTCAAAGCACTTCATTGTTAAGAATAGAAATTTGGAAATTCTTATTTTACAAAATCTAACCCATGGTTGCAATAAATGAAAGATTGTTGTTTTTTATAGTTCTTAATAAAAAACACTTTTATATACTGATAAGATGATGTATGTATACATGCTCTGCCATTCGTTACTCGATATTTAGCTCAATAATTAGAAAAAATGATAACGAGATAAAACTGCTTTTGATAAAAGAAAGCTTATCGATATTTAAGTTCCTATGTTCCGTATTTTTCGTTTCGTTATCTTCAGAAGTCAAGTTCATCCCTGTTGTAATTAAGATGCATGGAGTATACGGTCCTGAGTTTCTGCAAGATGGCACCCCAGAAAATACTGAGATGAGAGAAAACGTGACAACAGCGGTAAGCTAGACCATAGATTTAGTGATACATGAATAAGCCAAACTGCCTTGTGACGTGCAAAAGATATTCAAAAAGAATACCACGTAGCTATTACTACCTGTATACTCTTACCTGTATAAACATTTGTGTCGAAGTTGCAATTTCTTCAATAGTTGGGATTTCAATCAAAAACACATCCAATAGTTTATTTTGAATTGATTTCATATCGTGTTGTAGCTGTAACTGCTTTTTACACTATTCGTCGATAAAAAAACTGTAGCCATGTATGTAGTTTTACCCTTTAATTTATACATTTAGCATGTCTATTTCATTTCTTGTATACAAGTATATATTGTAAACAAAAACATGATGAGGCTTTGATAATTTTTTTTCCCAAACATAACTTTTGTTTCAAAGATATATCCTACTACTTGTTATTAAGATAAGTATATATGTAAATTCTTTTGTAGCTGCATGCAATTCTCGCAGATGGACCCCACGGATACACTGGAGCAATTATAAACGAAATGTTGTAAGAGTCTGTCTTATTTTCTTCATTATTGCAGTATCAGTCATGCTGTCTTGATAGAATAAGAGCCATGATATTTATATGTACTTGGGTTGCGTAAGGTGTGGTAAAATGGCTCTGTAGGTAACATATCTTTTTTAACTATACGCGTAAGCCGCCAGTTTTTACGCACACCTTAACTAGTGACTTGTAATTTAGATCTATATATGACAATTAACATACTTTCACTAAAAGAGAGATAACATAATTTGAACTAGTCCAGGTAAGATGGTAATGAGATTTCGTTATGGATAGGAACAAGTTAATATGAACAACTAATTTAATGCGCAATTCTTGTCAAACATGTGAGGTGCTTCATGCAACAACAAAAGGAGGAAAGAAACTTTTACTACCTTTCATCAAGTTTTCTAATGTAAATTGATCCACAGCTTAGGCAGTCTGATCGTGCACGCTGATCTTGGGTTTGCTTCGGCTTCTTCTGATGCAGTTTTGGCTCTGCTCGATGCTGCTATCGACACACATGATCTGTTCATTAATATGCAGATTTTCAGTGTGACTTTGGGTATGTTTTTGTTCTTATTTATCAACTTACTATCTGGAAAAAATCATACCTACTATTTAAATGATAAAGTAGACACGCTTTTAGGGAAATAAATGCATCACATCATAAATATTAGTGGGTTATTGTAGATCGCCCTGTCCATCACCCTTGACACTCCTGGCGCTCCAGTATACCTCGGCTTTATCACGGCTGCTATCACAGCGCTCTAGCATATAAAGGAATGGATTTCTGCGAAGTACCCATGTCCTTCATTTTGGTCAAGTGGGACAAATAAGATTAAAACCTTGCCAAAGGACATTAAATGATGTATCAGAGACTCAATCCCCATATCTTGTGACCCACCGTCCCGTAACTAGACCACCACAGAACCCCTACATTTTGTCCCTCTCGTTGTTAAAATCAGTAATTAATTATGATAAACATCCGTTTAGAATGTATTCAAAACATTTTATCGAAGTATACTGCTTTAACCCCCGTAATTGCTTTGTTTTATTGTAAAAGTAGGGCATGAAATGTCTTTAATGGGAATAGGATTCAAACTACGTTAAACTTTTCCAGTTTTAGGAGGTCACCATCGCTATTCTTAGTCCAAACATAATATTAACCATCATAATTCCTTGGCGGGATTTGTTGTCCGTGGTAAGCAAAGGTTAACAAAAAAAAAGAAGGTTAATCACCGCCTCTTTGACTTATAATGTGTCTTATATCTTTTTCTTATTTAAGGCGTTGAATGCGGTTACCGCCCTGCAAGTCCACCAACTAACTCACGTATCATCGGGGGTTCATTGACCCAGCTAGGAGACTGGCCTTGGATGGCGTCTCTCCGAGATAGCAACAATGTTCATCGATGTGCAGCCGTGGTCTTTAGCAGATCAATAGCTGTTACAGCGGCCCACTGCGCGTAAAAATATATCTTTACCCTCCTTTGGTTTGTAAAATTTCATGGTATGAAAGGGTTGAAACAATTGCAGTATTTGTTTTGAGTATGATAATTTCGTGTAAACCAAGAATTATTTTACAAATACCAAGATGAGTAATAGCTCATAATAGCCCCAAAATACAAATTGGCAAACGTCATTTCTTCTTTCAAGCAAAATATAAATCACCATTTATATTTTCTCAAAGTGACCATTATTCGTTATACATTTGGCAAATGTTCATAATAAAGGCATAGGATAAATTAGTGATTGATATTCTATATACGAATCACAAATCCAAGCTTAATAGCCCAGTCACTCCGCCATCTTGACTCCAAAGCTAACGACAGCTGGCCATTCTGGGTAATGTAATTTCTTGATCGTTCTGTTGTCGGTTTCATCGGTGTGACTGAGGTATTGGAGATTTGAGGGCACGCAAGAATAATATGAATCTTCCTTCAATCACTTACAGGGATAAGTTCGAAACTGCTGTGCTGGGTGACCTGAAGCTGTCAATGACTTCACCGTATCATATGGAAGTGGGTGTGCAATCCATCTCCCATCCGAACTACGACAGCCAGACTATTGAAAGCGATATTGCACTTATCGTTTTTGATAATCCCCTTGAATTTAACAATGATTACATAAGACCGGTATGCTTGTCCCGGCTTCAAGATCCCTCTGTCTACACGAAGTGTTATGTATCTGGTTGGGGACACACCAGCAAAGGTGACTTGATGCCCTTAAGCCATTATTAACAGAATTTAAAAAAAAAACCTATATGGATTACCTTTCGTTTCTTACATTGACCGGTATATATTACTTTTACCACTACATTAATCCAAGAAATTAAAAGAATATCGGAAAATAGGTTACTCTTTTGTTGTATTAACAAATATGGTAATTGAATATATCATAAAGAAAATGTGAGAAAATTACAATGCCCCGACCGGGATTCGAACCCGGGACCCTGGATTACATGACCAATTTACTTCAATCCTATCAATTATGATATTTAATTACAAATATGGTAATATTACAAGGTAGAGAGGTTAATTGGCACGGCGCTCTTTGATTCATGGAAATAAATCGTCCCACTGATTCAGCGTTAAAAGGAGAATTAACACTAGAATATAAATGTACTTATGTTCAAAGGTGCAATATATTGTTAATCATTGACCTGTATCACTTTAGAAATAAAATATCAGAAAAGGTTTTAAATCAAGACATATAGCTCACGGTATCATCTGCTAATACTTTACACGGGGGCTGCCATTTTCTTGATGATATGGAGTTGTACATGAACCACTGGAAACCATTCCGGTCAGGAAGATATTTTTAATCCTCGAGCTAAATTGCTTCTCTTCATTATAAAAAAATGCCCATATATGATGGAAAATACATAACAGGTGTATACATATATTATAAAATTTGAAATTTATAGATTTCTTTTTAAATTCTCTGGTTTTGCTAAATAGAAATCGATTTCTTGAGCTTGCCTGGCAGAGCAGAACATAATTTATACAACGCGCATTCTGACTTTTGAAGTCCATTATCTCAAAGCAGGTGAATGCATACTTTGTCACTATTGACGCTCGGGAAACTTATCTTCCATAAATTTGAATTAATTCACTCCGTCGCGTACGTCATAGTATCAAGAAAAATAGATTTATATTTAGCAAAATCGCCATTTTCAAATAAATATAAAACAAATTTCCTTTTTAGAATATATGTATATATCTGTAAAATATTCTAAATCTCAAATGGGATTTTGTATCAGGACGAAAGACAATTTTTGCATTCGGATTAAAAATATCTTTATGTACACATCAAGAAAATGGCAGCCCCCGGGTATCGCTAGCAGACGATAAATTTTGCTGAAAAATGGATTTATTTTAATGCAAAACTACGTAGGACAACAAGAAGGAATAGATTACAACTTTGAATATAAACACATTTATATTTTGAGGTTAATTCCCCTTTAGGCTGGACTAAAATGCTAACGCTTTTGTGACAACCGACCTATGTCTATGTTTAATGTAGGAGGTTACGTATCAGATACCATGCAAGAGGCTACAGTACAGCTCTTCAGCCAGGAGGAGTGCGCAAGTTTCTACCACGATCGACTGATCACTTCCGGCATGATCTGCGCAGGCCACGTGTCAGGAGAAATGGATACGTGCCAGGTATACCTCAACAGTAACATTAAATAGGTTCCTATGTTTAACTGTAATGTAAATATAACAGTACATTATATTTGTGCGTCTTTTTTTTTTACTGCAATAGGTAAAAATCATTTGACATATGTGAGCTAATTCTACATAAAGTTTATCGCTTCTAATTTGTAAATCTTTATTTTGCATGTCGTAAAGGTAACATAGATATTGTGATGTGATGGAGCAACATGGAATAATGAATGTAAATAACATTACAGCTGTTAATGATTCCTTATTAGACAAGCCAAACGACTTCGTGTGGTCTAATGTAATTACACACAAAATCCTTCATCTATGAATATGTATATATATATATATGATAAGGATACTATGATCATACGCCTTTGTTTTAAATAGAATGAAGAGAGCGTGATGTATGGTAAAACAAACAGATGACGCAGGACAATATATTAGTACAATACATCAAACTGATTGTATTTTATCTTCCCTCAACTCTCAACATTTGACAGGGGGATACTGGTGGTCCTCTACAATGCGAAGACGACGACGGACGAATATTCTTGGTCGGTATCACCAGCTTCGGTTATGGCTGCGGGAGACCGAACTACCCAGGAGTATACACTAGGGTGTCCGAGTACCAAAACTTCATTGACAACATAACACCAGATCTGCAAGTACAAGGTAGTACGGCTTGCAGTCTATTAAAAGTCATCCATGAAGGAAAGACATTTTCTTTATATCCCAGCCTGGCTTACATCTTATGTCTGGTCTGGTAACAAGGGCATGAAATATATTCATATTACCTGAAAATCTATTAATCTGCCAACCTACAGTAGTAGTGTTATGATTAGCCAATAGCAATTGTAATTTTGCAAAATTGTTCGATTTACGGTGGGACATGGCATATAATGTACACAAGCAATAATTTACAAGAAAAGGGCAATTATCTTCCACGTGAAACAAAATGAGTTATCTACCTTCCAATCTGAAAAATAGATTTTTATGACTGCTATTAAAGAGGTTAATTAATACTGGAACTCTTAAAGTCGCCTTAAAGCTGAATGAATCAACGGCATTAATTTTCTAGAATTCAATATATCATCGATATCATGATTGCTTTTGCGATTGTTAATTCTAGAATGCATTGTGAACTGAATCTTCCTCGAGGTATGACTATAAACCCACACAGTGTAAAAAAATATGTCTCTAATATCTCTAATTTTTTGCATTATATTTCAATCGCAGAGACTACCAGCACCCTGTTCGGCTCTTTCTTCATAATCCAAGCGTTTAATAAAATAAACTTTCAACAAACTTGGCTCATCACTTCGACAGAGGACACAGTCGACATCACCATGCACTTAGTTGACATCGAGCGAGCATACGACGCCCTGGTCATCGGTCACGGAAACGACCCCACGGACGAGGACTCCATCATGGCAAGCTCTGATACCTCCATTGACCACTTTTACCGACTTTACAGCCAAGTTGTGTGGTTCAAATATACTACTGATGCTATCAGTACTTCTCCAGATGGATTCAACGCTACCATACAAGCTTTATCAGCTAGTGGTAAGCTGTACACTGCAAATGAGCCACATCATATAAGGAATACAAATACAATTGCTCAGAAATATCACCCACAAAAAAGAACAAAAAGAAGGCTGTCTGATAATTTCCATGCGTACCAGTAAGAACATGAATATGTTTTACTAGCAAATTTGAAAGAACTGGGCCCTTGATATTCGTTTCTTGTGCTTTACTTCCTTTTTTCAGTAGGCTTTAACCTGCGTCCAAACTTGTTTATGTTCAATTCTTGAAGAAACTATCATACGCAGACATGCCTTTGTGTAAAGAGATTTTCTTCACTGAACTCGTCAGTTGCTTTGTTGTTGGTTCATACAAAAAGGCGCCATGCTGGGGAGGGGGCATATTATCTCTCTTAAATACGCTGTTCAATGTCTGTTTCATTGGTTCCATATCGCCCTTTTGGGGATCAGGTCAGGTTTGTACCGACCAGCCTTGTGGACCATCTAATCCTTGCAGAGACCTCGCGGTGGGATATTCTTGCACGTGTGTACAAGAATCAAATTTGCCTCCATGCGACGGTAAGATGAAATAAACAAACAAAATAATTCAAAAAAGATCAATTTGATAAATAATTCATGCTTCGGATTTAATTATACCAAAAATAATTATTATATAATCTAAGAAATAGATTTTGTGTTTAAATCTAATTCATGCTTCAGATTTAAATATACCAGTAATAATTATTATATAATCTAAGAAATAGATTTTGTGTTTAAATCTACGTATGAATAGATCAAGTGATAAAGTGAAATCCATTTGCTGTGAATTCATTACAAAGTATGGGTTCAGTAGCTACAACTTGTAGCAATAAAGAGAGTGGAAAATCGATTGTTTATATCCTATTTGATAGTGGGAAATGGAAGTTATGTCAGTCTTTTTCTGTCGATTGGGGGAGCATTAAGCAAACCGAGAGCGATTTGCTATTGAATATACAAATTGAATATTTATCTCAACAAACATGAAACGAAGAAAAAAAAAGGACACGGGAAGAGTATTCTAAAATCGTTCAACTGTCCTTAGATGAGCCATTCGGGTATGTATGCATTAACATCTGAGGCGGGGGATGGGGGCTGAAGCTCTCTTCCCCGAGAATATCAAAATTTTCCTGCATTCGGGCACCACATCTCATTTCCGGGCAGTGAAATGGTCTCTTTGTAATTTTTACATCTCAGATGATCTAAATTAGCACATTTTGATGACGAAATTAGATTTTCACGACTCTAAAGTGTCCATTTTTTTGCTTGCAAGCTTCGCTCGCTCGCTGAATCGAAAAGCTAGAAAGCTAATGCACAGTGTATTCGGGCAACTGAGATGTGAGCCCCATACGTCTTTATATTTATGTGTAATACTCAGCGGCCCGCGACGTAATTTCAAGAATATTTCTGGCCCGCCTGACAAAATAATTAAGAACACAGGAGCTAGAAGAATGCATATGCATATTGCTATAAAACCTTTTCAGTGTTGTTAGGCGGCTTGATCCATTTTAATTTTTAAATTTTATTACTGTATAATTACTTAACAGTATAATTACAATTACTTAACAGTATAATTACTTAATATTTGTGCCTAAGAACCACTATATTTCCCTCTTGGAATTCTCAATGGGTTCACGAATTGTAAATATAGATACCACTAAGACTGCGTATATCAATATAAACAAACAGAGAACAGTAATTCAGAACTCGTTTCAATATTTGAGATACATTTACAATTTGCATATTCAATAGCAAATCGCTGCCAGATTTAATATTGCTTATTATAATAGGCATAAAAACTGACAGAAACTTCCATTTCCCACTGTCAAACATAACGTAGTCAATTTTATACTCTCCTTATTTATTATTGGTAATAGTTGTAGCTACTGAACCCCAATATTGCAATGAATTCACAGCAAACTGAATTCATTCGACCCACTCTATCTAAGGTTTAAGATATGTCGCCGCCTAGTTTGAAATTTGAAATTACCCACTACCTCCCAAATTATGTACTTTAACAATTATACATAATTATCAGCATCTCTCTCTCTTTTACGGCTAATGATTTGATGATGATTTTTACGCTTCGTTTTTCGTATTTTCAAAGAGTCTCGTATTTTCAAAGAGTCTTTTTTATTCCGTTTACATTTTTCTTTTCTGCATTCTGTATTATGTCTTTTGCATTACAAGGTTTTACTTCTCTTGTGATTATGTTCTTATATGCACTCGGCTATAATTATTTATACATATAAAAAGAAAAATCACTATATTGATCAATATTCCAATTTCGTTTAACATGAATGCCACAGCTTTTGTTGGATATTTATTCCATATTATTCAAAGAATGTAATAATAATTGTGATTTTAAAGGGAGTGGCAAGTCGTAATCCATGGGCCTGACCAGTTGGCCTGACTCGGGGAAATTCGGATACAATCAGGTCCAATCGTGCGCTACCGAAGGAATGTTATTGCCGAATTCCTCGCGTGATCGTTAACTCAAATCCCTTCATAGTAACCGACCAATGAGATTCAAATAGTGGAATAAAGAACGCGCGATCTTGTTTACTGAAATTTGGGTCAATGTGCGAACTTTTATTAGCTGCGCGCGATAAATTTAAGTCGCTTTGAACTTTGATCCAGAGAAAGGAGCAGCCAGCTGTAAAACCGCCCATAGATTTCGACTTGTCGTTCCCTTTAAATTAATGTGTTGATATCTTGAACATTTTGTAAAGGGGGAGCACAAATCTCAGAAAATTCTCTGACATGAAAAAAAAAAAAGGTTATCAGTTCTAAAAGGGGGCACAATTTACAAAAAAGGGGCACAATGTACACTTTTGTTTCAAAAGGCGGGGGCGATGGGCCGGAAGTGCCCCCTAAATCCGCCACTGATGGAAGGGACAATTATTTGTCAATTTATTTTCACATAATTAGCATTTCATGAACGTCTCGTCGATGTCTCCCCTGATATATACTGCGACTTTGAGGACGGCTTCTGTGGATGGGATCAGGTCAAAACACCACGTGACGAATTTGATTGGTATCTTTCAACACAGAATGGTATGTAAGAAATCAATGACACATTTTTATCCAGGTCTATCTCTTTTAAGGCATGCGTTTAATACGGACAAAATGATAACACATCAGCTTCGTCACAATATTTTCAAGATATAATCATGGAATTAGAATGAAAAAAAAAATGGTGGTTTTAGGTTATGGATTTTCATCAAGTTCATCCTCATTGCTCTTCTTCAAGCTCTTCTTTTTGCTAAATATTGTACAAGATATACTCATTGGCCTTCCAAGCCGTCACTTTTCATCACTTTTATAAACTTTCCTCTTTCCCTCGAACCTTCTAGACGACACCTTCATACGCATCCAAGACTTTGACAGAGGACCAGGATACTCTGCAGGTCTAATTAGCCCAAGGCTTACAAGAGTGGGAGACAGCAGTGATGCGCCATTGTGCTTTACGTTTTCTTACCGCATTGACAACGGCTTAGCGGAGGGGGCGCTCAAGGTCGGCTTTGTTCGAGAGGATACTCGATTGAAACAAGCGCTATGGTCGAACACGGCTCACACCAACAGCGAATGGAGGTTTCGTGAGGTGGACCTGAGTTCCCTTGGGACCGGATGGCTTGTCTTAGAAGGAATCACTGGTGACGACTTTCTAAGCTCGATAGCTGTCGACCATGTTAGCCTGTCTAGCTGCATGACATCCTCAGGTTTGTTGATATTCCATTGTGATGTCTGATGATGCGAAAAAAAATGAAGAGCAAATATCTGCACAAAAATTAAAAGGGGACGAATTACCCCCCCCAAAAAAAAAAAACAAAAACAAAAACAAACAAACAAACTTGCTTTGTATGTTAGGGGTTCTACAACCCTGAACTACATAATTATGTTATGGACTTCCAATGTTACTTATAAAAAGAGATATTGTAAGTTTAAATACACTATCAATAAATGGATTCAATGGAAAGACAACTTTTGATTCGACTTGTTGAGGCATCCCCATGCAATTGCTAAGAAATTGGCGTACACTATATTTCCTTCATACTCTTAATTGTTAACTGATAAAATTCCGGGTTTAAATTTTTAGGATTCGTCTTATACGAAAAACAGTTATTTTTTTAGGTGACTGAACCTCTTTAATGTTTTTGTTATTGTAGGTAATACCGAGGGCGACATCCTGCTCCAAACAGATCGAATTTTCTTCCTGCTCTCTCCAAACTTCCATGAGCCTTACCCAAATCAGTTTAATCAAACGTGGTTGGTCACTGCTCCGGAAGGATCTGGAACTCGTTTCGTTTTCGATTTCCTGCACACCGAACCCGAATTCGACACCCTCGTCATCGGAACAGGACACGATCCTTCGGACTCCGACACCATCTTACACACCATCTCAGGATACAACAACCCCAACCCCATCCTCCATGACAATAGGCGGTCTTGGGTCACCTTCGAAACCGACTTTACATCCAGAGGCATGGGCTTCATTGTCGCTATAAGTGCTCTCGATGACTTATCAGGTACAAATATTGTATAATGTGGTAAAGCTGTTAGTCAATCAGCCAATATGGAAATACACCCAAGCTAATGAAGCCTTCTTGATATTTCATATTTCACAAAATTAGAACATTTTTTAATCTTTGATCTAAATGTGTTCCCATCACCTGATCATACCCATTGTCTTGATATGTGATTACATTTGTCGATTCTACCTAGATACTCCCATTATACTTCATGTATGTTAACTAGGAAAAATTTATCAAACTTGAGCCACAATTTGTTCCCTTGTTTCTTTTTCTATTAATGAGCACACGTAAAAACACAGGGTGGGTGAAATACACTAATACAATTATAATAAGATGAACTTTAACGTTCTTTGGTAAAATAAATAATTATTTTGTTGAAGATATTTTCTAGAAATAAAATAAATATGCATTTTTCAAGTCGGAATGCCTCTTTACCTGTTATTCATTTAAACTACAAATATTAAGCAATATTCTAGACGTCGCTTAACATCGACCTCCTGAAGTCTTATTTATAGATAACCACTGAGTTTTTATAATAACTGTCTTTTTTCGCAGAATACTTCATTTGTAATGCAAGCTCATATGTATTACCATTGACAAGTCGTTGCAATTGGCTCAGTGAATGTCCCGATGGAAGTGATGAATGGATGTGTGGTAAGCAATACCTTTCCATTATACTTTACGACATTATGAATAGCTTTTGAAACAGTCACAAATATTTCATTCCGACATGAGGTGTTGTGGTCGAGGGGTTTCATCACTTTAGTGATTTAACAGTCTCATGTATAAGCATTGGTAGGGCACTGACTTCAGTCATTAAGCAGTGCATTTTACTTCGCTTCTCTTCTTCCAGATATAAAATGGATACCCGCTCGGATACTGGCGTCATTAATGTTCGCGCCCGTAAAATGGCGACTGATTCGTATGCTCCCCAGATGAGTGGAGAGTGTGTATTGTGTGATATTTTTATTGTTATTGAATTTGATGACACCATGCACTAGTAGGTGAAAATAATATAGGTGAAATATTTATTGGTTACTGTACCATCAAAAGTAACTCATTTCAGTGTTAACATAGTACGAGTACATAGGAGTGTAAAAAGGGTGATGATACAGAAAGAAGGGCTACATCTTAAGCAAAGCTTGATATGCTTCCAGCCCAGTAACGTTGAATTCATTACATTAACGTAGAAAGAGGGGTGACTTCCATGAGAGAGAGAGAGAGAGAAAAGAAAACGAAGGGTTGCATGGTGTGGGGATTTCCCAGCTATCAAGGCATATGTTTGCGTACTCATTTGATATCATTAATATTATATTCTGGTTTATTCAGTTATGTGTGATACACCCCTCAATCTACTAAAAGTGTACTGACAATTTAAGAAAAATCTTAATTGCTACTTGAAAGAGTAAAAAACGCAACGAAGCTCTCTATCATCATCTGTTTATTATGGGCCTTCATTATGCTTTCACTGGGATTAGAATAACATTTAGAACATAAATTATGTTACTCATGATAACACTACGGAAAAGGCTTCAACCATAAATTCCGAAAACGTTTTATTTCTTAACATATCACATAGGTGGAACATGTCAGATTAGCTGTTGCCTTGAGTATGGTGCACCATGTCAAGTGGGCGATTGCTGGTGTGATGATGAATGCGTTATCAATGGTGACTGTTGCCCTGACTATCAAACGGTCTGCCCAAATCCCGTAACTCCAGTCACAGGTAGGAATATTATTCTTCAGTTCTTAATTTCAGTGATCAGCTGAGAAGTGACACGCTCAGCGTGTTTTTATTATCATCAACGTTGGTATGTTATTAAAAGGTACAACAACGCCTGTGACCTTGAAATTTATTTAATGGTAGAAACGTCTTGTAATATGGCATTTGTATATTTGAAGACAAGGATAGCTAAACCCAAGGTTTTAAAAAGTCATGTCAAATTCCCTTGTCCCAAATGTGGACTTATGCTATGATTATGGGTCAAAGACATATTGTTTCATAGGCTTGTATATTGTTTCATAGGCTTGTATGAAAAGTGTTCAAACTTATCATATATATTGCCACAAACCATCTGTTCATTTGTCAATAGCACCAACGGCCTGCATGAGGTATCCAACTCAAATACCATGTGGAATCGATGGTTTACTAACCTCAAAGACTAATAAGGAAATTAAGGATTGGCATTAAAGAGCCCCTGCAACCAAATGCAACCCAAATGCAAGTGTTTTGCTGTTGATGTGCAGGGGTGCATACAACTAATATTTTGTTATTCAAACATGTTTCATAGATTTCTAAATATATTTGAAATATTTTTTCCAACCTCCTAAACTCCACCGTAAAAAAAGTCCAGATCTCATTCCTGTAATGACATCATCTGTCAAATCATCAGTCAGCTACTAATATGCTACAATAGACAGTGGAATATAACTTCCCCAGCTCAGCACTGTTCACAATAGAAGTGTATGCTTTCAATTCGCGGCGTAACTAAACAAAATATTTCAGATAATTAGATGGTAAATCCAGAGAGAGAAAAAAATCCGCGTTAACAGCTAACGGGAAAAATCCAGAAGCGGTGAAATAAGTAATCACAGTTACAAGTACGGTTTGTTGTATTAGTATGTATCACCATAGTGAGACAAAGTTATTAGATTTTAGGGTGATTATGTCAAAGGTCGAAGGTCATAGAGGTCATTTACTTACTCGGTACTAGAATGCATCACCTTAATGAGACGAACTGATCAGACAAGTAGGTCACAGGTAATAGATTTAAATTTTGTTATCACCATGCATATCTCAACTATTTTGTATGCATGACTATGTGGACAAACTGATCAGGCTTTTGGGTTGTTAGGTCAAAAGTCAAAGAGGTCAATTTATATGTACAAGTAATAAGGTATTTTTAAAACTCTGTTTATCACAATATTTCAGGAACAGGAGTGAGCCACGAAGTTAACAGAATTTAGGCGGAGGCATTTGGAAGACGCAGTTGCATTTATTTTGTTTTTATATAAAATCTGCTTTGATATGAAACCATGGCTTTAGCAAAATGCCTTTCAAAACACGCTTTTAGTGCTGTGAAAAATCGTACAGGAGTCAATTATTCCTGTGTAAACAGCTTATAACATATGCATTTCAAAATTTAATGTTACAGGTACAAATGCAGCCATAATTTTGAAGCACGGTGGGATTGGGGTATATATCGGCTCGCCTAGCTACCCGTTCGATTATCCAAACAATGCATTTGCACAGTGGCAGTTTATTGCTCCACCCGATAGTGTCATCACTGTCCACTTCAATAATGACTTTCGTCTGGAGTGCTGTTGCGACTACATCAGAGTCTATTCTGGATACACAGCAGAGTTAAGGGATGCTCAGCAGGTAGAAGAGGTTGGCTGTGTCACAGTACCAGCTGATGTCGTCTCGTATGCCCCCTATCTTTGGATCCTGTTCACAAGTGATTATTCAGTGACCTATCTCGGATTTAGCGCAACAGTATCAGCTTTCAATGCATCAGGTATATGCTTTCTGCAACCCAACAATACAGTGTGTCCCAGAAAAAAAAATTAACAGTTGGAAAAACTCTCCCCAAATAAATGATTCAAAATATTTCTAGGAAATGTGCATACCTGTGGATAGCTTAGTTTTTCCTGTATTAAAGTAAATCTAGCGATATTATTGAGCAAAGGCCACTTTGAAAGGATACAAAATCCACACTTGGTATTGGTTTTAGCTGGTATTAGCAAAGTTTAGAGTCGTGAAAGGCTTAGAAATTTCCATATTCTGATCAATAAATTTTTTTTTTGAAAGAACAAGCTTTGTTTTCTGTCTCTGCTTCTATATCCCATCAAAATGTTTATGTCTGATTGAGCAATTAACTACTTTATTGATTGTTTAATAGAAATGTGACTTTTTGGTGATTTTTTTTTTTTGTCTAAGCTGGATTTCTCCCTCAACCATAAAGTTTGATGGGATATATTAGGACATACAGAGAACAAAACCATTTTTAAAATCAGAATATGACAATTTATAAGCCTTTTCCTGACTTTTAACTTTGCTGATAGCAGCCAGAACGAATACAAACATTTGTGAAGTGTGGATTTTGCACCTTTTCACAAAAGTGTCTTTTAAGTGACTGCTAAGAAAGCAACTGTATGCTTGTAAGTAAACAATAAGGGGACCGACGGCTTAAAGTCCTCGCCCAGGGACTTGGTAATGAGGATTAATGTTTTCCCAAAGGGCACTAGCGCATCCACTTGGTTTCGAACTCGGGTCCTCCCAGAGACCACTGCTCTATTGAGCCATCGCGCCTAGCTCTAATGTTGCATAAGCTGATGATATTAATGAAAATTTGCAAAAATGAAATTTTTGAATACCAATATTCACCCTTTCCCCAAGTTCGTGCAGATTAAATGAAAGTGTTTAATAACGCTACTAAGCCAAAACAAAAGTCTTTTGCCATTATTAATTTGACCTTTGCTTTGATGTACATGTACGTGTAAATATCAAAGCAGAGTGTCTTTCAGAAAACAATTATTTGACGCGTAAGAAGAAAAGATATATCATTAACTGTTTCCATCATACAATGATACAAAAATACATTTTGTCTGATTTTTTTAGAAGAATGAAATGGGCAAATTATGTATCACCATGATTATGAGAAGTCGATTAAGGACTAGATTTTCTGTGGTATTTTAGGCAAGGCTGTATTAACTTTCTACCATGCAAGAGACGGATATGACGCAAGAAAGCGTCGTTTTTTAATGAAATTCTCCCATAACTGTCATCCCGGCCTGTGCCATCTTATATTCCGGTAATTTTTTAACATTTTACAAAATATTCAAATAATATAATGCATACAGAGTAAAATGTGTAAAAATGAAAGAGTATGGTATAATAGTTGGGGAAATGTTATTCTTTAAAATGCCCTCTCCAACCTCCCCGCCCAAGGACAGAATATAAAAAGAAATTATTTTGCATATGTTAGAACCAGTTTGTTTAATGCATTCCCTGGTAATGCTCAAAAGTGTATATCCTTTTATAAGTTTCAAAAACTGTGCAAAGCTTTAAATCTTGACTCGATGGAATTATAATGTTGCTTTTTAAATATGTACATTTTACAATACATGTACCATTAATTCACTCTCCACTTTTGTATTTTACCATGTTACCTAATTGTTTATGTATTTTGTATTTTCATGTAGAATGATTTTGTTAAACTGCAGGGCGCCTTTGGAAAGCAGTTTTGCATAACTGAACAGACCAACCCTGCAGTATAAATTGAAGAAGACAAAATGAATATAAATAAATATGTAATAAATAAATAAATCATTTAAAGCAGGAACTTGTGTCTAGTACACCTGAGTGCACAATACAATGCAAGAGAGGGGTATGACGCACGAAAGTGTCGCTTCTTATAAATACATTCTACTATTTTGTTATCTAGGTTACACCACAGAGATACCAATCATATCACCAAATGAGACGAAAGCAGGTAATGATTTTTCTTTTGCATCAAATGTCCTAATGTTCCATGAATTATGCGATGACAATAAAGTGCAAGACATATTGATGTGTAATCCATTAGTTTATAAAGTGTACCGGAGTGACCTGTTTGACTACAAAGAAATTCATATGATAATTGTATACACTTGGTCACAACAGTGTTATTCCAAAGGACATTATTAGACATATGACGAAGTGCAATTCAAATGGTGTAAATGACTTAAGCTCTGTTGGTTTCTTATATTTTGGAACTCAGCGGGATTTTTTTTTAAATACGCATAGTGTTACTGATATCACAGCATTTAAAAAAAAAATTTTTGCGTTATCATTGAAATGCCTCCTCCCTAATTGTATATTCATTTTCAAATCCTTTACGCTGCATATATCACAGATGTTTATGTAAACCTGACTGTTGGTGAGACACAGACAATCTCCTCACCAAACTTTCCTTCTAATTATCCAAACGACGTCCATTGTAATTGGTACATCACGATTCCGTCAAACTCCTCCCTGTTCATCCTGTTCATCACATTCAGCCTTGAAAATTCCTACGACTACCTAAGCATAGGAAGTGGTCACTCTCCGGGACTTATGCAGCTGAACAGTTTCACTGGACAAGGATTACCCGAGGACTTAAGGTTTGTGCAAATGTAAACAATTCTCCTCTTTAAGCTCCTATATTGCGTTAATGTTATATCGTAAAACATATGCGGATATGCTTAAGTAAAATAAAATGAAATAAATAAAATTATAGGTCACAGAACAAAAGTTCAAAGAACAACTATTACCGTTCACTAACTTTATGAACGAAATAAAAGGAAAGATGATAATGGTTAAGCCCCCCCCCCCCCCCCCCTGCTGTCCTCCCTTAACCACGAGGTGGCCCACAGAGACGGGCTAATGGTTTTGGTGACACCAGTTTCACCAGCCAGGGATTCGGGTTTGAGTCCCGGCGGAAATTTTTTTTCAACTTTCGCAAAATTTCCAAATGGAGGACAGCTCTTTGTAACCTTGATTTAACCTTTGCATTGTATTAATTCCACTGAGAGTTGCCAAAGCTGTTTGTATAAGTTATTTTTTTACAATTATATATATATATATTAATAGTATACATATCATTACCCTGAGGTTTATTAATGATTAGCCAGTGGCACACCTCAAATTGCTGGAAAGTCGGCATCGTATTTGGGGTGGAAGGTTGGTTTGAAAATGTCTTTGATGTTTAAAATTATACAAAATGTTTAGGACCTTAGAACTGGTCGGTGTGATGGATGTTACCAAATACTTTTCTAAAACGTGAATAAGTATATGAAAAAAGGAAAAGAACTAAATTTACAAAATAGTAGACCAGCCAAACATCCAAAAGTCTCTAGAAAAAGATTCGACGGCATTTTTGGGTAATGCTTGGCATCCATGCTTAAAGTCTTGCATAAATACTGACGAATAACGTACGGGCGGATGCCACGCGCATTTTTGCTTAAAAGGGCCATTTTTGGCTCAAAATCTGAAAGAATGTCAAAAATCACGATTTTTAATTTTTTGACATATGTAATACCTGATTAAGACTTTTCAAGTGATATCAGATTTATTTTGAGTTTCAAGTTATAAACCCATTAATATACAAATGAATGTTGGATATTACACGCACATGTTTGGCGTAATGAAACATAAAACTGTGATTTACTCAAAATAATAGGTTGTGAAAACTACCAATATTTCACAGTTTTTTACCCAACGTAAATTTGCCATTTTAAACACTTTTTCTTGATTAAACATATCATGTATATTGTCATGTCACCCACAGAAAAGAAATTATCCGATAAGGTGATAGATAACTCATTTTATGTTATCCCAAATGGAGCGATGATTAAGAAAGTACAAAAACACAGTTTATAACATTTTAAAATAATGTATCAAAAATTTCTCACTTGATTAAATTCCAAATAAGAGTTATAAAAAGTGTCCATTGTGTTTGAAAATGGCTGTTTCCATGGAAACAGTAAGAACAAAACTGATATTTGAGCAAAATCTCTTGATGCTACCTAAAAAAGAGGTAAGTATTGATATTGACCATTATTATTTTCTCTTTTACAGGACACTCACTTATAACTTATTTTTAAATGGGTGATAGATGTGACTACCACATGTGTAGGCCGTTACCATGGTAACAAATGTATTATTGTGTTGTATTTCTAACAAAATAATATGGTTGTTTTCAACTTGAAATAATGGTAAACATCTAATAACTTTTGCCGTCTGTTTGATTATATTTAAAAATTTAGTTAATTCGAGTAGAGCTAAATTTGATTTATAAAAACTGTTGCCATGGAAACAGAATGTTAATGAAGATGAAATCTTTCAAAGAAAGAAATGTGACCTACCAATACAAAATAAATGTTAAACAAACTGAATTTGATCAATATCAAATGAATCTTATATTGTTTTTCACCGTAGCTATCAGAATCAGCTTGCTTGTCTTAAAGGCCACTCCACCCAAATAATGAGTTGAGTTGAATCAGTAGAGTTAGATTAAATAAACGAAAAAGTATCAAAATCAGATAAAAATAAGAAATTTACAGTATTTTGATATGCATAACATGGGCTGTATGCAAATTAGTTTTTTTCCTTTTGTATTTTATTATATGAAATTTCACATATTTCATTTTTTTCATAGATGCTTATAAAGATTCTCTTCATTGTATCACAATAGGTTATAATAATGATGATCGTACACATTCTACGAGGAGTCAAACTTTGTTTTACATTCTTGGAGAAGAAAAGTGAGCTTATGGCATCATCGGCTCAATAATTTGCATACATCCCATGTTATGCATATCATTGTTTCATGAAACATTGCAAAACATTAAAATGCCATAATGCCATGTCTCGTTTTTTTATCCGATTTTGATGAATTTTAACCTTTTATTTTGTTTAAATTTTATTTAATTGTATTGATTTAACTCATTTTTTTTTTTTTTTTTTTTGGGGGGGGGGGGGGTGAACTTGGCCTTTGAAGTTGGATGCGGATGTGTTCCCCATGGACGTTGTCATGGTTAATAATGAGTTACACATCACGAAACTATTGGAATTTGAAGATTACCACACATTCCTAATTGAACAACATGCAAGCAAATGTCCATTTTTAATATATAAATTCTAAGCTTTCAATTCAAATCTTTCTAGATATTAGAAAGAAGTGGTTTGACTAAACAGTGTCAAAATTGTTGCTCACTCACAAACTTTAAAAGCTGGAAAGCTGATTTTGAGCTATACAGAATATTAGCACCCACCCCATCAAAATTACGTCTGCATGGCTTTCATCATTTGGTCGACCACTCGGAAGTCGGTCTCGCCAAGGTATATTGATAATGTATCAAAATCATATTGAATATGTACGAAAACTTGCCTACATATACGTTGTAGCATGGATGGGCCGGTCACATAGCAGTTCCCTATAACCAAATTGCAGTCCCAAATCTGCCCCTGGCCCTGGCAGAGTCCAACTATTTTATTGTAGTGAAAATCGGTGAAGTCTGCTCGGGCCTTTACTGTCAGAGACACAGAACTTACGGATGATTAAAACCCCTCTCTTGATGCTAATGTCAGAGCAACAAAATACTATCGAAGTACACCAACACATCAAGTTCATAAAATAAATGAATAAATAAATTAAAGTCTACAAATGAAATGATTATACTCATTATGCAAAATTATTCGATGATTAATCATCATTTTTTAACATTATACTTGTAATTATTTAAATAATGCTGAATCATATTTACCCCAAAATTGTAAGTTACAATTTGGGATATTGCATACTAAATCAATGGTTGAAAAATTATTTGATATCACGGTTTTTCTTTTAATTTGTCGTGCCAACTTTATTTCATTTTTATAATATAAGTTATCGTTAACTATGATATATGTTATATGAACTTTATAAGATTAATACATATTATGGTTCATCACTGTGCGGTCGACATAGGATTTCCCTTTAAAAAAATATAAAGTCATGTGAATGAAATAATTAAGGTACTTTGAGATAATTCATTTGTCCCATTCCGAAACGGAAAAAGGAAAAACAGAATATTGAGTAAAAACCGTTGCAATTTTCTGTTTTACAAACAGAAAAACGGTCATTAGTTAATATTTTTTGTTAAGGTTAAAAACTTGAAAAACGAAAATATGATAAACCCTCTTTTTTGGTTTTACTGTTTTCTTAAAAATTGTTTTTTCCCATTTTATCTGCAGAAATGAGAAATTGATCACCTTTTTCTGATTTCTATTTTTAATTTTTAATTATTTGTTCTAAAAAATAGAAAATTAAACACCTTTTCAGATTTTGTTTCTCCGTTTTACTTCCTTACAAATTGAAAATTAAATGCCGGTACTTGTTCTGATTTCAATTTTCTATTTTGCTTTCGGTAAATGAATAAATGAAGACTGCCCTCTACGTTTTTTTTTTTTTTTTTTTTTTTAAATCTCAGGGCCACTGCAGGGGAGGGCAAGGACCTAGCCCCCCTTGAAAATGAATGTTTTGTGCCCCCTCCCCCTCCCTCTACACCTATGAGTCCCAATTCCACGAGGTGGAACATCATGTCAGAAAGTGAGAGAAATAAACAACAATATTCAGTGATGATGTGTCATGTATCAAGAGATAATGGAATTATACTCTTGGGAAGAGCAGATTTAAGTATAGGTTTTCCCGTCCAATTTCGCACTTAGTGCATGCAAGAGTATAAATAGTTCATTCAATTTCGTTATTGACTGGGCGTTGTGGCGTGCGCCTGTAATCCAGCTACAAGTGGAAGTTATAAACTGATTCAGCGGACCCAGGTTCGAGACTGAGTCACGTCTTTCGGATGGTGACGTTAAAGGTCGGTCCCAGACGTAAATAATCATATCTGATTGATACACGTCTGTAAAAACCCATTACACACACGTTATAGGTCATTCAAAACTTCAAACTAGTCATTCAAAATCGCCATAGGGCAGCCCAAAATTCGTAATGGGCAGTCAGATTCGCCATAGAGCAAGCAAAAGTGTAAAAATATCATTCAAATTCGCCATAGTTCATTCAAATTAGCACGGAAGAACACGTGACTGAAGATAGAGCATTCAATTTCGCCATAGGGTATTCATGTTCCTAACTAATGCATCCAATTTAGGTCTGTATTCACATGATTTGTAAACAGTAATACATATAAGAATAATTATAATTATGTACATTGTTTGTTAAACATTTAAAGATTAAATTCTTTAGGAATTATGTCTGACTTTTTTCAACTCATATTTTGCTTGTCGAGTTTCTGCATTAATTGTGTTTGAAAGGTCTGTTTGCGCAACATTTAACACGTTATTGTTAACGTTCTAATTTTTATCTGCGAGATCTTTTTCAAACATTCTTTGCGCGTTCTCCCAGCGTTACATGGCCCGCTGTCTGGCCCGTGAAATCATCAATGGCTGAAAAAGAGACTGAGTTTTGAGCTTTGAACTTTAACATTTTGATGAAAAGATTCTTTTACATGATGAAAGTCTTAATATGAGATAAAAGCAGAAAAAGTAAATATGTTAACCATATGAAAGAATTTGAATGGCGATTGGTGGTGTTGGCTGCCCTATCCGCGAAATTGAATGACCTATTTACTTTTTCTCATGCACTATGGGCAGAACTGAATGGCCTGGCTTTACTTTTGCATGGACTAGGTGCGAAATTGGACGGGAAAAACCTATATTAAGAGGGTTATGTGAAGGCAATACTATGTATGATATTGTGTATTGTATTATGTAAACAGAGTAACACAACCAGGACTCTAGTGGAGTAATGTATATTTATGCAAGTCAATGAATGTGCAAGAAAAATTGCCACACAGCACATTTAATCTTTGATGGGATATGATTTTATATTTTTTATAATGAAAGACAGAGATTTATATCTTGTAATAGATCGTATATATTACAAAATAAATCCTTAGTTTTATACATGGAAGTAAAGCTCATTTATTATAACTTTCCTTGGGAACAGGGGTGTCGATCTGTATTCATGATTGGGGGATGACCGGCGAGGGGAAGATGTTGGAGGGGGGGGGGGGGTATCCCCCTCCCACACCAGGGACTTTTTCAAATATCTGTCTATAAACTTGCATTTTAGAGCATCCCGAAATGGTTTTCTGTATGATTAAATGCTTAAATTGTTAAATAATGAATTTGGATAATTATTAGTTTTAAATTAATGTATCGTAATTCTCACATCCAAACATATTGGGGGCCTATACAGGCCATCCCCCATCTCAAATTTCAGGGGGAATATATAACCCCCAGCCCATCCCCCCCCCCCCCCTCCACCCGCCCGGGATCGACACCCATGTTTGGGAATCTCGATACCACTTAGCTATCTCTTCCCTTTACATGAAAATCCCTGATAATTGTTCCATGTTATAACTAATGTTGTATATCCGACAGTCGGAGACATGCAAAAGTGGTACGTTATGGGCGTGAACATTTTCTCATTTAAAAAATATCCTCAAAGTACCCCATTTAGTGAGGAAAAATTAACCATTTTACTTCAGAAAAGTGTCACCTTTTCATTTTTTTCATTCGATTTAATGTTTATTGTAAGCTTTTGGAAACCTATATACTCCACACTAGTTTTACCATATCTAAATTATGGAATATTAGCCTGAGGAACTGTGCAACATGCCTGTTAGACAGTTTTTTTATTACAGAAAAAGGCTATGCGAATTATAAGTAATGTTAATTATCGCCACCACACTGATGGTCCTTTTTCACTCTAATAATGTACTAAAAATTATGATATTTACAGCCTTAATCTTGTTGTACGTACTTGTGTTTCAGTATCATAATCATGTATTGCTCACTGTCTTCAATAATATATTTACAGCAAATAATGAGATCCATCATTACCCCACCAGACAAATCAATCTATATCACTTGCCAAGAACTCGTACGGCATTAACCGAGAATACTGTTTCATATACAGCTCCTATATTTTGGAATTCCCTCCCTGTAAATATACGAGACAGTATAAGCTTGAGTACATTAAAAACCACGAAATCCTTGAAAGTTGATCAACGAATCTATGATTTTAAAATGAATTCCTTAAAATGAAAGTGAATGCCCAAACAGGCCCCTCTGTGGTACTTTCTAAATTTGAATGCATCAACACTGAAATCTAATGCACAAAATTTGAAACCGTATAGTACTAAAACGAATTAGTAAGAACGATCGCTAATTTGAGTGCCCTGAAAATAAATCGAATGCGGATAAAGAAAAATGGAATGATATTAAATGAAATAATCTTGTCTATAAATGAATTTCAGTGTTCATAAATTAATCCGCTTGTCTCGAAAAGAATTTCAATGAGTCCATTCAAAATTTGAAAGACCGATATCGATCGTTAGACGATAGTGTCTGAATTTGAATGCATCTAAATTAATTTGACAAAAATATGAAATCGAGCGGGAAAACCTATATTTCCCTATTTATTCTGAGAGTTACCTGTTTTACTTAGACAAGTACCCCTATTCCCTTTTTTCAATAAAGTGATCCTTTCTCTCTAATAGGTGCTCCTTTTCATCTCTGTTGAGTGCCATATTTATCCTCAATATTATTGCCCCTTTCATTCTGATACATGGGGTTTTCCTTACATTAAGTGCCCTTTTGACCCCTAAAAAAGAATCATTTATTTTATATCTTATCCTTTTAATAAGTGCACAAGTTATCCAGGGGTAGTTTTCCAGGAGGTAGTTGTTCTAGAATCGGTCATAAGGCATTTTATGTCGTCAGAACTTAAAACTTTCGTTAAAAAAACAAAACATAAAAACAAAATAAATATTCCCTTGTAAATAAAATCAACTTTCCCTTACTGAATACGATTGTGCCCGCCCCGCTTCGGAGACGGAAGATCCCGTCTATGCTACCAATTTTTTTTTTTTTTAAAGTTTAAATAAAATGTGCATTCCCTTAAGTATGATTGTGCCCCCCCCCCCCCCACTTCGTAGAAAGAGGATCCCGTTTATGCTATACATTATTATCAAAAGACAAGTGTCAACAAAGTTTGATCGGTTGCTACGCTCGCTCGCCTAATCAAAATTAACATTCCCTGCCAAGAAGATTCCGTTTATGCTGCCAATTTCTTTCAATGAGAAGTATTACTATTTTTTCGCTCGCTCTCTACACTCGCTCGCCCAGTCAAAACATAACATTCCCTTAAATATGAATAAAATCGAACATTAAAAAAGAGGCTCGCTCGCGAATATGAAATCAACACTCATTTGATGTGGAACAAGACGGTGCGTTAATTAGAAATTGGCAAGGAAAAAAAAATTATTCCAATTAGATTTATCAAATAGAAGTGTCGTGGTCTAGTGGATACGTCACCGGACTGTGGATCTTATGTTGGGTCTCATGGTTCGCGGTTCGAGTCCCGCCACGGCACGAATGTCCTTTGACAAGACATTTCATCTACATTCGCCACTCTCCACCCAGGTGTAGTAAATGGGTACATGGTAGGAATTTATTCATTGACTGCTTTCAGCGCCTTATAGGGCAGCTGGGCTAAAGCCAGGGTAATAATACTACTTCGGCGCTTAGAAACATATGTATTCAGCGCAATATAAATGTTATGTATTATTATTCATCATTAAATGAAAATAGACTCACGGTCGATATAGGATGAGAACAAATTATTCTAGTACTTGCTTCTGCACATGCCCCCCCCCCCCCCCCCCTCCAACGAAAAAAACAAACAAATTAGTGTTCTCGACATTCCCCCACCCCCCCCCCCCCCCTCCAACCTCGAAAGGGCTAGCGAAGCACACAAGTCTATCCAGTCTTTCTTGATGACATTGTACTTTGAACCCCACTAGGATGAATTTTCGGCGGATCCAGGATTTATCAAAGTGGGGGGGGGGGGGGGGGGGGGGGGGAGTCTCGATGTGAAAGAGAGATAAGCGAAAAAAACGAAAAAAAAAGGAAAGGCCTCTGCCACCATAATAGGGGGCCGAAATCCTACATGTCAATCAGGAATAATTGTAAAAAGCTCCGCCAAAAGCACCCCCCTCCCCCGATCCACCGCTATGCTCGATTGGAAATTAAAGGAATATACAGACAGATGGCTTCAAAATGTAGGGTATATAATGTGTAAACTTATGTATTCACTTTAACGTTTCCATTTATGCCTTTCCCTTTTCCCTAAAAAGTGACTTTTCTGTTAATGCCCGCTGTGCATGCCCCCTTTCCCCCAGAAGTTCCTTTTCTGCTGGTGTCTACTTTCCCCCCCCCCCCCCATCATGAGACGCCTTCTCGCCCTGGTCTGTGACCAATATTGATTAGTTGCCAACTCGCGTTTTAAGTCGCTACACTCTAATCAACACTAAATATGTGATTATACCGTATTTAGTTACCAGCTTACCTTAATGAATATCATCGATATATATACATGTATGTATGATCTTTGTGTGACTTTCAAAAATACATTTCAAAAGTACCCTGACTTTTTACGGTTCTTATTTTAGATGACAATCCACAAAGTTACAGGAACTATGTGTGGGATATTTATAAAATACGGGTCATGTTTTTTGTTGTTGTTGTAACCCTGTAGTCTCATTAGTACATGGATGTTATCCAAATTCCACATTAGGCTTAACATTTCATAATATACTCGATTGGTTAGTTTTGAAATATTCATATCCGTTTATTATTGTTGTTTTTACTTGTTCAGTTAATTTTTTTTTATGTAGCTATATTACTTGTATTTTCTTATAAAATTGTTACCAATTATTTATGCTATACCTTATTGTTTATTCCTGTTGCATCAGGAACATGCAAAACAGTTGATTATACTGATCACGCTTTTATCCTGTATGAATAAGCACAAATAAATATATAAATGGATACATAAATACAGTGCGTATCCAAAAAAAATATACACAACTCTGATTCTAATTAAAATGTTGTGAACGATGTGACTTTGAAATTTATTTCGTGGTAAAGAATAGATTATTGTCTGTCTTGTGGTACCTCATTCATGACATTTCTGCCATGGATGACTGAGCACCAGGATTTTTAAAAAGAGTCCAAAAATCTCCTTGTTCCAAGTTTGGGCTGACGCTGATGCAACGAATGTGAGTCAAGCGATATGAATGTGCTACTTTAATAGAAAATAATTTTAAAAAGTTAAATTCTCCTTTGTGCTTCAATGTTTCATTGTTTAACGTGATATAAGCTTCTATATGACCTTGTTTCAATCCACATGACAACATTTAATTTATTTAAATAGCCTTCTAAATTCTTGTCCCGTGGTACCTAAAAACAGTCTGCTCATTCGCCAATAGCACCATTTCACCTGCATACGGTGCACAAGGTGTTTTTTGCGAATAACACATGGACTGAAAGGTTTACTGATCTTAAAGACTAAAAAGAAGAAAAGGAAGGATACGCGTTGAGAATTAACGACTCAGTTTAATGACTCAGTAAAAAGGCTTTCCTTAAAAAAAGGGATGCAGGTGAAGCCAACATTGTGTTATCAAATGATATCAAAAAATCTTAACTTTAGCTTGTAATGAGCCCTTTCTTGAGTTTGAGTTGACTTTAACACTCTTCTATTCAAATGCACAAAATCAATTGAAAATAACTCAGCAATTGTTTTCCAACTGAGGTCACTAATGCATAGTTGGTTTGACCCACACTTGCTACTTCAGCCCAAACTTGGTACAAGAGGAGTTTGACAATACTGTTTGAAAAGCCTGCTGCTGAGTCATCGGCGGCAGCTTATGAATAAGGTATCATTGCAGAGAATATAACTTGTTCTTTACTATGAAATAAATTTCATGCTCATAGAGGTCATAACTTTTTAATTAGAAGCTACTTAAGTTGGGTATAGTTTTTTCTGATACGCACTGTATATAAATACAATTTTCAATGAATCAAGTAGCAGGTCTTGTCATCATGTTCAATGTGAAAATGTTGGTATCACCCATTTTATAGGGGACACAAATCTTCTGGATCTAGATTGGAATCAAGTAAACAGAAATTCTGGTAGAAAGACAACACCACTTTTTGTATTAGCTACCAAATTTTGTTAACAGTTATTATGATTGTCACATTCACAGCCAACGAGCAGATTATAATCGCTAACGGTATTTGTTAATCTAATTGCTATATATTTTATATTGGGTAGTTGCATTTCCTTCTTTAGTTTGTCATCTTCATTCATTCTGTTTCCATGGCAACAGATTGTTTTTTTTATAAATCAATTTTAGCTCTATTCCAAACTAAACTTTTGATATAATCAAACAGGCGGTAAAAATTCTTAGATGTTTACCATTATTTGTTTTTATGTTGAAAACAAAATATATAGTTCTGTATCTCATTAGGAATACAATAAATTTATTTGTTACCATGGTAACGGCCTACACATTTAGTGGTCTCCTCCAACATCCATTTACTTAAACAAATTTTGATAAGTGAGTGTCCTGTAAAAGAGATGATAATCATGTACGATACAAATGTATTAATGTTTACTTTTTTTCGGTAGCATCTTGGGGTTTTTTTTCTTACTGTTTCCATAGCAACAGCCATTTTGAAACAGATGGACACCTTTTATAACTCTTATTTGAGTTTTTATCAAGTGAGAAACTTTTGATACATTATTTTAATATGTTACAATGTGTTTTTGTCCTTTCTTAATCACGAATACATGACATTTTCTTAAATTCTACTGTTCTTGATCCCTTGCCATGGTAATAGCCCTTGTAGCCACGTCCACCTCTTAATTTAGGGCAAAGAAGCATATTCTAATAGTTAATGGTCCCATCTAACAGGAAAAATAAAAATCATTTAAGATTATTTCTAAGGTGGTGGAGACATTTCAGTTTTTTGCCCTATAGACTATACTGATAAACATGGGATAATTGCCTTATGTACATATACCTCTAGATGTTTTTTTCAGTCAACATGCGCATCGAGTAAAAATACATCGTTCCATTTGGGATAACATAAAATGAGTTATCTATCACCTTATCGGATAATTTCTTTTCTGTGGGTGACATGACAATATACATGATATGTTTAATCAAGAAAAAGTGTTTAAAATGGCAAATTTACGTTGGGTAAAAAACTGTGAAATATTGGTAGTTTTCACAACCTATTATTTTGAGTTAAAAAAAACAGTTTTATGTTTCATTACGCCAAACATGTGCGTGTAATATCCAACATTCATTTGTATATTAATGGGTTTACTCAAAACTCAAAATAAATCTGATAGCACTTGAAAAGTCTTAATCAGGTATTACATATTAGGTCAAAAAATCGTGATTTTTGACATTCTTTCAAATCCTCCCGTGTTATTCATCAGTATTTTTGCAAGAGTTTAAGCATGAACGCCGAGCATTACCCAAAAATGCCGTCCAAAGTAAAAAGAATCTTCTTGGCTGGTCTACTAAAACGTCAACTTTAAAGCAATGACCCAATAACAATCTACGTATACCTCATGTACTCAATGAATGATTCTCAGAATATCCGACTTTCTCGTGCTTTTATAGATTGGATACAACTAGAAGTTGGATGCAGTTCACAAGTGATTACAGTATAACTTATCAGGGGTTTCAGCTGGAGCTAAGTGCCATCGATCCAACTTTAGGTAAACACATTTACATGTGAATCCGTCTTTTGCTGTGAAATTTCAGTATAACACAAGAGTCTAAATATGTGATATCATAAATTAGGACTTTGACCCCACAATTTCCTAATTTACACCTCCGGCGATGATAGCGATAAGTACTCATAGTTTATTTATAATATATATTATATTTGGCAATTATATTAGCGGCTATATCGGAGTTTATTTCATTTTGGATCAACTTGTATTTTTTTTTTTATGTCAGGAAGGGCAAAATAGAAAGTTATTCATCATTTTTTCAACTTACTGAAATTCTTTTGATAAAAGCTGAATCAAGCAATACGCACAACCTGAATCTGCAATATATATACGCACACACACACACTTGTTATCCATAAAGTTGGAATAATTTTCTTTTCAGACATATTCTTCTAGTTATCCCTATTTAATTGCATTAGTAATTACTCATGACCAGGTGTAATGATTACATAATGAGTCTTAATAACTGATGTGAAATTAATAATTCTCCATTACCTAACATAGCTTTTGTTTAGCGCTAGAAAAGACAATGCATTTCCTGCGATGCTATTAAGTCTGTTTGCAAAATGTCCACGCTTTCATAGCTGGCTCAATGATTTTCAACCAAATTTGACACTGACGTTTCCCAAGATATGCCCCTTCCGACGCCATTGGTAATACCCCGAAAAATGGTTACCCTGCGACAGGACGGGCACAAATATCCTGATATTGCTGATTTCATTGGACCATCTCAGAGGGCTGTCTGTAAAATCCAACACGTCATCGAGAGGAGGGTCATGTGAGGCCAGAGTGATCTCCAGGACAACCAAGACCATGGCATCAACGTTACCAGTCAAACTGTAAATTTGCTTGAATATGGTTAGCGAGCAAGACGGATGACCAAGTGTCCCTGCCTATAAACTGTTCTACACAGAGTTACTCCACTTCGCTGGGCTCGGGGGAACAGAAGGTTATAGTTTGGGCTCTGACAACATGCCTTCCTACGATACAAGCGGCTCACTGATGGTATGGGCCAGTGTTAATTGCGGAGGAAAAACGCCAGTTGTAGTGCCCGGATAGAAACGTCAACGCCGTCTTGTACCGGGACATCCTGTAGAGCCATTACCTCCCACACGCAAGAAGGAAGTGTGTGAACAAGTTTCAGCTGCAAGACAACAACGCTAGTGCTTATAGAACAGCTGCAGTGAGGAAATTTCTTGATACAGACGGGATGCAGAAGATGCCAGGGCCTGCTTCCTACATTGATATGAACCATATCGAACTTCCCTGGGATGCCTTAGAGTGAGCCATCATTGAGAGACACATTACTCCTAAAATTCTGACCGAAAAGTGGGGTGCCCATCCCCCCCCCCCCCCTTGGCAATATCGACAAGCTGGTGGATAGTATGCCACGACACGACGCGACGTCTGGACGCACTGATCCGTGTCAGTGGTGACCAAACTCGATATTAGTGACTAGGTGGCACTTGAAGGAGTAATATTGAACATTCCTGTGAATAGAATCCTCTCTCGAATATGCATCTCCTGTTAAATTTACTATGGTTGAAAAATTGAATGAACGTTTTGATATCCCAAATACTATTTTTCAATACCCCGAATCATACTTTCTAAATGTAAACGAGTGAATTTGTCACTCTAAATTAAGAATGAAGGAACTTTCATCTTCATCATCAGTGTACGGAAGTATTAAGAGGTAGTCATGTCGAGACTTCCGGTCGTTCCTTCGAATGGTACACGTTTCAACCGACACTTTAGATAGCAAGCATGCATGCGTGGAGAATGGGCAATTATGGAGGTTTATCGAGGAATTTGGTGCTCAGAGGACCGATGCTTGTGCAAACAATGTTTGAACGATTAGTAAACGAAGAAGCTTGATGGGAGGAATTTTAATTTGTATTAAACAGAAGTCAGAAAAAATTGGAACCAGCGGGATTCGAACCTTTAACACTGGGAGTAAAATGCCTAAAAATTTGTTTACAAATTAAAATTCCTCCCATCAAGCTTCTTCGTTTACTAACCAATGTCTACGGCGGCCGTTTGAATATTAATGAGTCAGAAAGAAGAGGGTCTTGGGTATTTGATTCCAGTTCATCGTGACTTGGCCGTGAACCAGAATAGCCTGGTGATTAAGTCGCTGCCCGGCAAGCAGTAGATGACATGTTCGAATCCCGCTGGTTCCAATTTTTTCTGACTTGTGTTTTTCATTACAGATCGAGCATACGATCTTTAACACTGGGAGTAAAATGTTTACAAATGTTTGAATGAGTTTAGTGAAGGTGCAGAGACAGATGCGGGACGACCATTCCAAATCTCGACCACTCTCTGAATAAAACTTTTTCTTCGTAGGGCTGAGTTACTTTTGTTCTCATACAGTTTCAGTTGGAGTCCTCTGGTAGCTTCATGAACAGCAGAAGTGAAGAAAAGTTTGTAGTCATAGTTAACCCATTGCCTACGGGAATCGGGTGCTCTCGTATTAACCCTATGGGAATGGGAGAATCCAGTACTGAACGGGTTAACGAGTCCATTCATAATCGTGGAAACTTCAATCACATCGCCTCTCTTTCTTCTATAGTGCAGGGAGTAAATACCAAGGCTCTTTAATCTAGTTTGATATGGCAGGTGCTTGAGCTCAGGAACTAACTTCGTAGCTCTCCTCTGAACCTTCTCTATTGCAGTATCGTCGGACTTACACCTTGGATGACATTACCATATTCAAGGAGTGGACGAACCAATGTTTTGAACAGAACTGGCAATGTATTCCTTGATAGAACTGTGAAGGTTCTCTTTATGAGCCCTAGCATCTGATTGGCTTGATCGACCACTGTAGCAACATGTGTGTGAAACTTCAACTCGTTGTGTACCAAAATTCTTAAGTCTTTCTCTAGTCTCGTTTCATTGAGGATATGATCATTGATGAGATACGAGAACTTGGTGTTACTTCTTCCTATATGCATAACTTTACATTTTGCTGGATTAAATGTGAGGAGCCAGGAGTCTGCCCAAGAAATTGCTTGATCCAGGTCTTCCTGCAGTGTCTTGCAGTGGAGAGATGTAACTTCCCCGCATGACTTGGTGTCATCTGCATAAATTTGAATGTCATTTTTTACTTTGTTGGGTAGGTCATTGACGTAGACGACAAAGAGCTGGGGCCCGAGGATACTCCCTTGCGGGACGCCACAAATCACTGGAGACCAATCGGAGTACTCGCCTCTGACTACAACCCTCTGAATCCTTCCGACTAAGAAAGCCTCCTGTCCACTTAAGAACATGGTGTTCCATACCATAGGCTTGTACTTTCTTCAGTAAGCGTTGGTGTGGGACAGTGTTAAATGCTTTACTCACATCCAAGTAAAACGCGTCAATAGGTTAAGTCCAGTAATCTAGTCCAATCCTCCAATTGTGTGCAAAAGAACCTTCCTGCGTGAATCCATATTGTGCATCATGGAGAAGTTCGTTATCTGTAATGTGGTCCATGATTGCATTTTTTATTATGGCCTCCATGACTTTACCTATTATCGAGGCTAAACCTATTGGCCTGTAGTTGGGTGTGTGCCGTCTACTACCCTTCTTGTGGTTTGGCATTACATTGCCCGTCTTCCAGTCCAGTGGTAGAAAACCTCCTGGAGAGATCTGTGATAGATAAGTGCAATGGGGTAACTGATCTCTTTAGCTAGTTCCTTTAGTACTCTCGGATGGAAACCGTCAGGGCCAGCAGACTTGTTCACATTAAGCTTTGTGAGTTCCACTTCCACAGTATCTTGCGATATATCAACATATCTCAAATAGGGTCCATTATATTGCCAATCGGGGTCAGGCATGCTTGTCACATCTTCCCTTGTGAAGACCTTGGAGAAAGAAGCATTAAAAGCCTCCGAAATTTCTTTGTTAGAGGTCGTACAATTTCCATTCTCCAAAACGAGTGATCCAATCTCTTTCTTGGCTTTGGCACTGGATTTAATCTAGCGCCAAAAATCTTTGGGGTTGTAGCTGATATTGCTAGTAAGATCTTTTTTTTTAAATTTCCTACTTTGGGAACGTGTTAGACTACGTAGAGAGTTGCTGATTTTTCTGTAGTACTGATAATCGTCTTGATTCAGGGAGTCCTTGTAGCGCTCCCATGCCCTAGGTTTCTTCTTACTTAAAGAAATAGACTCCTTTGTTGTGTAGACTTGTCTATGATTAATGGAAGATCTGATCACTGGAATGCACTGTTCCATGCATTTCTGTAGGCATGAAGAAAATACAATCCATACCTATGAGAGTATTTTTCTAGTCCTTATCCAACATCATAGTTCTCATATCCTCAAAGTACAAATCTTGAAGGCAATATAGAAATCTCCTAGCTGCATGATCACGCTGATTCATTACATATCCAAACTGCCAATCAATATCAGGATAATTGAAGTCACCCACAATTACCAATATGGTATGAGTAGATGAAACTGCTACAATATGTTGAAGTGCTTCCAAAAGTTTATCACTGTTTGCTTGGATACTGGATGGGCTTCTGTACACACATACTAAAATTAAGCCACTATCTTCACCAGCTTTAATGTGACATCCAGCTATTTCGTTAAAATCTGAATCAAATTCAGTGTCAGATATATCAATAATTGTTTGACATACACAGCAACTCCTGTGATATCCTCCATATGAAGGTTAGTAATGAAATTATAGTTAACGATAGCAATAGATGGTTCTGCTAAAGTTAGGTGTAACTTCAGTTTACATCATAATATCTGGATCATGCTATTCGATTTCCAGTTGCAGTTCAAGAAATGTGTTGCTCATTGAGTCACAGTTTGTATGCATCACTTTTAGTTCATCCTGTTGAGTTTTTTCCCTTCCTTTGACTCCTAGTTCTTACTTTGCGTTTTGTTTGTTGTCATTGTTGCTGGTTATCTGGAGCTTTCTGATTTGGCGTTCCTCCAACAGCCCCAATTTCATCTAGTCCCCTTTGGTTTTCAGTTTCTTGAGGAGACTGTTCAGCACTCTGAGGTAGAGTCGAATCTGTTCGCTCCTCAGGATCACAAGTAACTTTAGCGTTAGTTTGCGTAGATGAAGATGAAGCACTATCATCGTTGGCCTGTGCACGTTTGCCTTTTGCAGGTTTCGTATTTTGCGCCCCTTCAGAAGATCAGATAAACTGATATCATTTAGGAGTACTTTTTCCCTCATCTTCACAATTTCCCTATGTCGGAATGTGCTATTTTCTTCACCACGTACTCTTCTTTGATGTGGTTCATTTAGTAGCTCTTTTCTCTGTTGTTGTTGTTTTATTTTTTTGGCTTGGGATCAGATCAGGAGCCACATAAGTTGTGGCCCACATTTCGTTCTTTCTGAGATTTCTTGCTGATTGTAGGATTCTTTTAGTTATGGAGTCTTGAACTACTATCAAGGTTACAAGGTTACTCTGGGTTTAGTTAGTCTGTTTTGGCCTACGCCACCAAGCCTGATGACTTTGTTGACCACTGCTCCTTCAACTCCCATGCCTGTACTGATTAGCTCATCAACTGTCGACTTGTCATATTCTTGTCTACCTTTCTACACTTTCTTCTCCAGAGTTCAACATACTTTTGACTGATAGTTGTACTTCTTGTAGAACTTCAGCCATTTTCTCTGTGACTTTGTGATCTTGTTCCTGTTGATAAGTACTAGTTTTGCCTTTACGGCTTGATTTAACTGACAGTTGAGCAGCAGTGATCGCTGTGCTCTCACATCGACTGCAATACCAACGCATTCTATTTTCTCCACAGTGAATATATCATAAACTTCAAGAGTCATGTTTTGACATCTAAGGCAGAAGCATTGTTCACATGCCTCACACTCGATCATGTGGGGAACATTAGTCTTGTTACAGTAATTGCAAACAAAATTCTCAGATTTACTTGACTCACCGTGCTTGTCTTTCTTTTTCCGTAGTGTTGGGGGTTTTTTTTGCTTTGTTTCTTACTTGGATAAGAGCTGGTGGTATTATCTGCTTGCTCCGAGAGGATAACTCGTCGAGTCCTGCCTATATCAGCTGATATTTTACTTGTGCTTCCAGTACCTGCACATGAGTTGGCACCACCAGTAGTACTGTCACCGATAGTTGCAGTATCAACATTCTGCTCTTGCGCATCTGATTTATCTTTTGCCATCTTTCCTTACATTTAGAGAACTTGAACGAGTATGTCGTTGGTGCGATGATGTCGTTACACGTGTACGTACGCGGAGCAGTGCGCCGGTGCAGTAACTAGTAGGACCGGCTAGCCAAGGCCAAGGCGGCTATTTGAGCGCTAGGCTCGATCGCGTCGGGTGATGACGTGCAAAATACTCGCCCCAAAATCAAATTCCTCCTGGGCCTAGCTGGGAAGACCGCTGGGGAATCCTCAAATCCTTCGTAATCAAGCCGGGAGATCCTCATTTTGTATATTGGAGAGTGTTTAACCTTTATATTGATTTTACTACAAAAATAAGGAAATTCAATGAAATTTGAGCCAAGAAAATCGAGAGTCCACGCATGCGCATACTTGGGCATACTTTCACTCCAATGGAGTGGTAAAGCACTCACCTTTGAGTGAGCATGCCGATATTCCTTTATCAGCCGTCTCATTCACTAACAGAATGAGCCCGCGTTCCGCGCAATATATTATGCAGACTGAATTATTTTCACTCGTGAGCAAAGTGTGACGGAAGGCAACCAATGACAAGCCGCTTAAAAATTCATTCTCAGTGTCATTTTTTTTTTTTTTTTAAACAAAACTATATGCAGCACTCTTGAAAAAGTGTGGTCAATACTGTAACGAACCAGTGCTAAATATTTTAGCACTATGCTGGGGGACGTAGTTAGGGATAGGTATAAGTGACAGCACATCGGTTATAACGTGACACCAATAGATATTATAACGTATCGGTACTGGTTGGGCTTTAGGCAGGAAAATTAGCATAATTCGTATATTTAAATGATATAGGAGTTTTGTCATGACTCATTTTGATGATTATTTTTTGATAAAGTTGTCTTGCAGAGAATCAGTGGTTATATTTGATAAATGAGTAGGGATTATGTTGTTTGAATGAAAGTGTTAGTTTACTTAAACTGTTACGTCAATGATTTGTTATATGGATAGATAGTGTAGACTGTAGCACTTTCCACAGGCGGAGGGATTGTGTGCTTAAAACTAGCCATCACACTGTATCCACCCCTGTCATTGCCCGATCGATCTCACGGAGGTCCGCGTCAGGCATTAACTATGTTGCAATCCCATATTGCTTGGAGATAAACACATTTAAGCAACTAAACAAATCTTCAGATTAATTGATTTAATTAATGTCGGTATTGTGGGCTGTACTGTATTCCCATAATTTGCTGCATGCTGTACAGTATTAGGTAGCCTCGCGAAAAGTAAAGGCACTGAACCTGCTGGGACTAATGAAGGTTAATATTAACTATCCAGTGTTTTGCGATCGAGCGAGATAAAAATTGCCCAGTTTTTCCTTCTTTTTATGCCCTTCCCTTTCCTTTCCTTCTTTTCTTTTTGTTTTTGTTTTTCTGTCCTTTTCCTTTTCTTTTTTCTTTCCTTTTTTCCTTCTCCTTTCTCTTTTCTCATTTTCCTTTTCTCTTTCCTCTTCCCTCTCCCTTTCCCTCTCCCTTTCCCCCTCCTTTTTTTGCCGACGGAGGTGGCGCATCTGACCCCTACTTTAGCGACGCCGCTGTTCATAATATGCAGTTATAACGTGTATTTCAATAATTGTATTTTGTCTTGCAGATTTCTCAGACACTTTGACTACCCCAGCAACTTCAATACCAGGTATTATCTTTATTTCTTTTTAAATCTCTTTAAAGATTTACATGTATGAAAAGGGAAATGTTTTGGAAGATTGGCCTTTTCATACATGTAAATCTCTTTAAAGATTTAAATGTATGAAAAGGGCAATCTTCCAAAACATTTCTCTTTAGTGATAGGAAAGATCAACGTGATATAGGCACACTTCTTTCTAATAGATACATTTAGATATTCTTGTGCAGCAGAAAGGGGGGGGGGGTGGAATTATTTAACTGAGCTCTGAAAGGTTACGATGACGTCGTGCAACTATTCACTTTATCTAATTCATACGAGAGCAAGAGGACAGTTTCACACTTCAAGATGAGTAGATGGGCATTTTTATGCCTCCGCCCACCGTAGGTGGCGCCGGAGGCATTATGTTTTCGGGACGTCCGTCCGTCCGTCCGTGCCATTTCGTTCTCGCGATAACTTCAAAACCGTTTTATGGATCAGTTTGTAACTTGGCCCATGTATACATATGGGAGGGACGATGAACTGATTAGATTTTGGGGTCTCAAGGTCAAAGGTCAAAGGTCAAAGAGGTAGTTATGTACATAAAAATGGTTCGTTCTCGCAATAACTTCAGAACTATTTGACAGATCAGCTTCTAACTTGGCCCATGTATGCATATGTGAGGGGCGATGAACTGATTAGATTTTACGGTCTCAAGGTCAAAGTTCAAAGGTCATAAAGGTCACTATATCCATTAAAATGGTTCGTTCTTGTGATAACTTCAGAACTGTTTGATGGATCAGCTTCTAACTTGGCCCATGTATGCATATGTGAGGGACGATGAACTGATTAGATTTTACGGTCTCAAGGTCAAAGTTCAAGGTCATAAAGGACATTATATACATAAAAATGGTTGGTTCTCGCAATAACTGAAGAACTGACAGATCAGCTTCTAACCTGGCCCATGTTTGCATATGGGAGAGACGATGAACTGATTAGATTTTAGGGTCTCCATTTCAAAGGTCAAAGGCCAGTGGCGTCATTATGTACATAAAAATGGTTCGTTCTCGCAATAACTTCAGAACTGTTTGACCGATCAACCTCTCACTTGGCCCATGTATGCATATGTGAGGGACGATGAACTGATTAGATTTTAGGGTCTCAAAGTCAAAGTTCAAAGGTCATAGACGTCATTATATACATAAAAAGGGTTCGTGATGTATGGAGTCTAGGCCTACCTATTTTGAAAATTTCAAGGAGACAGTGGTCTATTTGCTATAAAATATCTATTTCCTTGGTGTATTTGGTGATTGTAAGTCATCAATGGCAAGTTTTTTATTTGAAAATGAAATGAAATAAATTTTCTGTCTCCTGTGCTTTTTAAGTGAAAAGATTTGTAATTTTGTCGGACCAATCCTTTTTTGATGCCATACATTTCTTAGCTGGTAATGGCGGAGGCATAAATTCCGACCGCGCGCGGTCGAAGATTCCTCTATTTTGGTTTTGTATATACAAATTAAACACAACAGCTACACAGTTTTGAAACCATAGTGTTACACCATTTTGGTATTAAAGGGAATATTATACAATCCCATGCCATGGTTTGCTATCTAAAATGTATTTTGAATTTTTCTTAGTTTGAATGAATCTTTTCAAAAGTAAAGTTTGGTCCTGGTGATTAGTAAAGTGCTAAATTGTTCTTATATTTCACAAATCATATCAAGCTTTCCGTCGTTTCCAAACACAAGTGTTTGGAATGAAATCGTCACTTAAGCCCCTATCTCACTGAGCTGTGCAGTTCTGTTGGCGACAAATTTTGAACGTTATTCGCGGGTTCGTTCAAACACACGAACACCCGAGAAAAAAATATTATTTCTTTTTTTCAAAGGAGAAGCGAGGGGAGAGATGAAGAAAAGGGAAAAATAATGTGACTAATTATAGTGTCTTTCCATCTATTTTAATATATTTTTTTTATTTCGATTTTGTCCCGTAACTTCCTAATGTGGCAAATCTGTAATCATGATAATTAGTCAATGTCATCTTTCACCAGTCAGTTTCGAAGTTTGTACATTATGCCATCATGTTGCCATTGATTTTGTCAAAGCGTCATTCAAAGAGTTATTCAAACGAAATAACATGTTGCCATTGGAGAATGACAAGTATTTAGAGTCCTACACAGTGGCAGTATTTTCGTGCTTCACATTTGACCCACCCCCAGTCGCTACGGCTGTACCGATACCCTTGAAGGGGCAGTCCACTTGCTGACAAAGATGCTTGCTCTTTATGATATTTGATCCAGCTAAGTTATGCAACAAAAATTTAGTACTGACTTTATTACAAAATGTCCTTTTGCAGAAGAACATACCATGATAGCAAAGACTTTCAAGAAATCAACTAAAATGCAATTTTAAAACCTTATTGACCTTAGAAATGATTTTCGTACTAAGTATATATCATTCAAATGTTCCTAAGTTTGAAAAGGTGATGAACAAGGAAATTTAAATTGGCTTGGTTGATTTTCCGAAAGTCTTTTCTATCGTGTTCCATGGCTATTGTAAAAATGCAATTCGAAGTTTGATTCAACGGACGATGACAATGTACGAATGTTAGGCTTTAGATTTCAAGCAGTGTAGACCCATGTTAATACAACTGACAGTAAATGTTCCAGGTACAGGCGTAACCATTTATTTGGAGCACAAGTGCTCCAAAGTGCGTACAGTGCGTACCTGCAGTGGCAGTTTATCGCTCCACCTGATAGTGTCATCACCATCCACTTCAATGAATTTCGTTTAGTGCTGTTGTGGCTACGTCAGAATCTATTCTAGATATACACAGCAGAGTTTTTGAATACTCAGCAGGTTGAACAGTTTGGGTGTTCTACAGTACCAGCTGATGTGGTCTCTTGTTTTTTTCCAATACACTCATTAATTTTTTTTTTCTGAAATATCTTGTAGAGTACTTCGTATGTGATGCAAATCAGCTTTACAATCTGACGATGGTATGCGACTTCGCCCTTGACTGCATGGATGGAACCGATGAAAATGGATGTGGTAATGTTCTCATAGTATTGGTGCCATATCGTTGCTACCCCACAATTCAGGGCCAAATAATGCACAATGTGCGAGAAGAGCCCCAGGGTATACAGCCCTAGAAACAAATATTAGACCAGGTCAATTTCCATTGTATATGGAAGTAATTCAGAAAAAAGAACGCAAGATTAGTTTGATGTTACTTATCCTTTCAATGCTGGTACCTTGATGATATTTATCCTTTCAATGCAGGTACTTTGATGTTACTGTTACTATTTCTTTCCATACTGTTATGATCCAAAATCCACAAAAGATAAGAATCAAACAAAAGATATTAACTGTGTATGATTTATGGTTTAATTTAAATATTTACCAACATCGGGTATGACATGATATAAAATAATCACAAATTTTTGTACAAATACAGTGCCTGATCTTAACTAGCAAAAACTTACAGTTTCTCAGCTGGGAAACTTCTATGAGTCCAGAATGTTCTTGAAGTGTCGAGAAGTTGGCTGCTAATCCACAAATATATATCCCAAATATTACATCCAAATGGTATCTTGTCCAACTGGCAAAAGAAGGTTCCAGATCCAGCCGAAGAATGTCCAAAATATTTCAGGCAGTCATCGATGTCGATAATGTCGATGACGATGTCCAAGACGATGGCAATCACAATGTCGATAACGGTGTCGACTGCAATCTCGATAATCAATGTCAAATATGTCAAGGATGATGCCCAAGATGAAGTCCAAGATGAAGTCCAAGATGAGGTCCAAGATGATCTCCACGATGATCTCCACGATGATCTCCACAGGTTGATATCAATATCAATATCAGATGGTGTTAACTGAGAACTTATGCAATATATGCTCCACGATGTAATCAGGGTATAAATTCTGAAATTTCTGTACAAGCTCCCAGCTTATATACAATCTCAACCCTTAATTAGAATTTTCTACATTCTACTACAATATTCATGAAGGTTTGGAACTCTCTTGTAAGTTCTACATAGTTCTTGTTGTAACAAACAAAGGAAGGTGATTCCCATTTTCTATAAATAGACTCATTGCAATGTTATGCTCTTACTAAGAGGTTCATGCAAAGGTCAGGATACATGTAATCAACACATTCCAACATGTACATTGTACATTGTAATTATCCTATAGTACATCACACACAATGTAAAGATCTAGAATGTTCTCTCTACTGGATGTGCATTATGATTCTTCCACTGCTACACAGCACATTCACTTTTCACATATGAATAATAAAATTAATACTCTCTCTTCTGGAAATTTCTATGTTCATAAAATCATACAAAACCGGAAAAATAACTCCCTTCCAGAAGATTCCTTAATTAGATGACAATACTAATTCCGTGATGTTATTGTTTGCCTCCATTTTAAAAGTGAATTGCCTAACATTACAAACAAGTTGTGAAGCTGTAGAATTTCTACCGCTTCATATATAAATTCTGCTGATTTATTCGCTCTTCTTATTCTCTTGACGACGGCCAGAGCATTCTGACCGGAACGTGGAGTTATTCAAAATCACATGGTTGTACCGCAAACCTTTTTTCTGAATTACAACTTCACCATGCAAACCTTTAAATCCTATATTGGAAGTAGGAAAACGATTATCAACAGTTTTCATGATGAATGGACTACTACTAACTGTAACAATTACTGCTATGACTTTTACCCCAGGACAGTTACCACCACTAAGACGATAGTCCAGTAGACGGTACCATATACCATGTACATGACCTGGAAAAGTTGTTAAGTACAAGGTTTTTTTGTTGATTTGTGTTCTAGATGGGTATTGAAGTAAATTCAGCTTGGTTGCCACCTTGGCAACCTTGAGCAATTTTTTTAATTAGCCTAATTAGCATAATCATCTAATTAGCATATGTGCAATAAGTAATATGTTGCTAATCTTAATCCAGAAAGGCTGAAAACATGAATAATACAACTTTTCTAAGGGTTTTTATGACGAGGAATTCATTTATGACATCAATTTTTATTTTTAAGTAATGCAATTGACATAAATAGCATAATTAGCATAATGAGCTAATTAGCATATGTGCAATATATGGAATTCTTTGTCATTGTTTATCAAGAAAGCCTGAAAACATAAATAATACAACTTTTCTAGGGTTTTCTGTGACGAGGAATTCATTTATGACACCAGTTTTTAATTTCAAGTAACGCAATTTTATTGACGTAATTAGCATAATAAGCATAATGAGCTAATAATGAGCTAATTAGCATATGTGCAATATATGGAATTCTTTGTCATTGCTTATCCAGAAAGCCTGAAAAAATAAATAATACAACTTTTCTACGGTTTTCTGTGACGAGGAATTCATTTATGTAACCAGTTTTTAATTTCAAGTAACACAATTGATGTAATTAGCATAATGAGCTAATAAGCATATGTACAATATATGGAACTTTTGCCATTGTTTATCCAGAAAGCCTGAAAACATAAATAATACAACTTTTCTAGGGTTTTCTGTGACGAGGAATTCATTTATGTCACCAGTTTTTAATTTCAAGTAACGCAATTTTATTGACGTAATTAGCATAATAAGCATACTGAGCTAATAATGAGCTAATTAGCATATGTACTATAGTTGGAACTCTTTGCCATTTTTTATCCAGAAAGCCTGAAAACATAAATAATATTTTTCTAGGGTTTTCTATGATGAGGAATTTATTTATAACACCATTTTTTTTTTTCATTTCGAAGTAATGCAATTGACGTAATTAGCATAATTAGCATATATGCAACAATAATAATATGATAATAATAATAATAATAATTCATAAAGTACAGAAATTATGTATATACTGGGCGTTTCAAAAAACAGGAAACCCAACTTTGCAAAATTCCTGTAAATGAACTATATGTTTACCAACAATGAAATCCATACCATATGAAAGAGTAATTCATATTTCCAATGGTAAGTTGTTGAGGTTTCCAGGGTCATATGAACACCATTGTCTTCAACATTTTGTGCAAAAATCTAGTTGGTTCACTTTCTTGTAAAACACAATAGGCATGATGTTAAGGAGATGCCTTTTGTGAAATGGCCTGATTGCTCCAATCCTCATTGTGCATATTTTTCTTTTTCAAATTTGTGTTAATGAGATGTTATTCACCGGTGATTCAGGATTTTTGCTTTATAAAACCCTGATCAGATAGAAATCATTTTGCAAAGAAGACAGTTTCGGTGAATTTTAACAAGGGTGCATGCCAAAAAACCATTGCGAACCAAAAGGATTGCAATATCACTAAGAATTGCAAATCAAAAACAAAGAGTATAAATAAGGAAAATCAAAAACTCATGCGTGTGGTTGAAGATTTCACTTTGCTGATTTTCAAAAAATTCAACTTTAGTTGAAAATTGACGGACATTCCTGCAGCACTCAAGACAAACGAAGACGTTTTCTGTGTTTTCGGAAGATCTCGCTTCCTCTTGGTCATAAGGTTATGACTAATAACTCGTTCCGTGCTTTGCGAAGTTCATAAGACCCTTTGTTAAGGCGTAAAATTAATCATTATGAGATTTGCTTACTAACGGATGGCCATAAACAGATAAAGAGCTACCAAGCTAGTTGACAAAGCCATTCAACCCAAACCATGCCTATTGCGTTTTACAAGAAAGTGAACCAACTGGAATTTTGCACAGAATTTTGAAGACAATGGTGTTCACTGATGCTTGACTGTGGAAACCTAAACAAGTTACCATTGGAAAGCAAATTAATTACTCTTTTATATGATATGAAATTAAACTCCGGTTAATATTTAGTCCATGCACTCGTATAATTTTCAAAGTTGGTTTTCCTTTTTTTTAACGCCCAGTATATTCTACCCTGCTGCAAGAGCTCCTGATGTACTGATAACTAAGAGGAGTAATTAAATGAAAAGATATGTTTTTAATTTTTATCTGAAAGAATTTATAGTTGGGGATTTCCTGATTTCTAATGGTAAGTTGTTCCACAATTTGGGGGCTGTGCAGACAAATGCTTGATCTCCTAAGGTTATTTTTGCTTTATATGATGGGGTTGGCAGTATTAAAGTATCTCGAGAACTGTGCAGGGTGAGGGTATGTTTGCAAGCTTTTGAGTTGTAACAGATCTACAATATATTTAGGGGCTTGACCAATTAGAGCTTTATAGACAATCAACATGACTTTAAAATATATTCTTTGTCGCACTGATAGCCAGTGCAGATCTCTCAAAACAGGGGTGATCCTTGAGATTTTTGAAGTATCCACAAATTGGTCTTGCACAAAGGTTTTGGACCCGCTGCAGTCGTCCTATTTGAGAGTCAGGGAGTCCATACAATAACCCATTACAATGATCTAACTTACTAGTGATGCATGCATGAGCAGTTGTTTTCATGCTATCCTGATCAATATATTTTCTAATATGTCTGATATTATATAAAATGCAATATGATGATATACATACATTGGTAATGTGTGCTTCCATATTCAAATGACTGTCAAAATGCAATACCAGATTTCTAGCATTCATGGATGGTTTTATGACAGAACTTCCAACAAATATCCAATCGAAATTAAGTTTGGATACCCGTTTAGATGTGCCAACGAGCAACAATTCAGTTTTACTGTAATTTAGCATGAGTTTGTTTTGCAGCATCCATTCACGTATATAACTGACATATGCTTCTATGAGCGAGATGCTTTGCTCTTAAGCATATACATAGGGTCTAAATGACAAGTAAATCTGTCTGTCATCGGCGTAGCAGTGGCATTATATTCCATGAACTAATTGTGGACCTTGGTAAAGAGATAACCTGAGTAAATAACAGAGGGCCCAACCGAGAACCTTGTGGGACCCCGAAGGGCTCGAGAAAAGAATCAGAGACAGCATCATCAATCTTGATCTTTTGATGTCTATCTGCCAAATATGACTCACTCCATCTGAGAGCATCATCAATGTCAAAGCAGAACTTATAAAGCGTTTCCAATAAAAAAGCAAGACTGATCTATGGTATCAAATGCGCTATATAGGAGCAACATGTAGACTTATTTGTCATTGTTTATCTAGAAAGCCTGAAAACACCTTTTAAAGACAACAAATAAGTTAGTGAAAAGACATTCCATGCAGATGTAGTATAAGTAGCCCAATTAACATAATAAGTAAATTCGCATATTTGCATTTATTGATATACTGTAGTTAATCCAGAAAATTCTGGGATGACAGGTTTAATGTGTATACATTTTTATTATGACCGACCATGTTGACACGAATAATAATTACCCTTATTAGCGTAATTAGCATATTAATCAGGCAATTGCCTAGTGGCCTCTTGAATTTCTCTCTGACAGGAAAGAATACGTAGGTATTCATTTGTAATTTCCCACTGTACCAGTGATAAGAGAATGAACAGTCATGACAGAGACCAGTAAGTTATTAAATATATAAAGAAAATGTTTGGGTCGACTGAAAGATGGTAATGATGGTAAAGTATATTTAGAATTTTGTTCTTTCGTTCTTTTTCTTCTTTGAGTTTATAGGTGTCTGGGACAGAATTAAGAGAATTTGTTGTATACCTGTATTGTCTGGGCATAGTACATGGCAGTCTAAGGTATAGTGCTTCTACTCATATGCGTAGGGAATGAATTTACAAAGTTACAATCCTTTGCCACATTGAACATGGTTGCCCTCTGAGGTAAATATTGGTCATTATAAAAATGTAAACACATTAAATCTGTCATCCCAGAATTTTCTGGATTAACTATATCAATAAATGCAAATATGAAAATTCATTTATTACAACCTGTATGATAATTAGGCTAATTATACTACATTTACATGGAACATCTTCTCATAAACTAATTTGTTGTCTTTAAAAACTTTTAAAATGTTGCGTTGCACCATTTTTAGGCTTTTTAGATAATGACAAAGAAGTTTACATACATGTATTGCACATATGCTAATAATGCCATTTACGACAATTGCATTACTTAAAAATAAAAAATGGCGTCATAAATGAATTCCTCGTCATAGAAACCCTAGAAAAGTTGTATTATTTTTGTTTTCAGGCTTCCTGGATAAACAATGACGAAGAAGTCCATATATTGCACATATGCTAATTAGCTCATTATGCTAATTATGCTATTCACGACGATTACATTACTTAAAAATAAAAAATGGCGTCATAAATGAATTCCTCGTCATAGAAAACCCTAGAAAAGTTGAATTATTTATGTTTTCAGGTTTTCTGGATAAACAATGGGCAAAGAAGTCCATATATTGCACATATGCTAATTAGCTAATTATGCTAATTATGTTATTTATGACAATTGCATTACTTAAAAATAAAAACTGGTGTCATAAATGAATTCCTCGTCATAGAAAACCCTAGAAAAGTTGTGTTTTCAGGCTTCCTGGATAAACAATGACGAAGAAGTCCATATATTGCACATATGCTAATTAGCTCATTATGCTCATTATGCTATTCACGACGATTACATTACTTAAAAATAAAAAATGGCGTCATAAATGAATTCCTCGTCATAGAAAACCCTAGAAAAGTTGAATTATTTATGTTTTCAGGTTTTCTGGATAAACAATGGCAAAGAAGTCCATATATTGCACATATGCTAATTAGCTAATTATGCTAATTATGCTATTTATGACAATTGCATTACTTAAAAATAAAAACTGGTGTCATAAATGAATTCCTCGTCATAGAAAACCCTAGAAAAGTTGTGTTTTCAGGCTTCCTGGATAAACAATGGCAAATAAGTCCATATATTGTACATATGCTAATTAGCTAATTATGCTAATTATGCTATTTATGACAATTGCATTACTTAAAAATAAAAACCGATGTCATAAATGAATTCCTCGTCATAGAAACCCCTAGAAAAGTTGTATTATTTATATTTTCAGGCTTTCTGGGTTAAGATTAGCAACATATTATATATTGCATATATGCTAATTAGATGATTATGCTAATTAGGCTAATAAAAAAAATTGCTCAAGGTTGCCAAGGTGGCAACCAAGCTGAATTTACCTCAATACCCATCTAGAATACGAATCAACAAAAAAACCTTGTACTTAACAACTTTTCCAGGTCTCAAAAACTTCTACTGGACTACGACTACAGCCGGGACAAATTGTCCCGGACAAATTTCCCCAAACAATTACTACTCCCCCTCTTTCCCATGAGAAAGGGTTTTTGGACGACCTAATGGACAATAAATGTCAGATGAATTTGAAGAGTTACTTCTCTTGGTCTGGGCACCATGGCCTGCTCATTACTCCACTGAGACCATTGTATATGACATAAAAATTAAAGATATTAGAAAATTACTTTTATGAACCAAGAAAACATTCTTGCAGCATGAATGAGCTGCTGTGAGGAGAAAGAAATGTGACACCTTGTTGACAGCATGCCACAAGGTACGGCGGCTATCATCAAATAAATTTTCCACCAAGAACTGAACAAACTGCATCCAGAGGAGTGACATGACTTTACGAAACAATCATGCAGGCATCCCTCTTGGACAATTATCCCGAGACCACTTCTGTCAGGATATTTTTTCCCCAAAACCCCTACCCCTACCCCTGGAGAATATCCCTGAGGACAGTTAGCATCTAGGATATTTACATTCTGGTAATTGCTCTGAACTATCTATCCGTTGGGGTCCCCTTAGAAGGAATTGTCCTTTAGTGAAAATGGTCCTGGGTTAATTGTCCTAGGAGTAATTATACTGGCGGTAATTGTCCGAGGGATTATTATTGCACGAGCTAATTGTCTTGGGAAGTATTCATCCACTCATTAAGAGTTAACTAGTAGGAATTATTCTGAAAATTAAATTCTTGATACAGCCAACACTTGCCAAAAACGCCTTTATAAGTATCTGGTGTAATATTTTTTTTCCAGCTCTGTAGGGGACGAGTCGAGCACAGAGTGGATTTATTGGGCCCATAAATGCACAAGCAAACGTGCATTGTTTGTTTTATACAACTTCCCCCTTCTACTGAGCTGCCCCCCCCCCCCCAAAAAAAAAAGCCAATGAATAAATAATTGTATTGTAATCCTACCTTCAAGTTCACGCCTCAGTCTTAGTAAAAAAAATTACAACCAATGAAATCACAGCTAGCGATACAGTCTCACAGTGTAGTACAGATATGAAGGAAAAAAAGAACTAGTCCATACGCGCGCCCTATATATGCCCTGTCATCCAGCTCGGCCGTGCCGGCGCCCAGGCCAGGGCAGAAATTAGGACGGAAGCCTTTAGTACGCGCAGGGCATTCCTTAATTTGATTGGATATCCGAGCATCATTGCGCGTACACTATGCGAAAACTTTGATACGCTCGGTCATTGCCACTCGCATTGATGACGTCATTCTGAGTGCAGAAAGGTACTATATACCTGCACTCCGGCAAGTGCAGGTAAAGTGCATTTGGATGTTACAGTGCAGTCCACTGAATGTCATGTGACCCGATTTGAACCAATCATAGTACAGAACATGTTTGGAAGTTGTATAATATACGTTGCGGTAGGGTTGCAGTTTGGTTTTACGTTAGGTTTAGGGTTAAGATTAAGGTTACGTATATTGTTTGATCCAGGGTTGAAATAGAGAATTCGGTTAGTATAGGGTATTGAGCGTGGAGCAATTTTCATCGGATCAGGGGTCGTGCTACCAGTACTGCTCCCTTAAAATAATGTTAATAATATTTGTTGTTCCTTCACTTGCAGGTCTATATTTATTAAGAAGGTGATTTCTGAATATAAAATATACATGTATGTAGGCATAACTGTAATCATGAAATATAGGCCTACATGTGTAATGCATGTACACAGTTGATATCCTATTGGTCCTGACAATGGGTGATTTCACGCTGGTGTTGGTGTTTGGTGTTGGTGTTTAGAGCGAAAATTCTCCTAAAATCGAGCTCAAACATCGCTGTTCAGATTAAGGAGCCGATACCGATATCCTAACAATGGCGTCATCACCATTCTTAACGAAGGAAAAAAAAATTGTTTTAAAGTATTTAATTATTATAGTCTAGAATATAGTAAACTTACACGAGTAGTCCGGTAATTCTAAAAGAAATAATCATTTGATCAAGAGTGCGGTAAGTAACTTCACAGAAATGGATAGTCTTGACAGGAACAGTAGGTTTAGATATGATTTTTCTCGAGTTTCTTACTTGCAGCAGAAAATGCTTCGGTAGCTAATGCATCTAGACGCCGGATCGGACGGCGTAGCGCGTACAGGGCAAACAATTAAATGTGGATTATCTGGAGGAGTACGTATCTAACGTCATATTTATTAAATTTATCTTAAAGAGAAAATTAGGTAGGAATTTTTTATTCACTCCTTCAGCCCCATTAAAAAGCAAAAAAGTTGTTCCTTTCCGTGTGCTCTAGATCGAACGTTAGACCAAATGTTGGCCTAGATCTAATTTCAGGCCTATATGCACATAATACCTCTTGACACCTGTGAAATTACACTTCGAATGACGCCTACTGTCTTTATTTCTCATGACTAATCAGCAAAATTTCCCACAGCTAGCAACACCAACACCGACCGTGAAATCGATATTTCTCAATCCCTAGGGGTATAGTGTTACTTAGTGAATGGGAATTTGTACATGAAATTAAACACCGATGGCCGAGCTCGGTTCAGCAGACCGGAACTACGTCAAAACATCAGAGGTCAACACCCAACACCCAAAATTAAGGTTAGAATTAGGATTTGGGATTAAAGACAGCATGAAGGTATGCTAAAAAAGTCTTAACACTTTGTGGAAATGGTTACCCAGTTAAGGTCACCCCCAACCTGTTATCTCAAACTGCGCGTAATGAGGATATAATTATGTTAAATGAGAATTAACCCCTGAGTACAAATTTACTTATATTGAAAGGTGTAATATATTCCTACTTATTGGCCTAAATCATTTTCTAATAAGATATTAGAAAAGGGTATAAATAAAGATATTCCAACACCCGGTATCGTCTCCTACTCATTTACATGGGGGCTGCCATTTTCTTGCTGATTTGGATTTGTACATGAACCATTGAGAAATGTTCCGGTCAGGAAGATATTTTGAATCCAAGACCTAAATTGATTTTCTTCATTACCTAAAATCCCATATGTGACGAAAAATATAAAGTGGGTGTTTACATGATTTATAAAAATTAAATCTTTATAATGATACTTTTAAATTGTCTGGTTTTGCTTAACAAAAATCTATTTTCTTGGGTTTGCCAAACAGAGCAGAACATAATATATGCAGCATGCATTCTGACTTTTCAAGTCCCATTATCCGAAAGCAGGTGAATGCATAGTTTGCTGCTATAGATGCTCAGGGAAGAAGCATCCATAAAATTTGAATTAATTTGCTCCGTCCATTGCGTCACAGTGTCTAGAAAATAGATTTATATTAAGCGAATATCGATTTTCAACAGAAATATATAAGGAAATCTTCAGTTTAAAAATAAATTGACATATCTATTCTATATTTTTAATCTCAAATGGGTTTTAAATTTTGAAAAAGGCAATTGGGCATTTGGATTAAGAAAATCTTCTTGTACACATAAAAAAATGGCAGCCCCCATGTATTGCTAGCAGACGATACATATTGCTAGCAGATGATAAATTTTGCTCAGAAAATCTTGATTCGTATCGATCTCGTATATTTTGACGCGAAGCCATATATTCTAACAAGTAGGAATAAATAACACCTTTGAACACTATCGTCTTTATTGTTTGAGGTTAATTCTCCTTTAACATAAAACCAACGAATGGCATGTCGTGTTTTGTAGTTTGATCATTTTTCTTGATGTAAAATATTGCGATGGAGCTCCATCGAATTCAACAATGTGGTTATGTTCCTACTTTTGTCAGCGCTGATGTGTGGTCCACAATTAAATTACTTGGAAAAGCCTCAAGACGTCCAACTCATCGGGGAACCAAAGGAGGAAGGGGCATCCAAAGGGGTATGGGAAACACCAATTCGAAAACCCCTTCATCTCCAAATTATTTGTGAAAAGACATGAATATCAAGAACAAAGTGTCATGAGTTGCATTTTGCCTTATGGAATGCAAGGTCAATTAAGAACAAGATTCTTATTATGTGATCTCATCACAGCTGAGTGTGTTGCCATTCTTGCAATTACAGAGACCTGGCTCTGTGGAGATGCTCGGGACGATCATTCTCTAGCAGATTTGAACTCGTCCTTACCTACCCATCGGTTTCTCCACTCTCCTAGAAGGGACCTAGAAGGGACAGAACAGGTGGTGAGGTTGGTGTCTTCACAAAGGCTCCACTTTTCATGAGAATGAGTCTAACTCACTGGAATCTTTTGAATATGTGACCAGGCACCACAAAACCACCAAAAAGTCGCCAGATATTAATTTTTATTTAAGTTCTGATTCTGAAAGAGCAGATTCTCACCTTTAAAATGATATATAACTCATTAGCATTTGATGTTCCCAACTCACTGTACAAAGAGAAGAATGCACAGTTCCTCATAATGTTACTTCTGAGAAATAGGGGTTTAAAGTTTGCAGTCTATTGAAGCACTCTGACTTGCAAGGTGTTGTGCAAAGGTGACAAAAGGAGGATTAGAACTCAATGAAAATTTCTATGAAGGATTTATCAGATTGTCCTAAAACTTGGCATACTAATTAGTCATATCCTGTTCATCATAGTGCACAAGTGTCAATGCAAGAACTTACTCCGTTTAAAATTTATGGAAGATCAAAATGAGACAAGTATTCAGGGTCGTAAAAAGAAGACACACATAAGTCTAATACAATACTGTCAGAAATACAACTTTTTGATTGTTTGGTGACTCCAAATTTTTAGATTAATTAGAAAAAAGTATACTCTTTCAGGAAATACCCAAAACTAAATTTGACAATGCCAAGCAAAAACACATTGATTGATTGATTGAGTTCTAACTGAAAATTACACAGTGCGACTTTTTGGTGGTTTTGTGGTGCCTGGTCACATAAATGAATCTTTTGATTTCTGCTCATCGTAAAAAAGCCGCTACTTTATTATATATCGACCTCAGATGACAAGGGACCGTAAACTTACGGCTCATATATTCTCTCTCGAGTTTCCTAACTTCCTTGAAAGATTGATGACAGAACCACAATAGCTTATGATTAAAGGCTATTTCAATTTCCATCTAGATGATCAGAACAATAGGCCAGTACCTCTTTTGATATAATGGCTTCTGCAAATCTCATACAGCATGTGGAAGCTCCGACGCATCTGAAAGGACATACAGGGTTGGAAAAAAGTTTGGAATATTTTTATTCCAAGAATTATTTCTTGTCTTAAACATATCCCTCGTCATTTTAAGTTCTTCTTTGAGGTTCAAATAAAAGATATGTGTCCCTTTTTAACTTTAAAAGCACGGCATTAAAAATCAGGCTTATCACACAGTGCAGAGGTCCACTTGGAATTTGGAAGCGTATATTTGCTGTTTTTGCAAATGTCTAACGAAAAAGTTAAATAATCAGATACAGTTTAATTCCTATACCGAAGTCCTCAAAATGACTGCAAACTGCACGTAGCCTTTTCAAAATTCCACGTGAAGTACAGAAATGTATAACAAGATGTTCAAACACAAATAGAGCAAATCTGACATGTGGTTCATTGGTCAGCCATTGTAACATGTTTAACAATATTACGTATTATCTTTGGTACAAGATGGAACAGTAGACTTCATTCATCACAGTTAATCCGATTTGGATGAATTATTCATCACAATATAGTAGAAACTAGCATTTAAAATCAGACATACTCATCGCCAAAAAAATATTCCAAACTTTTTTCCAACCCTGTACATTGGACATCATTTTACCCGTGTGGAGGATGTTATAGTGTCTGACGAAACTTGCACCAGCTATCTGCCGTCTGAGCATGCTATAGTCCAAACTTAGCATTGAGAAACCTGATCCTGTGAAGACTGACATCAAGTATATAAAAATTATCTGACATAAACATGGATGCTTTTCGCAGAGATATCCTTTAGTCTGAATTGTACACCAGATATCAATGAATTAGTCATGCAGTTTGGAACTGTTCTAAAGACTCTTCTTCATAAGCATGCTCCTATCCTCATCAGGATTATTACATATCGTCGGCATTCACCTTGGTTCAATACTGATCTTCTTGAGGGTAAGCACAGACTTCGTCAATCCGAACGACGTTGGCGTACCTCCAGATTGAAATTCGATCGGCAGATCTGCAGAAATGAGTCGGAAAAGTATGGCAAAGCACTTTCTCGAGCCAAAAAGGATTTTTATTCACATAAGCTAAAGGATTGTGGGTCTCGACATTTTTTTTTTCCAGAAGGTCAACCGTTTGGTCCACCGTTTGGTCCACCGTTTGGTCCATGCTGAGACATCGCCAGGTTACAATGTTACAAAGTTATCCTGGCTATCGATTCTGTTCATTTTTGCGAACAAAACTGATACCATTATTTGAGCTGAATGGTATATTTATTGAAAATTTGTATGGCATCCAGAAGACTGAATTGTACAAATTTTTACAAATAAAAAGAAATGCATACTGTGGTATCACCCTAAGAACTGCAAATACTAAGCATTTAGTTTGAGGTTGATCTGTGGTTTATTTAATAAATTCAACGTGGCTCCCGTCAGACACAGGTATATACATATAGGGGTTTGCGCCCTCAATGGTAATAGACATTACAGCATATGCGTTGTTTGTTTGTTTGTATTTATTTCCGTATTAAGAAAACCACATACGTTTCATAAAATACAACGTATACATGAGCTTAAAAAAACGGAGGATGACCCAAATTCAGCAGTATTTACAAAATGCCGCTATTCTTCATTGGGGTCCTACGTTAAACACAACACATACAAGAAGAGCAAAACATAAACTATAACAACATAGTCATGAGAATATAGAAATAATAAAGCAAATTGACAGTGATAAAGGTGATTGTGACTACAGATAATTGACGGTATATTTCACGTCTGCTTATCTCAAGTTCGTCCAAATAAGAAGAAGGAGTGGATGAAGAAAACGGAGAAGACGAAGAAGAAGAAGAAGGAGAAGACTTTTTTTTTTACTTTTCAAAATAAATCTTTATTGCAACAAAACAAACTATACATATAAAACATATACATGCATGTAAATATAAAAATAATCAGTAATGAACCAATTTGAACAATAAGTTCTGTTTACATAAACAATTAAAGCATATTACAATAATAAGGAAGCTTTCCTTTTACAGAAAGTGACATCTAATTATAAACAAAGGAAAATAAAGTCATACGGAAATCATACACAGCCTAGTGGCATGTATGAGTCAACAAATAAAACAAATGGGTATTAAGTTTGCTCTAAAGCAAATACAAATGTAATAGACACAAAAAAAAAATGTTCAGATACATTACCGAAAGAAGTAAAACTAACAGGTCAAACAACTGATACAAAATAGTCTTCTTAAACTCTTCAACAATACATGTATTATAAAGCACTAGATCAACCATGTAAAGATCGAGTCATTGACTACAAAGATTGCGTCATTTTGAGGCCATCGTTTATGAAACTCGCAAAGGTTGCTTTTCCACCTATAAAATTGATACTCAAGAACGATTTTGCTCTTCACCCGGAAGGACCAAAAAAAAAACAAAGGGTCAAAAAAGTTAGAAGTGCGGAAGAGCCAATAAATAGTGCGTTTCAAGCTAACAATCAGGTAATTCGAGAGGTTGACGGCTTCCCTGCTACGACCCCGTGCGTGTGGGACCAGGGACCAGTACAAATCAAAGTTGAGCTTAACACCAGGAATGATGCAACGTAGAGGTTCGTGAAGACGGTTCAGGGCGGGCTGTATCGAAGGACATTCAATGAAGAGATGAATAAGAGTGCCCCTTTCACCACACCAACCACAGTGAGCTGGGATTTGCGAGTTCAGATGATGAAGAACAGGCAGGGAAGGGAGAGCATTATGCAGCAGTTTGTATTGTACATCCCCTTCCCTTTTGGAGGTGGGTGCCTTGTAGATTGCTTTCCAGTTGATCTTTTGGAGAGGTGGAAGAACGCCAACGTCATGCCAGTAGGTGCTTAAAAGGACAGGATGAAAGTTGGTCACCCGGTTGAAATGGGCATACAGTACTTTTGAAGGAGCGGTTAGAGCGTCATATGTGTTGATTCGAACAGGAACCGGTTCATCAAGAGGACCTTCGCGGTTCAGGCGGTCAAATGCGGACCGCCGGAGACCATCTGAACAGAAAATCGTTGGGAAGGTGGTTGAAAGGGCACTGCGTAGGTGAGAGATATCTTGTTCTAGTAAGCGTAGAGACGAACGTCGAAAACTGGAGAGAGGGGTAATGTCCTTAGCCTGCAGCCAGTTGCCATTGGTGAAATTAACAAGGTTCTTGATAAGTTTGGTCCCACACGCAAAGAGCCAGGCAGGGAAGACCACGCTCCTACCATCCGCACAAGCTACCAAACGAGAGTAATTAATAGGTAGATTCATTACATGGATGATCGAGAGGGAAGATGTCAGAATTTTAGCTCCGGAGTCTATCCAAGCCCGCAATACCTCAGAGTAAAAAACAGAAAGACTAATAGGTACTTCATGTCTAAATCAATAAAGAATAATTGAACATCAAAATAAAGTTTTCTATACCTCTTTAAATTATAAGATATAAGAACGTTTGCAGGATGAAATCGACAACTGAGGAATCTTTGAATCAATGTAAAACGAAAAGTAAGAGTGCGAGCTCGAATGCTGACTAGGCCTAGCCCACCTTTTTCATGAGACTAAAAAAGTATACATTTCTTCAATATATGTTTCTTATTTGACCAAATGAAATTTACAAGAATATTTTGTAAATCATAAATAACACGTTGTGAGGGTGGAATAACAGCTAGAAAGTGTAACACTTTCGAGGCTGCTATCTGGTTGGCAATCATAACCCTGCCTTTTAGGGAGAGACCATATGAGAGGTGTTTCCACCTATTTAGTGTTTTGTTTAACCTTTCTTCAAAAATTTTCCAATTTTGATTCATAAAATTATTACTGTTTCCTATATGAATACCAAGAAAAAATAATCCACTACTATTCCATTGAAAACCGAGGGGCTTTTCACTTTTATTACTCCATGAACCAACCCAAAGGCCTTGAGACTTATGATAATTTAAGTGGGCTGCTGATGCTTTACTAAAGGTACTGTGCACATTATTAACTACCTCAAAGCCATTATCATCAGTTATAAACACAGAAATATCGTCCCCATATGCTGACACAGAAAACACAGCATTATTACCAGGTATACTAAAACTAAAATGTTCTAGGCTACTTCTTAAGTGGTTTAAGAACGGTTCGATTGCAAGTGAGTACAACAATCCCGAGAGAGGGCAACCCTGACGAATTCCTTTTTTAAAAGGAAAAGGGGCAGTCAGAGAGCCACACACCTTGATTAAACTTTCGGCATTGTTATACAGAAGTTTGATACACGAAATGAATTTTTTACCAAAGCCCATGGCATGTAAAGTACTAAAAAGATAATCATGAGCAACATTATCGAAGGCCTTTTTTTGATCCAAATTAATAATAGCTAGGGGAGAATTATTGTAATTTGCATAACCAATAATGTCCCTAATCAAATTTAAGTTGTCATAGATTGTGCGACCTGGGACACAATATGATTGATCACAGTGTATAACGTCACCAATACACAATTTAAGTCTATTGGCATATATTTTAGCAAATATTTTATAGTCGTTATTAAGAAGTGACACAGGTCGCCAATTGGAGATGTCTGCAAGGTCTCCCTTCTTCGGGATCAACGTGATAACAGCTCTATAAAAAGAGCGTGGTAGAGTACCAGACTCGATTGCATGTTGAAAAACCAAAAATAAATCATTTTTCAATAACGGCCAAAAAGTCTGAAAAAATTCAGCTGAAAGACCATCAAGGCCGGGTGACTTATTTTTGCCAAGTTGCAGAACAGCAACATCTAATTCTTCCTGACTCAGGGGTGCATCAAGATTAACAGCGTCACAGGGATTAAGTTTCTGTACATTTGAATGTATTTCACTCATAGCAATCTTATCGATCGGAACGCTTGAGTATAGTTCTTTATAAAAATCTCGAACGTGGTGCATAATATCAAATGTGTCTTCTGTTACAACACCTGACGCAAGACGGATTCGAGACACCACCTTGGAAGCAGAATTAGATTTTTCCAAATCAGAAAAAAAAGGTGGAGCTCGTATCCATTTCGTGTGCGCATTGAAACCTTGACCTAACAAAGGCCCCCTTTGCTTGGTTTCGAAGTAACGCATTCAATTCTTTTCTATGCTCAGCGAGGGCTGGCTGTGATTCTTGAGAGACAGATGGTGCAGACTGAAGTTCGTCTATCAACCTATTAATATTTATTAAGGTTTCTCTCTTTTCGCATGCTAATTTGGAACTATAAGACTTAGTGAGTGCTTTAAAGGACAATTAACCCCACGTGATATTCTAGATGCACCTATTGTCTGCTACGTCTTTCCATGGAGGCTGCCATTTTGTGCATGACACGGATCATTAGGTACCATATGCATTGATAATAGCCTACCTTTACAACAGATACGTCGCTTTGTTCTGATTGTATTACGATTGTTATTGGCCATGGGCCTAGATAATTGACGACCCATGAGTTCTAATAGCCATCCTGTAAAGCAGATTCCTCGCTTTGTTTTGGTATTGTTACGATTGTCTCCGTCCTTGACGTCAATTCTCCGTCCTTGACGTATATTTTTTATGAAGTATATTTTTTATGAACAAATTAAGACCTTTTAAAAAATATATAAAACTAAACTTACATTTCAGAATATGTGACTTTATCTAATATATATTTGTCCTCTAAAAATCAATTACAAGTTAACGATGAAGGAAATTTTACTTGGGATGAAAAATATGTTCGTGTACACATAAAGTAATGGCAGCCCCCTTATTATTGCTAGCAGACGATAACTTGGCTGGAAAATAGTGATTTATATCTATATCCTGTGTTTTTACATGAAATTGCATGTATCAAATAAGAGGCATATACTACACCATTCAAAATAAGCTAATTCATACGCTGAGGTTAATTTCCCTTTAATATAAATCTTTCCCTTATCCCACCAAGTAAGAATGTCAGTGAAATTGGATTTCTGTTTTTGCCAATTGGTCCAAAAAGTAGTAATCATCTCAATATAATGTTTATTTTCTAACAAGGAATTGTTAAAGTGCCAAAACGCACCACCTCTAGGGTTGGAAGAAGGTAATTTAATTACTAGAGTTACAGAAGAGTGATCTGAGAGGGAGCAAGGTAGAATGTGAGAAGACACAATGGAAGACGCCACACTACGGGGGACATAAAAGCGGTCTAGTCTGGCTTTTAAATATTCACGCTCGCTATAAGGGCTTTTCTGTGCCACGAGAATTTCTGTTCATGAGGATGGACTCTGCGCCACGCATCATACAAATGGGACTTATCAATGGTATTCTGGAGAATGGTAGCTATCTTTTGTCTGTGTTCACGTGGCATGTGATACCGATCTAAAGATGGGTTAAGAGTACAATTAAAATCGCCCCCCCCCCCATAATAACATAGCCATAACGGAGTGAGTGAGAATGAGAATCTAATAAAGAGATGACTCTCAAAGCGACATTATTGTCCTGAGGAATTAAAATAATATACAGGTGAAAAACACAATCATCAATACGAACTTTAACATATAAAAGGTGGCCTTCAACTAAGACTTGAGAGTCAAGAAGAGAAAAAAACCCCATCGTGTTTATAAAGTGTAGTAACCCCTGCGCCGCGATTGGGGCTTGGGGCACAGATAGGTGAAAAGGATGACCATGCATCCCAGCATTTTGAGTCAGAAGACAGACTGCCTGTTTCTTGAAGAAAAACAATATTAGAATTAGAAACAAAATTAATTACATAAGTGTAAACAGAAGCATTTTTTGAAGGGGCTGCACAACCCCCTGTGTTGAGGGAGAGGAGTGAAAGAGCCATGAGAAATAAAAGAAGAAAGAGGGAGAGAATATTCCGAAACGAAGCCATATTGACAGAAAAATTAAATTGTGTATTCCTCCAGTCTCCTAATTAATTTCTGAACTCTCGCCTGGGTACTCTTCTCAAAAAGAGGAGTGTTCCGCAAGGGCTTGAGCTGTCTAACGAGACCAGGTATATTGCTCGTGAATTTCTGGGCTACTTCCAAAGGCTTTTTCCGGGGATTTACAACTCGTATAAATTTGATCAGTTCTTTGTTAGAAAGGGGTCCCTGGCTAGAGGGGAAAGAGGAGGCCCAATCAGTCGATTCATCGTCAGTACTAAATGACTCCTCCCACTGATTCAAGTCTGTATCAGCGTCTTGCCCTGAAACTGTGGAGGAAGGGGTAGAAGATTGGGAGGGGGAGGGGGGGGGGGGTCGTGAGTATTACGACTCTGGGGAGAGGGAGAGATCAGATCCTGGCTCTGTGAAATAGCCATAGATATAGGGGACAAAATACTGGGGGTCTTGGGGGCAGACCAAAGCTGCACTGGATTTGCAGAGTGGGGGGAAACAGAAATCGACGGGACCAGGGCCTCAGGATGTTCTATGGCGGGCGAGGGGGGGGGGGGGTTAGAAACCTGTGATGGAGAAATTGTTTCCATGGAAGTCGGTGATGAGACCTTTTTCCTCAACTTCCTGGGAGGGGTTGGGGAGGTTAGTGTTACTAGCCTAGGGATCTCCTCCTCCTTTTAGAGTTTAAAACCACATCTGAAAACAGTCTGGTAGGACGTGGAGGTGTACCCCAAGCAGATGAAGATGGGGGGCGCTTAGGCGGTGCATCATTCGGGGTGTTTCCAGTGGGGCCCTCTGCATTAGGTTTTGGTATTGGGATAGGTTTAGAAATCTTTGGGCGGTGGTGTGGACCAAACTTACCCCTGTCCTCACTCTTATCTTTTTTACAGGCCCGACTCATATGCCCCAGTTCACCACAGGTGAAACATCGAGCAGCCTCTGTAGAGAGAAAGACACGGTAGCTGGAGCCTTCGTATACAAAATCAATGTTACTGGGGGTGTAACATTGGGGTGAAAAATAACCTGAACCTGCCGTCGGAAAGAAGTGATATGGGCCAATTCCTTTTCTTTAAAACCAAGAGTGATTGGGCGCATTTTAGAGACAACTTTTCCAAAGCATGAGATTTGTCTTTCTAGGATGGCGTTGGGTAGTTCTGGAAACACATTTGATAGAATTACTTTGGTAGAAGGAAGAACTAAGGGGGAAATTTCAATGAAGGACCCCTTATAAGAAAGGCCAGCCTGGCAGGCTACAGCTACCATGTCTTTGTTCTGTAGATAGACAGCAATACGCGAGTTGCTGATGCGTGACGCTGAGACAATTTGTTCTGGGGGATGACAAAGACAAAGTTTTTAATATATTCATGTATTGAGACATCTCGCTCTGCGTGGAATGTTACGCCTACCGAGCGTTTTGCACGCCTCAGCGCCCACGATAGGTACACTGGTACTAGAGCTAGCTTCTCCGGAGCCAGCCCCGGGCGTTTGCCCAGGAGCTGGCCCACTAGAACTTGCCATTAAGGCCGACAAAAAAAAATGACACGACTGAGTGCACAAGGTACATAAAAAATACACAAAATATGAGAAAAATCACAACGTAATGAACAAAGGTGGGCTAGGCTTAAATTCAACAATACGATACAAGTATAAACAATGTAAACCGAATGACCTAAAGGCCAAATTAAGGAAAAAACCTACTCGACTCCGGAGCTACAAGAAAAGACGTCCTCCCTCCATGAAGAAGAAGAAGAAGGGGGAGAATGGGGACGTTGTTACCCTAACGCCGAGGGCGAAAATGTCGCTAGATTTTCATGTTTAAAGTGATGCTTTTGGACGACTGTCTACACCAAGTTCTAAGTTTTGTTATTTGTGAATCAACTCCCTTGATAATACTCGCAGTGATAACCTCACCCATGTTACTTACCTCACCACGGATCTACGATTCCGTGAGTTGGACAGCGTTCTTGAAAGTCAAGTTGAAGATCTGATATCTAGATCACGCTCTACGACTTGTAGCTTGGACCCGATTCTCACTGATCTGTTGAAGAAGTGTGTATTCGCACGTCACGTATTGCTATTTTTTAGTTTCGCGATGGCTGTTTTCCAGATGTGCTAATACATGCTAACATTTCCCCATTGATTAAGGCTGGCAAGCTGGACCACGAGGACCTAGTTATAGACCTATAGCTCATATTCCATTACTAGAGAAGACGATTGGGAGGCTATAGTGACCTAACAGATGCTGGAGTATATTGTCAGAAAATAACTTGTATGCCAGTATGCAATCTGCTTTTCAGGCCCTATCACAGTTGTGAGTCTGCCATTCTTCGAGTTGTCAATGACATTCTGCTACCTTTTGACAGAGGTGATAAAGCTGTGTTGCTACTGTCAGATTACTCGTCAGCAGTCGACACCATTCATGGGACGTTAATGTCCCGTCTACATGAACGCTATATGGAATTAGCGGCAGTGCTTTGAAGTGGTTTCAGTCATAGTCCCAGAACAGGAGCCATTCTGTAGGCGAATAGGTGAATCACAGTCACAGACTTACTTTACCAGTTATGGGGTACCTCAAGGTTGTTTTGGGGCCTCTAGTCTGTATAGTCTTTAGTCTGTATGCTGCTCCTCTCCAGGATATTATTGTTTACCACCAGTGGCGGATGGGGGGGGGGGCAATTTCGGCCGTGCCCCCCCCCCCCTTTGAAAGAAAAGTATACATTGTGCAATCCCCCTCCCTTTTAGAACTATTTATTTTAGTATTAGCATTTATTTGCTCTCTTTTTTTTGCTTGTCAGAAAATTCTGGACGTAAAGTGGACCGAAAAACCTGATCTAAATTTGTTTTTCTTTTTGTGTTATTGTTGTTGCTTGTCAGAGAATTCTGGAGAACTGGACAAAAAAATTTGATTACCTATTTTTGTCTGAAAAATTGTCAGAAATTTTTTGACATTTGTGTGCCCCCCCCCCCCTTTACAGAATCTCCTTCTCACCACAATACCACATGTATGATATGCTAACTATACCCAAATGTACATAACCCTGAAAAAACGGTAAGCAGCCTGACACTATTTCCAGACGTCAAGTGTGTGTCCAAGATGTAATAACAAAGAAGCTTGACTGGGGAGGAATTTTTAATTTGTAAACAAATCTTTCGGCATATTACTCCCAGTGTTAAAGATCGTATGCTCGATCTGTAATGAAAAACACAAGTCAGAAAAAATTGGAACCAGCGGGATTCGAACCTGTCATCTACTGCTTGCCGGGCAGCGACTTAACCACCAGGCTATTCTGGTTCACGGCCAAGTCACGACGAACTAGAATCAAATACCCAAGATCCTCTTCTCTCTGACTCATTAATATTCAAAGGGTCCGCCGTGGAACAATGGTTAGCAAACAAAGAAGCTTGACTGGGGAGGAATTTTTAATTTGTAAACAATCGAGCATACGATCTTTAACACTGGGAGTAATATGCCGAAAGATTTGTTTACAAATTAAAAATTCCTCCCCAGTCAAGCTTCTTTGTTTACTAACCATTGTTCCACGGCGGACCGTTTGAATATTAATGAGTCAGAAAGAAGAGGATCTTGGGTATTTGATTCTAGTTCGTCGTGACTTGGCCGTGAACCAGAATAGCCTGGTGGTTAAGTCGCTGCCCGGCAAGCAGTAGATGACAGGTTCGAATCCCGCTGGTTCCAATTTTTTCTGACTTGTGTTTTTCATTACAGATCGAGCATACGATCTTTAACACTGGGAGTAATATGCCGAAAGATTTGTTTACAAATTAAAGATGTAATAAGTTGGTCAAATCAGAAAGTCCCTGCTGGTAACTCCAAACATTCGAACTCAATTTTATGGCACTCGCTCTTTTAAAATGGCATCCGCCGAATATGGAATAGCCTATCCGATATTGTAAAACAGGCAAACTCAACAGAGTCATTCAAGACTAAGTTGAAAAAATACCTCTTTATCAATTTATATTTTATCATTTCTTTAGGCTGTCTGGTACTTTCAGAGACATACATAATCTTGTCCTTGTTCTACTTTACTGAACTATCTTTAATAATTTTTTTAACTCTGTAACCTTATTCAGTTTAAATATGCATATGAAATAATGATTTGTTGAACTATGTAAATGATAATTTTTGTTTGAACTTTGCAACTGTAATTGGTTTGAATGTAATTATTTGATTTTTTGTAATCATAACTCCATGTACCAGGCATGTTTACTGTTCTGACCTTTATACGTTTTCTTTAGGGTCTTTCTTTTGTAAGTGATATGCGCTATATCAGCAACGTTCATTATTATTATCATTATTATAAAAAATAACTTGTCAGATCCGAACCTAGCAAAACAGTGTGTAATTTATGTTCTTTTATTCGGTTTTTGTTTTTGTTTCTTTTATTTTTTTGCAGAGAGGGTCCTCTCGGAAGGTGAATCTGTAAATGTGACGTCGGCCTATCACTATGCGAGTGGCTACATACTTTGGAAGCTCTCTATTTATGACACACCAAACCTGGCCTTCCTCATTGAACTGTCATATTCATATCTTGATTACGGCTCCTATCTTGCCATTGGTACTGGACATGACCCAAATAATGGCGGCGGCAGAACACTGAACATAACCTACATGGATGGTCATTATGCCTATGACTACTACTCTCCGTTGTCTGGAAATCATCTTCTCAATTATTCAGACATTTTTATTGCATATCGATACTCGACTTACGCCTACAATGAGTTTCTGTTTCAAGTAACTGCTGTGCCAGTGGAAGGTCTGTATCACACGTACCCTTACCATATTGTAATCTTTACCCTGTTTGAATGTAAATAACCTGAATTCATTGAATCACTTGTAAGTCGTTTAAATTGTACTAATTCAGGAATTCGATTTAGGCATCAAATGGTTGTAATTGTACTAATTCAGGAATTCGATTTAGGCGTCAAATGGTATGTAATTCATAGGAGGTGACTTAGAATACTTCTATTCAATACATGTAGTAGTAGTTTTGATACATAGACCGAGTATCACAAACACAAGTTAATACCTGTATTCTAACATCATGTACAAATTTAAAGAAATTGTTTCATTCTTGCATAACATTTGGGATTCTTTTCATATCTCTCATGCAGTTTAAAAAAACATGATTGATGTCCAATAAATTCGCCCTGCATCTTGCATGATATACATAACTCTTTGTAGCTAGAAGGGTTTCAAAATAATTATAATTTAAAAAATTCTTATTCGTACAGACTATGTGCATTGTGGCACTGATCATTCCACAGCAGTTTATATGCGATCAGATCGTTGCAATGGCATACCAGATTGCATGGACAGCACTGATGAATACCTTTGTGGTAAGCACTGACATTGTAACGGACATGTAAATTGGGTTAAAAAATAACCGTGTTAGTCAAGATTTCTGTGAATGAATTTAGAAAAATGTACCGTAAAGTACACCCGGTTATCTAGACAAATATGGCATTTTAATACTTACAGGGTACCAATCATCAAAAAATATTTTGCTCTGTATGTTAAAGGTTCTGTGTTGTTATACTATATAGTAAAACAAGATGAATGCGACTGCGTCTCCTATTTGCCTCAGCCTAAATTCAGTTAAGTTCATGACTCAAACTGTTCTTGAAATATTGTGATAACCAGAATAAGAAGCCTACAATTCCATGTTAATTGACCTCTTAGACCTTTGACCTAAAAAACAGTCCGATCACTTTATGTAATTCTAGTCATGTATACAAGATAGTTACATGTATATGGTGATACCAAAACAAATCTTCAATTTCATACATACTGACCTCTATGACCTATGAACTATGACCTATGCATACAAAAATGTACTTAGTTCGTCAGATTGTCTTCCTATGGTGATACATACAATGTACTAGCACTATGTTTGAAGTTCATACCTCAAATGGTTCTTGAGATATCGAGTTAACGAGAAAGTGGGAAGGACAGACAGACGGACGGACAACCCGAAAACATAATGCCCCCGGCACCACCTTCGGTGGGCGGAGGCATTAAATGGCAAACAACAAACATTTTATTCCCACACGAGCTATCACCTTCTCACCTTTACAAGATCATATAGTAATCAATACTTTTGGGGTATACATGTATCTAGAGCATTCTTGAAAACCATTAGAATTTACTAGGAATATACAGGGAAAATTTGAACCATGACAAAAACAAAAACACAAGATGAATGCGACTGCGTCTCCTATATGCCTCCGCCTAGATTCAGTTAAGTTTATCGATCAAATTGATTTTGAAATATTGTGTTTACCAGAATAAAAAGTCTGCAATTTACATGTTAATTGATTTTTTTGACCTTTGAGCTTTGACCTAACCCAAAAGTCTGATCACTTTATCTCTTTATCTCCTCCTAGTTATGCAAACAAAATAGTTGAGATATGATAATTGTGATAACTAACAAATCTTTAACTTAATGCATACTGACCTCTATGACCTTTGACGTACTAAACTTAAAATCTAGTCACTTCGTCTCACTATGGTGATGCATACTAGTATAGTACCAAGTTTGAAGTTCACAGCTATAATAGTTGAAATATGGTGCAAAAGCACATTTATTTCACGTATACTGACCTCTATTACCTGTGACCTTTGACCTACATAAAAATCCCATCAGTTTGTCTCACTCTGGTGATGCATCCTAGTACCAAGTTTGAAGTTAATGGCTCACATATTACAATAACAAGGTTAAATCTGAAATTTCAGAATTGACCTCTGTGACCTTTGACCGACGTACCCCAAAATCTAATCGTCTTCCTATGGTGATACATACCAGCACCAAGTTTGAAGTTCATACTTCAAATGGTTATTGAGATATCGCGTTAACAAAGCTAAAACCTTCAATTTCGGAATTGACCTCTATGACCGTTGATCTTTGATCTACGTACCCCAAAATCTAATCAGACCCTCATCATATAATGATACATTCTCGTACCATGTTTGAATTTCATATCTCAAATGGTTTTCGAGATATCGCGTTAACAATACAATCTAATCAGATCGTCTTCCCGTGGCGATACATACTAGCACCAAGTTTGAAGTTCATACATCAAACGGTTCTTGAGATATCGCGTTAACAAAGCTAACACCTTCAATTTCGGAATTGACCTCAGTGACCTCTGATCTTTGACCTACGTACCCAAAATCTAATCAGATCCTCATCCTATAGTGATACATTCTAGTACCAAGTTTGAAGTTCATACCTCAAACGGTTCTTGAGATATCGCGTTAACGAGAAAGTGGGACGTGGCACCACCTTCTGTGGGCGGTGGCATAAATGTGCGCTTCGAATATTACTTCTGTAAAGAGATATTGCAAATTTAATTAAACTCTCTATGAACGTAAAAGTGACTTGTGAGTAGACTACACGACGCACCCGTACGCGCTCCCAAAGAATGGGGCCCGCGCGGAATCCAAGTTGGAGTTGGGTTACACGCCATCAACATGTTATCTTTAATTTCCTTCATACTCCTTAACTGTTGACCTATAGAATGCCAGGAAAAGTTCTTTCCGGCTGTGGACAAATTATATTGTAGTTGACTGGTACACTTTAAGCAATATACTCTAATGATGTATGAGGAAGCCTCTACGAACACAGACGATGAAATGATAACCTAAATTGTCCATTTGCTATAATCAGCTGATTTAATTCAGTTATGGGAGATATATATTGCAATTATTTTTTCATTTTTCTTCAGACCCATTTGAGGTATCACAAGGGAATATCGTGGTACTTCGTTCGTATGGCTACCTTAACACTGGGCAAATATCATCAGTAACTTGGTCCTTGTTTGCCACGGATAACAGCTATCTACTGCTTCGTTTCTTGGGTCTTTCCATTCCACCCAATGACACTTTGTGTGTTGGAGAGGGTAACGACCCAAACAATGCTTCATCTACAGTCACTTGCATCACACAATTCCTTAGTATGGATCCCTATCAGAGCTACTCGGAGTTTGAACCTGTGGATATCTATGCCAGTGTTTTGATTCCTCCAAGTTCTAATGGGCTTTGGGTATCCTTTTACACGCAGCCAACGCAACCGTCAGTTGAATACAGAGAGATCTCTGTAGGCGCATTTGAAATGGTTGTTTCAGCCATATCCATCATCAATGGTTTGTTTGCCATTGTGTTATCACAATTGTGGATTATAACATTGGGGAGTATTACCACATTAATTCTCTTTTTGGACTACAGATAATGATTGAAAAATTGTATTTGTGCTGAATTAGACCCGAGTAGGACTTATGTTAAAACGCATTCCAATTCACCTTTTATTGAGATATGAATTAGTTTGCTTATCTACAATTGCCATTGTACTATGATTTAGATAATATCAAATGATATATTTCAAGATAAAGTCTGGGAAACTCATTTGTTTTAATTACACATTTTCTTTCATATTCCATGCTTCTACAAGAAAATTTCACAATTATATGGTTCCTCTGAAAAACATACAGGCCTATCATTTTCCATATCCACCATTCAAATGCCACCATACATGTTGTTCCGCAATGGGTACTCGTAATTAGATAACTCATATGCTTTTTCCCCGCAGAATATAACTCTTGTGGTAATCAGTTTCATTTGGTGTACCATGCGAACCAAACCTGTGATAGCGCTGCACAGTGCCCCCAGCGTGAAGATGAATATCTTTGCTGTGAGTGTGATGAAATTCAGATAATTCTTATACAAAAATATAGTCTTTAAGCAAGAACTATACTGAAACCATATATTTTAACATGTATACCATATACCCTTCTTCCATTCCTTTATGATAATATATGAATTTTGTCAATTATTAGGTGCTCTGTCGTAATAGACCGCTTCTGTAATGTATACAGATTTATGCACATATATTCTCTGAGCACCTAGTGACGAGCTATTCCATGAACCTGCTTTTTTTAATGCGCCTCAATGCTTGGAATCCAGTTTGCATACATTATTTGTAGCTATGTCTGGCAAGCATCCGGCAAGCTTTCAGATTGTCAAGAACCTCATATTGCATTCACTGAACCGTTACCATGTTCTGCTTAACCTTACGACCTATGTTGTGAATTTGTACGGAAGGCTTCAGGGTGCAGTATCCGGGCCCCGGCGTGAACCTCTAATCCTTTTGAGTTCAGGAAAGGTGTTTTTCAAGGGGACCCACTTTCTCCCGTCATTTTTCTTGCATGTTGTAATTCAATCCTTGAACATATCGCTGGGTTAAAACAAAAAAATGGTTACGATCTAGAAGGAACAAAAGTCATCACTACTCCTTATGCTGACGACTTTAATTTGATTACTTGCAACAAACGAACCCATCAAAAAATAATATCCGAGTTACCCCAATACCTACTGTCAATTGGTCTCACCCTGAAGCCTCCCAATTGACGTAGTATATCAATAAGTGGTGATAAGCCAACTGACGTTCAATTTTTGATAGGAAAAACGACAATTAAATGAGTAAAACAAAACCCCCATCAATTCGTAGGATCCCATATATCGTTTAGTGGGAAGACTACCGATACATATGAATTCGTTAAACATGAGATAGAGTCGAAATTAATACGAATAGATGAGTGAATGGTTCGACCTGAATTCAAAGTATGTGTTTATGTAAGATACCTGCTCCCCTAATTTCGATTTTTATTAACAGTTCACACACTTCATAAAACTCATCTTGATTCCTTGGATACCCTGACAGACAGATATGTAAATCAATGGCTCGGAGTACCTGGCAGAGGGGGCTAATATTGCAATGATCCATCTACCGCAAGGCCTCGATCATGTCGATATACCAAGACTTTGAGACATATACTGGAAAGCACATTGCCTTTCGTAAACGATTATTAGCAGATGATGTTGTATCTGCTGCCTTAGACTCAAGACTTGAAAGAGATTCTAAGTGGTCTACAAAACAATGTACTATAACTGTCTGTCAGGGCGTCCATGAAGAAATCGTGAGCGAAGATTCGATAGAAGACTGTTCTTGGAACTCCATTAAAAGGAAAATTAACTCTGTCTTTGAAGACGATATTGTGTCTTATTGGGAAGACAAAATCAAGCCATTGTTAATCCAAGGAAACTTCCCAAAACTGCTCCTGTCGCAGGAAGAAAACTTAACCTGGAAATCCATCATGTTCAACCTAGCTCGTAAGGTTCTCAGCTTTGCTATGAACGCTTGTATAGATTCCCTGCCCTCATACTCGAATCTTTGTCGCTGGGGTAAAAGACTGACCGACAAAATGCCCATTTGTCCGAACACAACCGGCACTTTACATCATATTCTGGCGCATTGCCCCTCCCTTTTGGAAAGATGCACCGGGAGACACAACAGTGTCCTAATGGCAATTTACAATTATGATGTTTACATGGACATTGAAGGCCATTCTGTAGCCGGTGGCACTATCCCCCCTCATATCCTCGTCGCAATCCAGCGACCAGATTTAGCTGTATGGAAGGAAGAAAAAAAGATATTACTTTTGGAACTCATTGTTCCCTTTGAAAAAAATGTACAGGATGCACATGACAGAAAGTTAAAACGGTATGAAAATTTGATATTTGAATACTCTGTCTTCTTTGAATCAAATGAAATCGGGGCGAAAGGTCACTCGATATGTGTAAATGCGATGTCAGACTCATGTACTGATTAAAGGGGAAGAAAATGCAACAAACATTAGCCTATAATCATGTGGATAATTGTCAGCCTATTACAAATATCTTGAAATTACTCCTATTTGATTATTTAAGAAGGAGAACAGTGTCTCCAAAAGTTGCAGTATCCTTGCTTGACATTATCCCATGGGGGCTGCCATTTTCTTTACAAAGTAATGTCAGAGCAGTTCTATTTGTGAGATACCCCCTGACCTATACAGTAGCTACCATGACACTCATGATCAGCTGTGGAATGCATGACACTGGATTTTCTCATAATAAACCATTTTTGTAGTCATGTACATTCAAATGAAGATACTTTTATCCTGTCATATAACCTATTTGTGTCAAGATATTTGGTTTAGCCGTTTCTTTTTTTAAGCAGGATTTGGCATGCACTTGTAAGTTGCTTGGTCTGACAAAGGGTTGTCAATTCTTCAAAGAAGTGACAAAGACCTACAACTGCTCTTAGATCACCTGTGCGAGACAATGGGGGTGCCAAGATGGCTGCCATTTTGCATGGGTGGCTTTAGTTGTACAATAGGTATTCATTATGCAACATCTTATCCATTGTGTACAGGTAAATGGACATGTACCGCAATACCATCAGTTTTTTTTTCAAAATGGCAGCCCCAATGGGATAATATCTAGCTAGCTGTACGAGCTCCTTGGCTTATCAATCTGGTACTGGCCTATGGAGCTGTACACGGCTTGCTACTAACTATGGCCTGTATCGGAACTTGTCGACACAGAAATACTACGCCTCATAATCACCCATTCCCACGCACGGTGAACCTTGCAAACCACCCTCGGTATTTGCTGTGGTGGTTCTGGTCATATTTCAATTATAAACTTAATATTCTATTGATAATATGAACAGTTATCTACAAAAATTCGGCACCGGGGGATAGGATTCAGCTTACCTTTCCGCATGTAGCCTTTACCAACGGCGAGTGAGCGCGATAATTTTAGTGAGCGCGATAATATTACCGTGGCTGCAAGGGAGACTAGCTGCAATGTGGGCAGCTTGCTGCTCACCGCCTTTATCCACCCGTAACGCAATCAATATTCATGTATTCAATGGCTATGAATAATTCAACGACCGTTCCATATATGGATGTTATCCGAAACCTTCAACCAATCAAATAAGAGCAACTGCCAAGACGATGGACCTGATGCCAGCGGTAGTCGTAGAACCACTCGCCCCGCCGTCGTGGGGTGTCACCCATCGTGCTCCGTACCTGGTGGCTAAGGCCGGACCATCAAAGTACTGCCGTTCACGAAGGAAATGGCAACACAAAGGAATCGCTTCGTAAATGGCACTTTTGCCAAAACCAGTGGGTAGCGCTATGAATAAATCCTTCCCCGCAAGAACATTTCTTACCGCAGTCTCCTGTAATTCCTTGAATTTTTTACCTGGAATTTTCAATTTGCTGGCAGCATATTTCAAACTATCGTGAAGAAGATCGTCGAAGCTGGTGGAACTCGCCATTTTGGATAAAGCAGGGTGAAACGTCACGATCAATCACGTGACAAAACAATTTGCGTGATGAGTTTACCTCGGTGTTCGTGATTGGTTACTTTCTCTAGAGGGAATTTAATATGTATGAGAATTCTGCGTCAGAAAACGACGCAGATTTCAATGGTCAAGATAAAAAAAAACAACCCGCGTTACGGATGGATAAAGGCGGTGAGCAGCAAGCTGCACATTGCAGCTAGTCTCCCTTGCAGCCACGGTAATATTATCGCGCTCACTCGCCGTTGGTAAAGGCTATTCCGCATGTTGCTGTAAGAATTGCATTATCATGACAAACGATGACCTTTAATTCTCTCGAGCAGCTGAGTCGGCGAGGGGTCAGCACTAGTCTAGTTCTAGACGTTTTTAATTATTTTGTCCGTAAAACCATGAAGCAAAATGAGCTATACAAACCCCGTGTGTACGTGTATGCGCACCATAGGATGTGCACCCAGCGTAGAACTGCGAAGTCCACCGATTCACTCTCCCCACAACTTCGGGTTTGTAGAGCTCATATAGCTTCATGGTTTTACGGACAAAATAATTAAAAACGTGTGTTTTGGTAAAGCACTTGCCTCCCATTCCGGCGACCCCGGTTCGATTCCAGGTGGGTCTTCTCTCCTCCCCCCATTCTTTTTGCCTTTCAAATTACCATCTTCTTCGACTATTATAACATTATACAATCACAAAAAATTCATAAACTGCCTTATTTGTTATGTCTATTGGAAAGTAGTGTGCAGTAGTTTGTATAAAACCCTATGGGAAATCTGATTCCCTGTCGTGTATTAAAGCTATGGGGTTAATCTCCCAAATATTCCGCAATATCAAATCTTCCGATTTTCTGTGATGCAAGTCTCCATCCATTGTCAATATCAGGATTATTGTCTTGCGCAAATATTATCACATCTTACAAATCAATTTGCCACAAGGTCAGACAGAGCACATAATTCGTCTTCTGTGACAAATTAAATTATACATGTTATAGGGGGTTGTTTTCTATTTCTTTGTTTTTGCCTTTCATTTTATCATCTTTTTGACAATTGCAACATATATACAATCACAAACAATGTAATAAACTGCCTTATTTTGCGTATTATGTCTATTGGAAAGTAGTTTGTGTACAACCCTGTGGGAAATCTGATTCCCTGTCGTGTATTAAAGCTAATTATTAGTTAATCTCCCGCGTATCCAGCAGTATGAAATCGTCCGGTTTTCTATGAGCAAGTCTCCATCCATTGTCAACATTATCAGGATTAGTATCTTTACGTACAATCATTATCACATCTTCCAAAAACAAATTACCACTTCAGTGACGAATTAAAACTCCAGTTCTTTGGAATCTTTCTCAATTTGCTGTCATGTGATTTAAAAACTTAAGGTTTAAAGTTTCTTAATGACAATATTTAAGTCTAATATTTGGTTAAAGTTGTAGACATACAAGCACAGACTGTGCTTTTTATATCCTCAAAAGTAAATGTAGCATTGAATAACGAAAATACCATAGAGATTACTATGTTACTTGGTATTCCTTTGGGGGCTTGTGAAGCAGTACCACCAGTAGAATGATCATTAAAATCTTGCATTTGCTCTTTATTAGACAATATTTTGTACCTACATGCAAACAGAAAAATTATATATTTTACCAGGAAAAGGCATTGTGGTAGAAAGGGATAAGTAGGTCCCCTGTAATAAAGTAATAGAAGTTGTTATTGATAAAATAGTATTCAATGTTTTCTTGGCAAAGTGTGCTCTCTTGTCAAATATATTCTTTATTAGAAGACTTTAAAAACCGTTTGCCAGATTTCAGTAACAGGCAATTGTATTTTTAAAGGGTAAGCGGATTCAGTATAGTCTTTTCATCGACATGAGTTAATCAGTTTATTTTTACTTTAATTTGAAATTCGGCATACAAGTTGGGTATACAAGCACAATTTCATTGCGTTTGAATGACGAAGCAACAGAGAAGTGTATATTTTTCACTTTATTTCGAAGAACTTATCTTATAAATTTCTTTATGCAATATAATTCAAATTTTCTTTAGATATGTATGAATTGGGTTTTCCTTTTTCATGTTTTACTACATTAAGCTCCCCGAACTATAACCTTAGATGGCAATTCCGGAAACATTTCATCATCAGGAGATATCTACTCCACTGCTGATTTCATCCCAAACCGTCATATCACCTGGACAATTCATGCAGACTCGGGCGTTCTAATTTTCATCTTCAAGCATTACAGTCTACGTGACACCGAGTTCAGCCATTACAAAGAAAGGGATCTACTACAAATTGGAGAAGGGGTATTGCCTGGAAACGATGTTCTGTTCAACATATCACATGGTTACTTCTACCGGTACCAAGGTTACAGAGTCATTCAGACCACCACGAGTGATGGCTGGGTCTTTTTCAGGACAGGGAATGTCATTGGATCTTTCTTCTTGCTGACAGTTCAAAATGTTAATATCAGTAAGTTCAAATTTCTATTTCTCCGTCTGGGGGACTAAGGCCCATGGGTTTAGGAAATTTCGATATTTCATGGAACATTTTGTCTTGTAAAATGCTTGTTGGTATTGATTATGCAGCACTTAATACAGAAAATCAGGAAGATATTTTATCTGTCATTAAATCATAATCTAAGAGTCACTTTGATAACCTTGTATAAAACATGTTTGGTTGTATGAAACGCATGCAACGCAAGCAGTCTAGTCTAGTGGACATGTCACCGGACTGTGGATCACATGGTTCGCGGTTCAAGTCCCACCGCGGCACTAATGTCCTTTGGCAAGACATTAATCTACATTTGCCACTTTCCACCCAGGTGTTAAATGGGTACCCGGTAGGATGCGAATGTCAATGTGACTGGAATAGTATATGTGCGCCTGTAAAATGGCAGCCAGACTGAAATGCTCCCTTGTGGAGTGGAGAATGTGCACTATAAGTGCAGATTCGTAATAGGATCCAATAACCGGGGTAATAATACACTGTAAAGAGCTTTGAACAGTACTAACTGGAAAGGCGCCATATAAATGCATTTTTTTTTTCCAAATTTATTTTAGGATTACAGTATACTTTAACACGTTTAGGTTGGGTCTGTCTTTTAAACAGTGTCAATAGAACCTGTTTAATATATCTTTCAGCATTTTTACGATGCTTATCAATACGCTTTCTTTATACTTAGATGATTGATATAATGATGTGATAGATATTGTTCTTGGGATATATTGTAGATAACTTTAGAGTGCATATATATTCACCTGTATTTGTACAGACTTTTATCTTATAATGCCAAGATAAAAGGTAAAATTCATGCATCATTAGAAATATTTCGTGCATTAAATTATTATAAATTTTTGAAAATCTTCTTTATTACTCTGTTTAATTTTTTTTTTTTTTTTTTTTGTTCACGTTTCTTTCAGGTGATGAGTATTGTGACTTTGAATATCGATCCTTTTGTTCTTGGAGCCTAACGGATAATATTGAGGCAGATGGTTATACTGGATCATGGATCGTAACATCAGCAGAACAATCTTACCATAGATTTGTGGGATTTGACCACACCCTTGGTACAAGTGGTAAGTGATGCTGGCTCTTTACTTTATTGCGTGTATTAACATTTCTCCTGTGCTAAAAGGGGGAAAAGAATATTACTAGAAGAATAAATGACCTCTGTTGGAAAGAACATAATGTCAAAGACTACATAGAAAGTCTGGACCAATATTGTATGTGGAGTGTTTTTACGCTGTGCGTGGGACAATATGACTAAATAATTAACATTTTTGTATGGATATGTTTATAAAAGGGATGATTTCTCTGAACAGGTAGTTGGTAATTAACATGTAGCATGTCTTGTTTTTTGTGCAAATTAATTGCATTACTGTGATAGAATTAGCTTAGAAAATTTTAACAGACATTTAAAACTTTCCTGACCATGCTGTTAACCTAAAAGCATTTTTGGTCACTAATTCATTTATAGTGAATTACTTTCTTCATTTCATGTTTTCTTTTTATTTCATTTATTTTCATATTTCTCATGTTAAATTTACATTTAGAAGATAAAAGTAAAAGTTTTGTTCATGATGAAATTACATTCAACGATACATAAGTAACATAAAGGTAAGTTGTCAATAATTTAACTGAGAGAAATATGATGGGACCTACATGAAAGCCCCAAGCAAGCTTGTAAAGCTGTAGGCCCCTGTGAAATAATTTGTGGTAATGAAATCTGTTAAGCCTTTGGTCTTTTTGTATTATGATATATCTAGTCTGATAAGATGAGTTACCTTTTCTAAGGAATACACTTTTATATTGTCACTATTTGTATCATATTCCCAAATGCAGCTGGTCATTACATCGTATTGTCATCCTACGATTACTATACTAACCACACCGCCCTACAAAGGACAGTGGTAAGAGATGATCCCTTAGTCGACGAATGTATATCATTCTGGTACATTATTCATGGCTACCACTATCTTAACATCTACTACAACATCAGTGATGGAGCCAATTCCGAGCCTCTCTTGATCTGGAGGAAAGAAGGCTCTTCATATGCGCAGGAAAAGTGAGTAGTCAACAAACAATTATTCTTGATGATACATTGATTAATGATACTTTGATTAAACTTTCTATCCTTCATTAGTGCATTAGTGAAATTTAAATATGCCACACTACCCGCAGGAAGGGACACTGCAGCACATAGTGGGGGTCACAGAGGAAATATGGAACTGGACTTACCGTAGACCAACAGACTACAACATAACGGTAGCCCGCGAGACCAACATTATCTGTCTCGTGAGGTGTCAGAAAAACTTTCAGAACACCCACGAGACCGACATGTGTCAGTCTTTTGGGGATGTTAGTCGTTCTTATTGGCTGTAGCCACTGGGAATGATTCAACATTGTGACAACACTTTAAATTGTTTATAATCACACATATAATCACAGTGTACACACATTAGGCCTACAATGTGCCACATCAGTTTACGCAGAGAGTGGATCACGTTTATAGTGTAACATTGTGAAGATTTATGTTGGTCATAAATAATAGTGATAATGATATGTTAAATTAATGTAGCACATTATGTGCTTGACAATGTTCTTGACAATGTTCTTGACAATGTTCTTGACAATGTGCTTGACAATGTAATTCATTATAGCATCATAGCATCCAAATTGCACTCAGTTTGCAGTACATTAGCAGATCAGTACTCTGAAACATTTGCACTGATACATGAATAAAAATGAGATATGGAAAATATTTGCATTAACATACACATTTTCTTTCTTTCTTTTTTCTTTTTTCTTAAAAATAACATTTTGTCTTGCCGTATTGCCGTCAAATTCAAAGATATTATATATCATGAATATTTCTTTGGTCACAGTAAAGTGTGTGATAATATTGTTATGTTGTAGAGTAAGGCAATGCGATAACGTACAATATGCAAGTTTTATTCATGAAAAACATAGTTCTATTTTGATGAATGTTTCTAACATGTCCTTTCATAGCTGGACATATGCTGAAATCAGTTTGCTTGGACTTTCATCTGGTACTGCCTTTCTACAAGGAATCATTCACAACTACTATTATGATGGTGGATACATTGCTGTTGATGACATATTACTCGGACCTTGTATTATGAGTAAGAAATTTATTCTGATTCGTGAACTGTTCTGATATAGAAATATTTAGGAGTTATTCTTTAGAATAATCAGTATGTTATCAATACCAACTAGTAATGAAACCTGTATGGTGCAGTAACATTTGTAGCATGGCATGAAGAATTAAAAGTGTATTACATAACATTCTCAACATCTCATGGTTCTCTATTATTGATTTAATTTAAAGCAGATAACGGGAGAAATGTCCCATAAAATAGGACAAATTATACATTTTTGGAAAGCTAATCCCCAAAAGAATACGATGAAATTAAATTTTAGAGATGTAAGCTTGTTCAAAAAGATTATCAGGACTTTTTTTCAAGACCCCTTACAGGGTCTCAGATGAGCCACGAAAGCGAGAATTCTTCCACTAGAAAAATGACGTCATTCTTGGGACAGCTAGCTTACGGTATACGACTTGACTGTACTGTAGCTGTATGAATCGTATATGTGTGTGTGGCTGCTGCAGTGATTCACCCAGTGATTGATGGAATGACGGTGTGATTCCAGGTTCTAAATCAGACATTTTGCCGACAAGATTTTCAAAGATTGGAAGAAATCAGTAGCTTACCTCGAACCGTGAACGTTATGTGCCCGCGCTGTATTGACGTGATCGTGAGCTAGCTATAAGCAAGCAAGTGTGTCTCGAGTATTACGTCACATTTTCAAGGTTGAAAAAGAAACTGCTCGCGGGGCGAAAAAATGCGAATATTTTGGCACACATTTGAAACAGAATAATATTAATTTATGAAAACCTATGGATTTCTAATGTTGATGGAATGTTTTAGGGCATCTTCCCCTTTCTGTTGATACCAAATTTATTGCATTTTGATTTGTTTGTACATCTCCGAGTAACACCTTTAATTTTTGTAGGATGCTGAGGTAAAGATGCACTTATAAGGTAGGTTAAATATTGATTTCACGTGCGGGTTGGCATAAAATAATTTTTTTTTTCCCTTTGAAAGATTCTACTATTCTCATTACACCCGACTCATTGGAACGCTTGGTTCTACGGGGGAGCCATATCCCGTACCTCCACATACGGACCTCTCCTGGATACGGTTTGCAGTTTGCAGTGACCAATTCATCTACTGTCTTCCTACCATTTGGAATCGCACCAGGCTTTGTGGCAGACGAGCAATTCCCTATCGCCAGGGAAAATCTCACCGTTTTCGCACTTGCCTCACAGTTTGCATTGATACATCCGCTTCACTTTGTATTCTATCAAGATTACAACACATTTGCTGTGATTGAGATTTCTGCTATTCTCAAAGGAGGTTAGACTTTAGATTTGTGTTCTATGAATTCTTATACCTTAAACCACGAAAATTTATTACATGGCAATCTCTTTTAATTTACCCGTTATTTTGTCTGTATGTGAATATTTCTTCACCTTCTGTATTTTGTGAAATTTCATATCTCAAAAAGAAATTTGTTGAAAAACCACTAAGAATTGGTCTTTGGTTTAACTTTCTAAAGAATCATTTGAGGATAGACATTAATGTGAGGAGAGATGTGTGAGTTAAAAGTTCTTTGCCACAAAATGCTTCAAAATTTGAATTTGCAACAAACCTTTAATAAGGGAATTAACCCTTTAATAGAAGTTTGGCTTGAAAGGAAGCAGAAAAATCAGAGAACATATCAAAAGTTTGAGATAAATCGGACAAAGAATAACGATTTTATTTTTGGAATGAGATCATTGATAATATGGAGATCCTTACATTTGGAAATGCGGTCATGATGTGTGATGTGATACACATACACAAGGTGAACTTTACCGTTGGTTTTGTACATAAATTACTCAAAGTATTCCTCTATTCAACTCTTATGGTGAAAAACACATTTTTTCATGGGATTATACATAAAAAATATGTTACCCGTTATGTATCATGGATAAAAAGTGTGTTTTAGCGAAGGAAGAATTTTTGGGGGAAAATGTGTACACCCTACAAAGTGGAAGAGTTCTCCATATACATGTATGGCGTCACATGATGACCGTATTGTCAATAGGAGATTCCCCATATCATGAGTGAGCTCAGCTTTCAAATGTCCATAACTTTCTTATTCATTTTCATGAAGGGCTAATTCCCCTTTGAAAACTGTTGATTGAATACTTTATATGTATTTTCCTTGAAAAAGTCGCACTGTATGATTTTCAGTTAGAGCTCAATCAATGTGTTTTGGTTGGCATGGTCAAATTTTAGTTTTGGGTATTTCCTGAAAGAGTATACTTTTTTCTAAGTAATCTAAAAATTTGGAGGCACCAAACAATCTAAAAGTGGTATTCTTGACATTTTTTTATCAGACCTATGTGTGTCTTCTTTGGATTTTGTTGTATTACTTTTCTTTTTCACGACCCCGAATACTTGTCTCATTTTGATCTCCCATAAATTTTAAACCGAGTAAGTTCTTGCATTGATACTTGTGCACTATGATGAACTAATTAGTATGCCAAGTTTCAGGACAATCTGATAATCTCTTCATAGACATTTTTCAATGAGTTTTAATCATCCTTTTGTCACCTTAGCATAACACCTTGCAAGTCAGAGTGCTTCAATAGACTGCAAACTATAAACGCTTATTTCTCAGAAGTAACATTTATGAGGGACTGTGCATTCTTCTCTTGTACAGTGAGTTAGGAACATCCAATGCGAATGAGTTACATATCATTTTAAAGCTGATAATCTGCTCTTTCAGATTCAGACCTTAACTGAAAATTCATATCTGGGGACTTTTTGGTGATTTTGTGGTGCTTGGTCACATTTTTGATGTATTATTTGACAAATATGTCTTCCTCAGGCAGCATGCCTGGTGAACCACATATAAAAGGTTAACCGAAAAAGAGGAATCTCTGAGTAATAGTTCGCAGTTTTGCAAAATGTTTTATAAAATGTTTTTTTTTCTTTATGAGGATACAGTTAACAACAAAATTATTCATACCCCTTGGAAAATTCTAGTTTTTTGCATTTTTCCTAAAAATGAATGGTTAAATGAAGTTACTTGCACATCACTTGAATACATTTAGTTATCATCTGCAAATGAATGCCGTTTCCGGTTTCACCTCATTTGCATAACAATAGAAAAGGTGAGTTATCCAAACTGGGCGATGTTCAAAATTATTCATACCCTTGGTGATTTATTGACTTTGTCAATCAGTATGAATCCGATCCTTGTGATTAATGCTTGTAATTCACTTTATTATAATACACCGTCACAAGGCTTCCGGAGGGGTCTCTGCTGGGATATCAGGCCAGTACCTGTTCTCCAATGGCTCAATCTCCTTGGGGATGTGTCCACACATGCTTCACCTGACCTTCAGGGAGTTCATTAGATTTTGTGTCCTACAGGTGATGCAGTTATCGACTTCATGATGACAGGACTGTGATATTGAAATTTTCGGTCATTTATTCCATGCATTTTAATGAAAATTTTGTATCTACTTATGAAGTAAAGCACCATTCCTGAAGAGCCCTTCCCTTTTGCACTGCCTGTGGGAGGGTTCACCTTTATTCATTGGCCCCATTCTTAATCGGAGTGCTCAGGAAGGCCATGTTGGTGATATTAAAGTCATTTCATGACTCTAACGTCAGGTCACCATGAATAACAGTATGTAACCTTTGAGTACCATACACATCCCACATTGACTGTTACTGTATATCAATCTTCATATGGTATATTCTTTGTATCTTTGGTATGAAAAGTACAATCCTTGATATCAAAATGAATGTAAACCTAATTTATACCATATGCCCTCCATGTTACCAGCTGCAGTGCACAAAATGCTACCAGTTTGACAGTGCACTGGAACATAAAGATCAGTATTTTAAGCTTCACTAGAGTACCCACTTGCAGGTGTCCATATCAAAAATGTGTCAATCAGTGTAACTGAATAAACTGATAAAATTGGCACCATCCAACCTTTAGACAACTACCATGGCCTCCCTAAACATAATGGAACAAAAGTATCAGGAAATACCTTCCCTTGACAGTGCAACAGTGAATGCCTCTAGGGAAGTCTCTCCAGGAAGAGTGCTTTGTTTCAACTTAGATACAGAATTGTCATTAAAATGTAAGGAATATTAACGAAAATATCAATATCATAGTCCTATCCTCATGACGTCTAAAACTACACCACCTGCAAACACAAAATCTGCTTTAAATCCATCGAATCCCCTGAAGACCAGGTGATGGCATGTGTGGACAACATCCTCAAGGAGATTGGGCCATCGGAGACCAGGTATTGGCCTGATATCTCAGTAGAGACCTCCGGAAGCATTGTGACAGTGTGAAGAAAGTGTTACGAGCATTAATCACAAGGACTGGATTCATACTGATTGACAAAGTCAATAGATCACCAAGGGTATGAATAATTTTGAACATCACCCAGTTTGGATAATTCACCTTTTCTATTGTTATGCAAATGAGGTTTAACCAGAAACAACATTCATTTGCAGATGATAACTAAATGTATTCATGTGATGTGCAATTAAATTCAGTTAACCATTCAATTTTAGGAAAAATGCAAAAAACTAGAATTTTCCAAGGGGTATGAATAATTTTGTTGTTAACTGTATATTTTATTAAAATCACTTACCGTAATATAAAATTTAGAATTGGATATCCTAAATACACATGTATGCTCATTAGTTATGGATATCACTTGAAATGTACTATTCGATCCATAGGAAAGATGTTACACATGTTTGCAAAGATAATCACACAATCAGCTCTTACAAAAATTTATTCAGTATTGTGTATTCATGAAATTTGTCAATTAATACATGTAGCTTGTGGTGTTCATGGAGTATTATTGTCTTTTACATAATATTTAATGGCCTGAGTGGGATACAAGGGTACATCGCATGAACTGATGAGCATATTTGACGAGTGCATGATGAGAGCAAATAATAATAATATTTTTAACATCAATTGTCAATCCTAACCTGTTGAGATTTTATTCATGTCTATATTCTCATCAGATTCATTGATCTGCTCACGGTACCCCCTGCTGGTTGCCGATGATGAGCTATGTGACGGATACTATATTTGCCCATTTTATGATGAAGAAATTCAAAGCACATGTGGTAAGCTAAGCACTTCCGTATATAAACTCCTCAAAAAAAGTTTGGAAATCTGATTTGATCGATCATTTCTCCCGAGTCTTAGTGAATATTGATGTTTAATTGATAACACTGAAAGGATCATTTAATTCTCTTTAAAATGATACCCTACATGATATGATTATCGTTCACATGGAGGTGCAGTGCCTTGAAATGTGGGGCAAGGTCAAAATTCAAAAGTTGCAAAATGACCCAATATTGAAAGTCACTGTTCTTTTTTTACCGTGGTGATGGTGTGGGGAGGCATCTCGGCCAGACTGTACGGAAGAGAGTCACCAATGAAACGACACTGGCAGGACTGCGTCAGATTCTGATTGAAGAATGGAATGCCGTTCCACAGCAACGAATCACGAAGCTCATCAGCAGCATGAGGAGGCGGTGCCAGGCGGTGGTGCAAGACTCATGTCCAGTAGGGGTGAGTGGGACAAAGAATACCCTCCTCCTCTGCTTCATTATATCAGCATCTCTCACAAAAGCAACACATATATTTCAGGAAGCAGAGTTCTCTACTCTTCAGACTCCAGCCAGGGGTTTAGTTTGGATTTGAATCGACCTCTGCAATAAAAGAATTGGAAACACAACTTTTGAGTTTACTTCATTTGTTAGTGTCACAAAAGTGGCGTAGTCGGCAGGATTGTAGATTAATTTGATCATCCTCTACCGCTCGCTGGAGAATAACATCAGCATCATGTCGTAAAGTGACCTAGAACAACTCCGAGCAAAAATAGAGCGAGGAGAAACTAGCTACACCCGATGTACAGATGGTCTACATATCCCAGGGTCGGCGGCTGGATATCTTCATTAAAGACCATCTTGGGGGAGTGCTCGTCGAGAGATCCTAGGAATGGGAGACCTGATCGGTAATAACGCTGAAGAGATTTTGAAGGTGTTGGAGAAGGTCTTCGGAGATGGGGATTCCCTAACAGTTCTACAAAAATTCTTCAATTATAAACAGTCTCCATCAGAGAGCGTCCTTGAGTGCTCGTTACATTTGATAACTCTCTTCAACAGAATATGTGAAACAGACAGTACCTACACAAAGTGTCGAGGAGCAACCCTGAAGGGTAGGTTAGCGGAGGTAGTCCAAGATTAAACTTAGAAGCTCCTCACTTGGATTTCTTTGAGCTTCGGGATCGGGCCATCAAGTGGTTTGGCCATCCAAAGAGACATGCAACGATGACAAAATTGTTAATCTATTGCAACAACAGATGGAAATGCTGACAAACCAACAACAACAACCAGAGAAGGAAGGCAAATTGACTCTTTATTGCAAAATGACAGGCGGCAGACAAGTAAAAACAAGGAGACCAGAACTTGTTACAATGTCGGACACATCCAACGCTTTTGCAATGAAAGAAAATTTAAACCAACAACAAGCTCGCCCGCTCAAGGCCATGTGGACCAGATCGGTCCTTTAAACATCTAAGACCCGCCGTTTAGAGCAAAACGGTGGGTAGGAACTCTACCGGTTCGACAGTGTATGAAAATGCTGTGGGGAAAGTGTCCAGAGATGTCGATGGTGCTTGGAGGGTTGAGAGGTGTTCAATGTTTGTTAGACACTGGGGCTCAAGTGTCAACAATTACGGAGTCTTTCTTCAAGGAACACCTTGCTCACCATGAGATCATTGATGTCTCTGAATTCATAAGCATATCTGGGGCACAAGGATTGGCAGTTCCCTACAGTAGCTACGTTGAGTTGACAATTGAAGTCATGGGGAGGAGATATACAGATATGGGATTCCTTGTTGTGAAAGATCCACGTCACCCTCCTATGGCTGAAAGGAAGAAGAGAGTACCTGCTGTAATCGGGTCTAACATATTTAGGGATGTTAATGCAGCTCTGAGGACATCAGGAGAAGCTGCTCGATTTTAGCAGGAATCATCAGAATTCAACGAAGACACTGTCTGGGCACATGTTCTTGCTTTTTATGAGGAGCTACAAGCTTCGAAGCCCAAAGGTGACCATGATAAGTCCTACAAAGTGCGAGCAGGAGAGAGGAAGCCGATGCTGGTGCCAGCAAGGAGCAGTATGGCGGTAAGCTGCACTACGTACAGGCCAGCTGAATCATATGTTGCTATCGTAGAAGAACATAATGCCTGCACTTTACCAAATGGACTCATTCTAGTGCCAACAATTGTTAAGTTTCCCACCACAGGAAGAATACCAGTACAGATGATAAATTACAGTAACAGTGACATCTATCTGGCACCTAGGACACCCATTGGTCTTCTAGAAGTTTAACCTAGCAGTCCCCAGGCATCAACCTCTGATTTTGAAAGGGTTCTACTGGACTGGAAGAAGTGTAGCAGGCACCGGTATCTTCAGAAAAGATAGAGGAGTTGATGGCCAGGATGGACATAGATGAAGATATCAAGGACTGTCCAGAGAAATTTCAACAGCTCATAACCCTCATTCGCAAGTACTATGAAGGTTTCAGCAAAGACGACATGGACATTGGATACTGTAATAAGGGAGAACATAAGATCATCTTAGACGACCACCACCCAGTACGTCTCCCCCATAGGAGGATACCACCCCATCAATGGAATGAAGTGCGGGAATATTTAGAGAAGTCATGCAACAAGGCATCATCCAGCGATCTTCAAGCCCTTATGCATCTGCCGTGGTACTGGTAAGAAAGAAAGATGGGAAGTTACGCCTATGTGTCGACTACAGGGCACTGAACTCGAAGACCCATCGTGGCGCATATCCACTCCCACGCTCCTGACCCAAATCTGTACATTGACAATACACCTATTAAGGTAGTAGAACAGACAAAGTTTCTAGGACTAGTTCTAGATAAAAAGTTAACCTTCATACCTCACATCAAGAACCTGAAAGCTAAATGTTTGAATTCACTAAACCTTCTTAAGGTGGTATCAAGACTCCGTTGGGGTGGTGATACCACGGTACTGTTGAGACTTTACCGTTCTATTATTCGTTCCAAGTTGGATTATGGGTGCATTGTTTATGGCTCTGCAAGACGTTCATATATAAAATGTCTTGACACAATCCATCATCAGGGATTACGCCTTAGCCTTTGTGCTTTCAGAACTTCACCTGTTGAAAGTCTTTATGCTATTACTAAAGAACCATCACTCAGCTTACGTCGCATAAAGCTTTCTATGCAATACGTAGTAAAATTAGCTGCTTCTCCATCTAACCCAGCCTACGAATGTGTATCATACATCACTACAATTCACGACCAAAAACAATACGCCCTCTTGGTCTGAGAATGAAACATCACATCGAGGCCTTAAATATTGATATCACTAATATAGCTCACAAGGAATCTCTAAGCCCACCACCTCGGACCTTTCAGGCTCCAACAGTAGTATTTGATTTAAATCAATATCCAAAGTCATCTACTAACCCAATTAAATACCAAGAACTTTTTAATTTTATTAAAAATTATTTCTCTGAATACAGATACTTGTATACAGACGGCTCGAAGGATGAGAGCAGAGTTGCTTGCGCGGTCATCTCAAGTCAGATGCACTCCAAGGGTGCTCGTCTTCCAAATGTTTTTTCCATATATTCAGCAGAGCTCACAGCCATTATTCTAGCTTTAGAATCTATTGAATATTGCGACTATAATCAATTTCTAATATGTTCCGACTCAATCTCGGCTGGTTGACCACCCTCTCGTTGAATACATCATTACAAAGTATTTCGCGCTCTCTAACAACTGTTGGACCCCTGGGAATGTAGGCATTGCTGGCAATGAAAAAGCATATGCCTCTGCTCATGCTGCTCTTGACCAACACGTAACGCAACTTTTCATCCCTTCCTCAGACTTGAAACCAATTATTAAATCGTACATCCTTAGTCTTTGGCAGAATGAATGGGATGAATGTATAAATAACAAGTTCCATGAAATTAAACCAGTTTTGAGCAAATGTCTGTCCACATGCACATTGTCACGTCATGACCAAGTTGTCCTTACTCGATGTCTTATTGGACACGCTCGAATTACACATAGTTTTTTACTGTGCAGTGACCCAGCCCCAGTATGTAGTAGCTGCCACTGCCCTCTAACAATTAAGCACATTCTGTTGGAATGCAAAGATTTTGCTCACATCAGAAAATTTTATCACCATGCTACCTCAATGAGGCAGCTTTTTACCACTGTCAATATACCAAACATTTTAAAATTCTTAAAAAGATCTGGTATCTTTTATAGCATATAGTCTGTCATTTTGTAGATTTTTTACTTATTTACTGTGGTATAGTGTATTTTTATTCATATTGCAATGTAACCCCACATTATTTAAGCACTAAGTATCACACTCATAATCAAATATATGTATGCGCTGGATGCTCTGAAGGAAGCCACATATTTCTGTAGTCTCGATCTGGCTCATTGCTTTCACCAAGTCCCAGTTGCTGCGAAGGACAGGGAGAAGACAGCCTTCAGAGTAGGAACTGGAGGTACTTTACGAGTTCTTACGCATGCCGTTTGGACTCTGCAACGCTCCAGCAACTTTCATGCGTCTTTCATGCCTTTGGTGACCAGAACTTCCAGTCGGTCCTCATCTACATGGATGTCATCCTTGTCTTTGGCTCTACCTATGAAGAAACTCTGCAACGTCTGGAGATGGTCATGGCTAGACTTGCTAACTTCAACCTAAAAGTCAAGCCTGAAAATTGCAATGTCTTCCGGAAGAAGTTCCGATACTTAGGTCATCTAGTAGCGGAAGGAGGCATCTCACCAGATCCAGAAAAGGTAGCAACTGTCAAAGAATGGGTGGCTCCAAAGACAGAGACTGAACTGCGAGGATTCTTGGGACTATGCAGCTACTATCGACGCTTTGTTCATGGGTACTCCAAAAATGGCTGCTCCACTTCATGCACTCTTAGGGGGACCCTCTAAGAAAAAGAACAAGAACTCGATGAGGCCTGAACCGTCACCCAGACTTCCTTTATCAGAAGTTTGGAGTGATGGCTGTCAAAAGTCCATGGATGAGCTGAAAGACCGACTGACATCTGCACCAATCCTTGGATACCCAGACTTCACAGAACCTTTCATCCTCGAGATCGATGCCAGCCATCTAGGTCTCGGCGCAGTGTTGTCACAAAAGAAGAAGGGTAAAGTCACAGTGATCGCCTATGCCAGCCGAGGACTGCGGCCAAGTGAGCGGAACATGCAGAATTATAGCTCAATGTAACTGGAACTTCTGGCACTAAAATGGGCTGTCACTGAAAAGTTCCGGGACTATCTTGTGGGAGCCAGCTTCACGGTATACACGGACAACAATCCACTGAGCTACATCAATTCTTCGGCGAAGCTGGGAGCAATAGAGATGAGGTGGCAGCAGAACTAGCCCAGTTTCAGTTTGAAATCAAGTACAAGCCAGGACGGGTCAACCTCAATGCATATGCCCTCTGCAGGAAGGCAGAGCACCATCTTCAGCATGGTAGGCTAGAGGAGATAGGTGGTGAACATCCTCCAGATATCTGCCAGCAAACCAGCAGTAACTTACCTGGTCATCTACGAATGCTTATAGAAGAAGTTGCTGAAGTGCAACGCAGCGATGGCGGGAAGATAGCCGAGGCGATGTCGACCCTACCTACAATACCTATCCAGACCCTCTTGAAGATGCAAATAGATGACCCACTTCTGTCAAAGGTAATAGTCTATAAGTCACAGAGACAACCATAAACGGCTCGACAAATTGGGAAGGAGGACAAAAATACAAGGGGGATACTGAGGGACTGGGATCGTCTGATCTGGAAGGATGGAGTGCTCTACCGCACAGCTGAGGATGATGACACCAAAATACATCAACTATTAGTGCCAGACTCCGTAAAGGGCAAAGTGCTACAGGCGGTCCATGACCAGATGGGACATCAAGCATGGGAGAAAACAACATCTCTAGCTCGTCAACGATGTTATTGGCCATTCATGGCAGATGCCATCAAAGCTTACTGCGATCAGTGCCAGAGGTGCATGCTCTCCAAGGCTGGTCCACCATGGGAGCCCTGATTGCAAGGAAACCAATGGAGGTCATCGCTTTTGACTTCACTGTGTTGGAACCGAGTGGCCGTGTTGAAAACCTGCTGGTAATGACAGACGTCTTCACCAAATTCACACAGGCGATACCAACTCGTGACCAGAAAGCTGTCACTGTGGCTAGACTCCTTGAAAACAACTGGTTTGTGCGGTTTGCAGTGCCGAAGAGGATTCACAGCGACCAGGGGAGGAACTTCGAAAGTAGCCTCATCAAGGAGCTATGTTTTCTGTATGGAATCCAGAAATCTCGAACGACTTCATACCATCCAGAAGGAAATGGTCAGTGTGAGAGGTTTAACCGCATTCTACATGACCGTCTCCGTACCCTACATCACAACCAGAAGATGAGATGGGCTACTTTCCTACCAGAGATCGTATATGCCTACAATTGCACACCCCATTCCAGTACAGGGTACTCACCCTATTACTTATTCTGCGGGAGAGAACCAACATTGCCCATCGACCGTCCTTGGTTTCAGCGGTGTGGGAGATGATGGAGAGAATGATGACTGGGTAACACGCCATCACCAACGTCTACAAAATGCTTTTGACTCTGCAGCCAAAATGACGGAACTTCAAGCACTGAGGCGCCAAGGACGTGCTAACATTAGGGTCAATGACTTGGGTCTGCAGGATGGAGCAAGAGTTTTCTTGCGGAACAGGGTACTGTGACGAAATAAGATCCATGCCTGGAGCAGCGTTCCGTACAAGGTAGTCGGAAGGCCAAACCCAGAGGGCAATGTCAATATTGTGCAACCCATCGAGGATACAGGTGGTTCGAAGAAAGTTCTTCACAGACGAGATCTTCTAGACAGTAAAGACCTTGTAGCCGACATTGTTCCAGACAATCCTCCCCAGAATGAGACAGGAGTGCCTTCAACCAACAACTTCAAACTCCCTGAAGAAGATGACAGTGCTCTAGAAGTAGGAGTCCAGATCGCTCCCAGAACACTGACACATACCCGTGAAAGGCCCAATGATATCCCCGATATTGTGACAAATCCTTCCACCGAGGATGCTGCACAACCAGATGTCTGTGATACTGAACCCCCTCTGCAAAGTGGCTCAGATTCAATAGAGGACGAAGAAGGTAACACCCCCCCCCCCCTCTGCTTTCGAAAAAGCAGGGGAGCATCAAGATGTAGAACCTGACGAAGTACCAATACCCAGACGCTCTGCAAGGCTCCAGGGAAAACCCCCACCCACCGTCATCGTAGAGGTTCTAGAAAATTTGAGTAGATTTCGTTCACTCACTTTAACGAAGCTTTCAAATATAAAGTAATGGTATTTTGGGGGTGTCTATTAATCTATCCATGCTTTCTGTTACCTTTGTCAAGAGGCCAGTATACATGTTTCTTGTTTGATTTATTTATATTTCTATTTGAAATTTTGTAAGAATATATATGTTGTCGAGGATGCCAACATGGAGCAGGGGAGAATGTGACATTGGGTTTTGAACATGAATAAGAAATGACAGAAAAATATATCAAAATTTGAAATACACCTTTAAAATGCATTCCACATTGATGCATGTGGCTTTTAAGGGCCTTTGTTACTGGTGCCAAGCTAAACCCAGTAGGGGTGAGTGGGACAAAGAATACCCTCCTCCTCTGTTTCATTATAGCAGCATCTCTCAAGAAAGCAACACATATGTTTCAGGAAGCAGAGTTCTCTACTCTTCAGACTCCAGCCAGGGGTTTAGTTTGGATTTGAATCGACCTCTGCAATAAAAGAATTGGAAACACAACTTTTGAGTTTACTTCATTTGTTAGTGTCACATGTATATTCCATCTTTTTCATTACAATGTTATCTTCTTTTACAGAACCGGGAGAAACATCATTCTTAGCAGAAGGAGAGAGTAGATTGCTTACTTCCCCCAACTACCCATCTCCAGCTCCTACTTCGGTTTTCTGGACAGCTGTCTTACAAACAAACTCCTCTGGTTTCCAAATCACATCGTGGGACCTTGTCCTTGATGATGGAGACACCCTAAGTATTGGCCCTGGCGCTGATCCATTTTTGCGCACAAATCCGACAGTGGAGCTTTCCTACCACAACGGTACCAGCGTCAGTTTCGTGATTGCATCTCAGGAAATGTGGATTAGATTTGTTACCTCTGTGTATGGAAATGGGCTTGGGGTGTCTAGGGCCTCAAGATTCGCTCTTGATGCCTTAAGCATCGACACATCTGGTAAGGATGCTTATTGATATCTGAAGTTGTGTTCCTCCACGCACCTAGGTGTAAGACATTTAAACCTGGTGGGAACATATATTCATAGGTTAGCTAAAGCCGGAGTAATATTGCACTGCAACGAGGACCCATGCTTATAAAATAAAACGACTGAAGTCATTTGCTTTGAGAATTATATTGACACTGGAAGCATCTACATTACATGTATTGCATGTATTGTGGTCTAGAAAATACTGCATCACACTGCTGGTCACAGTCCAGACCTCACTACTGGGGCTATATTGGCAAGACAGTATTCCAGAATTTTCGGAAGTGGAGAGGGTGGGACATGATTGGAAGGAGCAAAAATTACACCTCGATCCCCCCCCCCCCCCAAAAAAAAAAAAAAAAAAAAATCTACATTAGCCACTGTGTCCCCTAGTGTAGTTAATGGTGAAGGTATTCCTATTTAAACAAAAAAAAAAAGGCATTTGAGTGCATTACGTCCGATCAGCTAAATTTGGTGTACGAATGTGTTTTCACAGAAATGGTAGGTCAAAGGTCACAGGTCATAGAGGTCAATATACGTGAAATTAATGTTTTTTCAGTTTTGTTATCGCCATATCTCAACGACTATTTTAACTGTGAACTTCAAACTTGGTACCAGTATACATCACCATAGTGAAACAAAGTGATTAGATTTTGGCTTTAGTAGGTCAAAGGTCACATAGGTCATTTTGCATGATATTAAAGATTTCTTAGCTTTGTTACCATCATATCTCCTCTATTTAAAGTAATCAAATTTTAGGGATATTATTTCAATAGGTAAAAGGTCAAATGCCAAAGAGGCTATTAACATGTAAATATAAGGGGTTTTTTTAATTCTGGTTATCACAATAACTGAATTTAGGCTGAGGTATATAGGAGACGCATTCGTATTCATCTTGTTTGTTCTGTCTTTTATTTTGAACATCGTTATCTGAACAGACCTATTTATATGCACCGATAGCACTTTCCTGAATATATCTTCCCGATGTGATTCCATTGGTGATTGCAATGATGGCAGTGATGAAAATGGATGTGGTAAGTTGGAACGGAGAGGGGTCATAGTGGACTGGTTTAACTTATACTCGACCAGGGATTCAAAGGCCCTGAGTTCAAGTCCCAGGATGGCACTTGGATTGTTATGTACATTGGTGCCCGGTGGGATGCAAACATCATTTTAATTGGCTTAGCATGTGCGCGCCGTTTATGCAGGCGTCACACTGTCCCGAAATTGAGCAAAAATGGACACACGATAAAGGAAATGTTCAAATTGGGCTCTGATCGTATAAACATCGGGCTATTCGTGAGGGCATCTTAAGCCATCGTATGACCGCCGGTGGAGTTTCTCAGGCTCCGGCAGCAACTTCGTGAGCGGTGGCAAAATATTTGGCATGCCAAAAAAATGCCCGAAGAGCTTGCGAAGGGCCATTTTCGTGTTGAATTCGTGTGTCCATTTTACCCTTCGTAAGGCCATCGTGAGGGCATCTTGTCAAATCGTGTCATCTTCGTATTTACTTCGTGTGATCATCGGTGCCATCTGGCCTCACGAAGACAATACGAAGGAAATAAGAAGCTGCCTGATTGTCTTAGGAAGGTTCTACATGAAGCCCTCGCAATGCGTGCGTGTAGCCATCGTATTATAGTACGATGACATCGAGATAGGACCACGGTGTCGGCGAAAACAGCCGAATTTGAGTAGCTCAAGCATTTCCCATGTGAACGGATGCTTACAAGTGCCAACCAGATGACGAGATAAGAAGACGAGAAGACAGGTTAAATGACGAGAAGACGGGATAAGAGGACGAGAAGACAAGTTAAACACCGATAAGACGAGTTGTTGGAACTCGGCAAGTCGACTTGTTTAGGACAAGAAGACGAGATGACGAGTTAATGCAACTTGGCAAGTCGACTTGTTTGGGACTAGAATACGAGATGCAAAGTTATTGGAACTCGGCAAGTCGACTTGCTTGGGACAAGAAGACTAGTTGGCGAGTTATTGGAACTCGGCAATTATGAGAAATGAAAATGAGAGAATAATGGTTGCGTAGCTTAAATCAATATTATATACATATGTATATACCCATGTGTAAAGGTGATCTAAGAATAAAGGGAAAGCACAAAGGTATTAATCTGATGAAAATTTGTTTATTTTCTTTCAGTTTACACGCTTTCTCTTGGAGACTCAATCTCTTTCTATAGCCCTGGCTACCCCGATTACTACCCAACGAATGTGTATGCCTTATGGCTATTCAACGCAAGTTCTTCAGCTACAGGTGATACTGGGGAAGCAGCATTCATCATTACTCTGCGATATGGATACATTGGCTATGGTGACATTCTACACATTGGATCCGGTCTGGTACCCAGCAATGATTCCGGAGTCTTTTATAGTAGCCTCGAATTCTATTGGGAGCAGAGAATTTTGGTCAGCTCAGAGATGTTCATCGAATTTACATCAAATGCGTACTCAAACTATGGATCCTTCCAAATAGATATACTGTTAGGCTCAGTAGCAGGTAAGAGGGATATATAATGTTGTACCCCTAAGCTTGCACACATCAGCATGAATGCAATATTATTGAGTAAAGAAGTCTGCGTTTAAATAATTCTAATTTGGTAATCGTATCCTGTTAAATGTTTGAATGTATGATTCAAATTGAATGCATCAAGACTATGCAAAGAACATATTCTCCAGTTACAGGAAGAGAAAAATTGCTTATGAGAATGGATGAGGTGTTGTGTGCTGGTGGTGTGTGGGATGATGGCTGGGGAGGGAAGTGGAAATATGGGTGTATTTTAAAAAAAGACAAAGAGAACGGGTTGAGACAACGAAGGAAAGAGATCAATATGTGCTGGAGACTTTTATGGCACAAGGAAACAAAGTGGGACTTGTGGTGCCAAGAGTAGGGAAGTGATTAATCGAAGAAAAAAAAAGGAGAAACGGAATCTTAAAGTGAACAAATGGAAACTGAAGTGAGGCAGGGAGCAAGTAAGAGGGAGAGGCCTTTTACACATTTGTATTTTCATTTCAGAGAAAAAAAAAGATGCTAAAGGTACTTGGAAAAAAACACGTAATCTGTATTATCCCTTAAGCGACGAAGTCGGAGGGCATAAAGTATCCAATATTTAATTTGTCTATGATAAACGATGCTGTCCGTCCGTCCTTCCTTCCGTCCTTCCGTCCCTAACAAATCTGGTTTCCGTTTGAAAACTTTAGTAATGTTTGACGGACTTTAATGAAATTTGATATGAAGGTATATGTTATCAAAATACAGCCTATTCTGAAATATTATTCCAATCAAACTTGAGTTTTAAGCAATGCAAATTAAACCAAAATGGGTTGGGTTTAAAAATCTTTTTACCGAATGATTGACATATGTAAATTGTATCATTAGAGTGAAAGTCTACCCTGATATGGAATTGGTCTTGGGAGAGACGGAGGGATTGAGGGGACGATTTTATGGAAATTTGTGATTTTTTCGATGCGGGGCGGGTGGGGGAGGACATCGCGGGATGCGTCGCGGAGTTGCCGATTTGTGTTTGATTGGTTTCAGCTTCGGGGATTTATGGCTTTCTTATTTCATATCGCATTTCTGCTCGGGCATTCGTTGATCTGGTCGTTTTGTTTGTAGTCTTCCTGCTTCTTTTGAAGCCAAGTTGGTATCGGGGTGGACTTTCTCTTTAACTTGACAGTTCATTGATTTCAATGTACATGTAGATTGGTTTGTAGCAAAGTTGTTGTTCATTTACATATAACATGCTGTTTTGAGAATCAATAAAATCCCTGTGGAGGGGAAAAAATACAGCCTAAGTTCGATTTCAGAGTATGTAGGTCAAAGGTCAAAGCTCATAGCTCATGATGCGAAAATACCTAAAAATCTGTATTCCGTTCGATAACTTTAGTAATGTTTGACGGATTTTTATTAAATTTGATAAGAAGGTACATGGTATCAAAATACAGCCTAAGTGCGATTTCGGAGTTTTATAGGTCAAAGTTCAAAGGCCAAAGCTCATTAAATATGCGAAAATAGCTAAAAGTCTGGTTTCCGTTCGATAATTTTAACAATGTTTGACGGATTTCAATGAAATTTGGTATGAAGGTACATGGTATGATGATATAGCCTAAGTTCGATCTTTGAGTATGTAGGTCAAATGTCAAAGTTTACAGTTCATTAAATAATTATGCGAAAATAGCTATTTTTTCATGGGTCATTCCATAAAGTAGTAAACTTTCTGTACATCCAATCCCCATGTATTAGTAACTTCCATGCCTAGAAATATAATAGTATAGTCTAATGGAGGTAGCTTGTTCTGACGTATATAGGCCATTTGTACTCGGCGAGGGGATGCTGCGCTTTGCGTTACCCTTGTTTGATTTAAATTGATTTGATTTGATTTTACGACAGCATATGAGTACAATACATTTTCATTTACAATGATATTTACATATAAAAGAAGAAGAAAATTGGTTGGTAAATTGGGGCCGGATAATAGCGGATGTGGTAATCGAAACATGGAATTTATCAAGTCTCTTGAAAATAGGGAATATGATATACACCTCATGTCCATGTCACATAATTTTGATAAGGAATGTCCTATGTTTACAGTTTTATTGCATCACAACTCTTGAATGCTTTCGTGTAATGATAGGAATTTGGAGTTTGATGCTTGTACCTTTTGACTGCCTTGCATTTACGATTTTCAATCATAATTTGGTTTCCCTATAAAATACAGATCCCTTCCTGTGCGAAACAGGGCTATGGGCAGTCAATCAATCTGTCAGATGTGATTTGATTCCAGACTGCATGGATGGAAGTGATGAGATATCATGCAGTAAGTAGCCGATAAACAAAAGTCATTAGAGTTCTACATTTGAAAAGTAAACATGAGGAAATACTTTTTTACGGGTCCGCTCGCTATTCATAAGTACCGCTATTCATACAAAACCGCTATTTATTTAACACGCGTTATGGATAACGGTCCTTATGAATAGTGGTCCTTATGAATGGAGGTCCTTATGAATAGCGAGGTAATTTGTCTATTATTTGCTCGCTATTTAGAAGGGCCGCTATTCATACAAAACCGCTATTCATTTAGTCACGCGATATGGATAGCGGTCCTTATGACTAGCGAGGTTACCCCTACTTTTTAGATACTGAAATGTATGAAAAACACCTGATTTTAATATCCCTTCCTAGTTTGAAACCGGTAGGGCCTTTGCAGTTACGATATTTCATACCCAACAGTTGATTACATGTATGAAACTTGACTGTACAATCAGTGGCGTATCCAGGATTTCCCAATAGGGGGGGGGGGGGCGCCAGGAATTATTGATCGCCGTCATGGGGGAGGGGTCTTTGGAAAATTTTTGCTTCTGAAGAAGGGCTGAGATGCAAAATAGTGCTATATGTGACCAATTCTGAAGCCTATTTAAAGAACAAAATTTTCAATTGGTATGAGGATTTTTTTTTTTTTGCTATTTTTTTTTTACGACGGCCAATAGGGGGGGGGGCGCCTGTTGCGCCCCCCCCCCTGGATACGCCCCTGGTACAATTAGATATTATATAACGGAAATTCTTATGTGAACATGATATGTCCGGCATGTGCTACTCTTCATAAGAATGCTTTGTGTGAAACATGTATTTGAATAATCCAATTGTTAAAATGAACTACAACTTTGTACATGTAATTGACTATCTTGGATAACAATGTAAATATTTTGTCCACACAGTACATGAGCTAATGATTGGAGACTCCCGACAGCTGTACTCTCCAAACTATCCAAATGACTACTACAGCAACACAAACATCCTCTGGCTATTCCAGGGAAAATCTTCGGTTGGATCCAACTATTCTTTCGTCATAACGATAGAGGAGTTTGAACTAGACAACGATGATACTTTGAGAATAGGGCAAGGTCACGATGCCAATGGCTATGCTGTGGTCAATTTTACAGGCTATACCTACTTCTACTCCCCACATGTTACCGCCATTCATGGAGATCAGCTCTTTATTGAATTCATGTCCGATAACTATTACAATTCTGGAAGATTTAGCATCGTCATTGGACTCTATTCAGGGGATGGTAAATTATTATGGTCATTATTATCCGTATCAGACATCGGAGTTGTGGTTTTCCAAAATTGTATTCCCCTCGTCTTTGGGTGGTATATATTCTGAAAATTGTAACTTTTGTTGTAACTTTTGCTGTATATTCCGGAGATAATACCGCGCTAATATTGTTCTAACTTGGTATTCTGAAAATATTCTGAAAAGGGGATATTATCTCTCTAAGGACCACCTTTATATTATCCTTGACACACCCATTCATTTTTTTTTACACTTAATCAATCAAGATGGATAGTTATTAAATCACGCGTTTTATTATGTGCCATGCGCTATTGGACTGCAATTAATTAACCAAATGGCTCACCATCTTCTGCTCGAACCAAGGCACATATTGATATAAAATCATTGGACCCCGCCTGTAATTTCTTCAAAATGTCTCCTCTATGAGATCTTGCATCACACACAGTCTCCATCTTGCTATTCGAGCATGTACTGATTCTGAGCTCGAAAATTTGCCGAGATCATGAAATACAATAGCTAGAAGTTGTTGTAAGTTGTGCTGTTATTATGGAAGAAAAGATACAACAAAAGATAAAATAATTTGCACAACCAATCATCTCATGGTATCATATTCAGCACTCAATATGTAAATTAGGATCAATGCGCAAAGTGAACAAAGAAAAGTTACATCAAAAGTTACAACAATTTTCAGAATACCAAATTTATCTTAACTGTGGAGATACAACAATATTATTATTAGAGATAAAATGGTTTTCAGAATACCGCCCCGGACAAAGAGGGTGCCGGTGAGATTACATATCCTTGTATCACTCTTTCTGGTCAGTGCGCTTTTATCAAAGTGCATACGCGTAGTATTGTATACGCGTTAAAGTGTACAAAGGCTTAAACAATGAATACGCGCAGTAACAATTTACGTCACAATAATAAATTTCATATCTGTATGAATAACCTGACATCAGATGGACTGACGGGTAAACATATGTGTTTGTAATTGCTACAAAATAGGCATATATACATGATAAAGGTATTAATAATAATATTGACTGCGTCTACTTTCGGTGAATTACGAAATATTGCCCTTAAAAGAAACATATTGCCATCGTCTTCGACTCGAGGGTAGTATGATCTGTTGCGGGAAATATATTCTGATATCCCCCTCAAGGCCGTCAATATTACCCTAGTTTTCTATTGACTGCTCTGATTTGTAAAGTGTAGCCCTCCACCGTTCCTTCAATAAGAAAAGAATCCCAGTGAGAGGTCAGTTTGCCATTTAGCGTAATAAAATTTTATGAATGTTCATTTCACTAATGTGTTGAGACTGTAGGCATACATTATGTCAATGTCCTATGAGGCACAAAATATTGACCGATTTAGTGACAACTATAGTATGGAGGGTGAATATCATCTTGAGTGATGCTATTATGAATAAGTTAATTATTTCAGTACCAAGCATAAAACCTGCCTAGCTTTCAGTACAATAGTATGCTTGTCCGTTTCAAACTTGAGGGTTTTTTTAATATTAAAGGGCCTTAGCTGTAGATACTTTGCTTTTCACAACGTTTTTTGTTATAGATATTCTATATAAGATATAAAACTACTCCTGTAACTTTATTAATATTCATTTAATATAGACATCTTCATTTGCAATGATGGTAGTGCTGTGTTAAATCAGTCTTCTGTACGTGACTACACGCCCCATTGCATTGATGGAAGCGATGAATCCGGATCTAGTAAGTCTTGTTAAAGGGCAATCCAACCTTTGTAAAAATTTGATTTTTGTGAAAGCAGAAAAATCAGAGAAGCAGATTGGTGAAAGTTTGAATAAAATCGGACAATGAAACAATAAGAAAGTTGTGAGTTTTAAAAAGTTGTAATCACTATACATTTGTGAATTTCAAATTGGTCGAATCAGTACAGTCACTGTGATGTAGTGGAGGTCAACATTTCCATTCGCTCCAACACAAAAAATTACTAAAATGGCAATTGTTCAAAATCTTTAAATTTGTAGGATCTTTTTGTTGTTGTTGTTGAGGACTTGTAACAATGTGCTATCTACAATATATTTTGAGTATTGGCCGGAGGGAAAATGCGCTCAGGAGAAAACCAGAATCTAACGATATTTTAGTGTACAACAAATGGGAGAGTTGACCGTGAATACGTCACACCAAATTGCCATTTTGAGATTCGCATAATTGTAGTGATCTCACTTTTCAAACATTTCAAACTTTCACAACCCTGTTTGTCTTATTTTCTGCTTTCACTCAAATCAGCTGTATATAAAGCCAGGTTAGATTGCCCTATAAATTTCTATTCAATGTATATGCCATGTTCACGATTCTGATTCTGGAATTCTAATGAATCACTAAGGAATTTTATTTCGATCATTTTAAGTAAAAGGGAACCAAAAGCGAATACCTCCAAAGTAATGGAGGTAATATGAAACTGTGAATCTACTTGCCCGATAGGCTATTCTATCCGGTAAATTGCAAATACGTGCCGTTTAATAAGTTTCGTCCCGGCTTCAAATAACAGCGAGGCATGACATTGCAAATGCCCTTAATTTTATGTATTTCCTCTCTCTGTATTTCCTAAAAAATAAGCATTTCATGTGAGGGATCACAGTTTCAACTTTGGTGAAATACATGTATAACAGGTATTGAGAATTTCTTAGTTTGTCAGTTAATTTTATTATCATAAACTCTGGGGTTCATGCCCAGTTGACCGAAGGTCCGCGAGACCGAAAAATCGCAAATCGTGATCCATACACGGCTCTGACCGATTCCAGTCTCAGAAAGGAGGTTTAAACCAAGCCCCTAAAGCGGCTGCCATTACGCTGTAACATTGGGGCACAATTTGAACGCGCCCGAAGCCCCTATGCATTATTCATTTTGTAAGATGCTCCCCTACAGTGTATACACTTTACACGCAAGTAAAATAAAAACGTGGATCAGTGTCACGCATGCGCACTAAGAAAGGTAAAATCCGATTAATTTATTCATGTATGGTAATGTATTCATCACTTGGCTAATGACGGCGCATCGATAATTGACGAATGGGCGTCATTCATATGGTGTCATTAAATCTTTATGATAATTAGGTCCCAACAAGTGATTAATTGCTAATTGATAGGATCGTCAGCACAAAAGGGTTAACTTCTTTCCAATTAAATAACATTACTTGGTCGAGTTCAATGAGTTGTATACAGTAGTTATTAAGAAATTAAATACATGTTGTTCACATTTATCACATATTTCACGAATTAAGAGGAAAAACTTTTACATTCATAATAAGTACTTTTTCAAAGAAATTAATAAATTTACTATCTTTACCAGTAGGATAAAGTTATAAAAAAGGGGGGTGGTGGTGTATAATAATCGAAGACAAAGGTAAGAATAAAATATAGGTGTAGAGGAAGAGGTATCCATAGATTTTCTTGAGGGGCAATTTCGCATTGATGCCAAGTGTGTGAATCTTATAATTGTGAACATACATGTACCTTTCAAAGAGAATTATGAACCTTGAAAATTCTGCCAATTTAGTTGACCCGAAAACTTTTTTTTTTAATTTTTATTCTTTACTTTCTTTCTCTCTTTCTCACCCCCCCCCCCCCAGCGTACCCGGGGGGGGGCAAGGGTACAGACTACAGACTTTTTTTTTAATAATTTTTTTTGCCACCCCTTTCTTTTAGAACTATAATCTTTTTTGAAATTCTTTTCGCTTGTCAGAAAATTATGGAGGAAAACTGGACCTCATCAAATCTGGTACCCCCCCCCCCCCCGAGCGAATTGTTAAGGCGAAAAAAAAATTCTCAGAGGGCTAGCTAAAAAAAAAAATTCACCCCCCCCCCCCCCCCATTTTCATCAAATCTTCTCTTTCACCTTTTGTCATCTTTTTTTCTTCCCTCTCTCTTTTTTATCTCTCTCTCTCTCTCATACACACACCTCGATCACACGCCCTGGTTCATTTCACCCCCGGCCGTCCCCCGTATGGTTCATGTCATTGATATAACGTGAGAGGACCTTTATCATGTTCACATATGAATTTTCAATTACATATCTCTTTCTTACAATCAAGATTTAAGGTGCAATTATTTGCACACGTCGATTCGCAAATACAGTTAGATTTTCTCACTTTTTAATGAATATTTTCCTACGTGCAAAAATGAGAACAGTCTTTAGAGATGTTTAGACATTGTCTTACTTCTTAAATATACGTTTAATTCTTTTTCTTTAAAAAAAATACCAGTAAATAATTTATATGCAGTCATAATCTTTCAAGAGTTCCATTACAGCTGACTTGTCAAGGTCAAAGAATATCGTTCTCTTCTTGACAGTAGTACAATTATGTACATTCATTAAAAGAAATGAATTTCAATATAAATGAATCATACATTGTTAATTTCAATCCCTATTCAAGAGGTAAATTATTTGATTTTACACTGGAGAAATAGATACTATTAACTTATTTACCCACTACATCCCGCAAAAGAAGAAATAATAAAAGAAATAAATGACCATCTAATGTCCATGTTCAATACGCACACCATGTTACTCTTGGAAAACAAAGATAATGTTGAGTCTTGTTGACAGTTCTAAGAAATATAAACTAAATGATTCATCTTCCTTTTAGTTGATACACGTAAATTGCATATTACTAGTATTAAAAATCTAACTAAAAAAAATGGGGGGGGGGTGGAGAAACACACACATAGATCTAATTCTATAGTTTTAATCTAAATATGGGAAAAATCATCTAGAATGGGCCCTTGTGTACATAAAAAGCTGTTTTCTATGGATAAAAATATGTTGAAAAAGTAGGAATTCCTACATTTGTCTGAAAAGTGGCGTTCCTGAAATAAAGTGTGGAATAGTATGGATTTTCCCTGTAGATCGATAATATAATAATAATTCAATTAGCACAAATTCATAGAATCAGTTAATTATTATTATTAATTTGTTATACATGGTGAGAAGATTTAATGAAGGAGAGGCCAAGTGGCTTTGGCAGTGCTTATCTTTATTTCATTAGGATCCATGTAATGTCACTAGGTCACATAGAAGAGGAAGACCTCCTCACAATAACGAGGTACTACACAAAATGGCTGCATGTGACTGCAACATTTGACATGGGGAGGGGGTGGGTAAGTTGGTTAAGATATAATTGAAGAACTTTAAACTCCTCTTCCGCCATTCTAATGATGAATATTAGACTGGAATCCAGGTATGATTTCAAAAAAATTTCAATATGAAGAAATAGATGTTTATCAAAGCAGGGGTCTATTTCACTGAAGAGCTGAAGTAGAAATCCATGTCTGTTGAAAGAAAAGAAGAAAGATTTTAGAAAATAGCATCAATAGTGTTTCTATAATTTAATAAGCAACAATTAGAATTTGAAAAAAGAGTTTCCTATTAATAGTTAACACTGACTCTTTAAATGAAATTAATAGAATAAGTGGGAATTCTCAAAAGTATTTAAAGAGGAAAAAAGTTTGTCCAGTTGGACAGATTTTCAAGGCTATTCAAAATAAACTAAATTATTAAGTCACAAGAAAATTCAATCATGTTTATGTAAAAAAAAGAAAAAAAAAGCGCTTCCTAAACAAACAAAAAAATTGTACCTTGATTCCAAATTTTGATATGTTATAGCTGACACGATTCTCTATCAGACCGGTAACCACCATTTTTCATTTTGATGACGTCATCATAGTGAAATTTTCAATTAAAAATGCCATGTCAGAATTTTCCCTATTTGCGTGTTATGTCTATGGAAGATGATCTTTTTTTGAATCATGAATGTGCATGACATCGTTCTCTGAGCAGTATCTCAGTTATTTTTCGTCTATTTCCTTCCAGATTTTAATATGTTGTAGCCTGATAAATACTCTTTCTATGAGGGTTCGGTTTTTTCAATGTGATATCGGGATCATTGTCAATTTTAAACTACAAAATGTGATTTGAGAATCCGATTTTTCGTTTACGTGTTATCTCTATGGGAAATGTTTTGGTCTATTGGTCAAAGCACTTGCCTCCCATTCAGGTGACCCAGGTTCGATCCCCGGCGGGTCCATAACAATTTTTTTTTTTTTTTTTTTGCTTCTTTTTGCCTGTCATTTTACCATCCTCTTCGACTATTATAACATAAACAATCACAAATCATGTATCAACATGTAACCCCTTCCTCATTGAATCATTCCCCAAAAGAAATCCGGACTAGAATATAACATAATTCACTATTCAGAATAGCCTACAGAATCAATTAGAAAGGGTCTCACCTGGGCCCTTTGTCATTCAGAATATAACAGGGTCTATGCGTCTACATCTAACTTAGATAACCAAATCATCGACATACAGACTATTTCGAGGTTTACTAAATCTATCCCTTATCAGCCATTGGCATTGACATCAATCAATACAAGACAATTATAGATCATCTATCGAAACGTATCGAGATAGTCCCGCCCGAAAGTCAGGGTTAGCCGTCACGAGTGACAGGGTGGTAATAAAATAAGCATAAATAAGCGAACATTGCCCATACGCGCGCTTAAAGTAAACACATAATTGGATCGGATTCCGTGCGCATGTACGTTAAAGAAACCCAGAAAGGGGGGGGGGGGGTAAACCACCCCATGGTTTAAACCTCCGCTGTGAATTCGGGCCTGAGTTTAAAACATGTAATTGTCAAAAGGGCTGACATTGACATGAGAGTTTTATAGAATATTTTTTCACTTGCATTCACAAACCCACTTGTATGCTCTGGCTATTCTTAGCTTATGATTCCTTCCAACCTTCCTTCCTTCCAATCATGCAGCCCCCCGGTCCCCCTACCAAACCGGCCGCTATCGACTCAACCATTCTTTGCGTATAATAGATATCAGGCGAACCCTAAATTCTTGATTTAAAAAAATTGCAAGAATTCGTGTCAATATTACTGTTCGTGATCACAAACAACTAAAATGGGATATATTGGAGAAAGTGAATTGTTTTTTATCATAAGATTAAGAAGAGCTCGTTAAATATTAGTTTGTGATCAATTCGCATTCTTAAAGACAAAATCAAACGTCATGACAGGGGGAAACAAGGATAAGTATATAGGGAATGCAGATTTCTAGTTTTCTATTTCAGAAAAATCGTGAATCCTAACCGTACACGCACACGCACCCACCCCCCCCCCCCAGGAATCATGAAAGCACTCTCTAAAAAAACAGAGTGAATTTTCCTTACGTTTTCACTCCCACGGGAGTGACATCAGTGATCACTTGTTTAGGAGTGAATATCGAGTGACTGTCGAGTGCTCTCTAATAGGAAGAGTGGTTTCACTCTATTTTCACTTTATTTTCACTCCCCAGGGAGTGACGTCAGTGATCACTCGATTTCCTTTGTTTTTTTTAGTATTTATTAGAGAACACACACAAACACAGAGCCCGCATAAATAAAATGGCCATATTTCAATGTTTTTTAAATACTTTATTAATAACTTCTAAACAGAAACAAACACAAAACACAAACAGTGATTTAGATGCTAATATACATGGAGGCATGCGGAGGAAGGAAACAAATCTGAGGGGGAAAATCGGCCTCGCGGGCCTTCGGTTTCGTGGTACCTTTTTCATTTTTGGTCTCGTGGTCCTTCGGTCTTGTGGGACTTCGGTCTTGTGGACCTTCGGTCTCGTGGTCTTTCAGTCAATTGGTCAGACCCCTTTGAATGATATCTTCATTTAAGAAAGAACACATATATTTTACTCTTTGACTTTTGAAATATAAAGTCTAGTAAATATTTATTTTTTTCATCTCCATTTCTCTCCATTTCCTTCCACATCTAGTCTTCATCTTGAATGTGGACACTTATATTCGGCTTTCATCGCACAATTATCCAAATTACTATCCGGGAAATGCCTACGTCCTCTGGAGGTTTCAGATTGGCACAGGGAAGGACTCGACAGATATTGTTTCCCAGCTTTCCTTTGGTTACATCTACCTTGGATCTGGCGACATTTTGAGAATCGGACATGGCTGGGACTCGACTGATTCTTCTGTCCAGAACATTGCCTATTTTGGCAGTTACTACAGTGGTTATCCAAATGACATCTACGTCCAAAGTGGTGATTTCTTTGTTGAATTTGATGCAAACTATTACTCTGAACGTCAGGGATTCCAGATTCACCTCAACGTGTGGAATGCATCAGGTATGTCAGGACTCTATATACCATTTCTGAATCAGATACTGCAGATTGATCCTTTATTCTTTTTTCGGTAAAGTTATACAGTATTTATCTTTTGAAAATTGTGATCACCAAGTGATATCATTGCATTCAATATATACTTGATCATTCCATAACCCCTTACAGAGGAAAATGATTTCATTGTGACAAAGGTAATCATTACTGTGATACATCTGTTTTGAAAGACACACTTTCATATTCAAATAATTAAGAATTGTTAGCAGAGAAGAAAAAAAACCCTCTTGTTCGTGTACATTGCAAACAAATAGAAGCTCTTTAGATTCATTACTAGCCTTTCTTTAAAATGAAACTTGATAAGTGTACATATTTGTAAGCACAAAATACTGGAAAACCCACCATCTGCAGCATCCGTTGTCATGATTGTTGTCTTAATTGTAAATGACTGCTTCTATACATGTAGGTAGCTTTGTCTGCGGAGATGGAACTGTGCTTCAAACTGGTGCATGTGACTACTCTGCTGACTGTGTTGATGGAGCCGATGAGAGGGACTGTGGTAAATAGATATGTATTTGAACTATTTCAGGGTTCTTTTTCCATATAGTGTGTCAGGTGGAAGTAAACAATTGTAAGTAGGGAATCCCTATGGGTATATTTTACAATTCACATACCCCTCAGGCTATGGTTTGATGTATTTCTGCAGTGTTTCCTGGTTTGTGAAAAATAGGTTTTTAAATCACCGTCAGGTTCATTGAGGAACGTGTAGAGGAATGCCATCAAGATATCCTGCAAAAGCACTTTCAGCAATTTGGCAATACTTTTTGGACAGTGCCGGGTTACTTCGGTTTTAGGGTTTATCGGGGGGAGTGGTATAGTGTGTAGTTATTGCCATGAATTGCCGCATCAAATAAAGCTTGATGTCAAAACACCTGTCATTATAATTTTGATTTCATTTCATTTCAAAATGGTATTTATAAACAAAATTATCATGCGCGGCAACGTGACGTTGAATTTGCACAATTTACAAAGATAGAAAATAGCATACATCGTAGATAATAGATTCATATGAATAATTTACATGACAGATAGTTTTGGTCACAGAAATAAACACAAAAAAGTTAATTGACTATACACAGGAATATACGTTATTGTTCTTTCTACAAATAAAATAGTCATTATAATAACAATGTGAATCTCTTCTCTCTGTTCAGATTTCAAACTATCCCTTGGAATGGTTATCACCCTCTCCTCTCACAACTACCATGGTTACTACCCCGATGATGTCTATGTACTCTGGTTATTCCAGTATGAAGAAGGTCTTGACACTACTGATATCGTCTACGTCATCAAATTCGGATACATCCGTATTTATTATTATGACCACCTTAAAGTTGGATACGGTTCAGATCCAGATAAGTTATCTTCTGTAGTGGTATCATATGGTGACTACTACAGTGGGACACCAGATGATTTGATTTTGGACGCTGGAGATATATTCATTGAATTTGAGTCAGACAGTTATGCTGAATGGCAAGGATTCCAGTCTGAACTCAGTGTGCGGAACACTTCAGGTATGAAGATTTCACAGCTCTGTTCTTTTATTTTTATAAATAAGTTATAGAATAACTTTAATGACTTTCCAAAACATTACTTTAAAGGAGAATTACGCTCAAAAATAAAGACGATAGTGTTCAAAGGTGTTATTTATTCCTACTTGTTAGACTATATGGCTTCGCGTCAAAATATACGAGATCGATACGAATCAAGATTTTCTGAGCAAAATTTACCATCTGCTAGCAATATGTATCGTCTGCTAGCAGCACATGGGGGCTGCCATTTTGTTTATGTGTACAAGAAGATTTTCTTAATCCAAATGCTCAATTGCCTTTTTCAAAATTAAAAACCCATTTGAGATTAAAAATATGGAATAGATATGTCAATTTATTTTTAAACTGAAGATTTCCTTATATATTTCTGTTGAAAATCGATATTCGCTTAATAGAAATCTATTTTCTCGATACTGGACGTATGGGACGGAGCAAATTAACTCAAATTTTATGGATGCTTCTTCCCTGAGCATCTATAGCGGCAAACTATGCATTCACCTGCTTTCGGAAAATGGACTTGAAAAGTCGGAATGCATGCTGCATATATTATGTTCTGCTCTGTTTGGCAAACCCAAGAAAATAGATTTTTGTTAAGCAAAACCAGACAATTTAAAAGTATCATTATAAAGATTTAAATACAAGTCATGTAAACACCCACTTTATATTTTTCGTTACATATGGGATTTTAGGTAATGAAGAAAATCAATTTAGGATTTGGATTCAAAATATCTTCCTGACTGGAACATTTCTCAATGGTTCATGTACAACTCCAAATCAGCAAGAAAATGGCAGCCCCCATGTAAATGAGTAGGAGACGATACCGGGTGTTGGAATATCTTTATTTATACCCTTTTCTGATATCTTATTAGAAAATGATTTAGGCCAATAAGTAGGAATATATTACACCTTCCAATATAAGTAAATTTGTAATCAGGGGTTAATTCTCCTTTAAGTCTAAAATTAAATATAAAAAGAATGCAAGCAAGTATCAGCAGATGGAAAACACTGTTATAAGTGAAAACAGGTTTATTGAAGAGAAAGTAATCTGAAATATTAATGTCCGCATTTAAAGGGCGAGTCAATTAGAATCAACATTGGGGCTAAAAATGTAGTACATAGGTCCAATGACACAATTCTGACATTTTTACAGAAAAAAAATTGCCCAGTAACAAGAAATTGGTCAAAAAACTCACAAATTTGGGAACGCCCCCAAAAATTGACAGCTGATTGGCTAGAGCGATTTGACGTAGCATCGGGAAGTCCCCCGCGAAGCCACTAAGTTTGACTAATATGTTGGCAATGTAAATGAATGATAATTTATCCATTTTCATATCACTATTTATACAATTTCGACAATCTTTAAGTCCCCCAAAAGGATTTGAATAGGTTGTTTAGACATGTTAGTAGAGGTCAAATGACAAGTCTGGCATTTTTTCAAACACTTTACCCATGATAATTCCTCTTTTGGATCATTTTGGATGAAAGTCTAAATATATTACAACAATTACAGCAAAATCGTGCGCTGCAAGGTAGCTGCCTCCCGGGGGGGGGGGGGGGCACTCACATAATATGTCACACATGTATGTGCCGCTGTGACGTCCCCCATTTTCAACCTTCTCGGGTCGCTCCCATGATATGCGATTTTCAGATTTTCACTAACCGCACCTCGATTGGCTTCCGACTCGCTCCCTAGAATATGAGAAAACAATGCGCACAGCCTATTGTCCGGGAACGGTCGCTCCCTAGCCTCCCAGGCCAGCGCAGCGGGGAGCTGGGCGGCCTAGTGCCCCCTAACTGAACGCGGTATTACTAGTGCTAGCGGCGGCTCAGCGAGATCAATCTGCATGCGACATCGAGCCAGTGCAGTGGCCCGGCATGTACAGCGTTAAAAACAGCGCTGCGACCGCTGACTCAGCTCATGCACCGTATGTGTACCAGAGTAGTGAGATCGCGAGCAGCTAAAATTAGCTCTGCCCATGAGCCCGTTCGCTCCTTAGACCCTCAAAAATGAGCTTCCTCAATTAACCATTTAGCTCCTTAGCCCCCTGTTTTGAGATTGGCAGCGGCACACCCACATCCAAAAACAGGTTGAGTGCCCCCCCCCCCCCCCCCCCCCGGGCTCTACGGTACGGTACGGTAGACCTACCCTCTTTTTCTCCAGTGACTCCAGCTTCAGAACTGCAGACCGACTCTTTTAGCTCCCTGCGTTTGGCTTCCAGTTCCACAGCCCTCAGTTCCCAGTCTGATGACAGGGATAGCTGTCGGCCGCAGCATTTCATTCTTGGGCGCAAATCCTAGCTGGTCATACAGCCCCTGGCCTGAGGGCCTGACTATCGAAGTCCTCCTCCCTGAAGTGGTCACTGCAAACAGTACTGTGAGCGGAAGGGCCATCCCACTGAGCTAGCTCGCGTCAGCTTGATCCTTGAAATCCAAATTTTTCGAGTTGCATCATCTTTAGGAAAGGTGTGCAGACTGACACCATCGCTGGGGCCTTTGCTGCACCCAGCAACAACACATCTCCTCGGCATTTTCTTGAGATATGCACTCCTATCATGCCTATCCAAAATTCCCTGCACTGGATATACACAGACAAGCGTCGTCCGCTAGCTAGATGTTCCCAATGGTACGTCACAGGTCACCTGACAAGGCACGTGACTGGGCCCTATTTTTCGAGGGGCGTGACAGACTAGCTGATAAACGTGCGATTTAGGCAATTTCAACGAAGCTTAGAGAAGTACACAGATCTTTTTAATAAAAAGTATATGCGATTTCTAGCAGTATTGACACAATACTTTGATATTATCATGAAATGTAATTCTAATTGACTCGCCCTTTAAAGCAAATCTAAATGTGAAGGATTGGGAAAAGATCTTTGGTTCATTATTAATGATCAATGTAAAAGTGATGCATCTCCAGGACAGGGTACTCTGTCTATAGTTTTGGGTCAGTGAAAAAAAAACATTTTGTTTTGACATTAGTTACTATTGGAAATATTTCAGTTATATTGTCATTGATTCATTAATACAATTCTCAAATACTGGCTGATTGAGTGCCATCTTTAAAATCAAACACATCAATTCTGACATATAAGGATTGCCTGACAGAACTTTCTTTCACATATAATTGATTCCCTTCATATGGATCACATGATTATGACACTGATATTGAATGAAAATAGTATTGACTTTGATTTAAATATGTCTTTATAGAGGCACATATCTGTGGAGACGGATCCTACGTCTTCGATGACAGATGTAACTACACTCCTGACTGTGTCAGTGGCAGTGATGAAGCAAATTGCGGTAAATATGAATGGGCTTTGAAATTACCAGACTGAAAATTCATATGTACATTTTTGTTTCATCATAGTTCATAAATAACGGTGTGTAAATAGTATCAAGCTCTAACTTTCATTTATGTCCTTTGTGCAGATTTTTATCTTGTCCTTGGAATGAATGTCACCCTCTCCTCTCACAACTACCCGGGTTACTACCCCGATGATGCCTATGTACTCTGGTTATTCCAGTATGAAGAAGGTCTAGAAACTATTGATATCATCTACATCATCTCTTTCAATGGATACTTGCGTATTGATTACAATGACTACCTGGTAATTGGATACGGTTCCGATCCTGATAATACATCATCTGTAGTGGCATCCTATGGTGGCAACTACTATGGGACACCAAGTGGCCTATTCTTGAATGCTGGAGATATATTCATTGAATTTAATGCAGACAGTTATGCTGAATGGAGAGGGTTCCAGATTTTACTGAGTGTGAGGAACACTTCAGGTATGTAAATTATTTAAAACCAAGCCATACGTGTAGAATGACAGGTTGAATCTAAAAAAGACAGGGTAAATGATATTGATAATTGATATAATATATTGGAATGATACTGATATGGAGGTTCTGCATAATACAGAATTTCTTGTTATAATGATTATTAGAATCAATAAGAGCTTTTTGTCAATAGTAGGATGCCTTCATTCATGAATGAAAAGAATAGCTAGTTTAGAACTTTTGTATTTCTAGTGGAAGAATTGTTTTTTTGTATGCTTGATCATTATTTATATTTTTTCTAAAAATGGTCTTGTTCAATGAGGTATTTGTCATGAAAGTTATGGGTTAGTGTCAATCATTACAGAAATTTCAGACAATTTAAAAGTTGTATTGTTTCATAAAAACGACAAATTCATCATTTGAAAATTGCAAGCGCTTTAGGAACTTGTTTTCATTTTGTTTGCGTATATGCCAAGTTAAATTTCATATTCTATGGCATTTTTTTCTTCTAAAGGTGCATTTGTCTGTGGGGATGGACACCTTGTCTTCAGTGGAACCTGTGACTACATTCCTGATTGTGTTGATGGCAGTGATGAGAGAGATTGTGGTAAGTATGACTGGGCAATCAAAATAACATAGTTATCACAACCTATATCATGAGAATATAGCCTTTCAAGTATATTTAGACTTATAAAGAAGTAACTTCTCTCATTGAAATGTCAATTGCCTAATTTCTGTGGCCACAGGAAGTACGAGTGTAGCTTTTGATAAACAGTGAATTGCACAAGAGGAAAAGAATCACTGTTCCAGGCTAATGCGCCAGTTCAAAGTATTGTAAAAATGTGACTGTTACCCATTCGGCTGATTTTTCTGTACAATTTGATATAATTTTTGTTATTCTCATGGTTATTTCCTAATCAAGATATTGACTTAGGTGTGGGATCTTCCATACATCTCGCATCTCACAACTATCCAAATATCTATCCGCCAAATGCTTTCATGCTCTGGAAGTTCAAGCATAGTGGTACAGATGCCACAGACATCGTGTATCAACTTGTATTTGGGTTTGTCTACCTTGGATCTGGGGACAGTTTGAGAATTGGGCGTGGCGACTCAACAAATTCTTCCGGGCAAGACCTTCTTTATTTTGGAAGTTACTACAGTGGTTACCCAAGCGACATCTACATCCAAGGAGGTGATATGTTTGTTGAATTTGAAGCCAGCCATTCCTATGAACGACAGGGATTCTTCATTCACCTCAGCGTGTTGGACGGAACCGGTAATCACGATACATTTTGCTTTTATTGCAATCGTCATTGCCTCAGAGTATCAATATTTTCATTTTCCAAAGACCAAAATGCAACTGAAGAAATGTAGAGATACAATTATCCATACTGGGATATACATTCTTTCTTCTTCACAGAAATGATTATTAGACGATTGTTAGACGATGCTGAAAATTATACAAGCAAAATATGGATGTGATAGCCACCAATATGTTCTCCTCAGTGATATTTGCACCACTTGAAAATGCACTGACTGCACCATTAGGCAATTAGTTTATAGGCAAACCTCATTATAAATAGAAATAAAGCTATAAAAGGGACAATGTTTTCATACATTCTGTGCTCATGCCTGCCCATCGTTATTTACATCTCTTCATTTTGCTTCGTTCTTTATCCCTCTAACTTTTTTTTAAATGTGTACATGTATACCCACATGTGTGTCTGAACAGGTTGGATATGTGGACAGGTGAATTTCAAACAGAAACTTGAACACGTTTTCCTTCTAGATTTAATCCCTCTTTCAAAAGATAATGTTGACATTATTCTAATTGGCAAATATTCACAGAAATTAGTGTACTGTGATGCATGCTCTGTGTGAGATTCAATGGTAAACGTGACAGAATATTTTTGTTAAGTGTCGGGAACACACACAACCCTCCATCCTACATGTTTTATTTCTACAAAAAAGGCTGTTTTATAATAATCACCTTTTTTTCTTGAACCATTTGTTCTGGTGTACATTACATTATATTATTTTGAATATAGTAAACAAAACTTGTCAGTGTGCCTATGTTTATTAAATTATTGAAACTGTTATATATATTGTATGTTTGCTCAAAGTGGAATAAAATGAATTCAACTGAACTGGGAATTTTAATTCTCAGTAGAGTGTACCAAAACTCCCGGGGCAGCAAGCTTTGACACCCTTGCATCTGTCTAGGCTCAGAAATTTGTAGTTGACGTAAAGAAGCATGTATGATCATCTTAACAATTTGTATGATACATTTATTCTTATCATGTTTGTATTTCTTTCAGTGTGACCTGCTGAAATAATATTTTTCTTCTTATTCTAATTCTAAAGGCTTCTATGGTTGCAACGATGGGAGTGCCATCCCGAATAAAACATTAGTCTGTGACTACAAGCCAAACTGCATAGATGGAAGTGACGAATCCGAATGCAGTGAGTGTTTTCATTCAGTCCTACGTCTCTTAAATATTACATTTTTAAGGCCATGAGTACTAAGTGCCAAGAGCGCATATTTTAAGGATAATAAAAATCAATACATGCGAAACAGGTACACTTCAGTAATCTTCACTATATGTCAAGTTAATTGCCACTACCGCATCTCTGCCTTCTTGGTGGAGGTGTCATGGTGTGGTTGTTTTTTTTTTCACCGGACCTTCAATCGATAGGTTGAGGGTTCCGATCCCAACCCGGACATTAATCCACATTTGCCACTCTCCATCGAAGTGTAAAATACTTTGCTGATGCATATTTTGCCGCTCGGCTGTATATGGCCGGGTAATAATGTTGAGGCACCAGGAGCGTCACGGCATGACTTACAGGAGCTTCAGTGTATATACAAGAAGCCACCATTATTATTATTTATTAATTTTGAAGAAAGGAAGGATAAACATGGACATGACACGGAATGGTGCAAGAATTATATCACTAAACTACTCACATAAATTAATTAACTGGCCCCATGGAAGACCAGCAGCAACAATTATAGTTGCAGCTGATAATGGGCTACCGGCCGTATTTCTTTTCATGTTTATATTTACTCTGTATTTATTTTATCGGATTTTATTATACGGAAATAAAAACAACATAAATATTACATGGGCTATGTACGGACCAGAATGTAAAATTCATTCATCACAAAGATTGGTCTGAAGAATGATAATATTGGGGCAGAGTGTCGTAGGATATTAGAGACAGAAAATGTTATACAATACCTATCGCTTAACTAATTCCCTCACTGACATTTGCTTGTCTGAATATTGCAGTAGTAGAGCAAATATGTTATGTCTTGTTAGAAATATTTCTTTTTCTTTTGTGTTTGTTTTACTTACAAGTAATTTCGATTCATTAAATGTATGAAGCACAGTACCGTATACACTACGGGCTCGCGGGGTGCGTGCGAACCCCCCCCCCCCCCCCCTTAGGAAAAAAAGGGTTTAGAAAAAAATCATTTTTGTGGTTGAATAGAGCTAAGAAAATTTGCAAATATTGAAAGAAAAAAAAAATCGCTTTCGTGTGGTGTAATATATAAACGCCATTGTTTCAAAGTTCGGTTGTGCCACAAAAGGGTAACCACCACTTTATATTCGGGTAGCGAGGTTCCCAGATAATTATGTAACTTCTGTATGTTACTTCTGTACATTTTGATTACGAAAATTTATATTTTTTTTAATTTATAAAAAATTTATAAAATAATATAATATATAAAAAACATCTATAAATTGAAAAAAGTTGATATTCGGGCAAAAGGCGTCAGGCCACTCCTTGCAAAAGATGGGCCCGTATGATCAAGATCTCTACATCTGCGATTTTCTTTTATTGTTTGTGTGGAGGATTACGGTGCAGCATTTTTTTCGGCAAAATTGGGTGTCATACCCCTATTCAAAAAGTTCTAGCGACGCCCCTGTCTTTTACTTACGGTAGACTCTAAGTAATAGAGTAATATTAACTAGTATATTTTTTTCTTTTTTCGACTTTTATATCCAATAAAGTGATGGAACTACAGTCATATGCGAGTCGGTCTCTATTAAAATTAATTGTGATGTATTGGGGTAAAATGCTCTGAAGTAAGGCAGAGTTTGCACCAGAGAGCATTTGAAACCCCTGAGCTGGACCCCGGCTGCAAGGAACTTCGCGCTTCGCGCACATATGTATTTTTTTCCTATTAAATGTGCGAACCCTCCTCCCTAAAAAAGCTTGTACGAGCTTGAAGCATGTCGTAATTTTGCCCTCTCTTCTCCTGTTTCATCGTCATTCAAGTCTTCAACGTGGGTGTGGATTCCAACATTCAGCTTTCATCTCACAACTATCCCAATAACTACCATCAAAATGCCTACATACTCTGGAGGTTCCAGTCTGCGAGTGAAATGGACATCGTGTACAAACTATCATTTGGGTACACTTACCTTAGATCTGGTGATGTTTTAAGGATCGGGCAAGACTGGGATCCAGATAATTCAACAGGGCAGGACATTGCCTATTTTGACGGTTACTACAGCAGTTCTCCGAACGACCTCTTCATCCAAGGGGAAGATTTGTTCATCGAATTTGACGCAGACTCCTACTATGAGGCACGTGGATTCCAAATTCAACTCACCATTTGGGATGCGTCTGGTAAGCTTGCACTTCTTACTATTATTATTTAATAGTCTCCAGATGGGTTGGAAAGGCTGATTGTATATTAAGGCATTCGATTCCCGATGGAGACGGATGGAGACGGTTTCAACCTTTACGTTTTTGCACAGAGGAAGGTAGTGAGAAGGAACAATTTACATCTGTAGCTACACAAATTATTTTTCTCATCCAATTAATTTCTCACCATAGACCTATTTATATATATAGTTAAAAAAATATATAGTTCTGCTTCGGACTTGCAAAGTTATAGACAAAATAGGAATGAAAAGTCCGTATACGATGAAAAAAAATCGAATTTTCGGCCATAGGCCTTCATCAGGAAATAATGAAAATTTATTCGATATATATATATATATATATAATAAATAGGTAACACGGAGAGAAAATACACAGAGCGAGCAGAGATGATTTTCCACAAGCGCTTTCGTTTATTCTTCAGGTGGATATATATATATATATATATATATATATATATACACACACACACACAATGCGTCCCCAAAAAAGTAAACAGTCGGAAAAAGTCTCCCAAAAAAAAAAATTTTCAATAGATTTTCATTCATGTTGATTGTTGATAGCTTAGGGTCTCTCCTATAACACTAAAACATTCTGACCAGTTATTTCGCTTAGTGATAAGAAACCACTTTTGTGAAAGGGTGCAAAATTCAGGTTTGACAAGAATTGGTATTTGTTCTGGCTGGTATCAATCAACTTGAGAACCGTTTAAAATTGACAGTTTAAAAAGTCTCCCCAATTAAATATTTCAAAATATTTTCAGGAAATTCTCATACCAGTGGAAAGCTTAGGGTCTCTTCTGTCAAATGACACCAAAATATCTCACAATATTTTACGCTTTAGTGAGCAAAAACTCCTTTTTAAGTGGGTGCAAAAGCCATACAAAAGCCAAACAAATGTTTGTTTATGTTCTTGTTGGTATCAGCAAAGTTGAGAGTCATGGAAAGGCTTAGAAATTGTATATTCTGATCATTAAAGGAGAATTAACACTCTAGAATATAAATGTACTTATGTTCAAAGGTGTAATATATTCTTGATCATTGACCTGTATCACTTTAGTAATAAAATATCAGAAAAGGGTTTAAATCAAGACATTCTGGCACACGGTATCATCTGCTAACACTTCAAGGGGGCTGCCATTTTCTTGATGACATGGAGTTGTACATGAACCATTGGAGACCGTTCCGGTCAGGAAGATATTTTTAATCCACGAGCTAAATTGCTTCTATTCATTATAAAAAAGCCCCATATATGATGGAAAAACAGGTGTATACATTTATTTTAAAATTGGAAATTTATAGATTTCGTTTTAAATTCTCCGGTTTTGCTAACGAGAAATCGATTTCTTGGTCTTGCCTGGCAGAGCAGAACATAATTTATACAACGCGCATTCTGACTTTTGAACTTCATTACCTCAAAGCAGGTTGTTACGGGTCCTGCTCACACCATCATTACCGTCATCCAGCCGATGAACAAGGTACAAAAGAACGAGGCGAAGTCGTGGTCGTCGGTTTAGAAAAACTCTATTCTTCCTCTTCGACGTCCATTTTACAACTCGTCCAACATCAACTCGTCCCTCGTCACACTCCCCTCCATAAAAACATACTTATGAGTGTAACGAAGGAAGTATGTACATAATTAAATCATCCCTATCGATATCGTACATGAAAAATAAAATGCCTTCTTTCATAATACATATACAGTAATACTGTCATACTGCGAAAAACTAGTATCGAGTCACTTAGTCTGGATCGATTTGTTGGTACCTAAAAATAGCACAAGCTCATTATAAATGCACGAATTGTGTTCTTGTAAAACATAGCATAAACACAATTTCTTGGCTTACAACTAATATAAAAACATATTCATTTGCCAAGAGACATAAACAAGCAATCAATTTGATATGCAACTGCAGTAAATTGCTCATAATTCTCTGTGATGCAAACAAACATGTTAAACATCTTCACATGTACATTGTAAATAATATACACAAAGGAGTACATCAGTGTCTCATAAAAATGACAAAGGATGAATTTTGTCCAACAAAATATATCATCACAAAACATGAATTATTTTATGAAATTGGCTATGCTGCGCTGCTTTTAGCTGCAATGTCATTTTTGTTTCTGACACTGTCAAAAATACACCAATCATCAAATGCTGATAAATATGAAAACTATCTGTACCCTCACATAAGGTTAGAATTCTGAGAAAACAATTTAACTCACGAAAATCTGGGTAGTACCAACATACAGATGGTATCACAGCTTGTATACTGAACTCAAGTTTGTCTAGTGGTTATGGCATTCATATGTAAGATGAGAATAATAACTTTCATAAGTTTCAACACAAAAATTCTTCCAATATCCTGCACCTTTACATTTATCACTTAATGTGTGCATAAATCAGAAGTTGTATTTATCCAATTTCTTCTATTTAAAATTAATTAAGAAATTGTTTCTCAACAAACAACAAAACATGTTAAAATCACTGACATGTTATAATACATGAAATGAGTCATCTCTGTCATGTAATTGCTTCTTGGCAAGTCAACAAAAATAGCTTTCGCAAAGATGTAAATTAGTTTTCTTCCAATGAAATTAATAAACAACTTTCAGCAATAATATATCTGTCTCAAAGATGAAACAACATATCTTCAAAATATAACGATGTGGTAAAATTTTTCACTGTTAATGCAATGTTATGCATTTTCATAACAATGACATTTATCTTTCATCTTCAAGGGACCAAAATGCAAGAGAATACCTTTTCTCTTTGGTTCCAATAATACAATTGTCAACAAACAACATTTTTTCAATGAAACTTTTCTCTTTTGTTTTTTGTTTCTTTTGTAAAATTGAAAAGGGAATTTAACACCAGAATGTTGTCATGCATGTTAAACTCTTCACAACAGAAAATACTAATCATTTCACTTTCAGAAATACATAAAGATATGCAATATATCAAAAAACTCCGAAAAAAGCAAACACAAGAAGAAACTTGCTTCACTGAGTCCAGTCAGTCTCGGATTATCAAGTTCAAACTTCTGTTTTTTCTTCTCCACATTGAATTCCAGTTCATATCAATAAACTGCTCAAATGTTCACGAAGTATCTCACATAAGGTAAGACCACTTTCCATGTAATTTCACAGAGATTAAGTTCAAGGTCACACACGAGATAGAGCATCTGCAATAACATTGTTCTTTCCTGCAATGTGCTCAATGTCCAAGTTATACTCTTGCAGCAACAAGCTCCAACGTGTCAATCTCTGTTTTTTGTGTTTCATTTTACTAAGAAATGTCGGTGGGTTATGATCCGTCAATACTCTGACTGGGTACTGCGATCCATGAACATACACGCTGAAATGTTCAAGTGCTAGGATCATTGATAGAGTCTCTTTCTCAACAGTCGAATAGTTCTTCTGACTAGTGGAAAACTTCTTAGAAAAGAAAGATATAGGTCTGTTGACTCCTTCTGCGTCCTTCTGAGTTAGCACAGCACCAGCGCCAACATCACTAGCATCCGCCATCAGGCTGAATGGCTGGTTGAAGTCTGGAGCCATCAACACAGGATTGGTAGATAAGAGAGCTTTCACCTGGTCGAAAGCACTCTTACAGTCACTGGACCAGACGAACTTCACTTCTTTGCGTAGTAGATTGGTTAGCGGAGCCACGACATCAGAGAAGTTATGGCAGAACCGTCTATAGTAGCCTGCCATGCCCAGAAACCGCATCAGTTCCTTCCGGTTGGTTGGAGTCGGGGAAAGCCAGAATTGCTTCCAACTTCGCAGAGAGTGGTCGAACGTGACCAGAGCCAACAACATGACCCAGGAAACACTAGCACCGCCAAACTCACTCTTTGCCAGATTCACTGTCATTTTGGCAGCAGCCAACCTTCTGAACAACTCTCTGATTCTCTGTACATGAACATCCCAATCTTCACTATACACAACTAAGTCATCAATATAAGCTTCACAGCCTTCAAGACTTGAAACAAGACTATTCACGAGTCTTTGGAATGTAGCCGGCGCGTTTTTCATGCCGAAAGGCATCACGGTGTAATGAAATAGGCCTTGCGGTGTAGCAAATGCGGAAATCTCTTGCGCTCTCTTGGTCAAGGGGATCTGCCAATAACCTTTCAGCAGATGGAATTTGCTCACATACTTTGCTTTGCCTATACGGTCAATACAATCATCTACGCGCGGAATGGGGAATGAATTTGGTACACGCATTGACTTTTCTGTAATCGGTACAGAAACGATATGATCTATCTGGTTTTGGAACCAGGATACATGGAGAAGACCATGCACTACTACTTGGCTCAGTAATGCCATTCTGCGGCATATACTCTATTTCTTTCTCAAGACTTTTCATCTTTGTTGGGTTGGCCCGATATGGTGCCTGTTTGATTGGGGTAGTATCTCCCACATCAACATCATGCTCAACAGCATCTGTTCAAGAGGGGACATCTGCAAACAATTGAGGATACTCATTCAAAAACTCTTTCACATCCTTCCTCTCCTTCTCAGACAAGTGGGTTAGTTTGTCATCAATATGTGCTAGAACCTCTGAATTTTTCAATTTCACACATGGTTCCTCTCTTTCAATCTTGCACATTTCTTCTTCTTCACTCTTTGGATTAGATTCTACAGCACCCAACACTGGTTGTGCTTTCTCTTCATCACCTCTCCGAATGTACGTCTTCAGCATATTCACATGACATACACGCCTTTTCTTCTGCCTATCCGGAGTTTTTACGACATAGTTAACATCACCAATTCTCTTAGCAATGACATACGGTCCAGAAAATCTAGCCTGGAGAGAATGACCAACCAAGGGCAACAACACCAAGACTTCATCACCTTCCTTGAAGTTCCTTTCCTTGGATTTTCTGTCATACCAGGACTTCATCCTCTCCTGAGAGTCAGACTGATTCTGTCTAGCAACCTCACAAGCGCGATTCAATCTTTCGCGGAGAGTAGAAACGTAGTCCAACAAATTCATGTCTTCATCGTCCGACAACAACCTTTCTTTCAACAACTTGAGGGGTCCACGGACTTCATGTCCATAACTCAAAAGGGCTGAAACCTAAAGACTCCCTCATAGCAAAGAGTAACAATGGGACTCCCTCATCCCAGTCCTTCTCTGTCTCAAGACAATAAGTCTTCAGCATGTTCTTGAGGGTTTGGTGAAACCTCTCCAATGCTCCCTGAGACTCTGGATGATATGCACTCGAAGTTACATGCTCAATCCCTAACTGCTGTAACACCTGTTTGAACACCTTAGACATAAAGTTTGATCCTTGATCAGACTGTACAGTCTTTGGTAGTCCTACAGTAGTGAAGAATTTCACTAATGACTTGGTTACATGTTTCGCTGTGTGACGAGTTGATGTTGGACGAGTTGTAAAATGGACGTCGAAATTCACTCAATCAAGCGAACTAAAATCTCATAGCGAGATGCCCTGGAATTCTGCCCCAATCACAGCCTGCACAGACGGCAACATACACTCTCGTATACACCGCACTGCACACAACACAACGTGCTATACCACACGTCAACTGAATGCTTATGAGACAACCCCACATTGAGCTCATACCCCGTCTCAATGTTTATCACCATAAAGCACCAGCAAAAGGCTAGAACACCAGCATGCACAGACTAAAAGCCCAACATAAAGTTTTAACAATTGTAAAACACCGAAACATAATCAGCAAGACTCTGGTTCAAACACATTAAACCTGTGCAAACCCGTGCAAACCCGTGCAACCGCACAACCTGGTCAGCGACCACCAACAATCAACATACGCAAACCCCGCGGTGTCTTCGCACAGGCTTCGACGACAAGCCTACACTACAACGCAATGCACGCATGCATATGACTCGAAACACGAGCGCGCTATCATCTTAGCGTTTCAGGGCGACCAAAAGTACCTAATGTTTCACCTTTGTCTATTCACCGGAGGCCTTCATAGTGCCTCCGGACAAGCCCCCATTTTGTTACGGGTCCTGCTCACACCATCATCACCATCATCCAGCCGATGAACAAGGTACAAAAGAACGAGGCGAAGTCGTGGTCGTAGGTTTAGAAAAACTCTATTCTTCCTCTTCGACTTCCATTTTACAACTCGTCCCTCGTCACAGCTGTAATGCGCCTAAGTGGTATCGCTTCGGTATACCTTGTCGCAGCGCACATGATTGTCAATAAGTATTCATTGCCTGCCTTTGTCGTTGGAAGAGGACCTACGCAATCCACTATAATCCTAGAAAACGGCTCATCGAAGGCCGGTATTGGCTTCAGCGGTGCTGCCGGTATTTTCTGGTTTGGTTTGCCTACAACCTGACACACATGGCAGCTTCTGCAAAAATACGCAACATCCTTTTGCAGACCAGGCCAGAAGAAATGAGAAAGAATTTTCTCCTGAGTTTTGTGAACTCCTAAGTGACCTGCAAGTGGAGCTTCATGAGCAAGGCTAATTCTGTCCTGCCTGTATGTAAAAGGGACTACAATCTGGTGGACTTCTTTCCACACTTCATCTGCAGGAACATCTGGTGGCCTCCACTTTCTCATGAGCACACCTGCTTTCTTGTAATAACAAACAGGCACAGTCAATGCCTCCTCAGAAACAGCTCTCTCACCCAAAGAAATCAACTGAGGATCTTTTTGTTGCTTCTCTTGCAACTTTCTCTTAGACAAAATTGGTTCAGACATCTGATTACTTCCTTCACCATGCGTCTCTCGTGCACTCTCATCCTCATTTGATTTGGACTCACCCTCAACCAAACGACAAAAGAAAGAATCTTCCAAGTCAACATCTATCTCACTAGATTCCTTCTCAGACTCTACTCTCTTTGCCATTGAACGAGTTACAGCACACGACGGGAACACAGAGGGAAATTCTGCAACCAACTGATCTGTCTCACTACAGTCACAAGGACGTGAACTCACTACTGGACATGACCTGACTTTCTCACCAGCAAGATCATTGCCTAATATGATGGACACATCCTCGATAGGAAGTGATGGTCTAACGGCCATCTTCACAACACCAGAAACAAGGCCTGAATTCAAGTCTACCTCATGAAGGGGGGCTTCCACAAAACCATCTCCAATGCCCTTGAGCAACACACTTGCACCAACAGAAGGAGTCTCACCAAAGGGTAAAACACTTTCCAAAATCATGGACTGAGAAGAACCAGTATCTCTCAACACTTTCACTCTCCTAGCCTCATCACTCTCAGAGAAGGACACAAATCCTACAGATACAAATGGCTCATACTGCTTTTTCACTTTCTCGAAGTCTACCGGTTCAATCCTACGCTGTGAATCTGACAAATTTTTCACAAATGCATTTGGATGTGCGCTAGCTTCACTTGACTTCGCTCGAAGTGTAGGACACTTCGCCTTAAAGTGCCCAACCTTTTTACATGCAAAGCATTTCTTTTCACTAGCTTTTCCCTGTTCTTCCTTAGACTGTGATTTGACTTCATCGTTGACATGTGCTGAACCATTTTTCTTGTTTTTGTTCCACTTTCCAGTTTTCTTTGTTTCACTAGAAACATTGTGGTTCTGTGTGTCAGCACAAAATCATCAGCAACACGGGCTGCTTCACTAAGTGTTCCTATTCGCTGCGTTTTCTAAATACAATCGAACATCAATGTGAACACTTCTTTTGAACTCTTCAAGAAGTATGATTTCTCGAAGATCCGCAAAGTTCTTGACATGGAGCGAAGAACTCCATCTATCGAACAACTGTTCCTTGCGCCTAGCAAATTCTAGATGTGTCTGTGACTCATCTTTTCGCGATTTCCGAAATTGTTGTCGGTACGCTTCTGGTACTAACTCATAAGCATGCAATACAGCATCTTTTACTGTGTCATACTGACCCGCTTCTTCAACGGACAAAGCCGAATAAGCATCTCGAGCTTTACCCTTCAACTGAGATTGTAGCAGGTGTGACCATTTCTCCCGTGGCCAATTCAAACTAACAGCCACCTTCTCAAAGTGCAGAAAATATTTCTCTACTTCATCCTCCTCAAACGCCGGAACCATCCGTACGTGCCGAGCTACATCGAAATCAGTCTGAGCCTGCCTAATCTCTTCTCTCTCTTCAGCACTCGCTCTTTCTCTCTTTAGAACTACTTGCTCTCTCTCCAGTTCGACTTTTGCTATCTCTAGCTCTAGCTCTTTTAACCGCAATTTCTCTTCTGCGTTTTCCTTTCCCTTGGACGCACCAGGTACGCTATTCAAAGCATCAAATTGGAGAACATCTGCCTCCTCCACCAACCACTGAATAATAGCTGTCAGTATCTCAACTTTACGCCAGTTGCTCTTTACCTCAGCAACCTGGTAATGATTGGCTACCTGCAATAGATCAGCCTTCTTCAAGACCAGCAATTCCTCTACCGTGGGAGATTCCACAAATTTTTCCCATGAAAAATCCGCCATGGCCAAGACAGACCCCTAATCCTCAACGCTGAAAAGAATAGAAACAGCTAAAGAAACTCTACAAATTCTTAGCCAAACAAAATCAGATAACCTGACTCGGTTACCCCAGTTGAAACAATCAACCGTAAAATCCGACAACCCGATCCGGTCGATCCAGCCGATTTAACCTCGACCTACAAAGCTTGTAATCTGACTCGATTACCCCAGTTGAATAAACCTTCAACCTAAATTCCTGTCAACCTAACTCTGGTCAACCCTGTTGACAAACCGCAACCAACAAACACGGCAACCTGACAAGGTTAACCCAGTTGAAATACCTTCAACCAACAAAATTCACTCAATCAAGCGAACTAAAATCTCATAGCGAGATGCCCTGGAATTCTGCCCCAATCACAGCCTGCACAGACGGCAACATACACTCTCGTACACTCCCCTTTAAAAGACAATTTATTGAAGAACAGACTTTGTTCACTGGTACGTCCTGATATATCCCATCAAAAATTTATGGTTGAGTGGCCAAGCAAGGTGAAATTAAAAGACTCACCAAAAGTAACGTTTTTAAACACTCAACAATGTAGTTAATTGCTCACTTAGGCATAAGATGTTGATGGGATGTGTAAGGATATACAGAGAACAAAGCCTGTAATTTCATGAATCACTTTTTATTGACCAGAATATGGAATTTCTAAGCCTTAACATGACTCTCAGCTTGTCTGAAACCAACCAGCCAGAGCCAATATCAATTCTTGTCAAGTCTGGACTTTGCACCCTTTTACAAAATTGGCTTTTGCTCACTCAAGGGTAGAACATTGATCGATATTTTAGTGTCATTTGATAGAAAAGACCATAAGCTATAGGTATGAAAATTTCCCTAAAATATTTTGAAACATATATTTGGGGAGACTTGTTTCAACTGTTAACTTTTTTTCTCGGACGCACTATATATAGATATATATATATGTATGTGACCAGGCACCACAAAACCACCAAAAAGTCGCTAGATATGAATTTTTAGGTAAGGTCTGATTCTGAAAGAGGAAATTCTCAGCTTTAAAATGACAATTTAACTCATTAGCATTGGTTGTTCCTAACTCACTGTACAAAGACTAGAATGCACAGTCCCTCAGAATGTTACTTCTGAGAAATAAGGGTTTAAAGTTTGCAGTCTATTGAAGCACTCTGACTTGCAAGGTGTTGTGATAAGGTAACAAATGGAGGATTAGAAATCAATAAAAATTTCTATGAAGGGATTATTAGATTGTCCTAAAACTTGGCATAATAATAACGCATATCCTGTTCATTATAATGCACAAGTTCAATGCAAAAACCTACTTTGTTTAAAAGTTATGGGAGATCAAAATGAGACAAGTATTCAGGGTCGTAAAAAAGAAAAGTAATCCAGAGAAGACTCACGTAAGTCTAATAAAAAAATGTTAAAATACCACTGTTAGATTGTTTGATGCCTCCAAATTTTTAGATCACTTAGAATTGACCAGGCCATCCAAAAACACATTGAGCTCTATAACTGGAAATCACACAGTGTGACTTTTTGGTGGTTTTGTGGTGCCTGATCACATATATATATACAGAATAACAAAATATAAGTTCTGCTTCGGAATTGTAAATGTAGAGATGAGTAGTAGACAAGTAATTAAAAATTCCGCTAAACTCAGATTTTTTTTCAAATTGGCCGTAGGCCTTCATCAGGAAATGATGAAAAGTTATTAGTATCAACAAAAAGGGCGCAAAAGCGATGGCACAGCCATGGTGGAGAAAGCTAATAGAGAATATAAAGAATGACGTAACAAAACGTTATATATATATATATATATATATATATATATATATATATACATGTATATATAAAACTTATAAAACATAAATCTTAAATCACCTAATTACGATAAAATTCAATAAAATTCAGTCGAAACTGCTTGCAATAATGCAAAAGAACGACCCTTTTTCTTTCTGTTGAATTTTATCATAAGTGAATGAAAATTTTTGTTTCATAAGGTGTACAAGAAAAATTGCGCTGACTCATATTTAACAGAAGTGAAATTTGACATTTTTTCATTGATGATTTGTGTTCTTTCTACCTTTACATTTGCATGGAATTGTCGACATATCTTCAGGAGGTCACCAATAAGCAGGAACTTAACGCCCAATTAATATCCAAAAGCAAGATCGAAGCGGATTAAAGCCCTAAACTTCTCATTTGCATAATTTGCTCAGCTCTTGTGCTCACTGAAGCGTAACACATCGGAATATTTATCAAAATAAAATCAACCCCCCAAGAAGACTTGTGATAGTTAACTAAAGGAAGCATTTAATTTTAGTCCATTAGCGGTAAAAGGGCTTTTCCAGCCCCACGTGCTCATTTAAGCGTAAAATTTTGAATGAAATGCCATAGGATCATTGATACATGTACACCGGTCAAAAACGTAATGAATACATGTTATTCAAATGATTTTTATTGCACAAAATCAAGGCAATACTGCCTAATTTTAATATGGTAATTTTTTGTTTTTATTATGTGCTCATTCAACCTTGAATTAATGCATATTGTTTGCAAAAGACGAAAACACCTTTCCAGAACATGAATTCAGTTGCATAAAATTTACCACGGGAAAGATCCCAAAACTGCAGTTTTGGCAATTTTTACCCTGTGCTCACTCAACAGTGAAATTTTGCGCACAAGTCATTTGGCATGTTAGGAAGGACATAAAGCATTTGTTGCATGCCTTGTGATGCCGAAAGTTTGAAATATGTTCCGATATCATTGAGTCAAGTATGACATTGTGCTTGTGAAGTTTAAAAAGTGGCCTTTTTCCCTTTAGGGCGTGGTTAATGAAGCGTGACTAAATGTTTTCCCCTAAATTTCACATGAAGTACAGCTACATGTCTCGGTATTCAGATTTCCCCAAAGGTTCCTGATTATAAATTACAGAAATTTGTTTTAGGCGGAACTTACTTTTTGTGATGTTTAAAACAAATTTCTGTAATTTATAATCAGGAACCTTTGGGGAAATCTGAATACCGAGACATGTAGCTGTACTTCATGTGAAATTATATTATATTATAATTATATATATATATATATATATACATATATGTATATATTAACCCCTTGTAGGAAAAAAAATGCGTAAGACAAATATCCTACTCACTACAACTGGTATAAGAATCCCAAGTGCAGTCAATTGACGGTGATAATGAAGTGTACCGTAGAAGCTAGGCTGACTGTAGTGTAGCATAGAATCGCGTCACTGGAAATTACGTGGAGCTGAGTTCGCGATATCCGTACTTAGCCGTGTCGGCGCCGAGCTCGGCGTGAAGAAACGAACACGTGGAAAGGTGTGTTAGAAAACGCTCATAATATTGCACATTTCCCCAAAAGATATTCCATCACTCCTTGCGATGTAAAAGCACACATAATTGATAATTCCAAAGATCTAGGATGTTAATCGTAATCAACGAAGAAATCCAATGATACCACTCTGATGTCTCGAGCGAGCGATAAAGGTGACGTCGCGTGAAGAAAACTAAACCACAAGTGTCCAAAGCTTTTTCTCGGTGCTTTTTCGTGCGTCCAAAATCATGTCCGAAAATTAGCATAAGCCAACGGATTGGTCACTGATCGCTCGGAGACGTAAACAAACTAATTACATGTAGATTACAACAAGAAAAATGCATGATCCTATATAATCCCCCTCTAGATCACTGTAGGTTACCTGTAGCTACTGCGATCGAATACAAGATGAATACTCCAAAACACAAAATATTTCCTTCAACCTGGCATCAACATCTGTACGTAACGGGCAGGCCAATGTACTTGCCTACCTGAACGAGTTCTCCGCGGTTCAGTTTGTGCCTGTGGTGCACTACATTAAGGCTCTAGGTTACGCGTTGAAGATCTGCTAGGTGGAATGGGGGATGGCTTATTTACAAGAGTATCTGAAGTATCAGGATATGCAACTTTTAAACGATCTATGCTCACAGTGTCACGCTTTCCTTTAACGTCCAATACAAAATGCTTGTCCTTTCGCTCAATGACTAAAAAAGGTCCTTTGTATGGCGCTTGCAGGGGAGCTCTGACAGTGTCATCCCGTACGAAAACGTGTGTGCATGTAGACAAATCATTCTGCAGGTAAGATGCACGTTGCTGCTGAGCTCTAGTAGGAGCTGGACGTAACTCTCTCATCAGCCGCCGTAATTTGTCCACATAACTGCTGGGGTCAAGATCGGCGTCCTCAGTGATGGGTGCTACAAATTCACCTGGCAATCGTAGAGTAGTTCCAAATACCAATTCTGCAGTAGTACATTTCAAGTCTGCCTTGATTGCAGTTCGTATGCCTAACAGAACTAGCGGTAGGGAGATTGTCCAGGAATTGGGATTATCTTTTGACTTGAGAGCAGCTTTCAGTTGCCTATGAAACCGTTCCACAAGGCCATTCGAGGCAGGATGATAAGCTGTAGTCCTAGTGCGTTTACTGCCAAGTAATCGTCCTAACGATTGAAATAACGCACTTTCAAACTGGCGTCCACGATCAGTCGTAATAATGGATGGTGCGCCAAAGATAGATATCCATCTCGAAACAAATGCTTTGGCGACAGTGTCAGCTGTGACGTTCGGAATGGGTATAGCTTCTGGCCAACGAGTGAAACGATCAATGACAGTTAAAAGATAAGTGTGACCTTCCGAAGGAGTTAGAGGTCCAACAATGTCAATGTGTACATGATCAAACCTTGCATCAGGAGTCGAAAAGTTCCCCAATGGAGAAATGTTGTGTCGATGCACTTTAGAACGTTGACATGATAAACACGACCTACTCCACTGACGTACATCGCGATTCATGCCAGGCCAAAAGAATCGTTGAGTTACGAGATGCTGCGAGGCACGTATACCAGGATGTGACAAGTTATGTAAGGCATCAAAAACAGCTCGACGAAAATGTCCAGGAACATAAGGACGCGAGTTGCCTGTAGATATGTCACAAATGATTGTGCCTTCAGATGAAGGCAGAGGTACATCAGATAACTGAAAAGATGAGTTCCCCTTGCGTAGCTCTTTTAGATCGCCATCATCCTGTTGTGCTTTTGCTATCTCAACAAAGTCAATTAATGGGACTGTATGTAGAGAGTCCATTTGAGGGCGAGAAAGAACGTCTGCTACAGTATTCTCTTTACCACTAACGTGACGCAAGTCTGTGGTAAACTGAGAAATAAAGTCAAGATGACGAATTTCCCTCGGTGAATGTCGATCTGGCTTTGATCGGAGAGCATACACAAGTGGCTTGTAATCCGTATACACATGAAATTGTCTTCCTTCTAAAAAGTGGCGGAAATGTTGAATGGCGAGATATATCGCTAGTAACTCTCTTCCGAATGTACTATATCTCGTCTCAGCACCGCGAAGTCTCTTCGAGAAGAGTCTGAGGCATCAGTGTGCAGACACAGTGGAACATCCGTGCATGGATGTGTTAGAAGGGTTGCACGAGATAATGCAGACTTAATCTCATTGAAGGCTTTCAGTTCAGTATCAACAAGCTCGATTGGCTGATTCTTCTTCTTCCTGCCGGCTAGAAGATCAGTTAGTGGCTGTAGAATGTCTGCACATCGCGGAATAAATCTGCGATAAAAGTTGATCAGTCCAAGCATTTCACGAAGCTTGCGGAGAGAAGTGGGTAGAGATAAATTCAAGATTGCTTCCACTCGATCTGGTAATGGACGTAATCCGTTCTCATCTACAACATGTCCTAAGAAAGTCAGTGAAGGTACTCCAAACACACACTTGGTTGGGTTAATCACGATTCCGTACTGAGAAAGGCGATCAAAAAGCTGACGAAGATGATGCTCATGTTCTTCCATGGAGGCACTGCTAACCAGTAAATCGTCAATTTTGATGGTACGCCCTAACCAAGTCCAACTTAGAAAAAACTTTCTTGCCCTGGAGGGATGTAGCAAAATCCTGTAAGTGTGGAATCGGATATCTGCCAGGTATTGTCGAAGCATTCAAAGAACGGTAATCTCCACAAGGCCTCCAATCGCCGGCTGTCTTCTTGGGCACCATGTGCAGGGGTGAAGCCCAATTGCTACTAGATGGCCTGACAATCCCAAGCTCTTGCATGTGTTCAAACTCGGCACGAGCTATCTTCAGACGTCTATCGTCCAGTCGACGAGGGCGAGCCGTGACAGGCGGGCCACTAGTGAGGATATGATGTGTCGTTGTGTGCTTCACATCCTTCTCATGGTAGACCGGCCGGGTTATCTCAGGATATTCTTGAAGGAGGATGTGAAACCGACAACTATCATCCAGCTTTGAAATCATGGGACGAACGTAGTCTGAACTGACATTGGCGGAGATTCCATTGACAGCAAGATTGGTAGTACAATCTATCAATTTGCTGTGCTTTACGTCCACCAACAAACCAAACTCTGCCAAAAAATCTGCCCCGATGATAGGCGTACGTAGATCGGCCACAATAAAAATCCAGCGAAAAGTCCTACGAAGACCAATGTCCAAAGTTAGTGAACGCTCTCCATATGTAGTAATCGCTGATTCATTTACTGCTTGAAGTGAAATCCCAGCATTAGTATGATGACGTTTATCGGTCAAGGTTGGTGGAATAATACTAACTTCGGCACCAGTATCAATAAGGAATCTCGTGCCAGTAGACTTATCAGTCACATAAAACAGCTGACTTTCCTTACTTGAAATACTAGATGAGTTAAGACGACTATTATTCCACTTGTCAGGGTTACTTGTCGTCGGCAGGTCCTGGCTCGCTAGTTTCCCTGCTTCTGATGAGTGCATGGAGGTACGCAGTGCTTGGCTTTCTCACCATGACGCCAGTGATACCAACACTCGGAACCAGCATGCGTTTGAGTTGTGCGTGGCTTCCCATCTCGACTGCGACTGCGACTACGAGATCGTGAGTCTCTGCTCGACTTAGGCCTACGCCCACGTTCCAGGTTGCAGGTGAGAGCTTGCACTTGAGCGGTCAGTTGGGCTACTTGAGCAGACAAACGTTGGACGTCATCGCGGACACGCCCACTCTCTGAAGAAGGGGGACTAACTCCTGCTGCAAGAGTGTCTGGCAAAGGCTCTGGAGTAGCAAGGTGTCCAATCAAAGGAGTGGCTACATCGATAATTTTATCTGCGAGTTCTGCCAACTGTTCTAGTGAAATGGTGTCTGGTGTTGAGGCAAGAATAGCCTTCACACTCCCTGGCATTCGTTGCAAAAATAACTGCTTGAGATTGTTATCCTCCAACTTTGACTCGCCGAGTAATAGTCGCATCTTCCTCAAAAGCTGGGATGGCTTACGATCTCCTAGTTCTTCAGCAATTAATAATTGATGAAGCCGCTTCTGCTCTGATGCACTTGTCCGCTTAATCAATTCTGATTTGAGCTTCTGGTATTTATCAGAAGAAGGTGGAGAAATTATGAAGTCGCGTACTTCTTGTGCTATCTCGGGTTGTAACGAGCTCACCACGTAGCTAAACTTGGTATCTAGAGTTACAATTCCCCGTGTGCTAAATTGAGCTTCGATCTGTGCGAACCACAGCGCCGGATCGTTCGGCCAAAATGGCGGAAGCTTCAAACTCACGGCAGTGACCGCGGGAGTAGCCGCCGAATCAGTAGCGGGACTCGGAGTTGGAGATTCTACGCTATCCATGGTTGTGGCAAATCCAAAGCGAAACAAAAAGAGATCACGTCGGGGTCACCAATGTAGGGAAAAAAAATGCATAAGACAAATATCCTACTCACCACAACTGGTATAAGAATCCCAAGTGCCGTCAATTGACGGTGATAATGAAGTGTACCGTAGAAGCTAGGCTGACTGTAGTGTAGCATAGAATCGCGTGACTGGAAATTACGTGGAGCTGAGTTCGCGATATCAGTACTTAGCCGTGTCGGCGCCGAGCTCGGCGTGAAGAAACGAACACGTGGAAAGGTGTGTTAAGCCCGCCTCACACTGTGCGATTTTTCAAGCGATCACTTGCGATGCGATGCGATGCGATGCAAAGCGATATCGCAGGCCATCGCAGGCTACCACAGGATCTGCGATGCATGTCTCACACTGTGCGATTTTAGCATTTCGCGCATGCGTACTTTATTACTGATAACGCGATTTGTAGTAGTATTAACTGACACACGTAAACAAAATTCCTAAAACTTGAAAGGTAATTATGTTTTTTAAATAAAAATGACATGAAACGCATGTGTAACGAATGTGTAGCCTATGTAGTAATTGAAATTAGTATAGAGATTTATATGAGGTAACCAACATTTAGGGGAGAGATACATTTTTATGCTACTTAAAGTTAGATGGATTGGAAAAGAAAAGATGAACTGCGGGTTATAGTTATTTAGTTAATCAAGTTATTTTTTCCCCGACATCCATTTGACTTCTCTTGAACTCTGTTTATTTTGGATTCACCGATTTGTTGGTTTTTTCTTGGCAGAATGAAATATTGATAATATGAATCAGGGGCGGATCCAGGATTGAGTAAAAAGAGGGGGCACGCAAATGAAAGTTTGTCAAAAAGTAGACCCTATTTTTTTTTGTTCTCGCCAGCTTCTCGAAAAGTTGCTCAGTGGAGGGGGAGGCGACAAAGTTTCGCCAAACCTTCAAAATTCGCTCAGTAAGAAAAGGGCGGATCGTCTATGGTCAATAATAGAATATAATAGAATCAGTTCATTGTTTTAATTAAGCGGTGATCCGGCATTTGCTTCTGTGACAATTGCTCTGGGCGTTATTTCATCAGAAGTATGGGTTTAATAGGGTAGTTGTTTCCGAGCATTCATCTTTTTAAATTTTGTCTTCTGTTTGATTGTCAGGTATTTTCTGTGTGTGCCCCGCCCCTTTAAAAGTTTGGATGTGCCCTGATCTTTGCCCCTCCCCCGTTATCTATCTATATCATTCTTTCTTTGCTTCTCTTATCTTTTCTCAAATCTCCACATCACTTTCTCTCTCCTGTCCCCCGCTATTGCTCTCTTAATATTTCTCAATGACTATTAGAACTATAATTATTTCCACCCCCTCCCCCTCTCTCTCTGGAACTCTCTCACATCCCCTCTCAGTAAACAATATTCACATAGGACTGAGTGAAACACCGAGCTGTTCGTGACATAGGTATCATGCATCTTTATTGGAGACGTGCTGAATATCCCTTACAATAGAAAGATGAAAGCTGCATGTTAAAGAAAAGTTACTCTATTTTATGGGAAATACAAATGAAATGATTTTGATAAAAGAAAAGAAAAGACAGAAAGAAAGAGGGAAAGGGAGAGAGAGAGAGAGAATGTGCTTACAGTGAGTCAAGCATAGTTCCAGTAAACACACAAGGTCCATTTTCCTGAAATGAAGACACAACCCCACCTCTGTGTATGTATACATTTTAACAAACAAACCATGTGCATTACATTTAGTGGAATATCTGCTTAATAGCAAATCAATACCTCAAAAAACATTACCAATTTTATAACAAATATTAGTAAACAAATTACATGTATAGTAACATAATTGTCTATCTGGGGGAGCATTTCAATACATTTGTCATTGTCAACCATTTTTTACTTGTTTTATGCACATCATGATCTTAAATAGTATCTTAACACAAATTAGCTATACAAATATAATATAATTTCTTTATCAAAATTTACATAACATGTATATTCACTTTCATGAGAACACACCATATATAATCGTAGTATTAAATAAAATTCCTTCATATGTTTCTGTATCCTTTTCCCCCTCTCTCACTTTTTTCATTCTCACCTTTTTCATTATCAATGATTCGAAAATATCAAATTATATTTCTGCACAAACATGATATAAGCAATCATATCTTATGTTGACATTTGGAGAGCACTTTTTTGAGGTCTTCTATTAGAGCGAAACTCTAAATAACCCAAATAAGGTACAAGCGGGTGAATAATACTGAGTGGATTTTTTGTTTTTTCTTTCTGCTAAAAACCAAATTGGAAATTGATGACATTTAACAAGTTATATAAAAATATTTAGTTGTTTGTTGAAGTTGTGAATCCTTATTTATATAAATATTCTGGTTATGAATGAAGAAAAAAAAATCGACAATTATTTATCAAGTCTATAAACATGTTTTTTTGAAGTACAGTTTATACATACATAATAGTTAACCTATTATTAAATATGAAATACAAATTTTGTATTTTGTCACAGTGATTCCAATAAACCCAAATTTAAATTTCATTTCACAAGATTGTTAATAATTGTTAATCATTATTATACTTGTCTGATAACTAAAGAATTACAATTCGCACTTTCTTTTTATAGCAGAGGCTAAACAAAATGCATTGCATAGAATGCCTTCCAGTCATTGTATAAAGGAAGTGCAAGCACACTAGAATATTTTTTTCTTCTTTCAGCAATACAAACAGAAAAGAAATTCAGTAATTATTAAAAACCTGTAACATGTAATGAAACCATAGTTTACCCCCCCCCCCCCCCCCAACAAAAGAAAAATACATGTAATTGAAAGACAATCATTTTTCCCCTGCTCATGCATGGATTTGGTGTTGTTGTTTTTTTTTCCATTTGAATCACAACTAGCTGAGACAGAGAGTTGTACTATTAGATGTTGTTCCTGATTGTACATTTATTTCATGGATTCTCAGTAGTTCACATGATTTGTTGAAAATAAAAACGTTTCATCTCCCAATTTTCAAGTAACTGCATTTTTCAAATGCAAATTTTGCTTGAATCATCAATATATAGTATACTGTATGACAAACAATACAATTATCATGTAATAGAAAGGTTTCCGTTCTAAAAAGGGAGGCACAATGCACATTTTTCTTCCAAAAAGGGTGGGGGTACGGGCCAGATGTGCCCCCCCCCCCCTAAATCTGCCACTGCTTCTGTTAGCTATGATTGCACCAATGTTTACAAGTGGGTTTTTACAGACACATATTAATCAGACTGTTCAGACATGATTATTTACTTTGGGGGAAATAAAAATGCCATCTGAAAGACAGGATTCAGTTTTAAACCAGGGTCCGTCAAAGTTGGTTTGGAGGCTGTTGATCAGGACAGTGGAATCGTCTCCAAATAGTTTGAGCCAAGGGGTATAGGCTTTCACCATATGCTGGCTATGTCACTGTCTGTGTCAAGAAAACCTTTAGTATAGGAAAGCCTTATGAACTATGAGGGGTCAAATCTGGATATTGAATTATGCTAATTGACAAAGTTTTGTGCCTGCAAAGTAATTTAACTGTAAAGTTAGTAATCACAATTTGAATAACAACTAGAATCTCACTATTTTCAGAGATTTCATGTCCACATACATAAAAAGCTTTGAATAATGTCTCAAAAACTAGTACCGATTTTCGAAAATCAACATTGCCCTGTTTGTGAATTCCCCTATACTGATAGTTTGCACGCAGAAACCCTGGTCAGTTGTAAAAGAGTGTCTGCACTGTAAGACTACCATATGTTATGTACTATAGCTGCTCCTGACATGACCAGAAGGTAGCTAAATTAGGCTTCTCTCAAGACAATGATTTTCTGATTAAGTGTCAAATTAGGGTCTGTGTTTGCAGACAACATAATTTCCAAGTGTGGGGGTGATTGGGTGGGGGGGGGGGGGATTGAACGAAGAAAATACCACCTTCAATCCATATGATCTGAAGGAGACGGCTCAGATATTAACGGTTTGATGTTGTAACAGTTCTGAGTAGGTATCACCAGGTATGGGATTGTGCTCCAAGTTGATTTCTTCAATGACAGACATGCCAAAGAGTTGCTTGCATCCAGATCTGCAAGGTAATCGAGGGATCAAAATAGATGTTCTTATTTATCAACACATTTGCTTGAAATTCATGTACGGTATTTAATTTTTCATTGATAGAAAAACCAAATGTATTGTCATTTCATTTGTTCTTATTAATATTCAAATATGGATTTTAATTTGTGAATCATGAAATTATGGATGCCAGTATTACTCAAACATACATGCAGGCAGATTCATGGGGTGAAGTGAAAACTGAAGAGGCCAACCCCCCCCCCCCCCCCACCCTTAGAGAAAAACAAAGACATAAAAGAGCTTTTAGAGGATTTTTTTTTCCTGCAGCCCCCTTTTGGACTAAATAATGTTATAAACCTGGATGTAATTTACCTGGGAAGGGCTGGCAGCTGGATTCCAAAAATCAAAATTACCGGGAATAAATAGGGAATTTTGTTTTGCTCGATACAAGACAGAAATCCAGCAAAGTCCAGCACAAGCTGAATTCATTCCTGGTTTTCAATCCTTATTTTTCATGTATTCACATTTCATATTTATTCAGACATATGAGTGAGAAATAAGAGAACATACCTGTGATTTCATTGTCACTCAAATCTAAAATTCTGAGGGATGACAGTTCATAGGGATGACAGTTCATAGAAACTCTCTGGCAAGGTGGATATTGGGTGAGGCATTTATAGCTTCTATAGGATGGTCATCTGGTAGATTTCATCTGATGTTTACAGCTTCATTAATAAAACATGAGAGGTACAATGATAAGTAATAAAGAGCTAATAATAAAAAGAAACAAAGGGTACATTAACTAAATCCATCAGTTTAGTAACACCCTTGATTACTCTACAATCAAACTCATTCTCACTGGCTTAAATCAGGGAAATGTAACTAAGAGTTAATTACATTTCCCGGCTTAAATCAAACAGCAAACAAATTATCAGCATTATACTGTACTTGAATACACTTTACTGGATAGATGTTTGACAAAGAATAAAAACTGATTAAGAAATTTCTTTGCTTCGCTCAGCCTGAATGCAAATCATTCAAAATAATTTTGTGCAATTGCAATTAAAATGAAAATCTATTCATTTATAAAAATATGTTTTGACAGATTAAATCAAAATTAAGCATTTTATTTGAATGAAAAGTGTCGTCCCTATGATATCTGTTGTGTTCATGTCATTTCTCTGCAAATTATACGACTATCTTTTTGAACAAGTAAATTCAATCAAAATAAAAGAAAAAAGACAAGGTAAAAGTTAAAAAAAGGAACCTGCATGACAAGTTATAATTTTCTTTAAAAGTCTGTTTTCAAAAACAATTCTTACCAGTAACTTTTCCAAGGCAATTTCTTTGACATTACAGTGCGTGCATTGTGGGAAAGATCGAGGGTTGATAGCACTGCGTTTCTCATGGATGGTATACTGCTTGCAGAACAGCTTCCAAGAGACAGCTTGAAAAATCCTATGAAAAGATAGTAAAATAAGTTTCAATTAGAAAATGAGCTATGCCAAAAAATAAGTGGGGGAACAAAAGCCAGAAACATGTTACAAACTTTCTTACATTCTTGACATCAGTAGCCAGCTTACTTGTGATTTATGAGTGACATTTTAAAATAAATTCTTAACTTATCAATATGAATATTCTGAAACAAATAGTACAACATAATCATGATCATATAAAGTAGATCTCACAATAACTTTCAAAGTATTAACATGTAGCTGTTGACTGCTGAATTCTCTTATTCCCTAAAGTTTGCTCAAAACTTGATACAGGACCCACCTGATTCAAGAAGGCAATGGGTTAACTGAAAAAGAGATTATGTTTGAATAATGGGAAGTAAAATACATTACAGCTATAAAAGTATTTAAACACTTATTGTTATGCGAACAAGGTAAATGATACCCAAAACCTCACTTTCAGTCCTAACAAATTGAATAATGAAGAATTCTTTGATCCTTAATCATAAATTTGAGCAAAAACCTGAAATAAATTTGCCTGTCATCTCAACTCAGCTTAGTATTGGGTGAGCTGTGGATAATAGTACTTAGTAGAGTGCAAAAACTGAGAGGCACAATATATATCGGCCTATTAATTAATATAAATAAAATCCATTTATCCAGCATGGCAAAGAATCCTACAGTAGAAGAGGGGAAATTTTAAAAAATATTATAGATCTAATACATCTAGCCTATATATTGAGAAAAAAAATACCGAGAAAAGCAGCTACCTAAAATTTGTATGCTGTTTACGACGCATGTATAAAGCACTGATGGACATGGCTGCCGAGCCCATATCTCAGGGAAGTTGAGGTACCGAAACGAGGCAAGCGTCGGTCCAGCGCCCTAAGGGCCAAATAATTTTAATAACCGTACATACCGTACTTCTTCGGCCAGCTGCCAGCTGCAACTCTCTCTCTTCTAACTTAGAGTTAGACGAGGCAACTATGAACAACTTACATATTATTTATTCTTGTGCCCACAACGTAGACTAGACCTAGAATACTAGTAGGCCTAGTACAACTCATGTCATAGCCCTACCAGACGGCGCGACAGGGATGTGTAGGGTTACTCTTATAAATAATATGTACCATATTTTCTGTTTTCGATGTAACGGAGCTTTTAAGTTCCATAGATGTTGGCCAGACAATTTTTTTGCATGAAAAATTCTTTGGATATAGATTATCTTTCTTCAAAGTTAGCTGTCTTACCGAGAACGCCTATGCTCCAGTCTTGACGCGCCATTCCTACAACACACAAATCATGGCGTAGCATCCCGACAAGTGCGCATGCACAATCCCCAAAGACAACGCGATAGCTAGATAGCTTCCTGCGTATGGTTTAAGTAGAGCACCGTGTACTGAGTGAATACTTTTACCACAGAGTGATTTATCTTGGATTAATCTTTCCTTCGCAATATCATTTGCGAAGGGTGCGGCGACACTGGAGCAGCAGAAGCCCCGCAGAAGCGCCGTAGTAGCCTTCGCGCCGCAGAAGCAAGAGGCAATATTCCAGGTGGATTTCCCTCGATTGGTGGGTGATTCCTCAACAACCGTGGTATTTTGCTGAAAATTATGAATCTAAAACTGTCAAACTCCTTCACGACTGGTGACATTACGGTACTTGAGACAATTGTGGATTGAAAAGATTGAAAAAGGGTGACAGAGGTGATCATAAACATAATACACAAATAAATACATGAGAGTTTGATGCCGGATATGTGCATATTTTCATAAAAACAGGTCTATATATACAGTTAACAGCATAATTATTCATACCTCTTGTAATTTAAGTCTATGTTTGTCTTCAAAATGAAAGTTGACTAGTGGAATTTTGTGAATTGTTTTATGGTATATAATATTATTCGTGAAATTCTTTATCACCCCAAGTCGAAATGAAATAGGGTAAAAATAGGAAAAAAATACAAAAAAATTACCAACGGAAGTATATTTTTTTCCTATTTTTTTCCTATTTTGTATAGCGTAGAGATAGCTACTTGTAATAGGATAAAAATAGGATTGAAACACATTTTTCCTATTTTTTTCCCTATTTTTATTCCAAGAAAATAGGATAAAACCAGAAAGAAAATAGTCCTTCGAAATTATTCCGAAAATAGGAAAAAAACAAAAATAGGATGGAAATAGGATTAAATTAGGTGAAAACTAGGTAGAAAATAGGGGAAACACGTTGAAGAAAATAGTGGGAGGTGGAAAATAGGAAAAATATAGAAATAAAATAGTGGAAAAATAGGATAAAATTTGATTGAGAAATAGGATAAAATAGGAGGAAATAGGAATTGAATAATGGGAAACTACAGAAAAAATAGGACAAAAACAGGAATAAAATAGTGGAAAACTAAGCAGAAAATAGATTGAATCTAATTGAGAAAATGCAATGTAATAGGGAAAAACTAGGGAGAAAATAGGAAAAATCTACAAAACCAATAAGAAAATAATTAACTATAAGATTAATATAAGAAGAAATGCTGTGGGTGTCTACAGGAACAATCACATGACATTATTATTATTTTATTAATCCTATCTTGTGATCATATCCTATCCTATCCTCTCCAACTCCTATAAATCCTATAGCCTACATCCTATGTCCTATACCTAGCTACTAAGCAATTGTATCACATTCATTATATATAGGGACATAGTTGTAGTGCTATAAAAAATGGTTACTGACTAGATTACACTTTTATTATTAAAATTGATTTACACTTTTATTAATGAAATATGAAAATGCCTTTTGAAATTGTGTACATTACAATAGTTTAATGTAAGTAAAATTTCTATCAAAGTTCAAATCTTAATCCCAAATCTAAATGTATTTATCTATTTCCACTAGTTTTCATATTTTAGATTGTTATTCATGAATATTCATGATTGATTAGGACCTATAGAAACCAATAGTTGGGAAACTAGAATAAAACTAGTGCTGGAAAAGATAAAGTTTGGAAAATAGTATAAAACTAGTGCTGGAAAAGATAAAGTTTGGAAAATATGATAAAACTAGTGTTAGCAAAAGTACAGAAGTCAGGAAACTAGAATAAAACTATAGTGCTGGAAAAAATAAAGTTTGGAAAATAGGATAAAACTAGTGCTGGATCATGGGGAAAGATAACAGTTTGGAAAATAGTACAAAACTAGTTTTAGAATAATGAGAAAACTAGGATGAAACTAGAGCTAGTCTGAAAAATAGGATAAAACTATTTTTTTGACAAAAATTAAAAGTGCAAAAACTAGGGAAAAAATAGTCCGGAGAGAAATGAGGTCTGAAAAATAGGAAAAAATCAGAAAATAGCCTCAAAATAGGCCTATTTCTATTATATTTTCCGTGGGAAATAGGATAAAAATAGGCCTATTTTCCTGAAATAGGAATAAAATAGGTGAAAAATAAAAAAATAGCCTAAAATTACTTCCATTTTCTTCCTATTTCCAAGGGAAATACAATAAAAATAGGCCTATTTTCCTTAGAATAGGAATTAAATAGGGAAAAAATAAAAAATAGCCAAAAAATAGATCTAATTTTTTCATATTTTCCAAAGAAAATAGGAAAAAAATAGGCCTATTTTCGTTTAAATAGGAATAAAATAGGGAAAAAATATATTTTCACACTTCCGAAAACTACTGGGGACATGATCAAGTACATGAACATAAACCAGGACAAACCAATTTTTAATGAAAAACAAAATTGTAAAAATTCAAATCTTGGTAACGGTATGAATAATTTGTTGTCAGCCCGACCCCATGTATGTGTATGTGTGTGTGTGTGTGCGTTTGTTTAGCATTATGTCCGAGGACATTTTGGACAGAGAACAAAAGAAAAATCATGACAACAATGGTCTTCGGAAGCCGGACAATAGTCCTCGAACGTCGAACAATGAATTTATGCCTTATTCCGTCGACTGTCCGAGGACGAGTAACAATAGAGGAACAATAGTTGTCCTCGGAAGTAAAGCCATGTAAACGTGGGTGTGTGGGTGTGTGTGTGGGTTTACATAGATTCAGTAGTGGGGTTCAGAGAACAAAAGAGCACAATGATGGCCTTTATTCCGTCATGCTTGTGGGGTACAAAATACAATAGGAGAAGTGCTCGTGGGGTACAAAATACAATAGGAGAAAGCAATACAGCTCCCTACAAATCAATGTGTGTGAGGGTGCGTTTGTTTAGCATTATGTCCGAGGACATTTTCGGACAGAGAACAAAAAAAAAAATCATGACAACAATGGTCCTCGGAAGCCGGACAATAGTCCTCGAACGTCGAACAATGAATTTGTGCTTTATTCCGTCGACTGTCAGAGGACGAGTAACAATAGAGGAACAATAGTTGTCCTCGGAAGTAAAGCCATGTAAACGTGTGTGTGTGGACGTGTGTGATGTTCTGAAGGCATGGTTAGCAATTTTTTATTTAAAAAAATAGATATATCAATTCTGATAAAAAATGACAATAAAGCAAGTAAAACAATGTACATTATTATATTTTTCTTTGCTTTGAACTTTTAGTATTGTTCTTTATTTTCCATTCGAAGATTTTATTAAGTTGATTTAAATCGCGATTTAATCAATGATTTAAATGGATTTATTTTAAATTGGCCAAGTCTGCCTGAAAGTAATGAAATACATTCAGACATACATGAAAAGGTACACAATAAACACACAGACACACACTTTCACACATGCTGACACACACACCCTCACACACATTGATTTGTGGGGAATTTTATTGTTTCTCCTACAGAGTACCGAAGTGTGACGTCATCAAATTTTGATTTTTGTACTTCAGTATGTTTATGGCCATATTTAGGTAGAGCATGATGGGAAACTTTCACACAACAAATTTGACATGAATCAGTTCATGGTGGCCCAAGGTATGGCTATATGAATATCTAATTAGCCCCATTGAAGTCAGTGTAAATTGGCCTGGTTCTTAACAGTTTAGAACCAGGCCAATTTAACACTGACTTCAATGGGGCTAAGGAGGTATTCATGCGGCCATATCTCGGGGCCCAATGAGCCAATTGCCATAAAATTTGGGCTCTGGATGTTTTTCACTATGTTCCTTTGAGATATGGTATAAAAAATGTCAAAATTAAAAAACAGCTTTTTGTGACGTCATCACTTCGGTACTCTATTGCATTTTGTACCCCGCAAGCACTTCTATTGTATTTTTTACCCCACAAGCATGACGGAATAAAAGGCCATCATTGTGCTCTATTGTTCTCTGTACCCCACAACTGAATCTATGTAAGCCTACCCCTTCACACATACTGACACACACTGTCAAGGAAATACATTTATGCAAGTCTTGTTGCAATAGTTTCTTTTACAAAAAGTGACATTTTCTATTTACGCATTATAGAATTCACACAAAAGTTAAACAAATATTAAGAACCTGAACTTTTCTTGTACAGGTCTTGTAATAAAATCAAAATATATGTAGCATGCATGTTTCAAGGATTACATTGATTCTCCTTGACACATTTCTCTGAGTTAACAGAACTTTTCTTGAATAGTTCTTGTACAATGGTCAAATAAATATGTAGCATGCGACATGTTTATTTTGATAACTGTACAAGAACGTCACACAAAGAACAACAATCACACTACCAATTTACCTCAAAATCACTTTGCAATAAACGACATAGTTTAGAATTTGGCTTCAACATTTCCAGATATGCTACATAGGCGAAAGTCTGCTAAAGTTTTCATAAACGAAATCGTGAAAAAAAAACCCGTTAAAAATGATTGGTAAGAATAGGACAGATACCAGCTGACTGTTCTTTCTTAATATACAAATGGTTTTGCTGGCCAATCGTTACCACGCTAGGTCACGGTCATCGGGTCTTAAGCTGCCAATTTAAAATCAATCTATTTGTATCCCCCGGAAGAATGCCAGAGGATACTTTCACTATGAACATGGCGAACAAAGAAACGGACAAAATATACAGCTCCTCATTGTACCTTCCACACTTGCTCTGGTAGACAATAGAACATCACTCCACTGCTATTATGTAAAAGTATGTAGAACAGGGGAGCGTTTCATGAAAGGAAGATGTCGGATATTTTATCCGACAACTGTTATAAGCTACTGAAATCCTTGCATCTTATTGGTTGAGAGCAAATTTGTCGGATAAAATATCTGACAAGTCCTTTCATGAAACGCCCCCAGGTGTCACATGCATATTCACCTGTTCTACTTATTTTATATAATAGCAATGAAGGGATGTTCTTTTGTTACAATGAGCAGCTGTATATTTGGTCCGCTTTCTTTGTCGTGTTCATAGTGTTTTGGATTCAGCAGCGTTCCGCCGCCGCCGCGTCACATTCTAGACACCTATAATTTCTGGTGATGCTGCCCCCCCCCCCCCCCCGTGTTCCGTCTTTTATAGGGTAAAAGGTCATATTTTGGGGGATAGTTTGTGTGCGCTCAAGCGGTCACATTTCTCAACGGATTTCGTTCAAATTTTGCATGAAGGTGTCTCTTTGTATAATCTAAAAACCTATAGTTTTTGGTGATGCTGCCACCAATTTAACTTAGATATAGACTCTATGTCTACATCTAACTTAGATAACCGCTTTGTCAAAGAAGACTGGCCAAATCAACTAAACCTGCTATGCAGATCTACTATAGGTCTAAATAAAATCAAATTCATGCATTGGCTGCTGAGATCTTGCTGGGAACTTGTGAACTGCTGGAATCTTCACAAGAACTTGAAAAAACCACTAAAATTTCTTTCTTTCTGTAAAACGTAATAAAAGTTTAATCTCAACGAGATACCTGGTCTTAATAATTATGTTAATGTTACATTAGAGTCAGACTAGATATTTTGTCTACTAAGTTTTGAAATTATTTGTTCCAATAGTTGGTCCATGGGGATGAAATTCTTTAACCAGTGAAAATTCTCGGTTAATACATGTATTTCGAATTTTATGACACAGTCCAGCCCGCCAACTCCGGGTAAGCTGTCAAGACTGGGAGGATGATAATGGTAATTAAGCTGAAACATAAGCTCGCAACTATAGACAATGTAACAAAAGTTCGATAAAGGATTGCCCCCAGATTTATCACATACAGCACTTTAAAATACTTTCAAAATACTTTCAAAATGTACTGAAATTCCAGGAGATCCCTCACATTGGTTTAAATTACTATGAATATTATTCTATTAATAAAATTTAAGCGTAATTTTAGTTGTACTCACCGGCAAACTTTTCACAAGAAATTTCTCACTGTTTATGTTGGTATTTTTAAAGCATCATTTACAGATTTAGGCAAGCGCCAAACCTTTTTTCAATAACAAAGCATTTTGGCCTTACACAAATTATGATAAGATACCCCATTTGTACCAATTATGTAAATATGGAATGTGTAGTACAACTGAGTACGGGACCAAGTCAATTTTTAAGTGATATGTTGCAAAATGCATTGTTATTGTCAACAGTTAATTTTCGTTTCTTTGAGGATGGATTGTGTTTTGAGTGATGTTGAGGTGGTCATGCATGAACGAAATGTTTTCTTCTTTTGTTTGGAAGATGAAATGTGCTTTGAGTCTGTATGAACCTCAAACACAGTGATAATCCTTGAATAAAACACATTCCATCTTCCAAGCAAAAGGGGAAATCAACATTGCACTTCATGAATGACCACCTCATCATTCCAAACAAAATCCATACTCCAAACAAAATTGATGAATAATTCACTGTTGACAAAAAATGCATTTTGCAACATTTCACTTTTGACTTGTGTTATAATCAAGTTGATTAAAACACACTTCATCTTCCAAACAAAAGAAGACACATCACTGCATTCATGAATGACCACCTCAACATCACTCAAAACACAAATTCATCCTCCAAACATTATGAAAGAAAAGGGAGAATTCACTGTTGACAATAACAATGCACATTCCATGATTAAAAAATCAGTACAAATAGGGTATCGTTGTAAAGAGGAATAAACATGCTTTTCTATAATAACAAATTGAAATATAATATAGTAACTAGAGAGATATCAACGCTCCGACTTTACTTGCAGAACTTTTTTGAGGGGTTTATATATACCGAGTGTCCAAAAAAAAACCCGATACACTTTTAAAGCGGCCCCCAAATTTAAAAAAAATAGTGAAATTTTTGGAAATGTTTATATAGGCCTATATGGATAGCTGAAGTTCTGTTTTTATCATATGACACCAAAATAGTCCAAAATATTTCATGCTTGGGTGAGCACTGCCAACTGCATGAATTCACTATCCATTTTGGCTGAGATGAGAAGTTCTCCAGCTTAGAAATTGCTTATGGTATGATGAGTTTTCATTTCATTTCATTTCATTTCTTTATGATGGATATGGGTTTGTACGGTGTATGACATGGTGTTATGTAATCAAAAGTGTATGCATCAGTGATCATAATTTGACTGTGAAAGTATTAAAGCTTTAACCGCTGTTGATCTGTGGTTATTGATAATGATTTTTTAGGGTTGGGATTTGTGCTGGGTATGGCATTGTTTTATGTCACGATTATTCAGGAACAGAAATTTGATAATTCAGAATCAAACACCGATCCAATCAATCAATTAATCAAACAAACACTGATTCAGTCAATCAATCAATCAATCATTCAAACACTGGTTCAATCATTCAACCAATTAGATTATGTAAATCAAAGTTCTTAATGAAAGACTATTATGCAGTATCTTTGTTTTTTGGAAGGACAGTTGCTATTAATGTTACTGATCATACTTCAGGCATCATTGGGTAGAAATGGGTATTAAAGGGATACGTCACGAGGCGGCCGTGGGGAAAGTCAGGATTGCGTAAGCCCCATTCACTCGTACACAAGGTTTGTGCGTCGAACGGGTCCGTCGGACTATTGGGATTACATTTCGGACTTACATTTCGACCAAATATCGCACGAGAGCTCGAGCTCAGGCGGAGCGTGCATGTTGCGCGGCGACCAGTCTGTCCGACGTTTGTGCCCCGCGGGGCAACGGCATGATCAGGTAACGCCTTCACGGTGCCCTCTCGCGGCATAAAAACATCCACAACCTGCGGTTGAGTATCCATTTAATTCGCAAACTTTCTTCATGGCAAATGAGTTTTGGAAATGGTAGAGTTTTGGACAAGGAAAGAAGGGATAAATGGTTTGGAATGGAGCAGAATCCATACGGATGGACCTATGAAAATGAAAAAAACCTCCCGAAATTGTGACACGTCACACACTCACACACACAACCACCCCCACCTCAACACGAACTACCAGGAGCACCGCTACAATTACCACAGACATCAACACCAGATGATACGGTACTGTCAAAACAACTTCCCTAATCAAATTGTGATTAAAAACACAGTACATGAGCACCCACGCATAAACTTGTGAATTCATAAGCTATGTCATTCACTGCACAAACACATATCCAACATGATTTATCAATCAGCAATTTCTAAACTGGATAACTTTTCACTTCACCCAAAATGGATAGCCAATTCCTGCGCAACCTAATTTTCATGTCCTTTACAAAACGTGGGCAGTGCTCACTCAAGCATAAAACATTTTCGGACTTTTTGGTGTCATATGATAGAAGAGACTTTCAGCTATCCATATATATATATATATTTTCCCAAAATTCGATAAAAAAATTATTTGGGGCCATTTGAAGTGTAGGCCTATCGGGGTGTTTTGGACACTCGGTATATTATATACATGTATATATAATATGTACTGTATATACATGTATATTATTTTTCTCATCCAACAAATTTCTCACCATATGTATATATAAGCGCCTACCTGAGTGCTGCCTTTCCCTCATGTCACATTATCTATTCATGTGAAATAATAACGTTCAATATTCTCTCCAAACAGACTTCTTCGGTTGTGCTGACGGGAGTGCCGTCCCAAATCTTACATCAGAGTGTGACTTCAAGGCTGATTGCATTGATGGCAGTGATGAATCCAGCTGTGGTAAGTTTGATTCTTGTGTATTCTCTTTATTTGTGAAAGATTGAATAGTAATCACCCTCTGACAACCAGGTTCAAAGCAACTTAACTAATAAACACTAAGGTAATATTTTAGGGATTGTAGAACAAGCGATTAACAGTCGAGGCCAATTCTAAGCAATGATAATGGATTGCGGTTCAAGGGAAATGAAAAATTAAAATGGGATGGGGGTAAATATCCCCAAAAAATTTGAGGTGGGGGTGGCCTGTATTTTCATTCCTCCCCCCCCCCCCCCGCCCAATAATTTTGCATGAAATAAATAAGAATTATGATACACTAACTTAAAACTAATAATTATCCAAACTCATTATGTTTGATCTTGAAATATCATCACATTCTTTATTGATTAGAAGTAAGGAAATAAGAAATACCATAATTTCAATGCGAAAATGTCGAAGAAAATTTGTTCGTTCGCATTCATATTTTCAATTAAGGTGTTCCGTCCATTGGTGTAGATTCGTGCTTTCCTTCTTTTCATTAAAAACCATTTTGGGATGCTCTAAAATGCAAGTTTTATAGACAGATCTTTGAAAAAGTTCCTGGTGTGGGAAGGGGTATCCCCCTCCCCCGCTCGGTCGTTTCGCTCAGTGCCGTATCTAGGGGGCAGGGGGGTTCGTGCCCCGGGCGTCACTTGGAGGGGGCGCACAAAACGCAAAGGACAGAAAGGGGGATGAAGAAAATCATAATCCTTACGGATTATGCGCCCCCAAGTCCCCAGGGTAAATGCACTAGAAATCTAGCTTTTGAAGGTTTGAAATACGAAAATTTTGCAAAGCTCGGTCGCTTTGCTCCCTCGCATAATTATTTTCTTTCAGGTTCTCGTAATTTCGCGCCCCCATGCAGTCATTGATTTTCTCAATTAAGCTTAGATGATAGACACTTTCCAGTATATTAAGAGATAATAAAACTTTGGAAGTCGCGTGAACTAATGAAAGATGATAAAAACAGTTCAGGAAAGGTTTAAGTCTCACATATGACAATGATGATAAGAGCTGTGAATGTTTATAACACTGAAATCACATAATATAAAATTATCAGGCTCTGTGCCTAAGGTGAACCATACCTTCACTCTTGGTTTCTATGAAAAATGCCTTATATTAGTAGAAATACATGTATCTGCAAAATGCCATCATTAGAGCGTATTTGTGATACAGACTTCCTTTCGAACATAAAGGAACCTGTCTCTCACCTTCATTTTTTCTCATGCCCTTAAACATTTTGATGTGTTTCTCCTGCCTCTCACTTTCTCAAGACTTCATCTTGAGTTCAGGCTCACAGGTTCAGATCTCTTCTCACAACTATCCAAATTACTATTCATCGAATGCCTACACACTATGGGTTATTAGGTACGACACTGGAATGGATGCTACATACATACTGTACCATCTGTCATTGGGATATATCTACCTAGGGTCTGGTGACAGTTTGAGGATTGGGCGTGGCTGGGACTCAACCAGTTCTTCAGGGCAAGTGATTGCCTTCTTTGGCAGTTACTACAGAAGTTATCCAGATGACCTATACATCCAAGGCGGTGATATGTTCATTGAATTTGATGCAAACTCCTATTCCGAGCGTCAAGGATTCCAAATTCATCTGAGCTTTTTGAATGAGTCAGGTATGGCGTGATGTGTTGAAACCAAACAGGCTAAAAGGCGTTTGGACTATCTTCCCATTACTCACATAACATTTTATGCATTTACCTCTCATTCTACCGAAATAGGTAAATGTATACACCTGAAAGTTACCTGATAGAAAGATGATAGCTATGGTTTTTGTATTATAACAAACCATTTCTACACAAATTCTTTACATACGTTTTGGCTATTCAACCTGACAAAGCGAATTTGAACCAATATACAGTGCGTATCAAAATATCGTATGCCCAAGTTTGGTAGCTTCTAATTAAGAGGTTGTAACCTCTATAAGCTCGAGATATATTTCATAGTAAAACGCAACTTATATTCTGTGTAATAATACCTTATTCATAACTTTTCTGCCACGGATGGCTGAGGAGCAGGCTTTTAAAAACGTATTGTCAAAATCCTCTTGTACCAAGTTTGGGCTGAAACAGCGAGTGTGGGTCAAACCAAATATGCATTAAATACTATAGTTGGAAAACAGTCGCGTAGTTATTTTTAATTTATTTTGTACATTTGAATAGAAAAGGTGTTAAAGTCAACTTAAACTCAAGAAAGGAGTTATTACAACCTAAACTTGTGATAATTTATTTTCCATAATAACACAATCTTGGTTTCATCCGCATCCCTCTTGTAAGGTAAGGCTTTTACGGAGTCATTCGAAATGGACAACATTTATTTGGGAAGCTCTCCTTTTTCTTTTTTTAAATGTTTTTATTGAATAAAACAGTCGATTATACAAAGTACAAAATACTTGTACATCACAAGTACAGAACAGATGCTCAAAAAATAAACAGTCACCAGTTTGAAATAATGTGCAAATAAAAACAATACTAGTGACAGTAATGATGAAGGAATAGTGGAACAGCAGGATAAAGATATTCAACATTCAAACTCACAGTTTGAAAACAATTCTTTTGAAATGAAGACCCAATTTGCCATTCTTAGAAGCAATGATATATTCTGATCAATGTTTGGACTGAATAAAAGATAAGAGAGAGTCAAAAACTGGGATCTCGTTGCGAAATTTACAACAGTGAATATAATACATGGTACATAGAGTAATAAAGTTGATACAAAACATGTGTCATCACAACCAAATAAGCGTTCAAAAACTGACAAAACAACTGGCCCTTTTTAGTTTCTCGGACAGAAATTTTTCTAATTTCTCCCACAAGGGAATCGTTTCTGATTCTTCTCTACACAGAGCACAAAGTTGACTCTCAGATCTTTTCACCCTATATAAAAAATCATTGGTGGCAATTACCACGTGAAAAAACTTGAAAATAAAATGATCTTAATTGTGTTTCCAACGTGCATCTAAAATTGGATTTATGTACCACTTTCCAATCGCCACAAGTCTTTTCTATATTCAAAATACTATTCCATTTATCAATTTTTTTCTCGGGGACAATAGTCTCCTTTACAATACCATATGCTTACTTTGGAACTTTCCTAGTACTTAGCAATTTCTGAACACAAGAATGAAACAAGTCATTATCATCAGAACTTAACCAATCCCATGGAACAGCTTTGATAAGAAAGTTATATTCACGCTTTTCATAAATTGAGATGTCATATTCTAATACCAGTTCAAAGAATTATTTAAAACGTGACCCTAAAATCAGGTCTTGAACATGAGTAATCCCCTTATCGTATCACCCAGAATAATAAAAATAAGTTTTGCTCTTAAGACGAATATCTTCATTATACCACACAATATCCACTTTGTGTGAATCATCCATGTTCAAGTGCACCTTCATATTCTACCTAAAAATATACCAAATTCGTAGTGTTTGCCCTAGCTGGCAATTCAGCTTTTTCAAAACTCCTTCTGGAGCTTGGGACTTGAAAAGAATCTGGTAGTCATCATGAAAATCCCTCAACATACAAACTTCAATTCTCTTCCAATCACAAGAAAAATTATCATCAAAAAGAAGTTTTGACCAAACTAATTTTTGTGCCTGAGAAAATGAACATACACCAATCATATTAAGGCCACACATGTCATATTCATTACATAATATAGAACGTTTGACACGATCATTACCTCCATTCCAAATAAATTTATAAAACACCTGATTAAAGAAACGGGTACCTTGACACAAACAGTTGAAAATAAAAAGATGAGTTGGGGTAAGACTAAAGTTTTGATAATAGTTACCTTGCCAATATGTGACAATCTTCTTCCTCTCCAGCAATTTAGAGTCTGTTCGATACTTTGTAACTTTGGTATGTAATTTAATTCAAACAACAGGGATAAATAAAGAAAATTTTACCCCAAGGAGATTAAAAGAGGAACAAGTCCATGAGAAACCTTACTCAGAATATGGTCTTTCTTCAGACCCTTTTAAAGAACCAAGCCAAACGCCCTCACTTTTATTCATATTAATCTTACAACCTGAAAAAGACCCGAAATGGCTGAGTGTATTAAAATGTTCATTGAAGGAACCATCATGATTGTGATTCCTTTAATATTTTCGTTGGCACGAATTGAAATTGCAAGAGTTTCTATGACTAATTAAAAAAAATATGGTGAAATGCGGCAACCTTGAAATATACCCCTTTCCATCTTGACTGGAGAGGATAAGTATCCGTTATTATTGACATATCTAAGTCTGTCTTTATAAAATGATCTGACCCAGGATAAAAAGAAAGGACCACAATTGAAACGTTCAAGTGCCTTAAACAAAAATTGGTGTTCAACACTGTCAAAAGCCTTTTCAATCTCTAATAACATGAGCGCACCTGGAACCTCATGCGAATTTGTGTAATCAATTAAGTCCACTACCAAACGAATATTCTTTGCAATGTCTCTACCTTTCAAGAAACCAGACTGACTATCGTCAATAACATCATTCATACACTCTTTCAGTCTTAGTGCAAGACATTTAGAAACAATTTTATAATCAGCTGTGAGCAATGAAATAGGTCTATAATTTCTGACAGATAACAAGTCTTTGTTCTTCTTTGGTAAAAGCGTAATCACACCATTCCTCTGGGAGGAAGACAAAATACCTGTATCAAGTGAATAATTGTAAGAATCAAGTAATAGATGACATATATCATTGAAAAACACTTTATAGAATTCAGTTGGTAAACCGTCCAAACCAGGGGACTTATTAAGAGACATTGTAGATATCACTTTCCAAATTTCTGCTTTACCCAGGGGTTGATTCAATTTCTCCTTTTGAAAATCTGAAAAAGATGGAATTTCAATACTATCTAAAAATTTATCAGCCTCTTTCGAGGAAGAATGGTTCCACCTGTTTGTCATAAAACCCAAACAACTCTTTGACAGCTTCAGGTTTAGATATTAAAGAACCTTCATTAAACTTTAGTAGTGTAATGCTTCGCTTTCCCCCCTTCTCTTTTCTAAATTACAAAAATATTTTTTCACCCTTTTCAGCCCATTTAGCTCTGGCTCGAACAATGGCGCATGCAGTTTCATAATCTAAGATTTCCTCTAATTTCTTTTCTAAACCCTTAATCTTTTCCACAATTACTTTGGACTTTGCATCATCCCCTGATTCGGCTAATCTTTTCTTATTCATGTCAATATATTTTAAAATCTCTCTCTTGCTTTTGTTTCTATCCCTCTTTTTCCTCGCACTATATTCCATGCAAAATCCAACAATAGTTGATTTCAAAGGGTCCCATATTGTGCTGGGGTTACATGATGAATCATTATGGTCTAATTTAAAATCATTAATTTTACACCTGATAAATTCGACAAAATCTTTGTCGTTTAATAAATAAGTGTTCAATTTCCAGAATCCTCTACCTCTTTCTGGACAACCAGTAGAAAGAACCATATGAACAATTGAATGATCTGAGGCTACACCACAAGAAATAGCACTTTTTACTAAATTAGAAAACAGCCCTCTAGACATGAAAATATAATCTAGTCTTGATAATGCTAATGAGAAGTGTTGGTGTCTAGTATACTTCTTTTCATTGGGATGTAAAAGATGCCAGACATCAATCAAATTCAAGTCCTCCACACTCTAAAAAATTAAGTGCTGTTTTCAGAACTTGGAGGGCTGAATTTAGCACTTTCTGAGTGCTTGCATAGGGACTGCACTCAGAGTGCTATTTGAATGCACACAGCGTGCTATTTCAGCACTTTCACTGGAGCTGGACCGGCTCCTTAAACTGTTAAACATTCGTTTAAAAAAAAAAATTGTGATTCTGGCGAGCCTCGAACCAGGGTCCGCTGATCGAGAATTGCTGACATTACCGCTAGACTAACTCACATCGTACGATTTAGAGCAGATCTTATTGTACCGTAGTGCATTTACGACACCACATAGTTCATGTTATCTACTTGACTCCCATGACGACACTCGATTGCAAGAAGCGTTTGTTAGTCTGTCGGTAACATCAGCGCCTCTCAATCAGCGGAACCTGGTTCGAGGCTCGCCACGGTCACATTTTTTTTTTTTTTTTTGCTTGTAAATTAGCACGTGCAAGTGCTAAAACAGCACTTCAGGTGCAGTCACTATACGAGCACCGAAAAAGTAGCACTTCAGTTTTTACAGTGCACAATGATATTGAAAGTGTCCCTTGATCTATAGTTTGCATGTTGAGGACGAGAACCTTTATAATCAATATCTCCAATAGCTATGTTAAAATGTCCTGCAATAACCAATTTCATACCACTGGAATCAATAATTTGACCAAAGACAAGTGAAAAAACTGAGGATCATCATTTTTAGGCCCATATATGTTTACCAATTTAAATGATATCTTGTTAATAGTTACATCTAACATAATAAAACGGCCAGAAGGATCAGAAATTACATTTGAAACCTAACCTTAGCTATCCTTTTTCTTGAAAGTCTACTATTAATTACCTTTTACCTTTGAAATTCTTACCACACGTTCCCTTCTTTTTCTTCGTTTTAGTCTTTAAGGTCAGTAAACCTTTGATTTCATGTGCTATTCGCCGAAAACACCGTGCGCATCTTATTTAAGTGAAACGGTGCGATGGACAAATAAGCAGAGAGTTTTTAGTTAGCACGAGACAAGAAGTTAGAATATTATCATATGGACTGAACACACACTCATTTGATAGCTTAGATACACTGGATCACTTTAAACAATGAAGCATCGAAGCACAAAGGAAAATTCAACTTTTGAAATGACTAAAGTAACACATTCATATGGCTTGACCCACATTCGTTGCAATAGCCTAAACTTGGAACAAGATTTTGGCAACACTTTTTTTTTTTCGAGCCAACAATGGCGCATGCAGTTTCATAATCTAAGATTTCCTCTAATTTCTTTTCTAAACCCTTAATCTTTTCCACAATTACTTTGGACTTTGCATCATCCCCTGATTCGGCTAAAGGAAAATTCAACTTTTGAAATGACTAAAGTAACATATTCATATGGCTTGACCCACATTCGTTGTAATAGCCTAAACTTGGAACAAGATTTTGGCAACACTTTTTAAAAACCCTGGTGCTCAGTCATCCACGGCAGAAATTCAGGAATCAGCTACCACTAAACAGGCAGTGAGTTACTCTTTACCATGACATACATTTCAAAGTCATATCAATTATAACATTTTAATTAGAAGCTGTCAAAGTTGGGTATACTTTTTATACGCACTGTATATCTACTATTCTTCTCCATCATTGAATTATATGTGCATGTTAATCTTCTAATCTATGGGTACAGATTAATATATATATGAATTACATTTCCTTAATTTCATCCTATAGACATCTTCGATTGCAATGATGGTACAACCGTCCTAGATCAAACTTCGCTCTGTGACTACACACCAGACTGCCCTGCGGGGAGTGATGAATCTGGATGCAGTAAGACTATATTTTGTCAGTTATAGTTTTGTTAAAAAGCATCAACAAGTTGACCGAGTCGGATTTTATTGATATTTGTATGCCTCCACCCACCGAAGGTGGTGCCAGAGGCATTATGTTTTTGGGTTTTCCGTCCGTCCGTTCATCCGTCCGTTCATCCGTCCTGCTTTATCTCGATATCTCAAGAACTGTTTGAGGTATGAACTTCAAACTTCGTACTAGTATGTATCATTGTAGGAAGACGAAGTGATTAGATTTAATAATAATATAATAATAATATGCCCATTTATATAGCGCAGCTACTATACTGATATACTCTACTGCGCTTAATACAAAGTATCATTTTATTACCCCGGCTTTAGCCGAGTTGCCATGATAGGCGCTAAGGCATTCAAGGAATTACTTCCTACCGGGTACCCATTTACTTCACCTGGGGGTGTTTCATAAAGCTGTTCGTAAAGTTACGAATGACTTTACGAACGACTGGAACATGTTCTTGGGTGCTATACTAATAAGATTCTCAACCATTCAGCACAAGAACTGATCACCAGTCGTGCGTAACTTATGAACAGCTTCATGAAACACCCCCCTGGGTGAAGAGTGGCAAATGTAGATGAATGTCTTACCAAAGGACATTAGCGCCGCGGCGGGATTCGAACCGCGAACCATGTGATCCACAGTCCGGTGACGTATCCACTAGACCACGAAGGTCAAAGGTCATAGAGGTCAATTCTGAAATGTCAGGTTTTAGCATCATTAACACGATATCTCAATAACCAATTAAAGGTATGAACTTCAAACTTGGCGTAAGTACGTACCATTGTAGGAAGACGATCTGATTAGATTTTTGGGGTACTTAGGTTAAAAGGTCAAAGGTTGTAGAGGTCAATTTGGGAAATTTTAGGTTTCAGCCTCTTTATCGTGATATTTCAGGAACCATTTAAGCTCAAAGACTAGAGGCCTCTGAAATGTGTTGCTGGTGTAAATTTATAGGTGTGTCTCGGAGGGATAGGATCACAAATGAAGATTTGCGGCACCGCATTCAAGAGGAGCGTGTGTTGCTGAATACTATCAGAGAAAGACAGAAGAAATGGTTAGGACATATACTACGACATGATGGCCTAAGAATCAGAGATATGGAAGGTCGTCTTCTTGGAAAGAAGTCAAACGGTAGACCTCGCAAAGGTTTCTTTGATGATATCATTGCAGACAGTGGAGTAGTAGGATATGGATATATGAAACAGATGGCTCAAGACCGTAGCAATTGGAAAGACTTTTGCTGTAGAAATTAATTTCGTCACTATACCTGTCACTTGACAGTTCAACATTGATAATGATTTAAGGTACATATATGAGCTTCAAATTAGTATGCATCACCATAGTGAGACAAACTGATCAGATTTGGGGGCAAGTAGGTCAAAGATCGAAGGTCATAGAGGTCATTTGCCATGAAGTGTCAGTGAGAATAAAAAGAGTTTTGTTGAAGTAGGTCAGAGGTCACAGGTCATAGAGGTCAATATACATTAAAAAAATGTTGTTTTAGTTATCACCATATGTCAGTAACTATTTTAGCTGTGAACTTCAGACTTGGTACTAGTATGCATCAATATTAGGTCAATATTAATTAATGAAATTAAAGATTTGCTAGTTTTGTTATCACCATATCTCAAAGGTTTTGTATAGATGCCTATGAGGAGACAAAGTGATCAGACTTTTTGGGTGGTTATGTCAAATGTCAAAGGTCAGAGAGGTCAATAAACATGTAGCCCTAATTATAGCTCTTTTATTCTGGTTATCACAATATTTCAAGAACAGTTTAAGCTATGAACTTTCCTGAATATAGGCGGAGGCATATAGGAGACGCAGTCGCATTCATCTTGTTTCCAATGTTATAGCCCTGACGGTATACCTTTACAATGAACAATTTTTTTATACCGTTTAAACACTATGTAACTGTAGATAAGACTACGATAAAGATAAATTTAGAGTTGCGTGAAAGTCACGGGGAAAAACGTCAATCACAATCGTTTTATTAGATGGAACGATTTAGCAATGTATCTTATTTTATTAATTTCCTCTTTTTAAGTGAGGAGTATACACTTTCACTGGATGCAATTAATGCAAAGAAAGCTCGATCTTTAGATTAATTTTCATGAATTTTGATATGACTTTTAGTTATTTATCAAATCAATTAATAAAAATTATAAATGCAACAATAATTATAGTACTTGCGAATAACTCTTGCTATAGTAGGTTATCTCTCTTCTAAATTGGAATATTTCTTTAAAAATAAAAATATTAAATGGCGTTTTGTTGTTTAGAGACATTACTATTGTTACCTTTTTGACCAAAAGTAGAATAAATTATAAAATATGTCTGTCTATATATATAAGAATTTTTTGAATCAATTAATAATTGTCCATTACTCAGAATCCCGCATGAAACGCAACGCTCGCTACGGGGATTCGGACTTCTGCTACTACCCCAATGCAGGCGGCGTACGGCTAATCCATATCTCGATAGAAATGGGGGATTGCTGCTTTTGCTGTGATTTCAAACTCTTTAAAATCTACCGATATAAAGTCAAATCGACGTAACATTGTTATTAAATCGTTAACAATATCCCAAAACATGAAATATCACCTCACACACTGCAATTTGGATCCGTATTGCGTAATTTCCGAAGAATTTCCGGATGAAGGTCAAAATAGAGAGGAAAGTGTGAAACTACCTCGAGTTTTGGGGGATAATAACAAAAATGTAGCAAATGAGACTTGTAACACCAAATGAACAATTTGAAGTGTGGATGATAATCAGTAAAAATAAATGTATGTTGACACCTGGAAAACCGTTGAAAAATCATCATGGCAACAAATAATAAACCATGATTTAATGAATCGATTATATGACAAACAAGGTTATTTTGAGGCCAATTTTGCTGTGTTTTACTGATATCAAATAGCGGTAAATTATATATGTTTGGAACGAACTTGATTTACTGAATCTATTTAGAGGTACGATTGACAGCCCAAGTTGAGTTTCCAAGAGAGCTCAGCCCTCACCGTTCACTTGTATTTAGTTTTCAGTTTGTCGTTTAGTTTCTAATTTTTTACGTCAGTTCAAAAGGAAGTGGATTGGTTCGCAAGTTCGCATGAGAGCTTCGCCCTCACCGTTGACTTGTATTTAGTTAATTTGTTTTCATTTTTCGTTAGTTTCGAAATTTTTACGTCGGTTCAAAAGGAAGTGGATTGGTTCACATGTATTTACGTACGTTTTTCCATCAATAGATAAGGTTTGAATAAACGTTTGCTCTTTCAATAATATTGTTTTTGTTCTGTTTCTATTGCTTCACTTTCTTTTACTGTCGAAATTTAACGTTAGTTAGTTGTACGCTATATAAAGGCCTACCATTTCTTTATGATATATTCAATTTACTTCAATCCTATCAATTATGATATTTAATTACGAATTCAAATTTTCCCCTATAGAAATTCGTTGGCATGGATTTGCCCGACTTTAGAGGGAAGACCTGTCTCATTGGTAGGCCATTATATAGCGTACGCATGGAATTGGTATGCATGTACCCCCTAAGCTCGATGGAAAGAGAGGGGCTATATGTGAGATTGTTACTTTGCTTCGACGGGAGCCCGCCGGATGCGAAATTTTTTTCCCCAAACAGGTTTACCTATTACATCAAAATCCTGCCTCCTGATTGGTTCAAAGGTATACGCATCATGAATATTCATGAGCTGAGCAACAAAGGCCTAGGTCATGTATTACGCATGCGCGTGGACTATACGGAGCTAGCTAGCTAGCTCGATCGAGCGAGCACGATGCATGGAGCACGTACGCGAAGCAAGGTTGCCACATCTAGCATAATTATGCTTTTTAGCATAATTTTGACCCTCTTGGAATCTAGCATTATTCCTGGCATAATTTGGCCAAATCTAGCATAATTTCACTAGGATCTAGCATAATTCTGAATTTCGGACTTTAAATAGAGAATTTGCTTTAAAAAAGAACAGATATCTAAGGCTGATCTAAGAAACTAAGGCTTTTCAGAAAATTTTGGACTAAAAACGAGAGACTAAAATGCTGAGGACCTTTTTGGAGTGAAAATCGTTCCCAGGCGCCTGAGTTACCTTTCAAATGGATCTAGCATAATTTTTCTCAATTTAGCATAATTTGGGTCGAGACTTGGCATAATTCCGATTTTTAGCTGTGGCAACACTGACGCGAAGCCTAGCTAAGATTAGGGGGTCTACATCACACAAGTTAAGCTTGTTAGTAGATCCCTCCACATATCCTTTTGTCATCTTTCTATGTCATATCCATGTATTCTCTGTTTTTGCAGTGTTTGTAACTTGTACATATTGTTATAATTTCATTGTAAATGTGGAATCTGATCAAGATCTAGGAGCTGTGATGTGTGCATGTGGTTCATCCATAGAGATACATACTATAATATAGTATGTATCTCTATGGGTTCATCTCAAAGTTGTTTACGTTATTTGTTATAAGCAATGGCAGCGACTACAACTCTGTGCAATCTTGATCGCTCTAAAGAAGAGGATACCGATTTTTTTCTTCAAGAATCATCGAAACCTTTATGTAAGTAGGCCTAGCCTATATTTTATTGTGAAATTATAAATCGGCCCATCCCATAGGCGAATTTTCTCAATACTACAGCTTGTAAATGATCAGTTTGGTTAGAAAGTGTTTATAGTATAAATCCCATCGACATCGTATGATAATGTGGCTGTACATGCACAACGCGTACATTTTGTCACTAGACTAGCTACTACTACTACTAGTACTAGTAGTAGTACGGTACTAGACTAGACCGATATTATCGTCTCTTCTCGTTGGGCTTCTCATCTAACGTCACGTTCTTGTAACATGGTCAGGCTATATATAGTATTGAGAAAATTCGCCTATGAGATGGGCCGATTTATAATTTCACAATATAATGTCCGTATAATGCAGCCTACTTACATAAAGGTTTTGAACTTTTGATGATTTTTGAAGAAGAAATCGGTATTCTCTTCTTTTATGTCTTTGGAGCGATAAAGATTGTACAGAGTTGAACATAGTCGCCGCTGTACATAGTCGCCGTCATTGCTCATTGTCATATAAGAATTATGGTCGCAACTATGTTGCCTATGTTGCTCTGACTGAAGTCAGATTTTGTTTTCCTATTTGATATTCAGGTACACCTTAGAAAACGGTGAATAAACTCTCTTAGAGCCAAGACCTAAAATAGCAAGTACTATTGTCGTTTTTCCGTGACACTCATAACATAACGTAAACAACTTTAAACTACACACATCACTAGGGCCTATGCTCGCTCGATATGGAGCTCCGTACCGTGAAGCGTAATACATGAACTAGGCCTTTGTAGCTCAGCTCATGAATATTCATGATGTGTATACCTTTGAACCAATCAGGAGGCAGGGTTTTACTGTAATAGGTAAACCTGTTTGGGAAAAAAAAAATCGCAGCCCGGATAGCCCAGTTGGTAGAGCACTGGTCATGTAATCCAGGGTCCCGGGTTCGAATCCCGGTCGGGGCATTGTAATTTTCTCACATTTCTTTATGATATATTCAATTTACTTCAATCCTATCAATTATGATATTTAATTACGAATTCAAATTGTCCTCTATAGAAATTCGTTGGCATGGATTTGCCAGACTTTAGAGGGAAGACCTGTCTCACTGGTAGGCCATTTTATAGCGTAGGCCTACGCATGGAATTGGTATGGATGTACCCCCTACGCTCGATTGAAAGGGAGGGGCTATATGTGAGATTGTTACTTTGCTTCGACGGGAGCCCGGATAGCTCAGTTGGTAGAGCACTGGTCATGTAATCCAGGGTCCCGGGTTCGAATCCCAGTCGGGGCATTGTAATTTTCTCACATTTCTTTATGATATATTCAATATATATATATATATATATATATATATATATATATATACATATATTATTTATAAATATATATTTCATTTCTCTGTCTCTAATATGACCATGCCTCTTAATACATTATGTAGATGTACATTTGATATACAAATCAAACCTTATTTAACAGCAGATAGTGAAACAGTTCTGTTTAATATTGTGTTTAATATGCCTTAATATGAATTTAAGAAACCTAAACAAATCTATAATTCATTAGATTTTTAGGTATTTTCTTTCCTCATTATTCTGCTTTTCCTTCATTCCAGATTTCCTCCTAAGCGTGGGCTCCTTTATCACGCTTTCATCTCACAACTATCCCGGGTACTATCCGCCAAATGCCTACGTACAGTGGAATTTCCAGTATGATGGTCAAATGGACCCTAGAAACGTCGTGTACATTGTTTCATTGGGTTACGTATACTTGAGTTATGGAGCGAGTTTGAGGATTGGACGTGGCTGGGATGGAACGGATTCATCAGGGCAGGTGATTGCCGAAATGTACGGTTACTACAGCGGATATCCAGATGTCATTTACATCCAAACTGGTAATTTGTTCATTGAATTTGACGCAAACTCCTACTCTCAAGGACAGGGCTTCCAATTTCAACTCCTCGTGTGGAATGCGTCAGGTATGCTGTAATTATTTAGCAATAATGATATTCTATATCAAAGACCATAATGTGGGTAGATTCTACCAAAAATGGGTAGATGAACAGGTATACTGTACAGTTGTTGTAGTCGAGTGGTTTAAACACTTGACTGGAAATGCGAAGGTCGTGGGCTTGAGCACCGGCCCGACGCTGATGTCCTTTTGCAAGATAGCTATCTTTATTTTTTCAACTCTATTCCTGTAGTAGTAAAACAGTTCCTGATATGATTTAGTCATTGAATGCAGTGAGTTCATGAGCTGAAGCCTGCCAGGGTAATACTTCCCAAACTTGTCATAATGTGATATGTGCTATACCAGAATTGAATATTGTTGTCATTATTATTACTATTATTATTATTGTTATTATCATTACTTTTATTACCACATGTATTTTAAAATCATCATTACACCTGGACAGTTTGGTTGCATGTCGGGTGTACCATTTGGGCAACTATGTTTCATGTATCAAAATTTTTATTTCATGGTCATTTCAGTTGTATATTAAACCTAACTTTGATGCAAAGGCAACTTTTCTTTCATATGACTTTTAAAAGAGTTTACAGGAATGGTTATTGCATCATATCATATTAATTGTTTGATCTAATACCTTTTTTGCACTCTTCTTCTTTGAAACTGCCAGATTTGAAATGGAACAGACATAAATGTACTCATAATTGTAGCAAAAAGTGCCAAATATTCGACGTTGCATGCTATTAGAAACATGTTCGGTAGAAATATAATTAATAAGCTTGAATAATATTTCATCCCGATTCAATCGTACAGGAAATTTGATGTGCAGTGATGATAGTAGTGGTCTTTTAAGTCCGACATCAGTTTGTGACTACAAACCCGACTGCACAGATGGAAGGGATGAATTTGGATGTAGTAAGTACTTTTTTGATTAAGGTCTTCTGGTTTATGCACTGTACATGGGTTGATCCACACATAATCTTTGATACGTTAGATCTACCAATTCTCAAAATGATTCCATCGATATCATTAACATTCACTATTGCCCATTGCAGCAATGAAAATCATCAATAATTTTGTAATTCTTTACATAATTTGTGTACATTCGTGTCTAGAAATCACCCATTGTATGTTGTTAAATACATGTACCATTTATTTAATGTTGCTAGTTTTTGACACAATGTACATGTACATTAATTGTATGGGTCATTCATGTCATTCACCCTCTATACATTGTACTGTGAGAGTCAATAAAAGGAAAACCAGATTCAACCCTGAATACCATGGCAATAAGTACATATAGATTTAATCAAAGATACTCAATTTGCAGCCTACTATTTTTCTTTTAACCTTGATCAACAAAATTTGACCATGGACAGCTGAACATTAACATTTTTCCTGATCTGCCCAAGTTTTTAACTCCTGAACGCCATTCATCCTAAACTTGGGTAAAGACTATTTTAGCATAATTTCTAAAAATGGCCAGTGCCAGTGATATTTTGGTGTACGACGAATGGGAAAGTTGACCGTGCATACCTCACAATCAATTCATCAAATTGCCAATTTGAGATTGGCATAGATGTAGCGATCTCATTTTTTCAAACATAACTTTCTTATTCTTTGTCCGATTTCTTTCAAACTTTCACCATCTTGTTCTCTCATTTTTCTCCTTTCACACAAATCAGCTTTTTACAAGGGTTATGTTGTGTTTTTGACACAAATCACAGACTAATATCGCAGATAGAATATAGATTCATTTTGGATATTTTTATTCACCTCCGAACTTTTTTCGGAACATTTCTGATTCATGTACATAAAGGGGACTAAGCCCTCAACGGTGAAATACCATTAAAGTTGAGATAAAAGTCCAAAAAGTTAATACTTGTCAATGATTAGAATTTCCAGTTAAATGTAATTAGCTGAACAAAATAAGTTTTTAAATAAAAACTTGATGTTAATGTCAGTCAACTTTTGGATGCTCAACCTACTTTAGTACTCGTAATCTTCAAGATACTTCGGAGCGCTTCGCTGAGATGAGAACGTCTTTAGGCTCTTCATTGTGGTCATGTGGATGATGAGTATTATCTGTCGTTGGGAAGAAGAAGGTCTTCTCTCACTTCTAAAACCCAGGCTTGCTCGCGATACTGGTATTCCGTTTGGTTTCATCGGTGAGTTGGAATGTCATCTAGCCAAGCCGTTTGATGACTTGCTTGGGAGCTGAAAGGGATGGAGCGAGCTTGTGTTTTTTGTTTGGTCGCTTCACTCGGACTCAGTATCCGATTTTGAACGGGGTTGGTTTTGCACATCTGGTTCTGTCTGTGTATTCCTTCGCGTGTTGCTGTTTTACCGTATGGTAGGGTAGTGGTGTTATATCTCAAGTACAATGTATTACCTTGAGAGAAGGATGTGTCCTTGCTTCTACAAGAAAGATAACTTCGAAACCAGTTTAAGGATAAACCGCGAATCCCATGGTAAAGCTTGTGTAAAAGTATGTCATGATCAAGGGTATCAAATGCTGTACTTAAATCCATAAAAAACTCCTATGACATGTTCGTGTTTGGCTAAAGCAGATGATACCCTATCATGTAATTTTACAATAGCAAATTCCGTGGAATGAAATTTTCTGAATCCGTACTGATCATTGTTAAGTAAATTATTGTCAGCCAAGAAGATATACAGTCTATCATAAACAAGTCGTTCTAGTACTTTTGAAAAGCATGAGAGTACTGAGATACGCCGATAATTACTAAATAAACTTGCATCGCCTTTCTTATAGATAGTGATAGTCTTATAATCTCCACAGATTCGAATCGACTTGTAAGTCTTCGGTACTACAACAATTGAAGCAGCCCGAGTACTGTGCGATACTGGAATGCGAATTCCTTGTTCAACAAGTTTGTCAAGCTCAGCTTCTACCTTATTTTCAATGCATAAGGTACTGTCATGCTAAACTGAAGCGTGGTTGTGCATCAGATTTGATTTTAATCTTAGCCTTGTGATCTGTCATGCTCCCAAGACCTGGCTCGAACACTGCCTGCACCGCCGCACCGCGACCCAACTGTTTAGTTAAAGCCCATATGCCAGTGTTCACAGGCATAGATGCATGCGAGAGCATGTTGAATGCGATTTGCTGTCTGTTTTTAGCTTCTGAAGTGGTTCTGCGATCATTACATACTGTGGCACAAATTTGCGATAGAAATTTGTAGTGCTGAGGAATTAAGCCAACTCCTTCGTATTGTAGGAACCAGAAGTGCGCAAATAGCTTCAACGTTGTCGCCTGTAGGCTCAACACCAGCCGCTGAGACTTTGTAGCCAAGGAAACCAATTTCCGACGCTGAAAATTGACACTTTTCCTTGTTGAGTGTAAGGTTGTGCTTTGCGAAACGGGCTAGAACTTCCTGTATAGCCGATGATCATGTACCGCTATGTCCCGTCCATGGACAACAACATCATCGAGGAAGGTTCACTGTTCCCTCCATGTCGGAGAGCATCTGGAATGCACTGGGTGCTGAACTCAAACTATACAGCATTCTCCTTAACTGCGACGCATGTCCGGTTTGCAGAAGACCGTAGACCCGTGAAATGATGCCGATAGCTGCTGTACCGTAGGCAGTGGATACTTGTCAGGGATGATCGCTTTGTTGGACCGATTTCAGATCCAAACAGAGTTGGATTTCACCATTTTTTATGAGTGGTGTTGAGGTTGGAGATCCACGGTGATGAATCGATTTTCTCGATTTTTTATTTTCAAGGCATGTTCTTCAGAGACTTCATTGCAAACTGCGAAAGGTAGAAATCCCAAACCTTGCAATATCTGGAGGCACTGATGTATCTACATGTGGTGCGTGATAGTATCCCTTCACTTCTCCATCCTCAGGAAAGGGTGATGGATACTGCATTTCATAATCAATGCCCTGGATTGTATTGATGTGTGCACCTGAGGAATCTTGCAGTCAAAATCCAAGCTGATCAAACAAGTTCCCTCCCATCGGGCTCTTGCCTCGTGCTACATAGAATGTGGAGTTGTTCAAAGTGATGTAGCGAACTGGCATGGAGACTATTTCCATAACTGGTATGTCAGAGTTATATGACTGGAATTTGGCATTTGCCGGTTTTAGCGGAATTCGCGAGAAATGTTGCCGATATGTGACGTCACTGAGCATGGGAACTTTGAGGAGTGACACTGGAGTCCTGTCGAGTTCTACTGTGTAGTACTTGAGGTTTCCGTTGGGTGTACCATTAATTGTGTACACTGTACCTGCACGTCTTGATCATGAAACTTTTTTTCGGCCAGTAATGTTTCTCAATGCTGATTTAGCATCCTCGTATTTGGTGAATGAATGAACGTCACTGTCCTCCAGATGCTCCAGCACCCGCTGGGCTTATGCCCCCACACAGTGAGCGAGAATTGCACATCTGCTTCCCATGCTCTAACTGTTCAAACCCGTAGCGAGCAGGTTCAGTTACAAAGCTGGAAATCCACCTTTCCCAGGACATAGAAGGTTCACCCGGGATTGCAGGAAGGGAGTAGGGGCTGGTAATTGTAATACAGCCATTCTCATTTATCCTCGTTGCCAATTATGCTGTGTTTTGTACTCAAATCACAGACTCAAATCACAGATAGAATATAGATTCATGTTGGATATTTTTATTCAGCTGCGATTTTTTTTTTGGAACGTGTACATGAAAGGGACTATTAAAGCCCTCAATGGTGAAATACCATAGAGTTGAATACAACAGGTTGGATTGCCCTTTAATTTTTAGCCTTGTTATTACAATACTTCAAGAACCCTTTGAGAAGTTTGATGTATGGACTTCAAACTTGGTGGTAGTATGCATGACCATTATAGAGTCATCTGATTAGATATTGGAGGTATGTAGGTCAAAGGTCAAGGGTCATATAGTTCAAGATATTAAAGAATTTCAGTTTTGTTTTCATTGTTGCGGGGAGTAGTATGAATGGGGAAAATATCTAGGTTTTGGTGTACAACCTTTTGATATATAAATTGATTGTTGAACATATTAAAATATGAATGCGCAGATGCGATAGAAAGTTGTGGTGTACAACCTTTTGAAATTTAGAATCGGTCGCTGATTATATTTTAAAAAAGAATCATGAATAATTATTTCCATTTCGTTTTTCAGATTTTCAACTTAGTCTTGAATCGGATATCACCCTCTCTTCTCACAATTACCCTGGTTACTACCCCGATGATGCCTATGTACTCTGGTTATTCCAGTATGAAGAAGGTCTAGACACTACTGATATCTTCTATGTCATCAAATTTGGATACATTCGCATCGATCACAATGACTACCTTAAAGTTGGATACGGTTCACATCCCGATAATACATCATCTATAGTGGCATCATATGGTGACTACTACTATGGGACACCAAATGATGTGTTCTTGACTGCCGGAGATATGTTCATTGAATTTGATGCGGATAGTTATGCTGAAGATAACGGGTTCAAAATTCAACTCAGTGTGAGGAGCATTCCAGGTATGAATATTGAATCGCTTTAAAAATTAAAGGAAATCCATTGTTGAAATTTTGGACAATTTGGTCAGTATACATGGTTATGAAATTTACTAGTGTACTTGGAAATGCCATGGCTTTTCATTGTATATAGTGGCCGGATGAAGGATGGAATGATATGCACCTGAATCATGCTTGTACCTCACAGGATGTGGAACACATCTACAAGCTACCTACAACTATTTAATAATGCACCTTAAGTTGTTGGGCTTGGCAAGGAGGGATGTCGAATACAAAGAACACTTTGACTTTATAAGGACCATATAGGCCTACTTTGCTGAAAATCCTTTAAGAAATACATGCATATCTTTTTTGTCTGTACAAATTACAGATTTATTTGAATTCTTTTTTTGTTTTTGTTTTATTTTCCAGGGTCATTTATGTGTAGTGATGGATCCAATATTTTCAATGAAACCTGTGACTATGTTGCTGATTGTGTCGATGGCTCTGACGAAATTAATTGCGGTAAGTAGTATGAATGGGAAACTATCAAGAATGTGGTGTACAACATGTTGAAATATAAAATTGTTGAATATATTAAAACAGAAACGAGCAAATGAAATAGGAAAGTTGTGGAGTAAAACCTTTTGAAATATATAAGTGGTCATTGATTGAAAAAAAAGAATCATGAATAATTATTTCCATTTCCATTTTCAGATTTCCAGCTTAGCCTTGGAAGGGTTGTCACCCTCTCCTCTCACAATTACCCTGGTTACTACCCTGATTACTACCCTGATGATGCCTATGTACTCTGGTTATTCCAGTATGAAGAAGGGCTAGACAAAACTGATATCGCTTATGTCATCTCTTTCAATGGATACGTCCGTATTGATTACAATGACTACCTGAGAATTGGATACGGTTCAGATCCTGATAATACATCATCTTTAGTGGCATCATATGGTGATTACTACAGTGGGACACCAAATGATCTCTTCTTGATGGCTGGAGATATATTCATTGAATTTGATGCGGATAGTTATCAAGAATGGAGTGGATTCCAAATTCAACTCATTGTGAGGAACGTTTCAGGTATGAATATTGAATTGTTTTAAAAGTTAAAGGCATTCCATTGTTAAAAATTTGGACAATTTGGTCAATATACATGGTTATAAACTTTACTAGCGTACGCGTACATTAGAAAAGGCCATGGCATTTCATTGTATAGGCAGTGGGCAGATGGAGTATGGTACGTAATGCATCTGAATTGTGCTTTTTGATGTTGCAGAGATGCAGTTGAACTATCTCATGTGCCTGTAAATTTTGGGGCTAGAGTCGTACTTAATACACAAGATACACGTATTGAGGAGCATATACAATGTATGTTGCCGAAAATCATTTGACAAAAATATCTTTTTCATCTGTAAAAATTGCAAATTCATTTGCATTCTTGCTTTGTTTTTATTTTTATTGACAAGGATCATTTATGTGTCGTGATGGATCATATATCTCAACTGGAACTTGTGACTACGTTCCTGATTGTGTCGATGGCTCTGATGAAATGAATTGTGGTGAGTAGTACGAATGCGAAAATGGTGTACAATATTTTGAGATATAGAACTCGATGTTGAATATATTAAAACATGAATGAGCAAATGAAATATGAATGTTGTGGAGTACAACCTTTTGAAATATAAAACTGGTCATTGATTATATGAAAAAAGGAATCATGAATAATTATTTCCATTTCCCTTTTTCAGATTTCCAGCTTAGCCTTGGAAGTGTTGTCACCCTCTCCTCTCACGATTACCCTGCTTACTACCCTGAAGATGCATATGTACTCTGGTTATTTCAGTATGAAGAAGGTCTAGACAAAACTGATATCGCTTACGTCATCTCTTTCAATGGATACATCCGTATTGATTACAATGACTACCTGAGAATTGGATACGGTTCAGATACTGATAATACATCATCTTTAGTGGCATCATATGGTGATTACTACAGTGGGACACCAAATGATCTCTTCTTGATGGCTGGAGATATATTCATTGAATTTGATGCGGATAGTTATCAAGAATGGAGTGGATTCCAAATTCAACTCATTGTGAGGAACGTTTCAGGTATGAATATTGAATTGTTTTAAAAGTTAAAGGCATTCCATTGTTAAAAATTTGGACAATTTGGTCAATATACATGGTTATAAACTTTACTAGCGTACGCGTACATTAGAAAAGGCCATGGCATTTCATTGTATAGGCAGTGGGCAGATGGAGTATGGTACGTAATGCATCTGAATTGTGCTTTTTGATGTTGCAGAGATGCAGTTGAACTATCTCATGTGCCTGTAAATTTTGGGGCTAGAGTCGTACTTAATACACAAGATACACGTATTGAGGAGCATATACAATGTATGTTGCCGAAAATCATTTGACAAAAATATCTTTTTCATCTGTAAAAATTGCAAATTCATTTGCATTCTTGCTTTGTTTTTATTTTTATTGACAAGGATCATTTATGTGTCGTGATGGATCATATATCTCAACTGGAACTTGTGACTACGTTCCTGATTGTGTCGATGGCTCTGATGAAATGAATTGTGGTGAGTAGTACGAATGCGAAAATGGTGTACAATATTTTGAGATATAGAACTCGATGTTGAATATATTAAAACATGAATGAGCAAATGAAATATGAATGTTGTGGAGTACAACCTTTTGAAATATAAAACTGGTCATTGATTATATGAAAAAAGGAATCATGAATAATTATTTCCATTTCCCTTTTTCAGATTTCCAGCTTAGCCTTGGAAGTGTTGTCACCCTCTCCTCTCACGATTACCCTGCTTACTACCCTGAAGATGCATATGTACTCTGGTTATTTCAGTATGAAGAAGGTCTAGACAAAACTGATATCGCTTACGTCATCTCTTTCAATGGATACATCCGTATTGATTACAATGACTACCTGAGATTTGGATACGGTTCAGATCCTGATAATACATCATCTGTAGTGGCATCATATGGTGATTATTACAGTGGGACATTAGATGACCTCATTTTGACGGCTGGAGATATATTCATTGAATTTGATGCGGATAGTTATCAAGAATGGAGAGGGTTCCAAATTCAACTTAGTGTGATGAACATTTCAGGTATGAATATTAAATTGCTTTAAAAGTTAAAGGTGTTCCATTGTTGAAAATTTGAAAATTTGGTCAATAAACATGGTTATAAAATTTGCTAGTGTACATGTACGTGTACATTAGAAAGGGCCGTATGTCTTTTCATTATATATAGGCAGTGGGCGGATGGAGGATAGAATGATGTGCATCTGAATCTTGCTTTTGTATCTCACAGAGATGTAGGCGCTTGATATGGTACACATCAGGAAACTACCCCTACTGTTTAATAATGCGCCTTCGCAGTGATGGATATCGAATACACACCATATTTTGAATTAGGGACCATATATTTTGCTGAAAATCCTTTGACAAAAGATATACTTGTATCTTATTTGTCTGTGCAAATTAAAAATTCGTTTGCATTCTTTTTTTAAATTATTTTCCAGGGTCATTTATGTGTAGTGATGGATCCCATATCTTGAATGGAACCTGTGACTATGTTCCTGATTGTGTCGATGGCTCTGACGAAATGAAATGTGGTGAGTAGTACACGTAGCATGAATGCGCAAACAAAATGAGATTGTGATATTAGGTCAATATACGATTTGACCCCCAAAAGAATTGCAACAAAAGGTTTTTCAACGGTTTCCGGCAGTGTTTGATGTCAGGAATAACATACTAAAAATCTAAGAAAATCGGACCTTCGAGAAGTGTCTATTTTCAAAATGGTGTACAAGATGGCCGCCAGCACCTTCAAATAGCTATCAATCATGACATATGCGTCCTAAAGATGTAATTTTGGTATCTATACCTAGGTTTTTGGGGTCACAAAAGCTATTCACACCACTTACAATGTGTTATGGGGGTCAGGAAACCTGGAAATCCAAGATGGTTTCGAAAATGGCCGCCAATTTCCTCAAATAACCGGAATTGAGGTATTATTAAGTGTATAGAGGTAATATTCAGAGTGCTCAGGATATCTATTAATACACGTAAAAGTATTAAAAAAGTACAGGAATAGCCTTACATTCAAGACAGTACCATAGATGGCCGCCATTTTGGCATCCTTGAGATGTACTTTTGATGTCTATACCTAGGTTTTGGGGATCGGGAACCCATTCAAGCCACTTAGAATGTGTTATGGGGGTCAGGAATATTCATTCAGACCTCTTATAATGTGTTATGGGGGTCAGGAAACCTGGAAATCCAAGACGGCGTCCAAAATGGCCGTCAGTTTTCTGAAAATAACCGGAAGTAAGGTACTATTTAAAGCAGAGAGGTAATATTCAAGATTAAAAACACATTCAAGGTTTCCTGGTCAATTTCATAATTTTGACATTGAAGTTCACATTCCGAGCATTCAATTTCACGCATTTCCTGCTCCCAGCACTGAATCGGCTTTCAAATTCAAAATCCGGTCGTTCAGTTTCTCTATCCAAGCAATCAATTGTTCATTTTCGTCATTCAAATTTAAAATAGGAGCATGCATTTTGAGCAATGATTTCGTTGAAACTGATAACATGAACATTATAAACATCTTATTTATTGTTTATTGATATCTTATTGGCTTGTGAGATCATGTTTATCAGTTGGTCTCTGAATTGACACATTATGTGGTTAGTGTTTGGGTGTTTTTTATGTGTGGTGTCTATTCAACGAGTATGAGTTAGAAATGTCGCTGTGTGTTGTTTGGATGCACTGCTGACTGGGGCTTATATAAAATTTCTTGAAATAAAAAAAAATGTATTGAAGAACAATATAGAATAATAAAAAATCTTTTTTTTAAGAAACATACGACATAGAATTCTATGAAAATAAGATTTTTGCGTGTGAGTGAGGGGAGGGGTGTGCGGGTAGATTGCGTATGTGTGCTCGTTTTATTAGAAACAACCAACGCTCATCCCCCTCACCCCCTCCTAACCCCCTTCTTCAGAAATGTATATTATCCTCTCCACTAAATTGAGTGCACGAAGTAGGAAATTGATCACCTGAAAATGAAATTGAACGCCCCAAACAGGCTCATCGTGATTATTTGGATTTGGAAATTGAACGCACATGCGTGATTTTGATTTTATGGAAAGGAAATAAGAGCGCCCATAAATGAAATTGATCGATCGGATTCTGAATTTGAATGCCCGGATATTTTCGCGGGCGTACGCTGTGTGAATTTGAATGTACGTTCATGAATTGGAATGGAAAAAGTATGAAAATTGACCAAGATAACCTATAATATCTTTACTGTAAACAGTAACTCACTTCCCATCATTTCTATGAAATTTGGCGGCCACTTCATGTTGGATTTTCAGGTTTGTAATAAGATTTTTTTTTACCCAAAGAATATATTTATAGACATCAGAATTATATCTTTAAAATGGGTATTTCATGATTTATGGCTATTTTTAGGTACCGGCGGCCATCTTGGATTCCAGAATGGTGGCCTATTGTTAAGGCACCGTCTTGAATATACGGCTACTCTTGTACTTTGTGATACTTTTACGCCTATCAATAGCTATTCTAAGCCCTTAAAGGAAAAGTCCGTCCAAAAATTTGATAGAAGCTGAAAAATCTCACCAACAGATCAAACAGGTTATGAATTTTAGTGGCATGTAAAACTGGGGAACCAATGAAAGTCACTAGACAAATTGGCAACTCAGTCATAACTTTGTGATGTCATAGGTACACAACTCACCATCTATTTCGTTTATATTCATAATAAAAAAAATTGTCCAACAATATGATTTCCTCATGACTTGAAACTACTTATATTTATAGTAATATGCTTTTGCATGTATACACTATACAGAGTAAATAATTTTCTGTAAAAATCATGAAAATATGCATATTTCATTAAATATACTTTAAAAAATGAGTGATTATGGAAATGTAATATTTTCAATATCAATATTTTGAAGTTCGTGAAAAATTTTGTCAGATTCAGATTCAAGATTCAGATTCAAAATGCATTTATTTCCTTCTCATAATCAAATACAAAATGAAATATGGTGGAAGGATGGTCCCAGAAATCACATGGCTTGTGGTGGGGTCATCTTTACAGTACATATATACATATATACCATATTATAACGTACAATTATAACATACAAAAAAAAAAAAAAAAAATAGAAAGAAATCTGCAATATGTGCTACTGACTATATTGTACAAAGTATATTTTTTTAAAGTACGAGTAAATGTATGGAGTAAAGAGCATGTTTTAATAGAGTCATTTAAGTTGTTCCAGCGTTTGGCACCAGAAAAACGAATATTTTGTTGAAAGGCAATTGTTCTATGGCTAGGAATATGAATGTCTCTCACATATCTTGTTTGATAATTATGAAGATTACAATTAAAATCAAACAGATTACAAAACTGTTCATTTGTAAATGGACTTATACATAAAAACGTACAGTACTGTTGGTAACTGACAATACATTTATCTTCAAATTTTAAAAGTCTCAAGTCATGAAATAGGGAGTTGGTGTGAATTCCAGATGGTACATCGCAAACTGCAAACAGTTCTTATTATGTTCTTTTGTAATGTAGTTAGCTTACTTATATTATACGCATGGGTATTGCCCCACACAAGAGTGTAATACGATAAATATGGGAGAACTAAAGAGCAAAACAAACATCGAAGTACATTCTGATGAACAGAAAATGTGACCAGGCACCACATACCACCAAAAAGTCGCCAGATATTAATATTTAAGTTCTGATTCTCAAAGAGCAGATTCTCACCTTTAAAATGATATGTAACTCATTAGCATTGGATGTTCCTAACTCACTATACAAAGAGAAGAATGCACAGTTCCTCATAATGTTACTTCTGAGAAATAGGGGTTTAAAGTTTGCAGTCTATTGAAGCACTCTGACATGCAAGGTGTTGTGCTAAGGTGACAAAAGGAGGATAAGAACTCAATACAAATTTCTATGAAGGAATTATCAGATTGTCCCAAAACCTGGCATACTAATTAGTCATACCCTGTCCATCATAGTGCACAAGTGTCAATGCAAGAACTTACTCCGTTTAAAATTTATGGGAGATCAAAATGAGACAAGTATTCAGGGTCGTAAAAAGAAAAGTAATACAGCAAAATCCAGAGAAGACACACATAAGTCTAATACAATACTGTCAGAAATACAACTTTCTGATTGTTTGGTGCCTCCAAATTTTTAGATTAATTAGAAAAAAGTATACTCTTTCAGGAACTACCCAAAACTAAATTTGACAATGCCAAGCAAAAACATATTGATTGAGCTCTAACTGAAAATCACACAGTGCGACTTTTTGGTGGTTTTGTGGTGCCTGGTCACAAATGAAGTTTATGTATAATACCTATATTTTGGGCTATTTTATCTTCTACTTCATGGATATGTGGTTTCCAAGACAACCGACTATCAATACAAACGCCTAGAAATTTTGATCTTTCAGCTCTTGCAATTTCTGTATTGATCACTTTTATATTTATTTGATCTATACCAGGAATGTTGTCTTTTTTGCTGAATATAATACAATTGCATCTCTTGGAGTTGAGTAGCCATTCCCATACTTTACTTAACTTTATATTGGCTATATTGCAAAGGGAGTTAATATTTTTGTCAGAGTACAGTATATTTGTTTTATCTGCATATAAAACAAAAGAGAGTTCTGGAGCAGATTTGTGAATATCGTTTATGTATATTGAGAACAAAAGAGGGCCTAGGAGTGATCCCTGAGGAACTCAACATAAGATGCTGTAAAATTCCGAGATTGAAGACTCATATTTTGTACATTGTTGACGATTATTCCGATAATTAGTAAACCAGTCATGTGACACACCACGAATATAACGGATCACTTCCCCATATTTGCACATTTCCCAATCTTGCAGCAAACACAATGCCCTTCTATAATATACAAACGGAAGTTGTCTGAAGGTAATATTAATACTTTCAAAGACAGACTAAGCATAGTAGATTGGAATGATATTTATGATATGACTGATGTAAATAATAGTTTTGATGAATTTATGGCCAAATTAACTAGCTCGTTTAATGAATGTTGTCCTATGAGAAAAATCAATCTTCAAAATAGGAAAAGAATTCCAAAATCTCCATGGATAACACCGGGCTTATTAAGATCAATAAATAGTAAAAATAATCTTTATTTGAAATATAAAGCGAATCCCACTGAAAGTTCTAAATCGAAATATTTATATTATAAAATACATTGACAGGGTTGCTACGTAGAGAAAAAAAGATATATTTTTCACGTCAATTTATGAACTGTAACAAAGATGCTAAAAACACATGGAAATTAATCAATGAAGTTCTGAATAAAGAGAAAAAGAAAAGTACTATTTCTAATATACAAATTGATGAAAAAACTATTGATGAGTTACAAGATATTGTTGATCACTTTAATGATTATTTTGTTGAAATTGGTCCAAATTTAGCAAGTAAGATACCAAACTGTGATAGAAAATTTTATGATTACTTACAAAACCCTAACCCTAATTCTATGTTCTTTACTCCTGTAAATGAAGGTGAAGTCCTTGACATTGTGAACAATTTTATAAGTAAACGCAGTTGTGGACATGATGATCTGGATAATTTTATAATTAAGAAAATAATAGCAAGTATTGTTGAACCATTCACTTATATATGTAATCTATCTCTGAGCACAGGTGTTTTTCCAAACAAAATGAAATTAGCTAAAATAATCCCTATTTTTAAAAAGGGTAATCCGTTATCGCGATCAAATTACAGGGCAATATCTTTGTTAACCACTTTCTCCAAAATACTTGAAAAAGTAGTTTTTACTCGCACAATGATGTTTTTGAATAATAACGATATTTTACATGAATCTCAATTCGGATTTAGAAAACACCTTAATACAACACATGCTCTCCTCTCTCTAATCAATAATACTACAAGTTCTATTGATAACGGTACCCACACAATAGGAATGTTCTTAGATTTCTCTAAGGCATTCGACACTATAGATCATGAAATTCTCTTAAGCAAACTTTCACATTATGGCATAAGGGGCATTGTTTCAGACTGGTTTCGAAATTATTTATACGAACGTCAGCAATATGTCTGTATTGAGAACTGCATGTCACAATTAAGAAATATTAATTGTGGTGTTCCACAGGGTTCTATTCTAGGCCCTTTACTTTTTATCTTGTATATAAATGACTTTCATAGATCATCAAATTTATTGACTTTTATCATGTATGCAGATGACACTAATCTATTTTTCTCGCATAAAAGCCTAGAAACTATATGTAATGTGATTAATTCTGAACTGGATTCAGTTGCAAAATGGATTAAGGCTAACAAGTTATCACTAAATCTAGAAAAAACAAATTACATGTTATTTAGTAATACTTTTAACGAACTTCCTCATCCAATTCTCATAGATAATATACAAATACAGAAGGTGATTGAAACAAAATTTCTAGGCACTATAATAGATAATAAGCTATCATGGAAGCATCATATTGATAATGTATGTAAATTGATATCCAGAAACATAGGTATGATTAACAAACTCAAATGGTCTTTTCCGCCAAACATACTTCTATCACTATACTCCACACTAGTTTTACCATATCTTAATTATGGAATATTAGCCTGGGGAAACAGTGCGGCATGCCTGTAAGACGGAGTTTTTTTATTACAGAAAAAGGCTATGCGAATTATAAGTATTAATGTTAATTATCGCCACCACACTGATTGTCTTTTTCACTCTAATAATGTACTAAAAATTTATGATATTTACCGCCTCAATCTTGCTGTACTTATGTTTCAGTATCATAATCATGAATTGCCAACTGTCTTCAATAATATATTTACAGCAAATAATGAGATCCATCATTACCCCACCAGACAAATCAATCTATATCACTTGCCAAGAACTCGTACAGCATTAACCCAGAATACTTTTTCATATACAGCTCCTAAATTTTGGAATTCACTCCCTTTAAATATACGAGACAGTATAAGTACACTCAAACGTAAATTGAGAAAATCACTTATTGCTTTTTATGAACTTTGATCCATCAATGGTGATTCTTGTTTACCTGTGTAGCAAAATCTATAGATTAAATGAAACCTTCCAGATCCTGCCCCTCCATCCCACCCCCCCCCCCCTTCCTCGCCCCCAGTCACTTTGTCCTTCTTCTGTCTTTTGTAAAATTTACTCCTTTCCATTGTTACTATTCCCAGCTGTATTATTTCTCAATGCTTTCTCTTCGATGGAAAGTGTGTTATGATTATGATTTTGTTTGCTTTCCATGGCCATGTATCTGTCTTCTTCTTTTTCCCTTTTATTGGGCATTTTATGCATGGTTGCCCAGACTAGTTTTTTATGTGCTGTATTCATGATTTATCTTTTGCCAGGGACCAGCGCTTCTACAAGCTATGCTTCTATGCTGGTCTCTGTTTTCATTATCATTTTCATAAAATTAATCTAATGTAGTCTTCATTACTGTTACTTTTTTCTTACAACTCAAACTTTAATGCACATTATTTTGCTTGTAATGATCAAAAACGTTTCTGCACTAAGTTGTATTGTCAATATTGTTGATTGCATAATACATATTGTTATATACATGTACTTTGAAAAATGAAAGTGTAATGAAATAAAAAATCTGAATCTGAATCTGAATCTGAATACCATAGTGGTAGAGTTTAGATAGTAGAATTTTATGACTTATAGTATCGAATGCCTTCGATAAATCACTAAAAATACCTATTGTATACTCATTTCTCTCAAAAGCATCTATTATTTTGTTAGTAAGGTCACTTAAGGCCATGGACGTATAATAAATACCCTTTACGGAACCCATATTGATTTTTACAAAGAATGTTATCTTTAAGAAATCCACGGTGTGTTTATAGACAATTCGTTCTAGTATCTTTGAGAAGACGGAAAGAACAGAAATTGGTCTGTAATTAGTTAATTCTTCCTTGTTCCCACTTTTAAACTGGGAGACTTTAGCTAACTTTAGTTTCTGTGGGAATATCCCTTTACTTAGAGACAAGTTAAATATGTGGCATTAAGGCTCACTAAGTTCCGAGATGACAGATTTAATTACACGAGGTCTAAACCCATCAATTCCTGGCGCTTTACTATTTTGAAAAGTATTAACTATATCACGTATTTCATTAGTTCTTGTAGGATAAAAATACAAAGACTGAGGATAATGATCATCAAGGTATTTATGAAAATTCATTTTGGGGGGTATTAATCTGTCCAAAGATGGTCCAATTTCAGTAAAAAAGAAATATTAAAAGAATTTGCTATTTCTTTTGTATCGTTTGTAGTACTGCCATTGCATTTCATTTTAGCATTGAACTTTCCTATTTAACAATGTATTGATAATAGACTAGGTGGCCTTCAGCTAAGTTTTATATTGTTGCAATTTTCTTTTATAATAATCCACTTTGACACGTCTGACCAAAGAATTCAAATGGTTTCTAAAATGCTTATATTTTAATTCGTTTGAGATAGAGGGTTTATGTAAAAACTGTTTGTATAACTTGTTTTTATATTTTATTGATTTAAGCGACCCATCAGTCATCCATGGTTTTAATTTGTTTTTTCCGTCTTTTCGCACTATAAAAATGGAAATTGACATCATATAAGACATGCAGTTTTGATTTAAATAGGTTATAGGCTTCGTTTTGGTCATCACAATCCAAAACATCATTCCAATTCGTACCTTCCAGTATGTTCTTAAAATGTAAGATTCGTTCAGAGTTTATTATTCTGTTAACAGAACTGGGTAGGGATTTAGATTGCTTATTGTCAAGGTTTATACATGCAAAACATATTACTACAGATGTAACATGGTTCAAGTTATGTGAAAACTCATATTCTTGGAAAAAATTGAGAATTTGTATTATGAATATAAACAAAATAATTGGTGAGTTGTGTACCAATGACAGAACCATGACTGAGTTGCCAATTTGTCTAGTGATTTCCATTGTTTCTCTAGTTTTTCGAGCCATTAAAAAAATCATAACCTTCTTATTATTTGTCTGATTTTCCTCAAACTTTTTTGGATCTGTAGGGCTGATTTTTCTGCTTCTATCAAAACCAAGTTATTTTTGGACTGGACTTCCCCTTTAAATGTACTTTTTAATCTTGAGAAATACAACCAGTATTATAAATAATACCTCACTTCCGGTCATTTTTAAGGAAAATGACAGCTATTGTGAACGTCATCTTGGTTTTCCAGGTTTCCTGACCCCAATAACACATTGTTAGTGGTTTGAATGGATTTTTCGACAAAAAAAACCTAGATACCTAATTTACATCTTTAGGATGCATATGTCATGATTTATAGCTATTTGTAGGTGCTGGCGGCCATATTGGACGCCATTTTGAAAATAACCATTGTCCGAAGGTCCGATTCTTTTAATATGTTATTCCTGACGTCAAACAGTGCCGAAAACCGTTGAAAAACCTTTTGTTGCAATTTTTGGGGGTTGGGGTAACTTTTTTTCGATAAACTGACCCGTCTATGTACAACATTTTGAAATATAACATTACTCAGTGATTATATGAAAACATATATGAATAGTGATGGATCTAATATCGCGAATTGAACTTAGTAGTATGAATGGAAAAATATCAAGATTGTGGTATCCAACTTTTTGAAATATAGAATTGGTTGTTGAATATATTAAAACATAAATGAGCAAATGAAATAGGAAAGTTGTGGAGTACAACCTTTTGAAATATATAAGTGATCATTGATCAAAAAAAAGTAACATGAATAATTATATCCATTTGCACTTTCAGATTTCCAGCTAAGCCTTGGAAGGGTTGTCACCCTCACTTCTCACAATTACCCTGGTTACTACCCCGATGATGCCTATGTACTCTGGTTATTCCAGTATGAAGAAGGGCTTGACAACACTGATATCATCTACATCATCTCTTTCAATGGATACGTCCGTATTGATTACAATGACTACCTGAGAATTGGATATGGTTCAGATCCAGATAATACATCATCTGTAGTGGCATCATACGGTGATTACTACTATGGAACACCAAATGATCTCTTCTTGATGGCTGGAAATTTGTTCATTGAATTTGATGCTGATAGTTATCAAGAATGGAGTGGGTTCCAAATTCAACTCATTGTGAGGAACGTTTCAGGTATGAATATTGAATTGTTTTAAAAGTTAAAGGCATTTCATTGTTCAAAATTTTGACAATTTGGTCAATATACATGGTTATAAAATTTGCTAGTGTACATGTACGTGTACATTAGAAAGGGCCATGTGTCTTTTCATTGTATATAGGCAGTGGGCAGGTGGAGGATGGAATGATGTGCATCTGAATCTTGGTTTGTATCTCACAGAGATGTGGGCGCTTGATATGATACACATCAAGAAACTACCCATACTGTAATGCACCTGTAATTTGTTGGGCTTCGCAGTGATGGATATCGAATACACACTGAATTAGGGACCATATATTAAGCTGAAAATCCTTTAACAAATGATAAATCTTATTTGTGTGTAAAAATTACAAATTCATTTGCATTCTTCTTTTGTTTTTGTTTTCATTTTCTAGAGTCATTTATTTGTAGTGATGGATCCCATATCTGGAATAGAACTTGTGACTACATTCCTGATTGTGTGGATGGCTCTGATGAAATGAATTGCAGTGAGTAGTACACGTAGTATGCATGGGAAAAATATCAAGTGGTGTACAACATTTTGAAATGTAGAATTGGTCATTGATTATATGAAAATATGAATCAAAAATCTTTTTTTCAATTTTCTTTTTTCAGATTTCCAGCTTAGCCTTGAAGTGGATATCACCCTCTCTTCTCACAACTACCCTGATTACTACCCCGATGATGCCTATGTACTCTGGTTATTCCAGTATGAAGAAGGTCTTGACACCACTGATTACTACTACGTCATCGAATTTGGATACATCTATATTAATTACTATGACTACCTGACAATTGGATACGGTTCAGATCCAGATGATTCATCATCTATAGTGGTTTCCTATGGCAATTACTACCGTGGGAGACCTGATGGATTGTACTTGAATGCTGGGGATATATTCATTGAATTTGATGCAGACATCTATTATGAATGGCAAGGATTCCAGCTTGAACTCACTGTGACGAATGTTTCAGGTAAGAATAAAATGTTAATAACAGTAATGGTAATAATGATATGGTCCTCTTTACCCAGAATACCACATGAGTTTTAATACTGCTCTCCCCTTATTACCCAAGCATTGCAAGGTACACATTTCATTTACCTTGGTCAAGAGGGACAAATGTGGGTAAAAACCTTGTCGAAGGATTTAATCACTGAGCAAGAATCAAAACCACGATTAGAATTTTCAGGTTTATCAATTATAGATGGTTTCACCTTTTTGTATTCATTTATGTTAGGTTTTGATAAGAGGAACCCCAAAGCATATAAATTTACAAATTGAATCGTTTCAGGTATTAAAGAAACAACTTTTGAATAACAGAAAATGTATTTTTGTTTTTTTATGTCATATCTAAGAATATGACGAATTTAAGGGACCATTTCAAAAGTGAATGATTTATAATGTAAAACTTTAATCTTCGAACTTATTGATGAATCTGAGCTTTATCTTTGTAATTGGTGATTTTATTATTTGTAAATTTCATGGTATTGTGTATGACATCAGAATTCTCTCTTTTTTTTTAATAATCAGTTTGTAGGGATGAAAGTACCTAACAATCAATGTAATTATGGATTTCTTACACTTCAGACCAATATAGATTTTTATGGGGGTGCTCCATTTTGCATAAAATTCAGTCTCAGTGAAGAATAAAAATTTGAAGAATTTATTTTACTTTGTCAATGCCTTTCCCTAATATCCCCTTATAGGTGCAATTCTGTGCAATATTGATGGAAGGTCCAGCTTTATCAACTTGACTTTGGTCTGCAATGGGAAAATGGATTGCCCGGATGGCACAGATGAGACTAATTGTTGTAAGTACTGTCGAGTACATGTCCAATATCCAATATGAATATTCATGAAAAAGACGACAAGTATTGGACTTGTATTTTCTTGCTCAGTTTCACCTTATTTTTAAAGTAGAACTTTAATGATTTTGAATATTGGCTTAATACTTATTATTGCATAGATGGCATAAATTAAACAAGGTTATCCAAATTCAACGCTTGGAAACATTTGAAGTAATGATTATTATCAATTATAAAACGGTAAAATACAGCCCCCGATATAGCAGCTGAAGAGCTCCTCGAACGCTGCTGAGATATGTGACGACACACCATGGACCAGTCCTGTCTAAGCAGACGATGTCCCATAACATCTTACACATTTTTCAGAGCCTATTTTGTCATCTCCTCTTCACTTATTTCTCTTCCTTCACTAGCGTCAGTCTTAATGTTAGTCTGTTGCCTCACTCTTAACTTCGTGTATGGTATTATTTTGATGAAAAATGCAGCGTTAAAAAAATAAAGGAATCAGTCACTTGTAAACAAAATAAGACGCCATTGTATTTTCAGCTGCTTGCACCGGGGCATGTTCGGCGTTTCAAGAGGGAACGAATACCATCCTGCTATTATTCGGAGGGCTTTTCAATTTGAAAGTGGGGTTTATTTCATTGATCATTGACCCTTCTCCTGTGTATTTACAATCAAACAGTTTTAGCTATCAGAATCAGTTTCACTTTCCCTTTATAATGGTGTGAAATAAGGTCATGTTTAAATACACCAAACTCTTTATAATTTGATAAATAATTGCATTGTAATTACGTTCATTCATTATAGGACGTCGTCTGCTTAATCAGGATCGATCCCGAGTGTGACGACATCAAAATATCGCTATATTTCTGGCGAATCCTCGGATATTCCAGATGCTGAGAAGAGCTTTTATTTGTGTTGTTTTTATAATCATCAGATACGCAGTTGACATAAAACTTATACGATTGCCATCTGTAAGCTTCCCAGTTTCTAGTGATACATTAATTGCCATATTTGTGATTTTCTTTGAATAGCTACTTTAAATCAGCAAAAGAAATTTCGTAAAAGGAAATTTCCTCTGCCGAGATTCGAACTCACTGTCTTTCATCGAAAGCGCACCAGATTATCCGATTGCGCCACACAGAACAGCTGCTCAATGGCCCTGCTCGTTTTATCATATCCCTACAGTTCGTTTTCATGAATATTCATGCCGACTAGTCTTGACGGAATAAACCGTATTACTTGTCATGCGCATGCGTACTCTCATCTTTAAGACCCAAGTCATGAATATCCGTATTGGATAGCCCCAAAGGTACAGGAGAAAAAAAATTCGCGGCTGGGGCGGGGGAGTTCTCCCTATGCCGAACTCTTCCTCCACCATGTCCGTTCTTTCAAACTCTTTAAAAATTCCAGACGCATTACACTGTAAGAGTTAAGGTACCTGAGACCTGAAGAAATAATTTGTGTATAGTGAGCTTACAGAAAATCAACCCTAGAAAACTTAACACGACATTCAACGTTGACAGCATACAGGAGATATTGATTTTTGAAAATAAAATAATATAAATAAGACTTAAGCAAAGACTAGTCGATCGATCATGATAGCTCACCTAACGATATCGATTCAGGAACGTTTTCACTTTTGTTTTGTTTTGTTTTGGGTTTTTTTTGTTGTTTTTTTTTGTTTTGGTTTTTTGGTTTTTTTTGCAGGTGGGTGGGTGTGAGGGAGTGGCTATTTTAATTATGTTTATTTGTTCGTTGTCTGTCCTGTGACATTTTTTGGGGGGGGGGCATGGCCAAATAATCTCCGATTCATTCAGGGTGATATAAATTGTTTGACTATTCACATATTAGGTTATATTAGCAATATACTATGTTTTATGAAGTTATATTATGTGTTATGACAAGGTTCATAATTAGACTTATGTTAATGTTGAGATATACTATATATGATTGAACTGAATGAATCAATAAATACTACTAAAAATTTTTTTCAATTTTCGATTCGATAAATGAATTCTGCGACTTAGTTCTATTTTATTTGTTGTTTCATTTGGTATGTAGATTCTTTGTAAAGTATGCGCCAAACCAATTTTCTATTCGATTTAGACGTTTTGTGTTGAATACTTAATTCATCTGTTTGTTCGAGTTGTAGATTCTCCATAAATTACGTGCCAACTGAATTTTGAGTTCAATAAAAACAGTTTGCGTTGTATACTTCATCCATTTGATGTTTTTTTTTTTTTTTTGGGGGGGGGGGGGGTTATATATTATCCATTAGTTACGCGCCAAATCAACTTCCAAATCAACTTCCAATTCGATAAAAAGAAAAAATTGCGTTGAATACTTCATTCATTTGATGTTTTATTTGAGTTGTATATTATCCCTAAGCCAAGCGCCAAATCAATTTTCGATTCGATAAATGTATTTTGCGTCTTATTTCTAATTTATTTGTTGTTTCATTTGGTCAGTAGCTTCTTTGTAATTTATGCACCAAACCAATTTTCTTTTCGATATAAACATTTTGCGTAGTATACTTAATCCATTTGATGTTTTATTTGGGTTGTATATTCTCTATAAATTAAGCGCCACCATATAATTTTTCATTTCGATAAACACATTTTGCGTTGTATACATTCATTTGTTATATTCGACATGAACGTTTTGCGTTGTATACCTCATTTCATATTTTATTTGGGGTATAGCACCCCCGTAAGTTAAGCCCCAAATCAATTTTGATTCTTTAAAAACATTCTCCGTTGTATACTTCATTCATTTGATATTTTATTTAGGTTGTATATTATCACTAAGTTTAGCGCCAAATCACTTTTCGATTCGATAAATGTATTTTGCGTCTTAGTTTTAATTTATTTGTTTTTTTATTTGGTCTGTAGATTCTTTGTAATTTATGCCCCGAACCAATTTTCTATTCGATGTAAACATTTTGCGTTGTATACTTCATCCATTTCATGTTTTATGTGGGTTGTATGTCCATTAGTTACGCGCCAAATCAATTTCCAATCGATAAAAACCATTTTGCGTTGTATACTTCATTTATTACAAATTTCATTTATATGTATTACATATTTCATTTTATATCATTTCTAGGTTCAGCGCCAAATCAATTTTCGATTCGATAAATGTCTTTTGCGTCTTAGTTCTAATGTATTTGTTGTTTCATTTGGTCTGATTCTTTGTAATTTATGCACCGATTTTCTATTCGATATAAACATTTAGCGTTGTATACTTCATTTGTTGTTTTATTTGGGGTGTAGTACCCGCGTAAGTTATGCCCCAAATTAATTTTTGATTCTTTAAAAACATTCTCCGTTGTATGACTTCATTCATTTGTTGTTTTGCTTGGATTGTAGATTATCCATAAGTTACGCGCCAAATCAATTTCCAATTCGATAAAAACATTTTGCGTTGTATCCTTCATTTATTTGTTGTTTCATAAGGGTCGAATAGTATCCATATTAAGTTCCGCCCCAAATTAATTTTCGAGTGCATGTCAGCCCTTGCACTGCACATAGCAGACGACAACGCGATAATGCTATCGTGTCTTGGCGTCAGAGACCATTTAATGTGCTGGATGAATGGTCTAGTTGTGAATAATCATTGATATTTTGTTTTCATTTGAATGATAGCTACCATCCTGGCATCAAATGAAAGGGTGCTGCTTGCCTCTTACAATTATCCATACTACGATTACTATGGCAGCAACGGCTTCTCAAGCTGGAGAGTTTCATCAGCAGACAACACAAACGCATTGGTGGTGAAAGTTGAATCTATCTTACTCTATTACGGTGACTCACTCACCATACATAATTCTGGATCTGGGAGAGAGATCACTTGGTCTTTTGTCGGCTCCACCAGTTTTACCTGGAGCAATACCGCTGATAAAGTATTTCCAGAGGGAGATCTGTGGGTGGAATTCAGGAGCCTGTATCATGGATTTTTCGGTCTTGAAGTCCTAGCACTTCCATTGCAAGGTATTTTCTTTTTTGTGATAAAAATGGAAATTGGTAGAAAAGAAATACATCATGAGTGCTTTCCTAGGCCAGGAATGTTATGACAACACCCATATGTTTGAACAAAACTTTATCAATAATAATGCATGTATGTGTGTTTTACAAAGTATATTTATGTCGCATGACCTTTAAAGTAATTCATGTAAGATGATAGCAGTATGGAAGGGGGAGGCTATTTACAGACATTACATCTAATTGTTTTCATAGTGTATTGTTTTAATTCCTTCCCAGTTAATATATTGTCAAAATGAAAAGTGAAATGCTAAATTTCTTTCACTCAAGTTCAGAAAGAAGTTTGTTTGATTCTTTTGTTTATGTTAATTTTTTACAAGTATTTCCAGGGCCAAAAAATGGAATTTAGCCACTTTCACATCTCATATTTTATTTAGATGTCACCACGTGTCCTGCTGGTGATAAGATTCTTCTTCCTGATGGCAGATGTGACGGAACTGTTGACTGTCCAGACTTAAGTGATGAAGTTGGATGCTGTAAGATTATTGATTGTTTAATATGTCTTTATGTTTTAACTGACACATAGATTTTATGACATTTTGATACTGTTGAAGAACAAATTGTAAGATATTTAGAAATTGGAAAATAATCAGTTTTGGTGATTTAGGCAACGTTATTTTTACATATACTTACCTTGACAAGGTTAAATATCATGATAATAATAGTAATAATAATCACTGTCATTATAATTATTATCACAATTATCGTCATTTATTTGACAAATACAACGCATAAACAGCTCCCAAAGGCAATGCAATAATAAAGGTTGACTATGTGTGGGTAGACTATTATGTTACAGTGAATTTTGATGAGTGTCATTCTTAATAACTAGTGATGCCCGAGTATACTTTTTTTTTTAGATACTACTCATTCCCATTACTATTCATCAAATCATATAGCATGTAATGTGACAATATTTACATATTTCACATCACTAACGGCAAGCCATTACTTTACATTGAGCTCTTTAGCCCGGTGAATATAATTGCAGGGCCCTTAAGGGAGAACAGTATTAAAAGTGATGAGTCTGCCCTTGATAAACAAGATATATTATTATTAGTAGTAGTAGTAGTATTAATATTATTATTATTATCATTATTATTATAATCATATCATTATTATTTTCATAAATTGCAGTTGTGGCCTTTGATCTAAATCTTGGTGAAAATGTCACCATCCAGTCACCTGGATATCCAGCTTACATAGCTTCCGCCAGACCCGCGATCTTGACGTGGACATTCAACGCAGTTGACGGTTCGAGGCTATTTTTGGATATTCTTCATCTTCAGATGGATCATGTGGATACTTTTATTTTCGGAACTGGGCTTGACCCACAAAACGATTCAACAATCATCCATGAGGTAGGTATTAATTTTGTTATCTTTACAATGTTGCGCCCCTATATTTTTCATTTTTACATCTAAAATGTCAATATTAGCAAAGCCTCAATGCAGCAAAACAGCATGCAGAACGCATAAGAGTTATTTGCAATAACATGGCGGCCCCTTTTCAAATATTAATCCTAAGTCCGTTCTGGCCTTGCCATTAACTATTGCTAAGCTTCCTAGATTGTTTAGCATTTCGGATTTCTTTTAATTTGAATAGTCACAGTAATAACATACTATCGAAACATCTTTTAAAGATGTTAATCATAAACGTTTACCAACACTGTCTTACCTGCATGTAAATTTCTATGAAAAATGTGCAGTATGTCGCCCTTTTAGTACAGAATGTTATCTGCAGCTTGTCAGCTTCTTGTAAAAGTGAGATATGGGAAATATTACCCTCCTTTCTTATGTTTCATACTAGGTTTCTATGACATCGTATTATGACTATGAGGGATACCTCCTGCCTGATATCTCCCTACCAGGTTCTGCATTCTGGATTAAGTACCTCAGAGATGAAGCAGCCTATTACTATGACACTGCATTCTCATTCAAAGTGACTGCTGTAACAGAGGCAGAAGGTAGAACAGTAATACATTCTTTTCTTGTCATCCCCTTCTCCGACCCCTTTTTTGACATATCCGTCTCTCTCTCTCTCTCTCTCTCTCTCACCGTCACTTTGTTCCATTTTGCATGTATGTCTGTACAGTATTTCACCTTTATGTAGGAATTCTGACCAGCTCTTTATGTTTATAACAGCTCAATGTCCTGCTGGGCTGGAGAGATGCGGAGATTTCTTTTTGGACTGTTTCAACTCATCAAACGAGTTCTGTGATGGAGTGAATGACTGTTTTGATGGGGCTGATGAGATGTGTGGTATGTAGTTTCATCATTCCCCTCATCAAATATTTTTTGTCCTTCCAAAATCTTGATTGGAGCATTCTCTGGAGTTCATGATGAGCTAGTATATTGTGTAATGAAAGTTCGATTCGATAGTCTATATGACGGATATAACGATAGCAGCTAAGTGTATTGAATGCACATGTATTGTTATGAGGGAGTAAATATTATTAGTGCAAGAGCTAGGGTGTTGATGTTAAACTTCTGAAACAGTGGTCATCAATTAGAAATAGTACCTTGTTTATTATTCTAAAATAGTGTGAAAACACTTTTTTTTTACAATCTGTATTTATCACTGCATTGATAATTCACTTTGGGCATACCATAATTTAATTCAATTCATTTCAATAATGGTTTTATTGTAACAATTTTCACAGCCATAAATTGGCTTAATTGTGCATGTAACAGTAATTTCCCAAATATATTGCACATTGCATGACATCATTAACAGTTACTTTCAAATTGACATTTATCTTATTTACTCGAAGTTACAATTTGGGTATTAATGGCAATTTCTAATCATTGAAGATAAAACAAAGGAATGTAGGCCTACACATAATATTCCTGAAGTAGTGAACTGATTACTTTGGAATGCTTGTTACTATAATTCATACCCCAATGAACAAAGCTTTGAAACAAGTTCAACGAAACAATTTCATTATGAATTTTTAAATAACTAATCACAACAAAATACATGGTACTCTATGAATTCTTACCTTCTTGTTTAGATTCAAATACTTGCACAAATATTGTTGAATTTCTATATGAGATCTTGAATTGATGAACATTATGCCACATTTCTGTTACAGAATGTCCAAGCATTTGGGAGGTGCGTTGTGGTCCGGCTAATACATGTGTTAACCGCAATGAATTCTGTACCAGCTACCATTCCTGTGAAAGGGACTGTAGTGAGTTGACTTTATCCTTGTCCATTATATCACAATGACATGGAATGATACTCTTCTTCGTAATAAAATAATAGTAACGATGATGAACATGATTATAATTGATAATTGATAATTTATTAAGTCTGATCCACATAAAATCGTGGAAATTTGATTTCCACCAGCATTACTGAAAGAAACATGAAAAATGGTACAATACAATACGACATAACAGACATGTAAATATATGTACAATAAAACAAAGAAATTCTCTGCGTAGCATTAATTTTGCCCATTGATTTTGCATTTATGTTTTACTATTGAAGTACATGTATTAACTTATACTCTTCCCTTTCTATTTTGTTTTATTACTTTCTAATTCGTACGTTTCTATCTCTCCTTCTCATTATCTTTTCCTTCTTCTTATCATATTTCTGACTGTATATATACTATATTCATACATAACTAATCATAGATTGTGCGCGAATATATGTAATTATTACTTGTTTGAGAAATATAGGTGAGTTTGTTTCATTCTTCTTATTCTTCATTTTAACTTCTATTTCCTTCTTCTTCTGATTTCTCATCTTCTTTACCCTTCGTTTCTTGTTATATTCCTATATACGTCATGTAAGATTACTGCTCAAGCATACATCAATTTTCAATGCAACTTTAGTTTTAGAAATTCATATATTTTTAAATCAGAAATTTGATATAAACTTTACATACCGAAAAAATGTGTGCGGTAAAGACAAATTAAATGAACTATGGCCTATACTCCCTTCTGACAAGTTGGTTGAACATGTGGATCGAGTTGGGTACAAATGATTGGCGGCACGCGCAGCCTGATACCAGACCGAATAAATGAATAATGTTCGTTATTAAAGAGGATGACCTTGATCGTTCATAATTTTGTTAAATTTGGATAGTACTCTCTCTTCAAAGAAACAACTAAGAGAAGACAGGTCATTTCATATAATTCATTGAGCTATTCTTCTCACTCGGTGTAAGCGATCTCGGTTTTGCTGTGCACCATTCCCATAATAACATACCAGGTTGTATGTGCGTATGCTTTAGATTAAGGAGCGGTAAAACAAAACCAGGATAGTTTTATCGACATGAAGGTTTCTTATTACTCTCAGAAAGTATAATCTCTGGTTCCCTTTTTTGCAAAGTGTTTGTACGTTTTCTGTCCAAGCTAGTGCATTTGCTACTAAACTTCCCAGATACTCATTTACCTGCTCAACCTCCTTGCAGAACGAGCGGTTCGTGCGGTTCCGATTTCCTCCGAAAATCAAACACTAACTCTTTTGTTTGGGCTACATTTAAGTGAAGATAATGTGCATCACACCATTCGGTGAATGTTCTAACTAGTGAAATAGTCATTTGCTTTCTCTTCTGTGAGGTGACCGGTAATTACCGTATCATCGGCATATTTAATGATAGTAGGGGCATGTAACATAAAGAGATACAATTAATCTTACGATCAATTGTAACTCCTCAGTACATGGTTTGCCATAGACTTACGATTGATATCAGTCTTAAGATTTATCTCTTTATGTTACAGGCCCCAGGTCTCATTGTCACTGATACAGCTACTGGTATACAGAGAGAACAGGGCTGGAGATAAAACATAATTATAATATCAATGATTATTATTATTGTCATTATTTTTGTCATTATTTTTATCATTATTTTTTCATTAGTTTCATTATTATTTCATTAGTTTCATCATTATTGTTATTTCATTAGTATAATAATTATCATTATTATCCCATCGCCGACGAAGTCGGAGGGGATATAGGAACTCTGCTGTCCGTCCTTCCGTCCGTCCGTCCGTAACAAATCTGGTTTCCTTTCGATAACTTTAGTAATGTTTGAAGGATTTTAATGAAATTTGATATGAAGATACATGGTATCAAAATACAGCCTAACTTCAATTTGGGAGTATATATGTGAAAGGTCATTAAATATGCGAAAATAGCTAAAAATCTGGTTTCCGTTCGATAACTTTAGTAATGATTGACGGATTTTAATGAAATTTTATATGAAGGTACATAATGTCAAAATACAGCCGAAGTTCGATTTTGGAATATGTAGGTCAATGGTCAAATGTCACAGCTTATTAAATATGCGAAAATAGCTCAAAATCTGGTTTCCGTTCGATAACTTTAGTAATGTTTGACGGATTTTAATGAAATTTGATATGAAGGTACATAATAATTATCAAAATACAGCCTAAGTTCGATTTCGGAGTATGTAGCTCAAAGGTATTCAAATATGCAAAAAGTGCTAAAATAATGACAGTTTTAATGAAATTTGGTAAGAAGGTACGTGGTATGAAGATATAGCCCAAGTTCGATCTTCGAGTATGTCATAGCTCATTATGTAAAATAGCTAATTATATATGGGAAAATGTGGTTTCCGTTCGTTAACTGTAGTAATGTTAGACAGATTTTAATGAAATTTCGTAAGAAGGTTTATGGCATGAAGATAGAGCCTAAGTTCGATCTTCGGGTATGTAGGTCAAAGGTCAAAGTTCGCAGTTCATTAAATATGGGGAAATAGCTAATTATATATGTGAAAATGTGATTTCCATTCGATAACGTAATGTTGAGTAAGTCAAAGTTCAAAGGTCACAGATCACTAAATATGCAAAAATTGCTACTTATGTAAAGTTTATTTCAGATCTTCTCATGGGTAATTTCATAAAGTAGTAAACTTTCTATGCATCCAATCCCCAGGTATTAGTTTTAGTAACTTCCTTGCCTAGTAATATAATAGTATAGTCTAATGGAGGTTACTTGTTCTGACGTGTTTAGGCCATTTGTACCTGGCGAGGGGATGCTACACTTTGTGTTGCCCTTGTTATTATTGTATTGACGTCCACGTCAATGCTCTGTACTTTTACATGTGCTGCATTCTATATTCTTCTTCGTCTTCGTTTTCTTCTTCCCCCAAATCCCATTTGTTTTGTACGTAGTGCTTGTAATCACTCTCTAGGTACCTTCCCCCTTGTCCGTGACTGTCCAGGCGCCATTTTATCCATTTTGGGGCCATTTTCATGCCTTTCGTTCTCCTTACCTATCTCCACTAACCTAGATGCTACAGACTTCTAAAACATTGCTCTAGATAGTCCAAGAGTTGTTCTTTACATTATAGTAACAAAGTTAGTACGGACAAATTCCATCTTCATACTCTAAATTTAAGTCTGAAATCGGCCATATTGAGAATCGCTAAAATTCTTGAAATATTCACTACCGAATTTTTCAAATCAATTCATTTTTGTCTCAAATTTTTATGGTCACTTTATCTTATCATTGCACACATCCTTGCCAAATCTCATGCATTAATAATTGTGCATGATGTAAATAGAGCCCATCTAATGTTTTCAAAATGGTTGTCTTCTTGTGACCGTATCTCCATCATGCCTGGCTAAACTCGTACCCCTTTTTTTATTTATATACTTCAAGATAAAACCTTTTCAGCTAAATTAAAATATATATACCTTATCATTGACCAACTTTGTGAAAATTGATTGTCACAATCACTATTTTTGCGGAAATGCCGAAACAACTTCAACTTGCTCTAACCTACGTCTTTGAAACTTGGTGGGTATGTGTACCCATGTACCTGACAACTGTCAGTAAAATTTGGTAAAATCAGCTTACGTCATCGCAAAGTTATTGCGAAGACCTCAATTTACTATGCATTACATAATAATGAATTATAGGCTTATTTTAAATGGCGCGCTAATGGTCGTCGGCTCAAAATGACCGCAATGAAATTTCATTGACAGGGCTACCAAATATGTCTCTCAGAAAATTTTCAGTAAATCGCGATTTAAGTCAGGTCATAATATGGACCGTGCACCGTTTCCTCCCATGCATGACACGTATTGTCTAAGGGGCAAATCGGTACACCGATCTCAAAATCAGCCATGTCAATTTCCTTCAATAACATGCCATGTATGGAGTCTATCATGGACATGCCATGCGAACCTTTTTGAGGTCATCAGGCCATCATGACATCATCCAGGCGCCATTTTGTGAATTCACATTATCGATCATATCTTCATAACGAGTCATCAAAAGTAAACTATATTTGACACACATGAACGTCAGGTCAAGCCTCAACATAACATGTAATAAAAATCCGCGCAAACATAATGACGCACACGTACGCGCGCGTCAAAATTTAAAAATACTCAAAATCACCCAAGGACCAAACGAGAGTAGGTTTTAGGTCATTTTAAGCATTTCAACAATTTGGAATAGCTATCTGATAGTATGCTTGACGATTTCCAACAATTTTAATTCATCCAATAATGGCGCACGAGCCCGTCAAACTTTAAAATCCGCGCGCGCGTCAATGGGCAATATAATGTAAGAAGTGGTAAAAACATGCCTATCCAGAATCGGCTATAGCTTGTAAGATAGTCAATTAACCCCCAATTTATAAGTTGGAGATATGATGTCATGCGTCATTTGCCCCTTGATTTCATTATGGCGTCATCATAATAGCATCAGAACCCCAAATTCCCAATTTGCATATAATGACGTCATCATATTTATGCAAATTCGAGTATATCTCCCTTAATATGAATCGTTTTTCGCCCAGTTTTTGATATGTTGTAGTTGAGACAATTCCCTACAAGATTAGTATCCACGATTTTTCACTTGGACCACAGCATTCTGGTCTAATTTTACGATATAAAGGGTCATTCCGTTTTGGAACGTTTTACACGCATTTCCTATGGGGAATAAAATTTGGTCATATCTTCATTCTACATTTTATTCTTCTAAAAGCAATAGCTCCGTCATTCGTCCATGTTTGTCCCCGAGCTTGGAGTATGTTGTAGTTGAGAATATTCTCTATCTTGAGTGTAACCTTTATATTTTGATCGGATCTCGGGATCCTACGTATATTTCAATTGGAAAGTGGGATTTGAGAATCGCATTTTCCGTTACAGATATCTCTATGGGGATAATTCTGGTATAGTGGTCTTAACACTGAACTGCGATGCCCGAGGAGCCGGGTTCGATCCCCTTTGGGGTGGGGATTTTTTTTTTTTTCTTTTGCTTTCTACCTTTTTTTTTACCATCCTCTTCGAGTATTGGACAGTTTTTATTATTATTATTATTACTACTACTACTACTACTGCTATTATCATAAAAATGATGATGATAGCCATAATGATGATAATACAGCCTTAGATGACATCTGTAGCCCATAATTACATTACAGGTATCAAATATTGTCACAGGACTTAATTGTGTCCTCTTTCTTCAAGAGTCGTAATTTGTCTATATACAAACTGATGGTGTTTTGTGCGTATTTAAAAAATGATTCCCTCCTCATAACAAATCAATGGAAAAACTTGGATGTATGTCTTTGATTCATTGCAGGGTTTCTATATTTGACTAAATATGTTTTAATGTATCACAAATACAGCATTTGCTTGTGATAATGGAGCATACATTCACCAGGGCTTTGTCTGTGATGGATTCAATGACTGCGGAGATTTTACAGATGAACGGCAGAATTGTGGTAACTATATACATGTATAGATCTATACACCTAGCATTTGGAAGAGAGTACATGTATATATTGTCATTAAAATATAAGTATATTACTGAAAAATAAAGAAATTTGAGAATAAACAATTTGATTTTTTTTAATAACATTTAAACTGTACATGTCAGTGAAAGGGGGCTAGAATAGTGAAAGAATTTTATATGCAGTAATTTTTGAACCTCACAAATAGCAATGTTGTAATTTTAGAATAATACAAAAAAAATAATAAATAAATCAATATACATGTAATTGTCCAAACCAAACCGCTTATAATTATGGGAATGCCATTAGGTCGAAATTCAGATCCAAGTATTAGGTGTTAGGCCCTCGATATAATAGGGGGTGTCCGAACTTCAGTGAGTGACCAGACTTGGCAGACAGTGTCGCATATTGGTATCCTATGCTACTTTTGTACATGTCTGCTCATCTGTTATTATTATTATTATTATTTATACTGCGTTTATCCCGTAAGGTATGTATACAGGTTTTTGCAGGTCAGATATCATGGATCCCATAATCAATTTCTTAAATCTTTAAAATCTCTCTAAATGTTCAGAAAATTTAATCATGCAACTCAGAATAACGTTCTGAATATTACTTTACAGACCGATTTTATACATACACCTATACACGTATTGCGAGGGTAGGTTTCTTGTTATATTTTACTTTTTTATTGGAGGTATTGTATTTTGTATTCACTACTACAAAGTACAAAATACATACAAAATTATGACGCATATCAAAAATTAACTTAAGTTTGATATTTAATATAATATGACAGATGTTAACAAAGAGGAAATGAACTTCACATTTCAGAATGTGCAGCCCATCAGTTTGACTGTGGGGAGAGGTGCATTTACGATAACAATGTGTGTGACGGCTTCTTTGACTGTGCCGATAGAAGTGATGAAGCAAATTGTTGTAAGTGACAGAGATAAGAAATAAAAATGTAACTTGAAAGCAATATTACCACTTTAGTAATCCACAAGTTTGACTACAATCATTGTAAACATAATTGTCTCAAGTTATTTTCATGAAAATGCATAGAGTATGTAGCTCAAGAACGGAAACTGTTTAATGTACAAAACAAACCATTCGTATTAAGTACTCATTTCTGGAGATTGTGAAAGATTGAGGGTATCTCGAAATTACCGAATTACTTGCAAAATGAATATATTTTTATCGTGCTATTGATAAATAATATAGTGGATAACAAATCCTGACCAAGGTTTAGCCTACAAAAAATATGAAGAGGAAGAAAAGAAGCATATTTCACTTTGATACGACGTCTTGATAAGGCGTATTTATATATTAGTTATTACATACATTCATTCTCATATAACTGTGAACTGTAATCATCTTTCAAATGCCCTCTGAGTATCTATGTTCCTTTCTTGTCAGCATGTCAAAGCTTTGAGTTTGAGTGCGCTGACGGAGGATGTGTTCCTTTCTGGAAACTATGTGATGGAGCAGATGACTGTGGTGATAATTCAGATGAAATGACAGAAAACTGTAGATGTAAGTCCTTTTTGATTAAAGCGTCACCTACTATTCATTATAGAAATTTATTATTCGGCAGTTTTAAAAAAAAGTTAAAATATCCACTTTTTTCAATTCTAATGTTTTGGGAAACAAATATCTGATTTGCAAGAACAAAACATACACTCTCCAATAAGTGCTGTGAACAAAATGTGTTGAACTGTTTAAACGCATGAAGGGCTACTATCCATTTAGGAAATTCACTAAAAATATACCCGGCCTAATAATAATAATAATAATGACATTAACAGTAAAAGTAAAAAATATAAAATCTGTAATTCCTTATAACTTCATATGTAATTGGTCTAGACAAAAGTCTCCATAAAACTTTGGGCTGAAATATTCAAAATAAATTCAGATACTATTTTTTCAAGTTTGAGGACAAAAGACTCGAAAAAGAACAAGTGTAATTTTGTTACCAAATATATGGAATCTGATATGTGCTGTCAATAAGATTCTAGGACAATTACCACCAGACAACTACCCCCCCCCCCCCGACATTTACCCTCAAACAATAAACCCCCCAGGACAATTACTCCCCTGGAGTATTATTTATTTATTATTTACCCCTCCCCCAGAAAGTTACCCCAAATACAGCCTCTCCCCTATTTGAAGTGCAAAAGAGAGGGCTGGGGGCACAGCGCCCCACATTTTTAAGTACTCCAGGCATTTTTCTTCTGATAAGTGCACTTATCACTTAATAGAAGAAATAAAAAGACACTTTTTGTTCTACTTGAAGATTTTGGGGCACTATGGCCCCAACCCCCTGGTAGCACTACCTCTCTCCTTCATAAGATGGGAGAAGGCTGCCCTGAGGGTACCTGGGGCTAACTGTGCTAGGGGTTAACTTTCCAAGCCTAGGGTAATTATCCTAGGGGTAGTTGTCCTTGGGTAATCGTTCTGGGGGTAATTGTCCCGAGGGGGAGTTTTCCTGGAGGGTAATTGTCTTGGGAGGGGGGGGGGGGGTAATTGTCCAGTAGGTAATTGTCAGGGGGTAGTTGTCCGGAAGGTAGTTGTCCTGATATGGTCAATAATGCCATGACCATATATTTGTTGTTGCGGATCATAGTCTCACTGTACGATTGCATCGGGGAATATGGACGATATTACAATCTTTCCCTCTTAGTAAGCCTCCCCTGTCCAATGAATTACCGAGTGACATGAATCTGATAAAATACATTTTATTTTTTATTATTTTTAATTTGTGAATGAAAGTACAGTAATAAACCTCTGCAGACGGTAATAAAATCATTGATGTGTGTGGTAGATATAAAAGAACGCATGATGATGCTCCTTTCACGAATATTTAAGTTTTAATTGGGAGTCATGATGAACTTGAGGTATAATATTTTTTTCGCCAGATATCTTAATTTCTGAGTAATCTAGCTCTTTGTTATTTCTATTATTTATATCATATCGCATCTTCTGAAATACTTTTGTCATTTTGCAAAGATATTCTTTTTAATGTAATCCATGTCAATTAAGGCCTAGGACTGCGATTATTCATTTTTCCATTCATTATAACACCTTACTGAAGTTACTATTACAAATATAATATATGTATATCGCATTCGTGATTGCTGTATAAAGCACCATTAAACCATAGGGTATAAGGCAATGGGGGCGGGGGAGCCTGGAGATGGGCGCAACCCTATCCTATCCATAAGGATTTTCAAAGTTTCTACTCGGGCAATCATCATTAGTGCAGCGAGGTACCGGAATATCTCATTTTCATATCTTATCTGATGTTTTTTGATGGCGAAAAAACATTATTTTACTAGAGTAAATTATCTTATTTTGAAAAATGGAAAGTTGATATTCCGGCAACAGTCATCAGCCTCCCCCCCCCCCCCCCCCCTCGTAAATTGCGCCCATATATGGTTATCTAAGTCAATTTTTTTTTTTTAAATCCAGATAAAAATTGTCAAAGAACCAAACCTGATATATATGTAAAAAAAAAAACCTACGTAGTTCATATTATATTTCCCATACTACTTTGTGATATAATGAATATCTAAATAGTCGGGTCTGACCAGTACCATCATACCCTGTGTCCTGTCTTCTCCCCGCCAGCCCCCGCTAGCCTGCTTTCCCGTAGTGTGGATTATATATAACCATAGATATATATTACTATGTATTAACTATAAAGATATTTTTCAATTGTGTGAGTATTACATTCTGGTAATCGGATGCTACTAAGCCTTAAAAGTCAAGAACAATTACAATTTCAACATAACGGCGTCTATTATAGATTCTATGTTTGATTTCATATTTCAGGTATATGGTGGGCCCATATTCCTTTATCTAACTATGATACATTCAGTTTCTCTTTAAAGCTACAGTGATTACTCATGAGTAGGGTTGTCCGAAAGGCGACATAGCTTCTAACACTGAGCTGTGTTACAAGAAATATAGACTGGGATATGTGGCAAGCTCAAAAACGTCTATGGACCGTTGCGGTCATCAATATTCAGTGTATGAGACACACCGATAGCTTCGTATGTATTGCGATGACAGTGTTTGATATCGCTGCGCTGGTTTTTGAGAGGATTTTATATGAGAAGTTTTGGCGTGGGACACTTGCTTGGACAGCTGACATTTTGCTCAGCGCGCGAACGCTCCAAGACAGCGCAAATGAACTTAGTATTGCCACAACTCTTTATTTTTTTCGTTTTTTTTTCTTTGGTTAAAACTGAAACAAAGAGGTCTTCCATGATTTGAGTGAAAAATAAAAGTCATTCTGTAATAAAGAGTTATGAAATTATGAGTTTGTCTTACGTGGCCGAAGACCAGCTTAGAATGGCGGTCATCATGGAATATTTGCCTGTTACCATTGTTACGGACATAATTCGTGTGGGCTCCTCGGCTAAAATCATTTCAAATACCCTGAGCAAGCTTCACACCAAATTGCTGATTTTGAGTGTCATGAAATAGGATTTTGTCTTATGTGGCCGAAGACTAGCATAAATGGCGGTTATCTTGGATATTTGCCTGTTGCCATGGTTACGGACATATTTCATGAGGGCTTCTCGTCTAAAATGATTTATATACCATAAGGAAGCTTCACACCAAAAATGGTGCTTTTGTCCGCCGTGTAACAATCGAAAATTTTGACCCTAAGTGACCCAGCTATTCAAAAATGCCTCGGGGGCCATGCACGATCGATACACCACTTTGTGGAGCTTGTAGACACATGCTCCAGCAACATTTGTGCTGCGGTAATTTATAATAATAATAATAATACATGTGATTTATAAGGCGCCAAATCCATTTAAACTTTAAATGCCCAATGCGAACAGGTGAAAGAGAAAATGAAGACGCAAAACTAAAAATTATGCATATACAGAATTATACAAGTATTTATAACACTATTAAACCAAATTCCAAATTTCAACCTTGGGCCTGCTGACATACCTATAACCCTAACACTGACCCTATATCTCTGACAAAGTAAAGCTCAGAGCAGATGTCAGCGCATCCTTTGTGGAACCTACAGCCTCTTGCAAAAAACTTCTTCTAGGAAGTAATGTTGCCGTTGATTTGAGGACTTGCATCTAATCAGGGTCCTGTGACCCAAAGATAACTTAGCAATCGGTTGCTATTATGCAGTTGATTGCTATGTACCATCAATAGTCCTAAGATCATTAAGCCAGTTCGTAATTAGTTTGTGGTACAAATAACCCCAATCTGTATGCTCACGCGCATTGCTACTTGTTTAACATGTAAAATCCTATCGTTAAATCACAGGGTAAAATCATACTGGTGCGTAAAATGACAGCGTATAAAGTTCAATAATGACCTTTATCTGCACATGCGCAAATTGTAATAAGGAACTGGCTTATTACTAAGCTTTGTGCCGCGCAGCACAGACTTTTTCAAGGAAGAGTCCACATGTAATTAAGATATTTAATCTCTTTTACAGTACTGTTACAGGGTACTGCAGATAAAATATTCTTCCTTGTTTTTTTTTTATTCACAGACTGTCCTGGGAATTACTTCCAGTGTAATGATTTCACCGAATGCTTGACACGCAATCATGTATGTGATGGATATAGACAATGCCCTGATGGAAGTGATGAACTTTACTGTGGTGATGACTCATTCGGTGGATTAGGTATTCCAAATATTTTTATATTTTTAAAGAGCATGTTGAAGGTTTGGAAAGGTGAAAAATAATTTGTGAACTTTCTCATTTCTTTTATGTCATTTTGGAAGAATATCATAGTAGAAATGTCCCCTGAAAAGCATTGCTCCTCAAATGCCCTTATATTCGAAATATGAGAAATAGCTGAAGTATTCGGGCCGAACATTCATGCCACATGTGTGTGCAGTCCCATATACCCATTTCTGTGTGTAGTGCTTTTCAGCGAGATTGCATGGGGTCAATTTCTTATTATTTTGATGATTCCAAAACCTCAAAATATATACCAATTTTACATGTATATGTAGACATTGTTTCACTCGGAATAACGAGATTTGAGACTTGATTGTATATTCAGAGTATCATGTATGCACGATATTAGAACACCGGTGTCAATCCTTGTGATCGGGAAATTGGTAAATCATAATAGTCCCATAGCATCTTCCTTCCTTATAAAAAGAAAAGAATAATACATGTATTTCTTTTCTTCTTTTTTTTTAAAGTCCAAAATACCAATCTTGTTTTTCTGTATCCCAATCACATTACATTCTGTGATACCAAACATATTGAATAAAACGAGGAGCATGTGAAAAATATGAACATAAGAGTCCTTCGTTCATTTGTTGAGTCACTGAATTCAATGTTCACGTAAGAATCATGAGTTCAATTTGTCCTTCAAAATTCTTTCAAGTGTTTACGTCCTTAAAAAACCGATCTTCTGTCGCGAAGAATAAATTGTGTTGCCGAAAATAAAAAACACAGTCCATGTTAGCTTTTCTATTGAACGCAAATTATTATCATAAACGCTGAACTATCAAACAGAAAAACTGTCATATATGCCAGACTTCTCATCAAATCATCAAAAATGAATTCACAAGCATCAAAAATTCCGCATCAAAAGTTCTGCTTTGTGAAATAAAAACATCATTTGGTTTGCCCTATTTGCTAACAAACTGGTCATACTTAGCCGGCCTCTGGATGCTTTTCCTGGTCCTATTATATCTGGTGTGCCAGTTGGACTGTTGTGTTGTTATGCGACCAGGGCTTATCGGCTTACTTCCTGGAGAGCTGCTTGCGGGTATTTCTCCACGCGATTCAACGGGTCTTATATCCGCCTCGGCGTAGGATGGTTGCTGCCGCATCTGTTCATCCAGTGGCTGAGATGTAGAAGCGTCTTCAAGACTGCCTTGTACTGGTGGGCTCGCCGTCTCAGCGGTTTGTGGTTCTGGTACGAGCGGTTATTCAGTCGATCTCAAGAACCTCCGGTTCCATCTTAATATCTGACCAGTTTCCGTCTGGGCCAAGTATGACCTTGGACCAACTTCCTCCTTGCAGACTCCTCGGCCCCATTCCAGACCACGACTTTTAGGTTGGATGCGGACCTGCTGCCCAATCTCTAGCTCGGGAAGTGGAGCTGCTGATTGGTCGTAATATTTCTTGGCCAGCTGCTTTTTTTGACTGATGTGTTGTGATACTCCTCCTATTACGTGTGGTTTGAGGAGTGATTCAGGGGTAGGCAGTAGAATTTTGGTTCTTTGTGCCATCATTTTTCTGCACTGGACTAGCACCATTATCATCTGGCGTATTTCTCAAATCCAGTATTGCTAGCTGGACATCCTCTCCTCGCTTTGCAGCTTTATTCAGGAGTGTCTTAGCAATCTTCATTGGAGATTCAGCTTTACCATTACTTTGTGCGTGCAATGGTGAATATGTGATATGCTCAACTTCCAGTTTGCAACAAACTGAGCATATTCTCTGGCCACAAATTGGGGCCCATTGTCAGTAATCAACTTGTCTGGACGTCCATACCTGGCAAAGTGGCCTTTGGTACATGCCACAATCGCTGCTGCCCTTGTGTTGCCTGTTACTTTATGCTCCAGAAGTCACTCTAATGGTCGACAGTAATGAGGTAGTTCTCGTTCTGGAACGTGAAGTGGTCCTGCGAAACAATACTCCAAGTCATCAGTTCTTTCTTTTGCTCTGTCTCAAAAGCATTGCAGGTGCTGCATTGTGTTAACTTGTCCCTCACCTCCTCACAGGACATGTCGAGCTCGTCGAACACATGCATCAACTCCTAGATGTTTGCTGTGCACCCTGTTCAGCATCATGGCTCTCATGTCGGTCGGTACGATAACTTTCATGCCCTTGTACAGAACACCGTTCTGTACCGTTATCTCATCCGGGAACTGGTAATATCCTCTCACCACCACGGGCACTTCATCTCTCAGTTCAGGCCATCCATTCATCACAGTGGATATCAGAGTTTGTAGAGCTGGGTCTCTCAGCGTCTCTTTCTGCAGCTGTAGAGATGTAGCATCTCGTATCCTGACATAATCTGTCCGGTTGATCTGCTATATCTCATCATAGATCCTGTGGCGGCTCCCTATGTCAGGCAGGTAAGCTCTGCTCACCCAGTCTGCAATAAGCATATCCTTCCCTGGACAGTATGTCAGATTGATATCATACTTCTGCATTCTCAAGAGTATTCTCCGGAGGCGCTTGGGGGCACTGTGCAAAGCCTTGCTGAAATTCGGCATCAAGGGTTTGTGATCTGTCATTATGGTCACCTTCCTTCCCTGGATGTACTGATCAAACTTCTCTGCAGAGTACACAATGGCTAGGCACTCTTTTTCTATTTGAGCATAGTTCTCATTATTTTTGTCAGGGCCCTTGATGCGAAGAAGACAGGCTGTCCATCCTTGAGATTGTAGTATTTCAAGACTGGAGCTTCTATCCTCATGGTCATCTCTCCACTCGAAGTGAATACCTTTATCAGTCAGCTTTCTCAAAGGTTCAGCTACTTCTAGTCTAGGCAGGGTTCTGGATAGCTATGTCACCCTTCCAAGTAGCCGTTGAACTCCCTTCTTGTCAGGAGCTGCCATCTCCACTACAGCCTTCACCTTCTCAGGATCTGGTTTGAGACCATCAATCGTCAGTAGATGTCCCATGTATGGCACTTCTCTCAGTCGTAGTCTCAGCTTCTCTTGTCATTGCCAAGAACTTCCAGAGATTCCTGCCGTGGCCTGCCAGGGCTTCTTTATGTGTAGCACCACTGCCGTATACTAAGGAGTCATCTGCCACAACATCCACACCACTCAAGCCTTCTATGACTTCATGTTGCCATCTTTGAAACGCTTCAGGTGCCAAAGGACATACGAGTCCATCTATAACGACCGAATGGTGTTGTGAATGTGGTTAAAAACCTGCTTCTCTCAGTCAGCTTTACTTGCCAGAACCCGTCCTTCGCATCTAGCACAGAGAATATTGGCTTTTGCAAGCTTTCGCAGGTCACACTTTTTTTCCATAGACTGGATAGTTATCATGGCCTCTTTCATGGCTGCCACTACAGAATTTACAACTGTCGACCTCATCTTTCTGTGTTGAGGAATTCTTTCCAGATTTCTTTTCTTTTTTTTTCTTCAGTTGTAGTACAGTCCACCGTCAGGCGTATTGTCGTACTGTTGAGGTGCAGTGCACCAGATCGACGTTGCTCTATCCTTTCAATTGTTGAACGCCAAACAAGGTAGCAGCAACTCCCATCTTTTAACGTCTTTTGGTATGACGCGGCCGAGGTTCGAACCCACGACCTCCCGATTGTGAGGCGGACGCTCTACTGACTGAGCCAACACATCGGTTCTTTCTGTCCTTGTTGTATTTATTCTTGGTCTGCTTTTGCCTTCCACCAGATTGTTCTTTCTTATGCTGGCTTTGCGTGAAGTGGTCAGTTTCCTCAACTTTAACAATCCTTTGTTGCTGTTGAGATGACTCACTTGAAGAGATGATATGGCCTTCTTCAAGGTACAAACTGTATCCTGCTCTCTGAAGAGTTGAGCTTGGGCTTGCTTGTCCTTACACCCAAACCAATCTGTCTTGTACCATCTCCCCTTCAAGTGCACCAAACTTGCACGCTTTGCCATATTGTCTCAGGCACGAAATGTTCTGCCAATTTCTCAAAGATTTTCTACGGTGTCTGTCCTCATCACTAAGTGGCAAAGTTGCTAATCTATCCTTGCAATCCTGACCCATTAATGATCGAAGGGTTGCCACTTGTACGGTCTCTGGCTTCTTATCAAGCTCTGTAGCTATACGGTAGTCGTTCCAAGACTCCTCAAAGGCTTTCCAGTTTGCTTCCAAATTGCCCTTACAGCACATCGGCTGCGGTACCGGGATGCAGATTTGACACGACGCCATTTTCAATAGCTGGGACTGTATAATGATATCACAGAAATCAACGTGCTGTACTTACAATTTCGGGGAACATTTTCAGCTCAGCATTGCAAAAATGATTTTCTTCCTTCTAGATAGCAATGAAACTGTCAGCACAAGTTTCTTTCACAGATTTTTTTTCCGTGAATCCCTCTCCTAACACCATGTTTCACTCAGAATAACGGGATTTGAGACTTGATTGTACGTTCAGAGTATCATGTTATGTACGCATGATATTAGAACACCGGTATCAACACTTGTGATCGGGATATCGGTAAATCATAATATTGTACTGGATTCTTCGAAGCTTTCAAGTGTTTATATATAGGAACGGGCAGAGTGCTCAATTGTTAGAGAGATCGTACTCGAGTCATCGGAATTCACATTTAAGATGTAAAAGGAATGGTATTTTTGATTATGTAATCTCTTGACCTTCAAAGGCAATGGGTTGTTTCAGTTGTTCAAACAATATACTTGTTAGTATTTAAATGAGTCTACCAATTTTTGCTCATTTATTGTAATAATCATCACAAATGATCCGGATTGGGAGAAGTTATACATGGATAAATCACATCAGAGATAAGAATATGATTGTAAAGAATCTGCTAAATTGAAGGAACGTGATTGTAGACGTTGTTAAAGGAAGAAATGCGGTGGTTGGTTTGGGGGTAGCGGACGGGAAATTTTTGTTTTTTAATCTTTTCTTTTACACGGGGATGTGCTGTTTTAAGCAGCTGAGAGGGTGTGTGGTTGAGTGGGTGTATTTAGATAAGTGTTCTTTGTATTATGTTCTTTATTCCGAATTCTTTTTCTTTAGGTTGACAGGCTGGGAGGTTTGCTTCTTCATCGGGGGTTGTTTCCTACGGGGATTGATATTGTTACCCTTTTCACGTTATGAGGGATGAAGTATCAACTGTATTTTCATGTCAGTTTCTCACACTTAATGTTAAGGGAATACGAAACAAAACCAAAGAAGAATTTTTAATTGGTGTAAGACTAAATTAGCTAATATAGTGTTTTTACAAGAAACATATAGTTCGCCAGACATAGAAGGGAAATAGCAATTAGAGTGGGGTGGAAAATGTATTTTCAGTCATGGTACGTGCCACGGAAGAGGTGTTCTTGTGTTAATAGATAGTAAGTTAGACACTGAAATTTATAATACTTGGGTAGACAGAAATGGTAGATATATCTTAATTAAATGTAAAATACAAGGGTTGCCACTTGTACGGTCTCTGGCTTCTTATCAAGCTCTGTAGCTATACGGTAGTCGTTCCAAGACTCCTCAAAGGCTTTCCAGTTTGCTTCCAAATTGCCCTTACAGCACATCGGCTGCGGTACCGGGATGCAGATTTGACACGACGCCATTTTCAATAGCTGGGACTGTATAATGATATCACAGAAATCAACGTGCTGTACTTACAATTTCGGGGAACATTTTCAGCTCAGCATTGCAAAAATGATTTTCTTCCTTCTAGATAGCAATGAAACTGTCAGCACAAGTTTCTTTCACAGATTTTTTTTCCGTGAATCCCTCTCCTAACACCATGTTTCACTCAGAATAACGGGATTTGAGACTTGATTGTACGTTCAGAGTATCATGTTATGTACGCACGATATTAGAACACCGGTATCAACACTTGTGATCGGGATATCGGTAAATCATAATATTGTACTGGATTCTTCGAAGCTTTCAAGTGTTTATATATAGGAACGGGCAGAGTGCTCAATTGTTAGAGAGATCGTACTCGAGTCATCGGAATTCACATTTAAGATGTAAAAGGAATGGTATTTTTGATTATGTAATCTCTTGACCTTCAAAGGCAATGGGTTGTTTCAGTTGTTCAAACAATATACTTGTTAGTATTTAAATGAGTCTACCAATTTTTGCTCATTTATTGTAATAATCATCACAAATGATCCGGATTGGGAGAAGTTATACATGGATAAATCACATCAGAGATAAGAATATGATTGTAAAGAATCTGCTAAATTGAAGGAACGTGATTGTAGACGTTGTTAAAGGAAGAAATGCGGTGGTTGGTTTGGGGGTAGCGGACGGGAAATTTTTGTTTTTTAATCTTTTCTTTTACACGGGGATGTGCTGTTTTAAGCAGCTGAGAGGGTGTGTGGTTGAGTGGGTGTATTTAGATAAGTGTTCTTTGTATTATGTTCTTTATTCCGAATTCTTTTTCTTTAGGTTGACAGGCTGGGAGGTTTGCTTCTTCATCGGGGGTTGTTTCCTACGGGGATTGATATTGTTACCCTTTTCACGTTATGAGGGATGAAGTATCAACTGTATTTTCATGTCAGTTTCTCACACTTAATGTTAAGGGAATACGAAACAAAACCAAAGAAGAATTTTTAATTGGTGTAAGACTAAATTAGCTAATATAGTGTTTTTACAAGAAACATATAGTTCGCCAGACATAGAAGGGAAATGGCAATTAGAGTGGGGTGGAAAATGTATTTTCAGTCATGGTACGTGCCACGGAAGAGGTGTTCTTGTGTTAATAGATAGTAAGTTAGACACTGAAATTTATAATACTTGGGTAGACAGAAATGGTAGATATATCTTAATTAAATGTAAAATACAAGGACAGAAAGTGTTCTTTGGAAATGTTTATTTCCCCACTGGAAATGATGAAAAATCTCAAATACAATTCTTAAGTGATCTAAGTCAAATTTTATATAGAAATAATGAAGAAGGGAGTCCGGTAGCACTTGGTGGTGATTTCAATGTCATAAGAGACACGAACTTGGATTACTTTGGACAAGTGTCAAAGAGGGAGACAAGATTCAGTAAAAAATTAGAAGAGTTCATAGCAAATTTCGGATTAATTGATATATGGAGATGTAAAAATAAAGACAAAAGACAATACACGTATAAACAGCAAAACCCATTTATGCAAAGTCGCTTAGATTATTGGATTATATCAAAAAACTTTGAACAATTCGCAACCAGGTGTGATATCTTACATTCTATAGCCCCTGATCACTCAGCGGTTTATCTGATTTTCCATAAAAGATTATCAAAACATAAAAATAAAAGGTCTTATTGGAAGTTTAATAATAGTTTGTTAACTGATAATGAATACGTTAAGAAGATGAGAGAAGAAATTAATTTAAAAGAAAAAACTGTCAGCAGAAATTAAAGATAGAGTATTTGGGGATTATATGAAAATGGAAATAAGAAAGTTTACAATCAAAATATCAAGGAAGAAAGCAGAGGAGAGAAAAATTAACATCCGAAAATTGGAAGAAGATATTAAAAATTGAGAAGAAGATTTATTGTCGATTGATAAAAGACATTACAAATATATTATAGAAAATCTACGAGTTAAGAAGCAATTAAAACAGTTGGGCTCACTTTACGACTACTTTAATGAAGGTTTGAAAGTACGATCAAGATCTTCTTGGTCTGAATGTGGAGAAAACAGTACATCATTTTTTAACCAGTTAATAGAGTCATGGCCTCTATTACAATGGAAAAAAAGTATAATACAGAAATTAAATGTAAATGGAAATGTTACTACTAATGAAAAAGAGATTATTCAAGGAATTAAGTTGTTTTATACAGAGCTGTATGGGATAATAATAACACAGGAGGATGACACTTAAGATTTTTTTCCTAATAACCTACCAAAATTAAACAATCAATCACGAAAGCTATGTGAGGAATCGATTGCAGAAAGGGAATGCGTAGAAATACTTAAAGGTATGAAACTTAACAAATCTCCAGGTAATGACGGTTTAAGTGTCGAATTCTATCAAAAGTTTTAGCCAGTAATTGGAGATTTAGTTCTTGCGTCCTTTTATGAAACTCTTGAAAAGGGGGAATTATCAGCCTCTCAAAGGCAAGCAGTTATTACTTTATTACATAAGGATGGCAAAGATCCAGAGTTTATTAAGAACTACAGACCGATTTCGTTGTTAAACGTTGATTATAAAATTCTTTCTAAGATACTTTCAAACAGGATACAAGAAGTTTTACCGGAAATCGTTGGCTTTGATCAGCTGGGTAATGTTAAAGATAGGAATATGGATATAGATGACATGATCTTTCATACTTCTTTTTGTAAAGAAAGCGCTTTTTTGACAGCCATTGATTTTGAAAAGGCATTTGATTCGGTATCGCATTCATTTTTACATAGAGTATTAAAGTCATTTAATTTTGGGCCAATGTTTTGTAAATGGGTTAAGATCTTTTACACTAATACAGAAAGTTGCGTTATAAATGGATGTACATCAACAGGTTATTTTAAAGTAGAAAGAGGAGTAAGGCAGGGAGATCCCCTCTCTCCTTATTTATTTGTTTTGTGTATTGAAATTTTAGCTCATATGATAAGAAATAATCATCAGGTTAAAGGAATTACTTTTGGAAATACAGAAATAAAACAAGTTCTGTATGCAGATGATATAACGCTTTTTATTAGAGATTTTCATTCATTTAAGGAAATTGAGCATATTTTTTAAGGATTTTTTAAAATCTCAGGATTGAAGTTAAACAATGACAAGACATTTATTCTACCGTTAGGTCCAGTGCTATCCACACATTCATTTCCGTTTGGTAAACAAGTTGACATTGTTAAAATATTGGGGATTTATTTTTCAATACATGACGATATCAAAGAAAAAATGAACTTCAAAGAAATACTGAGCAAGATAAAAAAATTATTTACATGGTGGAAACAACGTGATTTAACATTAATGGGAAAAATTCAATTAATGAAAATATATGGCTATTTGAAGTTGATATATCTGTCATCATTAATGCCAGTTCCAGATTGGGTATACAGTGAAATCGAAGAGATATTTCTTGATTTTTTGTGGAGAGGTAGAAGTAAAATAAAAAGGAGTATAATAAATTTAGACTATCCAAATGGCGGGCTCAAAATGATGGATTTCAAAGTCTTTGTTAAGGCACAGAGAATAATGTGGATAAAAAGGCTTGTCACGGGAAAACCAGGTATAAAATGGAAACAATATTTTAAATTTCTAATGAGACCGATTGGTGGTATTCTTATTTTATATTGTAATTATTGGGAAAATGCAGTGGACATTATTTTGCCTAACTTTTATAGAAGCCTACTGGAAACATGGGTGGAAATGGAAAGTTATGTTAAAAAAGAAGAGAGGTATAGGGGAAATGAAATTTTGTACAATAATAAATTTATTCGGATAGACGACCGAACTCTGTTTGAAGAAAACCTTTTTTTGAAAAATATATATCGACTCCACCACATATGTGATGAACAAGGTTTGTTAAAGAAAGAGGCACATTTTATCACTCTCGGTTTAGGTAAAGAAGAAATTACAAAAATTAATGAAATATATTCAATAATTCCTCATGAATGGAAAAAGAACACTCAGCCGATAAGGAAATCTATTCATTGCGGTCTCAGTTTAGAAATAACATTTGCGAAGAAAATTTATAAATTTGAAGAAATAACTTCTAAGATGGTGTATAGAACTTTAATTAAGAAGAATATAGAGATTAGCTCAGCATGTCACAACTTAATGGAATTTTATAATATTACAATTAAAGATGTTGCAAAGATCTTTGTGCAGCCAAGACTGTGTATATTAATAGCAAGTTGAGCGAGTTTCAGTTTAAGTTACTACATAAAATAGTTTACACAAATCATTATTTATATAAATTTAAATTTCGAACGAATAACCTCTGTTCATATTGCAATATTTTGGATGAGACATATCAGCACTTATTTTTCGAATGTAATATAATAAAAAGATTATGGGAAAATGTGCTGATATGCTTAATTTACCGATTTTAAAGGAACTATCTTGGAAACAGATCCATATTGGAATAAACGGGACTGACATGAAAATAGAGCAATTATTGAATCACATTCTAATTTTGATGAAATTTATGATTTTTCATGGTAGAGAGAAAGGGGTACCTCCAAATCCAATTGAAATTTAAAAAAAAATAATTTGAAAATAGAAAAGAAGAAAAAGACTTGGCAATGGGTAGGGGAACCTTGTCAATCCATCTGGGGAAATGGGAACACTTTGAGCAGGCAGCCTCCCAATCCATTCCGTAGTTAGTGTGTGTGTGTTTGTTTGTGTTTGTGTTCGTTTTTGTTTTTGTTTTGTTTTGTTTTGTTTTTTGTTTGTTTTTTGTTTGGGGGGAGGGGGGAAGGGAGTTATGAGAAGGGTTTTTGGGTGTCAATGGTGCAGATGTGTGCTGGATATTTTTTTTTTTTAATTTAATACCTTCCTCATATTTTGTTTTCTTTCTTCAAATATGTTAATGAGTAATCAAAATATATAAATTTTAAGTTATGAAGTTTTAAATCTTAAACATCAGTTTATCAAAAAGATTATATATGACCTGTTACACTTTGACTCTGTTCTTTATCAGTAGTATGAATTGTCTAAAGATGTGTAAAGATTTAATTTTAAAAGAAACGTATTTTTGTATGATTTGAATTTATATTATTGATTTATATACGTATTATGAAACTTGTGTTTTGTGATGTTATGTATTATGAGGAAGGAAATAAAAATATCATTTAAAACAAAAAAAATAATACTACAAAACAAAATAATTGCTACAAAACACAATAATAGTCCCATAACAGACATGATCAACCTTTCCCAATTGTTTTGAGAGAGTACGTTTCTTTCACAATGTAATCGCTTGTCCAGGACTCACTTTAGCCTTTAAGCAGTGCAGTTCAGTTCAGTTTATCGTTTTGCATTTCATATTTTAAAGCATTGTTCACAAAACAAATGATACATAGTGTAGGTTTAACGGTAAGTTGTGCTGACAGAAACAAAGCTGTAAAATGAGTACATCATTTATTTACATGCAGTAGGAATGAAGGCTGGTCTTCTTTCATTAATACTTATCTAAAATAGTAATTCATTTGTAAAATAGAACTATAACACAACCTTCAACTCCCTCACTATAGGCAGTTTTTTTTTAATTTAATAATATTACACATAATGCATGATATAACTTTTACATGTACATGTGTAGAAATAATGGTTTTTCCTGCTTTGTGACAAAATGAATAATACAAGAACAAAAAAGTCTGAATGTGCAAAGTAAATTGGCGGTGCTAGAATAAGCAATTATACATATTCTGGTGAGGAAACCGTATGAAGAAAATACTAATTATCAAATGTTTCTATGTCCTAACCCAGGTTTAGCAGACATGAATATAGTCCTAAACAGCACAAGTGAATGTTACACCATATCGTCGCCTTCATACCCATACTACGATAACAACTTAGAGTACATCTGGATGATAACTGGAGCAAATGGAGACACCGGTATGCGAATGCAATTTGACATCTTCTCTTTAGAAACTGGCTATGATTACTTGGAAATTGGAGTCGGCCTATATGATGGAGAGTACTTGTACCGATTCACCGGCACACACACTATAGAACAACGCAGCGCTGCTGAGTCTGCCGGGAGCGCCTCTAAAACACTTCCAGACACTACCCCGGAGCCAGAGTCGGATGGACGGAAGAAGCGCTCAGCTCGCAATGTTAATAACTTCTGCAGCAACTCAACAACCTACTCTGATGTCGGCAATTTCCCCTATGTTATCCATTTAAACAGTACACAGATGTGGCTTCGAATGACAACAGATGGGTCTGTTATCAGGACAGGATTTGTCTTGCGGCTTATCTCTACCCGTTTTGGAAGTACGTCTTAGTATTAACCTTAATAGATCAACATTACCATGTTTTATTTGTATTTCAATATATTTTGCATCGGCTTCTTAAAAGGCACATCTAAGATAACATACAATTTCGTATCTTATCAGGGCCAACAGTAGTTTTACACATTAAAATACATCGGGAACAAAAGCACATGATTATTCAGGCAGTGAAGATCTGAGACAATCTGATTCCTGTGTTTGCTTTTTACAGCTTAAAATGCAGATCAGTCACTTGGTTTTGTCATGAGGCACTAGTTTTTAGACCATCAATCACATTTACAGATCTTAATGCTTTAAACTTTACAGTTATTTTTAAATTCTTTTATTTATCTAACCGCAACAATGCAAACAATTTACAAGGAGAAAATTGGCTTTTGGGGGATTCATTGGGGGAAACCAGTTCTCTTGAAACATCTTTTTAAAAATATAATCGTTTTACGTTAATGAATATATATTTATTCCCCAAACTCTTATTATGCATTGAGTTCATTAACGAATTACCGATTAATTCTTTTTCTAGACGAATTCTTTGAATGTTCCGACTCGTCGATTATTTTAGGGAATAAGACTTGTGATTTGGTATCAGACTGCCGATCAGGCGACGACGAAGATGGCTGTTATATTGGTAAATACAAGTTGGCCTACTCTATTTTGTTAATAAACCAAAGTTACTTACAGTTCATGCATATATTTTGAAATGATTGTACCTCTAACATTTTTAACTGAATTAAGTATGACATATGTATTATAATATGTACGTGGATGGATGTTGAAAAATAGGCTAATGCTCAATGATAGTAAAACACAATTAATGATCATTGGCACACCTAATCAGATATCCAAAATCAACTTAAAGGTCCCCAGAAATCCAAATGCAAGTTGATTTCTGTTGGTGTGCGGGGATGCATACAACTCATATTTTGTTATTAAAACATCTAAATATGTTTCATAGATTTTTAAATATTTTTTGAAATATTTTTTTCCAACCTCTTAAGCTCCACCCCCAAAAATAGCTCCAGATCTTATTCCCGAGATGACATCATCTGTCAATCATTAGTGAGCTAAGGAGAGAAAGTGGTATGTAGCTTTGCCAGAGATAACCATCTGTTCTAATAGACCATACAATGCCTACATAGGAGTTGCTATGCCAGACATGCTGTAGCATCACCAGGAAAAGAAGGGTAATGAGGAGGTATTGTTTGAAAGCATGCAATTCTATTGTGAGCATGTGCTGAGCTGGGGGAAGTTACATTCCACTCTGTATTGTATAATGTTAGTATGGCTGACTAATGATTGACAGATGATGTCATCTCGGGAATAAGATCTGGAGCTATTTTTGGGGGTGGAGCTTAAGAGGTTGGAAAAAAATATTTAAAAAAATATTTAAAAATCTATGAAACATATTTAGATGTTTTAATAACAAAATATGAGTTGTATGCATCCCCGCACACCAACAGAAATCAACTTGCATTTGGATTTCTGGGGACCTTTAAATGGCGTGTCAATTGGATATTCTATAATCAAACCATCTGTGAATGCAAGGAATCTTGGAGAACAGTTTCATGTGCACTTGAGCAGTGGCAGCACCAGGATTTTTAAAGTGGGGGGGGGGGGCAAATGGGGGGCAAAAGAAAATGTTGGGGGGCAAGGGCGGACAAAAAAATTTTGCACCCTTTTATTTTTTTTCACTCCGAAAATTATTGGGGGGGGGGCAACTGGGGGGGGGCAAAGCTTCTGGCTGGGGTGGGGGGGGGGGGGCAAATGCCTCCATGCCCCCCCCCCCCTTGGTGCCGCCACTGCACTTGAGTATGGGTGATCATATCACAAATGTCTGTAAATCATCATACTACATGGTCTATAATCTCAGACGTATTCGAAAATACTTAAATAAGGATATTATGAGAGATATTGTTCATGAATGCATCAATAATAAGTTGGACTATTGTGATGGTCTACTGTATGGGATCCCTGACTGTCAAATATCGAGACTGCAAAGAGTTCAAAACACTTGTGCAAGGCTGATTAGTGGCTGTTCCAAATTCACCCGTATCACCCCAATTTTGCATTGGCATTGGCTACCTTTTCGCCAAAGAATAACTTTCAAAATCTTGCTGATTGTATATAAGGCGCTTCATGGTCAAGCTCCCATGTACATCAGAGAATTGCTGAATCTCAGAGTCAATCAACATAGTCGAAACCTGCGCAGTTCCCAAGATACTCTGCTTCTCCAAATTCCATTCCTAAAAACAAAAGTAACACTGGGTAATCGTTCATTTGCTTGTGCAGCCCCTAATCTCTGGAATAACTTGCCATTGGAAGTCAGGAAATCCCCATCTGTGAATATGTTTAAATCAAAACTCAAAGCATATCTATTCAATTAATAGCAAGCATATCAGGAGCTCATGCAGCGCAGTAGAATATATACAAATTGTTGGATAGTTTCTGCGCTTTATAAATGTATTATTATTATTATGAAATATGCATTAATTTTTGAAGTATCATTGCCTTGTAGTTATTTAAGTACACTAAACTTGGAATAAATTATTTACAAGTTATATGTACCTAAACTCTCACTGTTGTTTAAAGCCCTTTTATTTGTTTATTTTTTATTGCTAAGATCCAAGATTTTTATCTTTGGATGTTGTAGATAAACCAGCACCTGTGTACAAATGACATTGTCACATTTGATTTTCTTCTCCACAGAGATTGCATTCTCATCAGATGCACCATACAACCTCACATTTCTGTTTATCAATCCATTCACTATCAACACTGGGGATACTGTGTGGAGGGTCACAAACACACTTAGATTCACCGGTTACCGGATCCAGGTCATTCAGATCCAGCTTTCCGGGGAAAGTTCATTGGTCATAGGACTAGGATCTGATGAAAGGCTGACGGAAACGGAGGCCGTGGTCTTGTCAAGTTACTCACCACTGTTTGAGATGTTGATTGAATCAGAGACATTATGGATACGCCTCGAACAATATAAATTCATATATACTGCATTCGTATTGGAAATGACACCTACTCAAGTCTCAGGTACATTTTTTTTTCAATCATTTATATTTCAGGTAGCATGAAAGTAGAATTGCAGTGAATGGTCCTTTAGGTGTCACAAAAGGTTTTTAAAAGTGTACAGAATTTCATATACAATGGGTATTCATTGATGTTTAAAAGAAATGAGGCTGTTTATAAAATGTTTTGAAAAAAGTTCTATTGAAGGTAAACAATCATAACTCAATATATTGAGAGTCATGATGGGGAAAGAGACAATCTGCTATTGTTTCATAGATTTATACAGTGGTTTTGGCCAGTTGCTTAGAATTAATGTATTAAAAGTGATATTTTTTAGCACATAAAGGAAAGGTCATTATGGATATCGTGTGGATATTTAGTGGTTAGGATAATCTTAATGTAACCGGAACACTATAGGCCTGGGCATAGAAAATGGAATGTCTTCATTCAAATATCTTGGTTAATATAAATGTATGTCACCTTCAATGCAGTATATGTATAAGGTTACTGTTGTAAGTATAATATTAACAATATTGGTCAAATTGTAGGAATTTGTTGGGCTTTTCTTTAAACTTTTACTGCATCTCTAAATGAAAAGATGTTTAGTACTACAGTACTGCAAATAAAATATTTGCCAATGATATGAGCAGAAATTGGCAATTTTTACAGAGAGCATAACTTTTCATGAAGTAGCAATGTTCCACATTGCATTTTTCTCTTTGCATGTACTATACAGGAGAAGGTGGTTTCTTGTGCAGTAATGGCTTGGTCAACCTCAGCAGCAATGCTGTTTGTGACGGAACAAGGCAATGTGTTGATGGGAGTGATGAAAGAATTTGCTATTCCTCACGTAAGTACTGACAGTGCTCATTTACCATACATGTTATTCTGAGTGCAAGTAGTTACTTTTGAAAGAACCTGGGGGTGTTTAATAAAGCTGTTCGTAAAGTTACGGATGACTTTACGAACGACTGGAACATGTTCTTTGGTGCTATACTAATCAGATTCTCAATCATTTAGCACAAGAACTGATCACCAGTCGTGCGTAAAGTCGTGCGTAACTTACGAACGGCTTTATGAAACACCCCCTGGTATAGATTTAATAACGAAGGGCTGATCATATATCATATTATAAGATTTGGAAACAATCAAAGTTACATTGAAATCACAATATATCGCTCAGTATCTCTTTGTTGCCGTAATAAACAGTTTGGTATGAAATATGAGACAGTTGTATTTTCATGAATTGTAAGATCAATCCTCTTGCTAGTGCCCCTATGTGTTCTTCCGTTTAGAATAAGTACCAAAGAACTCACAGTTTGTTGCCTAATAATGATAAATATAATAGTGATTTCTTATGCACATAATACTCGTGAAGGTCCCAATGCGCTTAACTTAATATACATGTATGCTTTACCTTGATGAAGAGTACTCGACACCCTACAAATGTCTTTGTTATAGTCAAAATGAAGGCATATCTGGGTGCATGACTTATTAAAATGGCGTAATTACCTCTGTTTAAAAAGCTTTCCACTGTGATTTATATTTCAGTGGGGATAAAAAAAAAATCTGTAATGAAGTGCTCAGAATGTTTATCAGCTTTTTCGTTACCATTCTTCAAACGTAGCTCTCCCTGAAGAGTGTGGGTTGCGGCCTGCCTTGGACATTCACCGCATCACACACGGAACGGATGTTACCATCCTGGGAGAAATCCCATGGATGATTGCACTCTACAGAAATTATAATCAATTCTACTGTGGTGGCAGCGTCATTGCCGACAGTTGGATCCTCACTGCAGCACACTGCGTGTAAGCTTACCACCATATTCATGAGTACGAGATTAATTGCCCCAGCTAATTATATAAGCACAAACGTCCCTTACGAACATGCGCAGTGAATGCACTCGAGACCTGATCGGAACACTTATTCTGAGTGGTTGCTATACACGCTGTTAGATTACTTTATGATGTACCTTCATCAAACTCTTAGGGGCCTATGTTCAATCGAAACAAAAGTAGGAATAACTTTATTAATTGCAAGGTATTAAATTTATGATCATGTATGAATAGCATTCTCACGGAAAAAGAACCCCCGAGCAAACGTATTTTCTGCTAACTAATGTAGGATGTGGTTTAAATGAATAATAAATAAATTAAGATGTGCCTAATACCCCTTCGCTATGCCTTCAAATTCATTATAAATTAGCAATCAGTGGTGGCGGAAGCAGCGGGTAGGGGAACCGATCCACCCCACCTTTTTCCTAAAGCAAGAAAAGTGCCTCTCCTCCCTTTAAAATGCCTCTTCTGCAATGAATTAATGCTGAGGTAATATTGCCCCTTCTTTCTTTTTCCTTTTTTTTGGGGGGGGGGGGTTACCCCTTTGTTCAATGACAGTTTTTCCCAAACGGAAATGCCATAATAGCCAAGTAAAAAATTACATTTTCTAGAAGAAAACGTTAGGTAACGTTCCTGCAAAAACAATGCCCTTTTTAAATTAATACACCTCCCATTCTGTCTTAAGATATTTGTTTTAAGAAGAGGGCATAAATGATGTTTGTAGCTGCCAGAAAGTGCCCCTGTTATTATAGAAAGAGCCTCTATAAAGGCAGTTACTCCATACAAGGTTTTTATTGAGGTCCGCTTGACCAAAAACAACTTTGTAGTCTTCAAAATTGTACCTTCAATACAACTAAAACTTTTTTTTCAGATATAAAAATGCCAAAATTTGCCCTACCCTGGGAGGGGGGACCACCCCCCCCCCCCTCAGACTATCCCCCGCTTGGGCTCTCCGCACCCTCAATCAGGTCCACCTCATCATGTCATGCACCACCGCCCAGCCCAGTAAAATTCTAGTTACGGGCCTTCATTATCAGCACATTTCTTGAAAAATATTCACTCTGTTGCCATGCGACCTAGCATGAATACATGAGCATACCAAGCAGTAGGCCTACAAATTTAAAAGGATATTAAACTGAAGAGAGGGAGCATATGTCAGTCAGTGACCAATAACATATTCCCTGAAGGATAAAGCGCAATAACCGGCGTAGTACAATGCAGTGCAAAACAAATTACATTTCTCTTCTATACTCTAAATAAAAACACCCCAATTAACCTTCATTTCGCAGAAAAAACCCACTTTCAATAAATGCATAATCCACCAGTAGTAGTCATCTAAAAAATTTGAACATTTTTGCTCACCTGCCGATAGCATTAAAGTCACATGATCTTGCGTTATCATGGGCAATTTGACACCATTCGGGTGTTTACCCAATAACAGGTGTTGTCAATCACCTAGAGTGGACTACAGTTTTGTGACCAATATGCCTTATGTAATGCTCTGCATTTTCCACCCATCGCCCCATATGGTAAAGGCATTATCTTACATTTTGCTCACCCGAAGATTCTCTGAAAGACTAAGGGGTATTTCATGGCTGGACAGCAGGTTTGCTGTGTCCCAGACTTGTACACCCATACTAATTTCCAGTGCTTTCCACCAAGTCTGGTGTCCGCGAATTATGACCTGCTGCACATGGAAACGTGTGTGTGTGTGTGTGTAATTGGGTTTTACAGACGTGTATCAATCAGATATGATTATTTACGTCTGGGACCGACCTTTAACGTCACCATACGAAAGACGTGACTCAGTCTCGAACCTGGGTCCGCTGAATCAGTTTATAACTTCCACTGGTAGCTGGATTACAGGCGCACGCCACAACGCCCAGAAACTGCGTACCATTATGCTTTTAAAGCTAGGTATTGGTGTGCAAGTAGTTCATGGTAATATCCATTAGTACATAAAAGGTGAAGAATTATTCTGTAAAGGTGAAAATTAATGTATCATACAAGCAAAAATATGAGTAAAATACATACTTGTGACAGTATATTGACTTTTTTGTAGGTCCCTTTGTACTACAAATATGCCCCTTTGGCGATGCACCTCCACTGCCAAAACGTTCCGCCACCCTGTCATCAATTACAGTGCGTGTAGTAATGTGTTTTTTTTCTCCCTTTATTACAGCATGGCCCATGATTACAGGGACAACTATCTCAATACGTACCGTATACAGGCAGGAACCCTTATAGGTGATATAGATGGAGGAGGACAAATTCGTGATGTATCGGGAATCTTCATACACCCGATGTATTCTCGTTATACGTTTCAGAACGACATTGCTCTACTCAAGCTCTCTTCTCCACTTAATTTCACGGATGCTGTCCAGCCTGTGTGTCTGCCCCCTGCCGGGGTTCATCTCCCGAATGTCAGCTCCTATATCACGATAACAGGATGGGGCAGCTTTGGCGAACGATATGGTATTAAACATTTCTTCTTTTATTTGAACATGTAAGTTATTGATGTTGAAGTTTAATGATGGAGGTGTATTCAAGAACCTGCTGAAGAATAGTCATTGGCCAGAACAAGTGTAACCGTGCTCAAAGTTTTGATGAAATCAAGAATTTACTACAATGAATCATATATACCTACCTATTATGCTAGTCTCTTGACTACGCTAACCCGTTCGAGAACTTAACACAAATGTTAAAGATAACATTTAACAAATTCATAGTGACGAAGCTTTTCGACCTGCACTCATCGGGTCACAACGCAGGAATGAGAGAATACAAGAAAATACAAAAGTCAGGGAAGGGTGTGTATAGCGACCCGGGTATGATCCGGGCACGCTAGAATAATCGAAGCGCTTGTACAAACTCCTTTTGTCGGCACAATAGCGGATCTCTCGACTGAATGAACAACGCTTCTAAGAAGCGAAGATGTTGAAAGCTGCATTTTTGGATGTACTAGTTGAGAAGAGTGACGGCAAACTTCTCACGTCCGTATATCGTAAACCTACGTTTACGGGCCAGTACACGCGATGGGATTCGTACAGTGCTACATCGTATAAAACTGGTTTGATAAATAGCTTAGTGTGTCGCGCCTTGCAAATTTGTTCTCCGTGTAAGCTCAACCCTGAGCTTCTTCGCATCAAGCAAATCCTACGAGACAATGGCTATCCGGAGCTTGTCATTGATCGCGTTGTGCAGCGTACCATTGATTCGCGGACTCGCCCTGTGTATGGGCCCAATAAATGCCCGGTCTACCTCAAATTACCTTGGCGAGGTAAAGTGTCTGATAAGTATGCGCGCGATATTAAGCATACAGTGTCGCGCTGTTACGTGTTCTCTACTAATAGAATGCTACCCGCAGTTCGCAAGGATGTACTGCCTTCCCCCCAAATGAGCAATGTCGTTTATCAGTATCATTGTCGGTGTGAAGCCGTCTCCGTTGGCCGTACATCTCAGCGTCTAGCGGACCGCATTAAACAGCACGTACCCTCCGTGGTACGACAGACATCAGCTGGTAGCCGAGCACAGCCGAAGCGTAACTGCAAAACCGCTGCTAGCGTCGCTAATGTTCAATGCCGCAGTCACAGCGACTCTGCTATTGGTCAGCACTTGCTAAATAGTCCGGCTTGTTCCAAAGCGTATAACCCGGCTCAGTTCACTATTGTTGCCCGAGCACGCAGCTTTCAACATCTTCGCTTCTTAGAAGCGTTGTTCATTCAGTCGAGAGATCCGCTATTGTGCCGACAAAAGGAGTTTGTACAAGTGCTTCGATTATTCTAGCGTGCCCGGATCATACCCGGGTCGCTATACACACCCTTCCTTGACTTTTGTATTTTCTTGTATTCTCTCATTCCTGCGTTGTGACCCGATGAGTGCAGGTCGAAAAGCTTCGTCACTATGAATTTGTTAAATGTTATCTTTAAGTTTTGTAGTACCAATCGTCTGTTTAACACAAATGAGTCACAATATTGTGCGCACCCCCCGTAATCCTATTGTTCTCCCCTTCGCCACTCACGCGCGGCAACACGCAACGGCCATCTTCCTCTTTCTTGCTCGTCCCCGTCGAGTTAGGATGTCGAGTCACGGCGCTCCTGAAATCGGGTCTTTTCGTATCTTTTCAGCGCGCTTTTTCACATCTTTAAAGCACTTTTCTGTACTTATTTTCGTCTAAGATTATAGTTGTGTTTTTATGTCACTCTTGCCGATTGCAAGGGATATTTTTTTGGATATCATAAATCCAATCCCCCGGTCGCTCAGACCAGAAGGGGGACGTCTGTTTCCCGCACGGTAGCGATGACCTGCATAAATCCGCTAGGGGAGACGCGTGCCACTTCTGCAGGGCAGCTCACGGGCACCGCCCATGTTGGTCTGGGTTCTCAAACCCTAGCCCCCGGCCGATGCCAAGTGGGGGAGCGATTACTACCCGGGCTGTTGCTTTTGTCCGCCTGTTTCGGCTTTTGTTCGTGGGCCATTGTCCCAATCAATTCAAGGGGAACCAGATTTGGATGTGGCTTCTGAAGCTTCGGTTTCTGAATCGACATTGTTGCAAGCAGACAGAGCCTCAATCGCTCTCTCTTTGTGGGGTAGAGGCGATTGCTCTGTTGTTCAAAAAGCTCCCTGAATTTCAGTTAGCCCACGCGCAGGGTTCGACTTCGCGTTGGTTCAGGCAGCAAGATTCCTCCGAGGGTATTTCTCTCGGGTGGAATATGACCGCATTGAATCAGTGCTCCTTGTTTGATTAAGGGTAAGGCCTTTGCCTTTGGTTCCCAAGATCAAGACAGCTTTTTCAAGGCTAATGTGTGTGTGTAATTGGGTTTTTACAGACGTGTATCAATCAGATATGATTATTTACGTCTGGGACCGACCTTTAACGTCACCATCCGAAAGACGTGACTCAGTCTCGAACCTGGGTCCGCTGAATCAGTTTATAACTTCCACTGGTAGCTGGATTACAGGCGCACGCCACAACGCCCAGTTAAGTCTCTCTCCAGAGATTTTAGCGGTGGGTCGGCGTCTGCGTGCAACCAATCCGCTTTCTTCTTTTTCCTTTAAGTCTGAGGATACGCGGTGGAGCAATGTTGAAGGCCAAGTCAGAGCAGGTATACGCTTGGCTGCTTTTCAAGGTTTTCTCTCCAACCTCGGGTCCAGGGCGGAGGAGTTGAATGTCACTGATAGTGATAAGCTGGTTATTGACCTGCTGCACACTCTTTTTTGTTTGCAGTGGTCACAACTTTCCAGCGCGGCTGCTTCGGTTACGTTCCGTCGCAGGGTTTTGGCCCTCTCTGCCCTCGGGGTTAAGGAGTCTGACATCGCGTCACTTCTCCGGGATGTTCCGTCCTGGGGTCCTTCGCTCTTTGGCGGTCAATTCCCTACAGTTTTTCAGAGGGAGATTGATGCGCGGAAGCAGGTCTCTCAGATGACTAAGCAGTTCTGCGCTCCCTTTAAGCCGACGCGGGCCCCTGCCCGTCGGAGGCCTGTTGCTCCCACTTGCAGACAACACAGTCGTGTTTCGGAGGCCTGCCTGCTGAGTTTCAGCCAGTTCCTTCTAGTGGGAGAGGGGGCGTGGCAGAGGCTCTTCGAGAGTACTCGTGGCTCCCTGCGTGGCAAGGCGACGGCTTCGCACAAGGCTAAGCCTAGTCTTTGATGGTCTTCCCCGAGCGCTTGTTCAATCCGACATGGTAGGTGGCCGACTTCGTTCTTTTCTCCCGGCTTGGGAGGCCATCTCCGGGGAACGCATTGGTGCTCTCTGTAGTGCGAGACGGATTCTTCATAGATCTATCCGCCTCGCTCCCCGGAGGGGCCATAAGTTCTCGTTCACCTCCCATGTCTGCCCTGGCTCGTTGTCACGCCTCAATGGAGATCAAATCTCTGTTGAACAAAAGGGCTATAGAAAGGGTAAGAGACCGACCGTCTCTTTCCCTTTCTCCGATCTTCGTTATTCCCAAGCGCTCGGGAAAACTTCGTTTGATACTGAATTTGAAAAGAATAAACAAATTCATTCCTTCAGTGCATTTTCGGATGGAAACTCTCGCCTCCATTCTCCCGTTGATCAAGAGGAAAGACTAAGCGATCTCGATAGATCTCAAAGATGCGTATTTCCATATCCCCATTCATCGCGCTTCGCGCGATCTTCTGGGGTTTTCCTTCCTCTCAGAGACTTTGCGCTTTCGCGCTCTTCCCTTTGGGCTGCGCCCAGCCCCTCGGATATTTACGCAGGTTGTAGCCGTCTTGGCAGCCTCGCTGAGGCGCCGCGGCCTTCGGCTATTTTGCTATCTGGACGACTGGCTCCTCTTAGCGGAGTCGCACGATCGTTTGTTAGACGAGGCTCGTTTGCTCGTCAAACTTACTCAAGACTTGGGTTTCCTAATAAATTGGGAAAAGTCAGAGTTGGTCCCTACTCGCAGCCCGGTTTTTCTGGGGCTGTGTTAGACATTCGGAATCAATTAGCTCGGCCCAGTCGAGACAGGATTCTGACTATTGTCTCTGCGGCTCGCAAGCTCATTCTGGCCAGAAAGGTCAGGGCCAGACAGTGGCTTCAGTTCTTAGGTTATCTAGCCAGTCTAGTCGATGTTCTAGAGGATTGCCGGCTCCTTATGAGGCCTTTTCAGAGACATCTCCTCAGGTTTTACAAACCGTGCAATAATTCTCTCTTGGTCTGGATTCCAGTACCAGTAGAAATCAAGTCCCTTCTCTCCTGTTGGACGAACGTGGAGTTTCTCGTGCGAGGCAAGTCCTTCCGTACCCCCCTTCCGTCGATCTCGATTTCGACGGACGCCTCTCACATTGCAACGGCAGCACGGTTTCGGGGGATTGGTCTCATCTCGGGACTCTACCCCATATCAATGTCCTGGAGTTCATGGCAGTCTTCTTAACAATGAAAATATACTTGTGGTGCTTTCATAAGCAAGGGCAACCAAGTGCAACGAAGTTCTAATAAGGTACAGCACATTCATGAAGATGTGTCCATTTTAGCATGCTGATGACATCAAAGACTCAGTGATCTGGCTCATTTTGGGGGGATGAGGGGTTTTGGGGGGATGCAGACAAAATTAATGATTAGCACATGCGGATCAAACACCCCATAACCATTCTCCGTACAATTACACATCAACAGAAGTCGACATGCATTTGCATATCATGGGACTCTTACATTGTTTGGATTTTATTTTACTATTATATACAGGGCCTCGACCTAGTAATCTGCAGATAGCAAGACAACTTGTAATACCAAACGACATATGTGATAGACATGAGGATACACTCGATGTTGTGCCTACAATGTTCTGTACTATGTACAGTACTGGATACCAGGCTTCATGCAGAGTAAGTGATATGTTTTGTTTATAACACTTATTTTCCCCAAATATGAGTTTTCATTTCCATGATTTTGATTGCCACCCATAAAGAAAGAAAAAAGGGAAACGTTTAGTGAATCACTAGGCAAACTTGCCGAGTAGCTCCTTGGTTGCAGTCTGTACCTGACCAGATAAAGGTCATTTGTACCAAAAGGTGAAATCCAATGAAAAAGAATTCTAGAAGCATGCTCATGAAAGTTATGCAATCATTTTTAATTTCATGTCTTAGCAGTGATTTCTATGATATACTGGGGAAAAGTATTTTTTTCAAAAAGGGAAGAAACAGCTCATCTATAGTGCACACATCTGGATATTTACCTGTTTAAAAAGACTGCTTAGTTTGGGGGTCATTTCTACCTTTTGCTAACTCATTATGAACTTGTTTATATTCTCTCAATGCTTTCTTTTAGGGCGATAGTGGAGGTCCATTGGTCCAGGAGCTAAATGGCCGCTGGACGGTGTATGGATTAACTAGCTGGGGATCGATCTGTGGACATGCGTATAGGCCATCAGGCAAAACGCGAGTTTCAAGTTTCATCGATTTCATCTATGACACCATCCTAATTAATTAGCGTCTCATCAAAAATAGCTTATAATTCATTTGGTGATCTTTAGTTTTACATCTTGATGCCATGCTTTACCATTAATTTGAAGAATTTATATCACTCTATAAAGATACCAAAGCAAAAGGTGGTACCAATGAAACCGTTGAATTTTCTCAAAATCAGCATGGTGGTCAATCTTTAAAAATAACTTGTAATTTGCCACAAGCAACAACATCCCTTTGAGTTATGAAAGAGTGAAATTGAATAAAAATTTTAGAAAAGTATGGAACAGCTTTGTAAATTCAGTGTATAGGCTTTCACATTTCAGTTCTCAATGCTATTTTCATAGTCGTGCACATAGGCCTAAACTAAGACTTTTTGCACCCTTTTTATGTTCTTACAATCATACGTTGCAAGAATGACGTAGTTACAGACAAGCAGAAGGGCCATATTTAGGCTGGTCCTGGCCCTTACTAGCTACATGTAGTCTGATAATAACACAATGGCATGGCTACTATAGTTACGGAAAGTTCCTTATGTGAAGGCACTACCTACCCCCGTACTCGGAGGAAAGAAATCTGCCGGAATTTATTACTGTTGCTTGAAAAAAAAACATGGCCTGTGTGCCATTTAGCGCATACTGCAATTGAATTGAATTTTAAGTCATTGTTATGGTTGAGCACACACTTCAATGCGTTCTATGATTTATGAAAGGATAGCATATTTAGATGAGGTAATGTATGTATGTATATACTCAGACTGCACAATGCTGCATTATAAAACACTATGCATGTATTTACTTTTTAGGCATATGTTATCAGATATGTAATTAGAATAGCATTTTAATCATGAAAGATATACCTTTCCCTTATTGATTTACAGGAATTATTTTTCATTTTTTATTCATATGAATTGTTATGACATTGAATACAAGTACTTTGGTAAAATGCATATCAAATACATACCTTAAACAGAGCTGCCAACTCTCCCGAATCCTGCGGGAGACACCCGACTCATAGTAAAAAATCTCCCGGATTTTGATGTTTTAATGTGAATTATGTAGAATAATATTTGTGTTGATGTTTAGTGTACAAATAACTGTTTTTCTTACAACTCAACTTTCGAAAATATGTTTGAGAAAAAAAATCTGAGAAAAACGCAGCGCTGACGGGATCCAGGGTCAAAAGAAATTTTGGAGAAATGCAATATACAGTGCGTGCTGTACAAATTTAAGTACTATGATGACTGCCCTAAGTTTGAGCCCGCGAGAAAGATTGCATTGCATGCAATTGTGCTAGTAGTTAATATGTACATAAATTCTACTACGTAGAAGTTGGTTAGACAGTTCAAAAATTGGCTTGAATTTCACTTTTATTCTAGCTCAAATCTAAAATCTCATGCTTCAATTCATCCTCCAGTAGAAGACATATAAATTTATATTATTTCATTTATTATGATTATTTATTAGATTTCTGTTGCAATAATTAAGTTTGGATGTCAAATTATTGAATTTCTCCGATAATTATTCCTTCTCATGTCGTTAGATTATGAGCAGGGTGGGCTCATGAATTTTAGGTTCTTTGTAAAAGCACAAAGAATAATGTGGATAAAAAGGCTCATAACAGGAACTCAAGCCATCAAATGGAAACTTTATTTCAAATACTTAATGAGACCGATGGGAGGAAATATGATATTTTATTGCAATTATTGGAGGGATGCAGTGGAAATCACGTTACCTATTTTTTATCAGAGTCTATTGAAAGCATGGATAAATATGAAAGACTATGTTAAGATAGAAGAGAGTTATAGAGGAAATGAAATTTTATATAATAATAAATGTATTCAATTACAAGGTCAAACTGTATTTGAGGAGAAGTTGTTTTTAAAGAATATATATCGACTTGATGAACATGGAAAATTAAAAGCTGAAGATTATTTTATAGCTTTAGGTTTAAGTAGAGAAGAAATTGTAAAAGTAAACAAAATTTATACTACAACCCCTCATGAGTGAAAAAAATAATGTTCAACCTTTAAGGAAGTCCATTCACTGCGGCCTCAGTTTAGAAGTTGTTTTCAAAGAAAATTTTCAATTTGAAGAAATAACTGCAAATATGGTGTATAAGAGTCAAATTAAAAAGAATGTAGAAACAAATACAGCATTTTCCAATTTAATGTCTCTTTATAATATTTCACAACGAGAAGTAGAAAAGATATTTGTTCAACCAAGGATGTGTACGTTAAGCAGTAAACTGAGAGAATTCCAAATCAAATTATTACACAAGATTATTTATACAAACCATCATTTACATAGATTTAAATTTCATGAAAATGAATTGTGCTCGTATTGCAAACATTTTGAAGAAACTTATCAACATGTGTTCTTTGAATGTAATAAGATAAAGGAAGCTTGGGGAAAATGTGCTGACAAGCTTAATCTACCAATTTTGAAGAAGTTACCTGGAAAGAAATTCATATTGGAAAGTTTGTGCGTCGAACGCGTCCGTTGGACTAAGTGTGATTACATTTCGACTGCACGAAGCCGACCGAATCTCGCACGAGCGCTCTAGCTCAGGCGGAGCGTGCATGTTTTGCGGCGACCAGTCTGTCCGAGGTTTGCTCCCCGCGGGGCAACGGCATGAATCAGGTAACATCCACAATCTGCGGTTGAGTATCGCTTTAAAGGGATACGCCACCAGGCGGCCGTGGGGAAAGTCAGGATTGCGTAAGCCCCGTTCACTCGTACACAAAGTTTGTGCGTCGAACGCGTCCGTTGGACTAAGTGGGATTACATTTCGACTGCAGGAAGCCGACCGAATCTCGCACGAGCGCTCTAGCTCAGGCGGAGCGTGCATGTGGTGCGGCGACCAGTCTGTTCGAGTTTTGCGCCCCGCGGGGCAACGGCATGATCAGGTAACGATCACAGTGCCCTCTCGCGGCATTAAAACGTCCACAATCTGCGGTTGAGTATCCCTTTGAAGAAATGGGAAGCCTTAGAAGGCTGTCAATGATTTTCTTTTTGTTCACCCCCCCCCCCCCCCCCCACCCATAAATATTAAATGAAATAATATAAATGCCTTCTACTGGAGGATGAATTGAGGCATGAGATTTTAGCTTTGAGCTAGAATAAAAGTGAAATTCAAGCCAATTTTTGAAGTGTCTTACCAACTTCTACGCAGTAAAATGTATGTACATATTAAGTGCCATAAATGAAGTGAAAAACTTCGCTTTTGTTATTATTGCGATCAGAGGTAGGTCTGGTGCTCTCAACGGGGCGGCCCGTTCTCGATCGTAGACTTTACTTTTTGCCGCGCAAATTAGTGCAGTCTTCATTAAGTGGTGTTATTTTCACGAGATGTTAAATTCGCGTCCCACATCAACTCGCAGAATTCGGGAAAATTAAACCCTCGCGAAAATATAGTCATAACTCTTAAAAACACAAAAGATTAGTGTCAAACAAATAATTCATACCCAAATTTTCTGTAAAAATATTCAGATATTTTAAAGAAATAGTGTTCTAAAAGGAAGTCAAAGTGGCTTAGAACCAGGAGCTTCCGGGGGCGCTGCCCCCTGCACACCCGCCAGGGTCCCGCCTTAGGACCCGGGACTCCACCCGCAAGACCTCGCTCGCTTCGCTCACTCGGTTGAAAACGGCTCGCTACGCTCTCGTAAAATTTGAGAAATCAAATGTTGGCAGCTCTGCCTTAAGACTACAAATACAATTTGAAAGGTAAAATTTTGCATTTAGTGTGACTTGTTTAACTCATATTCAAAGTTTGGTTAATGAATTTTCGACTCTGAACCAGAGCCTTCTCTCAGTTTTGTATCCGATCACCCGAACTTGCTTGTAGATAATGGTATACATCGCTGTGATATGTTCTTTGTACAAGTTAAAAAGAATTAAGTCTGTCTGGGGGATATCTACTTTCTGAGGAGCAATATTTCTCAGAGGACATGTACATATTTTTCACTCTTCATAAATCGTCTTGAAATAGCTGATATGATAAGGCGCCTTGGTGACACACACGCACCCAAAACTTTTTAGCCACACCCACAAAACCAATACTTTGTGAACCTCCCCCGACCCCACACACAATCACGACAAGTGATTTTTGTACCTGTGAAGTCCTTCCAGCTTGACAGAAAATACATCTTAAATGTTAGCTATGCCGTGGAAAATGTACATACCGGTAACAGTCATGTCAATAAGTCTAGGACTTTGACCAAACTGTGCATTACCTTTAAGTATATATGTTATTGTTAGCACAATTGTTATAATTTTTTTGAAAATTTTTGTAGCTTACAGTATATTGCATATATATATATATATATACAAATTATGTATAACAATGCGCCCTCCCGGCTATTACCATAATGGCTTTATGGCAACACAAGGACTTGGGACCCTTATATCAGTGTCATTGAATATGTTTACAGGATAAACGAATCTGCTACGGTCAATGTATCTCGATGTAAACACAAGTTAGCAGATATGGGGTATATAGCCATAACGTTTCTTTGGGTTAGGTCTATTCACATTTAGTGTGCAACAGATATTTGCATTTTTAATAAGATTTATATTCAAGTTCCTTTAAGATTTTAAACAATTTTAGAAATAAAGCTATTATATACGCATAAATAAATGTCTCTATTTCGAATTTGTTTCCAGAAAATCGTGCAAAGGTAACTATAAAAAGGGGCTCGTAGCATATATCAAACTTAATGATGTGTTTAACAGTAATTATAGTAATAATAATATCTATTATTATCATGATTATTATTTGAATGACGCCTGGACTAAATTGATTGCAAAATGACGAAATTAATTCATGCAATCATACACTGGCTACCGGAGATGACGAAATTGGATACAAAATGATATTTTTTTTTCAGTTTGAAAATGAATGACCAAAGACGAAATTGACCTTAAGATGTGCAAGATCTCAAACATTTTGGACGAAATTGAATGAAAAATAGGGTTAAAATGGACGGGAAAACCTATGTTTAAATCTAAGCTTAAAGGGTCACTAAAATAAAAAAAATAATTGCCCATTTATCGTAGGAAGGTGTCATCAGGAGCCAAAAAATATCCATCACACAATTTTTTATGCATTCAGTCATATTTTATAATCATTTGAAAAGTATATTTTTGCTGATTTACACAGTCATAAGCCCCGCCCCTAAAAAACCCATCGAAGCGACATCGTGATCACGTGATCTGTGACGCATGAAAAGTAAGGGAAAATATTCCTCTAACCTATACCGTGCGCGCCCGGAGGCCCCCGGCAGGCCCAGCCCGGTGCCGAGCATGATATTCACCGCATCGACCATTTGCATTGCGTATTTTCGTGTGTTTAATTCCTCACAATAACTTTGATTTTGGGACACAGTTTCATCAATAATGCCTAATCGGTGTATAGTTGCGGGCTGTAGCAAGACCCCTAAAGATGGTGTAAGCCTACATCATTTTGCTAACGATGAAAATCTACGGAAATTGTGGGTCGCAAATGTAAAGCTCACGCGGGCAGAGTGGCAAGGGCCGGCCAAGTGAGTGGAGTACAATCTAGCTGCAGCGATCACTTTGCCGAAGATGATTTTGAAGATCCTGGCCTGTATTCCGAATTTGGCATGAAGAGAAGGATAAGCTAGCTATAAGATTCAGCTATTCCAACGATCAGACTTGGAGTCAAGTCTTCCAATCTGTTTTTCAACGACAACAGCTGCAGCAGCTTCACCCGTAGACCGAAAATTCTGTCTCTAGTTCGTTAGCTAAGACGACCTAACGAACGAGAGACAGCATTTTCGGTCTACTTCACCCGTAACTCCAGGGAGCTCCAACGCGTTGGAGCTCCCTGGAGTTACTTCACCCACGGCCCTTCACCGTATTCTGCGAGGGGTTCAAACCCTTTCAAACATATAATAATTATGGTCGAATTTCCCCTTGCCACTCGAGCTTCTTTGCCTTCGGGGTCTGATAAATCATCTGATAAATCAGAGTTCGTATCTGCATGGCTCAGAAAAGTCCTCCAACTCGGAATCGCGGGCACTTTTCCTCTCTCTATATAAGTTACTCGAATTCAGCCAAAATCTAAGTCAGTAGCCTACTAACGTAATATGTAAAAAAAAAAAAGCCGTAAGTGAAATAAACAAAACAAAAGCGTTCACCAGTCGCTATGTACGAGGGGAACATAGTCACTGCCGTACTAAAGATGTGTAGGACATTGTACAATCATACAGACGCATAAAACGGCTGTGCACGCGTTTATGACCAATGCAAAACTTTCGTTCGGCAAGCTCAGATGGATGAGAACATTGTTCAAAAGAAAAGCTAAAAAACAAAACAAGAGCTGTATATTTGGGCAAAAGCGTTTACTGATCTTGTAGAAAATATATTGCTAATGATTATTCACTCCTAAGATTATATTGATTAATTTCCTATTTTCATAAATTGTCTGTTGAACACAGGGGTCAAATACCGCATTCTGTGTACAATATTATATGCTGCAGCCTGCAGATCTTGTGCCTCTTACTTTTCATACGTCACTTGGGCGTTAGCCAATCAGCTCACGAGTTTTAAGGAACGGTCCCAAAACCTTACTTTTTCCCCTTTTTCGCCAAAACGAGACATAATTTGGACAATCGATTGGCAGATTCGTGATTAGAAGGCAAAACTACATGGAAAGAGCACCCATTTTTTCTCTAATTTAGTCAACCTTTAAGGTACCACAAGCTTCTCTGGCATAAAAAGTATATTACTGAGATTTTGTTAACCCATACAACAATCCCCTACAATAAATGTGTAATAGATGCAAGAACTAAAACAATGCATGCATGAGTTAGGTGTTAGGAGTTAGGTGTCTGGGGCGAATGTATCTTTTTTTAGATAAAAAATGTGGATTTCCATGCAAAGCGTTAATAGAGTCAAAAATTTAAAATTTAAAATTCATCAAGATGATTATCTAGTACACAACCTACTTATTTCGTCTCTCCTTCCCTCTCTCTCTTCTCTCCTCACTGGTATTTAAAATACATCAAGATGATTATCTTGTACACAACTTAGTTATTTCCTCTCTCTTCTCTTTTCTCTCAACTTGTATTTAAAATACATCAAGATGATTATCTAGTACACAACCTAGTTATTTCCGGACGTAAGATCTTTGTAAAATGCTCTTAATAATACGAAGATCATTTGTAAAATATGGCATTTATAAGAACATACCTTGTAAACCCCAATGTTAATTCTGAGTAAAACATATCAAAATCATCCGTTTATCCAACTCGCTGATACATGCATTTCATTCATTCATCCAGATACATTTAGGCTATATTCAGTGGCGCAAAAACATTTTGAAATTCGGGGGGGGGGGGGGTCACCACAAAAAAATTCTCTGACAAGCAAAAAAAAAGGGGGGGTAATCACATTTTGGGGTTCTAGTTTTCCTCCAAAATTCTCTGACAAGCAAACAAAAAAAGTCGTATTCCTGAATTTGTGGGGGGACATTGGCATATCTTCAAAAAGGTGGGGGCTACGTGCCCCCGCCCCCCTGGATTTGCGCCCATGGCTATATTCAATGGGAAAGAATAAATTAATCCCTGTTACCTTCGAAACATGCAAATAATTATTGTTTTCAAAAGGATAATTAGTAAATTCCGATGGAGACTCATGGGCCCGTCATTTAAAGAGTTGTGATATCGATCGCAACTGTGTACTTAAGAGAAAGGAGTTGTGATTAGTGATTAGATAAGTTGCGATTGATCTGAACAAATCGCAACTGATCTTAATTATGTCTAAGTATGTTATTTATTATCATTACAGACATGAGAACTGCCTCAATATCAACTCTTCATAATCATCGTAAGTACATGTAATTCGCACGAGTGAACACATTAGCACATGCCATTTAGCTTATAACCATAACCATAAGGTAATACTAATGATAATGATAAAAATAATAGTAATGATAATAATACTTAATTATAATACATGTAATTATAACAGGGTCTTATTTACCAAGGATAGCCTCATCGTTGTTAATACTGCTCTTCCTGAGGGCCCTGCAATTATTGCCCCGGCATTGTCAGGTACCCATTTAATACACCCGAGTCGAGATGAACAAATGTGCAGGTAAAACATATTGTCCAGGGATGCACAGGGCAAGGATCGAACTTGGGACGTCACTTATAAAGAGTCACTAGCCTTCACTAATTGATGAGTGCTCCCCCAACCTTTTAAAGGAACCAAATGCAAGATACTTAAAACATGACTTTTCGTGATATTTGTTCTTCTTTTCCTTTCGAGTTTCAAGATATTGAGGTATCCCAAAGGGAGCCCCCTGTCTGCTCCTGAGAGACATAGGAAACTTTTCCGAGAAACCTTCGTACAAAACACGAGCAGGTTTGTCCGGACGGTGCCATTTTTGAACCGACAAGACCCGGTAACCTGGCATGATACCATTTTATCTTTAAAAAACAAATAATAATTAACGGAAAGAAAAAACTACCAAAAAAAAGAGGAGTCAGTTGTATTATTTTAAAGGATTAAAGTCTGCAAAAAAAAATAACGAAAAAATTGTTGGTGATAATATATATAATATATAACAATACGGCAACAACGATATCCCAATCCCAAATTTTCATTTCTTGTCAGAATATCCGTCTGAAACGCAAACATCCGCGATTCCAAGCACTCGTGATATTAGTATCACGTTGAAAGAAAAAGGCATCTTAACACGCGGGGACGGTAGTTCTACATCATTCATTTTCTTTAAAGTAGAACGTTAATGATTTTAAATATTGGCTTAATACTTATTATTGCATAGATGGCATAAATTAAACAAGGTTATCCAAATTCAACGCTTGGAAACATTAAAAGTAATGATTATTATCAATTATAAAACGTTAAAATACCGCCCCCGATATAGCAGCTGAAGAGCTCCTCGAACGCTGCTGAGATATGTGACGACACACCCTGGACCAGTCCTGTCTAAGCAGACGATGTCCCATAACATCTTACACATCTTTCAGAGCCTATTTTGTCATCTCCTCTTCACTTATTTCTCTTCCTTCACTAGTGTCAGTCTTAATGTTAGTCTGTTGCCTCACTCTTAACTTCGGGTATGGTATTATTTTGATGAAAAATGCAGCGTTAAAAAAATAAAGGAATCAGTCACTTGTAAACAAAATAAGACGCCATTGTATTTTCAGCTGCTTGCACCGGGGCATGTTCGGCGTTTCAAGAGGGAACGAATACCATCCTGCTATTATTCGGAGGGCTTTTCAATTTGAAAGTGGGGTTTATTTCATTGATCATTGACCCTTCTCCTATGTATTTACAATCAAACGGTTTTAGCTATCAGAATCAGTTTCACTTTCCCTTTATAATGGTGTGAAATAAGGTCATGTTTAAATACACCAAACTCTTTATAATTTGATAAATAATTGCATTGCAATTACGTTCATTCATTATAGGACGTCGTCTGCTTAAGCAGGATCGATCCCGAGTGTGACGACATCAAAACATCGCTATATTTCTGGCGAATCCTCGGATATTCCAGATGCTGAGAAGAGCTTTTATTTGTGTTGTTTTTATAATCACCAGATACGCAGTTGACATAAAACTTATACTATTGCCATCTGTAAGCTTCCCAGTTTCTAGTGATACATTAATTGCCATATTTGTGATTTTCTTTGAATATCTACTTTAAAAGACGATATTCCATCCATGACCTCGACCATGGCAGGAGTACGGAGCTTCCGGGGTACTTTATACTGATTATGACTCGCCTCCGTGTTGGAGATGATATACCGCTGAAGCTCAGCAAACGCCCCGGTGCGAACCAGGCGAACACGAGGGTAGGAGATGGCACCCTGGCGACGAAAACATTTGTACTCCTCGTTTTGATTTTGCAGCTCTCTGTCGATCTGAGAAAGAATGTTTGAGAAGTAAATCAGGGGCGTACAAACTCGGGGTTCCTTTGGGTTCGAGTGCACCCCCCCCCCCCCCAAAAAAAAGGATTTTTATAATTTGTATAATTCCAGTATTTAGTGAAAAAGAAGTCATCCCAAAAACCTGAGGACACATTTTGGGGGGGGGGAGGGTGGGGGTCTTTTTTTTTGCTTCCTTGTCAGACAATTTTGGAATGAGAGTTTTGGAACTTTTGGAATTTTGGGAATGAGAGTATCGGAACCGAATTCGCTGACAGGTTTGCACCAAACAAAATTGGAAAGCCAAGAAAAAAAATGGTCCTCAGATTTCTGAGTTTGCTCATGCATTAAAGTCCAAAAGATGTTCTCTTATACCCAAATTTGCTGGCAGTTAGTGATTTTTTTTTCTCCCAGCCAGCCCCTTCTTTTGCGAAAGATAAAGCTTACAATATACTGACAAAGGTTTTTAAAATCAAACTTTTCGGACACCCCTCCCTACCGACAACGCTGCTCTTCCCCGTAAAAACAATATCAACTCACTATTTGTTTCTCCTTGTCAGAGAGTGGTTGAGTAGGATCTTGCATCTCAAGGAAAAACAGGTAGTACGGAATTAGCTCGTTTTGTTCAAATACTGTTCGGTTTGAATGTTGGAAAAGTATCAATAGATATGCGTGTAAATACAGAAGAGTGATTTCTTTCAAATCAATTTTATGAACTCTGCATGCGAAAATATAGTTTAATGAATATGAAAAGTACGATGTATTTCCCCTCATGTCTATCCCCAATAGCCGGCTGAGCCAGTTGCGGATCTACATAGGGGGAAAACCGGCCCGTGCCCCCCTCCCCCCTTGAAACCCAACTGGAATTTTGCCCCCTTTATTGTGTACTTTTACGGTACTTTGGCCCCTCTTTTACAAAATCCTGGATCCGCCCCTGGGCTGAGCCACTGGCGCATTTAGGGGAGCACATCCGGCCCGTGCCCCCCCCCCCCCCCCGCCCCTTTAAAACCCAAGTGGCATCCCTTAAGTAGACAGCTCCAAGTCTGTGCACCACCCCTTTGGGGGTAATGACCTTTTATTCCTTTTTTCTTTGGCTTGTCAGAAAATTTTCGGAATATTATGCCCCATTTCAGCCAATCCGCAGGTCCCCGTCCCCGTAAGGACGTTCCCTAGTTATGTTTGTGCGCACCTCGGCCGCGCATCCTGGCTAGCTTGAGCTGAAAGATAACATTCGATGCCCCTTATGAATTTTCTATAGGCAAAGTAAAGATGGATGTCCTTTGGAATTCATAGTCATGGTCATCTACCTCCCACTTTTTTGTACACTAAATTAACACAAAAAGATAGCTGGAGAAAGAAATTCAAATAATTATATGCCGAAGAATCATTTGTCTATGACCTGGGTTCTTAATTATTTTGTCAGGTGCATGGCCAGAAATATTCTCGAAATTACGTCGCGGGCCACTGAGTATTACACATACATACAAAAAATGTATGGGACTGGCGTATCTTGCCAGAAAACATTGTGTATTCATTTTCTGGTTTTTCAATTCAGTTTAGCGAGCAAAGCGAGCAAGCCAAAGAAATTGACACATTAGAACCGTGAAATGTAATTTCGTCATGAAAATGTGCTAATTCAGAAAAGGTATAAAAAGTACAACGAGAATGCCAGGTAATTTTGATATTCTCGGGAGGGGGCTGCAACCCCCATCCCATCCCCATATACACCTCCGCATACACCCGAATGCATGGCCTATCTAAGGACTGAGGAAGAATTTCAGAATACACATCCCGGTATCATAAATAATAATATCATTATCCTTATTTTTCTTTGTTTGATGATAACTCTGTGGTTTTCAAATTATACGTGGTAGGACATGCTATGATAACTCCTTGCACTGCAAAAACCAGGGTGTTAATTTAACACCATCTCGGTATCCATATTGGGCTACACCAGATAAGTGTCAAAACAACACCAGTTAGTGTCAAAACAACACCAGTTAGTGTTAAAACAACGCCAGTTTGATTCGAAACTGGTGTTGTTTTAATACTTATCTGGTGTAGCCCAATATAGATACCGAGATGGTGTTAAATTAACACCCTGGTTTTTGCAGTGTGGTAGGACAGGGAACAGATAATTATGATATGCTAATTGCGAGCGAACGAAGCGAGTGAGAAAAAAATGACACCTGTAATCATACCGATAGTTAGGATATTACTTAAAACTTCAGATTTTTTTTTCAAATTAGATATTTTGGCGGGCCGCATGAAATCGTCTCGCGGGCCGCAAGTGGCCCATGGGCGGCACTAATTAAGAACAAGGGGTCTATGCCATTATGTCTAATGATCATTATCCATACAGTCAAAGACATGAGCAAATGATGAGTAAAATGTCACGTAAAACGACTAACAATTTCCTTCTTTTTTATACACTGGTTCAAAAGTGTGCGTTTGACTGTCACATGAACTGTTAATTCACTCTTCGTACGTAGAATATAGACAATTGCAGGTTATGTCGTTACCGTGACATTTATGTTTGAAATAGTCGTGAACAGGCGCGCCAGAAGGTGTTGTGTTGTTGTGGTGTTTTTTTTGTGTGTTTTTTTTTTGGGGGGGAGGGGCGAACACTTTGAGGGGCCCCATCTCACACGCTTGCTACCTGCTAATTACAGCCCTACAATATTTGAAGCACTGTAATCATCCATTGTTTTTCCCTCCTTACACCAGAAATGAGGTTATTTTGTTTCTACATTTTGTGTAGAAATCTTTAAAAACATTTTGCTATACCGGCACCTCGCTGCCTGAATATGATATTCAGGCACCTTGCAAAATTATTTTATTATAAAAATGCTGGGGCGCTGCAACCCCGGGGGGGGGGGGGTACTCACGTAAATTGGGTATACGGGGACGTGCCGCAGGGAAGGGTGACTTTTTGAAGAAAGATCCTTAGACATGGGTCCCCTTTTCATTAAAAATCCTTAGACATGGGTCCCATTTCCCCCAAAAATATCCTTAGACATGGGTCCCATTTTCCCCCAAAAAATGTTGTCCCTACCCCCTCCTTTTCTTAAGACGGAACAGATTTAATAGAACAGAATTTAAGCAAATTATGACTATTTTTCTTCGTATGACTACTTGGTGAGGGGGCGTAGCGACCGAGCGAAAAAGTTGCTTTCGTAATACATGTATTGATATTTTGCCTTCAATAGAAACTTTACACACAGGCAGGTCACAGCTTACTTAGAATTGTGACTTACATAAAATAAAATATAGTTATATATATATATATATAACTATATAAATTAGATAACAATCTTGCGATAAGGTGGGAACAAAACGAGGAAAGCCCCTGCCCCACACATACGTGTTAATAAACACTGCATTTATTGAAATGCGAGAGATCGTAAGTATCGATTTAGATTTGGATTATTCAATGTTGAAACTACGTATTTTAGAGCACAAAAATGTTTCCATTAGTAAACTGGAAAATGATTGATGTCATATAGCATCTTTTTGAGGAGGAGAATAATAACGGCATTTTCCCTTCATTTTAGGCACAGAAAAGTACCTGCCACACCCATGCGCTTCGGGGCCTTGTAATATAGAAGAGATATTGTAAAGTCAAATGATCAATGTTGCCATGTTTAACTTAAAATAATATTTCTTGTCTTGCGAGGGGCCCCTATGAGGGGACAGAACAGATTATTGCAAACAGGAAAATTAAGATTATTGCGTGTTGAAACCTTGCATTTCGCATCGCTAGAAAATTATTCGTTATACCCCTATCCGCCCCTCCTTTAATAGGAGGAAAAATCTGCCACTTTGCTTTTGTCGCCACTGGTGGTAGACAGTATTAATACTGGAGATACCTTGTTCCTATATATCTGCATGTAAGGGAGCGGAGCGACCATGTGATGGTGATACCTCGCCATTTGGAGCACTAGAAAGGTGATCGCAATACTGCAAGTTTTATTGTCTTATGGGGGGGGGGAGGGGTAGAGGGGAAAATATACAATAGACAGGGTTTCTAAATGTTAAGAAACATTGCGTCTATCAATATAGTAGGGACCGTGGTGACAGAGTGCGATTTGTTAAAATTTTAAATACTGAACGTTTGCATTATTATTATATCACTGACAAGGCAGCTTATTATACAAGTCATCTTTATCATGGTTGTAATGCGAAATCAAGTAATTTTTTTCTTCCGAGGGGATCCGGGAGAGGGGGTCCCCTTTTTTGCCCCTCTGCCCATCCCCTCCCCCGCGCTTCCGGTGCCTATGGTCGTGAATGTATATAAAAAATATCAGTTACATGGTGACATGTCTGATAACAGGCAACGAGCATTTGTAAGTTTAAGACTCTCCGACAAACGGGGGCGCTGCTACCACAAAAACCAGTACATGGACCCCCTTTTGCAAACTCTCTCTTCCTTTAGTATACTTCTCTCTACAAATCTGGAAACTTTGGTAAAAATGACATGGATTTTGAATGTACAGTAGAGTTTTTTCGAACCCATCCCCTTCCTACAATGTTTCCCATCCAGCCATGCACATTTTTCACTAGTTTTGCGAGTTTTTGACTTTTTCCGCCACCTAAGGTTGCTGCTAGCACAAAAACGAGGGCATGGACCCCTTTTTTTTAAACTTTCTCCTTCTGCAGTATATAATTCTCTACAAATTTGCAAAAATTTACGAATCTGGCATGGATTTTAAATGTACAGTAGAGTTATTACGAACACATCCCCTTCCTACACAGGTTCCCAGCCAGCCATGCACAGTTTTCACTAGTTTTGCGAGTTTTTGACTTTTTCCGCCACCTAAAGTTGCTGCTAGCACAAAAACGAGTGCATGGACCCCCCCCCCCCCCCCCCCCTTTTTTTTTTTTTAACTTTCTCCATCTGCAGTATACAATTCTCTACAAATCTGGAAAAATTTACGAATCTGGCATGGATTTTAAATATACAGTAGAGTTATTACGAACCCATCCCCTTCCTAGACAGGTTCCCAGCCTGCCATGCACAGTTTTCACTAGTTTTGCGAGTTTTTGAATTTTTCCGCCAACTGAGGGCGCTGCTAGCACAAAAACGAGTGCCTGGACCCCCTTTTTAAAACTTTCTCCTTTTGCAGTATACAATTCTCTACAAATCTGGAAAAATTTACGAATCTGACATGGATTTTGACAGAATAATGGGGATTTGTATATGACATTACGAATTCTGAGGTCTATCAATGGCCAAAAACCTGCGTTGACGTCATTCTACCCGACACCCAATTATTGCACACTTCGGTGTCCCATAGAAAAAAAGTAAGCACATGGACCTATACTTTTCTATGCATATTTGGGCTTCTCATGGACCAAAGTAACTGTGTGCAAAATTTGGTGAAACTGACATGGATTTGACTTTAACTAGGGAACGTCCTTAAAGCGCGCTATTTTATTTCCAGTTCTGCCTGACTATGAATACATAATGAGCAAGAATAGCCAGGGAACATCTCATTTGCAAACTGTTGAATAGACTACTTATCATTCACCAATTGTCATGAGTTATACATCAAATAAAAGAAGAGGGATCAGAGATTTGTGACATGTTTTTATTGTGTTCAAAATAAAAGACGAAATTGGTAAAAAATGTTGTTCCTTTTATGATAAAAAATGGAAATGAAATGAAATATAAATCTGGCCAAAACTACTACAGTTTTATTGTGAGCCAGGGCAAATTTGACATGAGCGTAAAGGGCATTCCAAATATTGAAATAACATTAATGTGCACTTCATGACAGGGTCAGGATCCAGCAATATGTAACCAATGTACACAATTTGTCTTTATCAAGGTAAATTCCAGCATTCCGATTGGTTACCACCACGGAGGATGTTTTCTCACAGCCAGGCAACAGCTATGCGCATGTTTGTGCAAGGATGAAGCAACAGGTTGCGCATTGTTTCATTCAACGCGCACTTGGTTACAGATGCCTCGCTTGCCAATCACAGGGCTAAGATTCCATGGTCTTGACAACGGATAATCTGCCGCTGAATATTGATGGATCCTGACTCTGTCATAAATTTTTTGAATTGTTTTAATGTAACGATGAAAAAGATGAGATTCCAGCGCTTCCATACATATGTGTCTTGATGGCGACTCATATACTTTTCATATGTATTTTAACAACTTGAAATCTTGTGAAAAAACATTTTACATTTTTGTAACTCATTTTTTATATCTTACTAGGTACACATACATTGCGTCCCAGAAAAAAAAAGGCTTATTGTAATCAAATTATGAGCCTCATGAATATCATTCTTTTATTTTTAGTAAAGAAAAATTAATATGCTTTCAAGTGATACTTGATGGCATCATGGGCGCAAATCCAAACAGGAATTCTATTCAAGTGGGGGGGACACCCCATTGTTGCATCCAGGTGTGTTCCCCCCCCCCCCCCCCCCCCCCCCCCCCCACTTGAATAGAATTCCTGTTTGGATTTGCGCCCATGGATGGCATTAGTATATACACGCTTCGCAGAGCAACATTGTTTTGAAAATGGCATGTAAAAATCAGTTTGTGCCAGATTTTGGTAAAACCGTGAAAACGCCAGTATGACATACGAACCTGCATGACGTAAGGGAAGTGTGAGATTTGACATGTTTAAAAAGTTAAGATACACAAATTCCTGTAAGTGTGATAATATGCATCCAATTGCCATTTCAGCATTTAGGCCTACATAAAACATGGGTCGATGCCAATTCCCGAGGGTTTCAGGGGCGTACACCCCCGAGATATTCCCAAATCTACAAAATATCCGTCGAGCGATGAAAAAGTGTCCCTCGTTTAATGGAAAAGATGCCCCTCCTGAGGTGAAAAATTGCCATAGTCTGATATTTTTTTTTTGCCATATGTGCCCTTTATACAATACTTATTACCAATCGTCTGGAGAATGAATTGGAGGATCTGCAACAGTATTCGGAATAACCTTCGCATCTTCGGTGCCAAAGAATCTCCCAATGAATCGGCTGACGACATCGCTATCAAAATAGTGATCAGAATAGTGCAGGTGCCCGGCTGACAAGTTGTCCTGGTCAAATGTGATCAGTTCCTGATCATATTTGACCAGGTTTTTTTTGAGAGTGTGGGGTAATTGTCATAGGGGTCATTGTTCTAGTTAGTAATAGTCCATTAAGCATGAATTAGCTGTTTCCTACTTCCGTAGACAATGGATTTAACACTACTCATGTGCTCATGAAGGCTCATATTCAGTGTCAAAAAGGAAAGGGCTTACCTCGAGTCTTGGATGAAATTAGTCGATACGCAATGTTATAACAAGGGCATGCGTTGAAAATGCAGGTACATTAAATAGGCGCCAGCATCTCTGATAAATATTGACTTGGCAATTCAGTCTAGTCGAAAAGGCGTCATCCCTATAGCTAGAAGGTCCGATAGTTAACGGGTCCGATAGACCGACACCCAATAGATAGAAGGTTCGATAGACCGAATGTACGAGAGGGTCCAATAGACAGAAGGTTCTGTAGACCGAATCGGCAAAAGGGTCCGATAGTCCGAAGGTTCAGTAGGGTCCGATAGTTAGAAGGTCCGGTAGACCGACAATAAATACGTAAAAAGGGTAAAATAGTGGATAAAATGATAAGTGGGTAAAAGATAAGTGGTTAAAATAAGTGGGGGGCGTTCCAACCAAAGAAAAAGCAAAAAAGGAAGAGGTTGAAAAGGAAAGAAGAAAAAAGAAATGAAAAGAAGAGAAAAATAAAAGAAGAAATCAGAAAGGAAAGAGAAGAAAACAAAAATTCAAAAACTTCGCTCACTAGCATTATTAGGGTTATTTACCAATGCCCATTATATTTTCATTATTGATATTAATTAGTATACAAATATACCAAGCTGTGAGAAAGTGTAGTGGAAATTATTTATCTGAGGAGGGACTGGCATAATACTATTTTTTCCGAGGGGCAAAGCCCCGAGGAAAAAATAGTTATGCCAGTCCCTCCGAAGATATATAATTTCCACTATAATTTCGAACTAAATGCTTGGTATATTTGTTTTATATCCCTTCTTTACAACTAATTAAAAAAAGAGAAAAACATAAAACAATATTTTGACTAACCTTAATAGTACCGTACAATTACATGTAACTTGTAGTTGTATGGCAGGGGTCCTAAAGCTACGCGGGTCCTAAAGCTACGCACCACTTTTAATACGCGTTGTCTATGGTAGAATACGCGCTCCACATACAAAACAAAGTGCGTAGCTTACCTTTAGGTCCCCCATATAGACCATAGACTCGAGTCTACATGACTTGTCTTAGCTGTTTGATCGAAGACCTTCGAATAATAATACAGCTGATTCGGATCCAGGCGCGGGCTAAATTACCGGTGACTTGCGCCGATACTGCAGGCGGCAAGGTTATGAGCAGTCCGCACAAGGTCAAGGATTCACTTAGCTTAGCGGGTCATCTGAGCGTTCGAATTTGACACAATTTTTTTTTTCAATGAACAGTGACTAAGTGAGCATGCGCAGTAGCGCCTTGGAAGAAAATATTAAATAGAGCATGCGCAGTTCTGCCCAGGAAAAAATAGTGAAAGATATTCGGAGCTCTGACAGAGATTTGTTTTTCCTAGTTAAATTATATTTTATCACGTGATCACCAATTGACCAATCATATATTTAAAATACTCATGAATATTCATAGAAGGGATATAATTATTAATATAATCGCCATATTTATGTATATAAACCAATGCCAATTATATTAATAAATCATATTCTTACGGAAGTTATTTGGTTTGCATCTTGAATCTCTAGCTAATGTTATGCTATTTTTCTAATCAAAGAATTTTAGCAACATAACTGAAAAGAATCGAGCGGCATGTTGACCTAAAGGGGCTAAAGAGATGAATTTTCAGAAATAATGGCCTGTGACCAATAGTCTCTTCCCAATATGATAACGGAAGATGCCGATAACATGTTACACAGATTATGAGAACGGAATAACAATACGCTAGAACCTATTCTCAGGATACAAAATTCTTTTTTCTCTCTCTCTCTCTCGTTCGCTCGCTTTGCTCGCTCATACAATCAAGAAACTAGGCCTAGATTGTTTCTTGCAGCAAGCACCTCTTACGTCCTGCAGCAACAAGAAGCCCGAATATCATAATATTCGGGCAGTGAGGTATCCGACTATTCTCGAATTCCCCCCCCCCCCCCAAAAAAAAATGGTATAATTTACCCGACAGAGTCCACGGACTAAAATTTGCCACAAGGTAGCAGTATGGGTGTAGTCGATGAATATTCAAAAAAGTATAAAAGCTGACATCATAGCTGGTAGGAAAATATCTCCTGAAAACCCTAAAAAAAAATATTAAAAAAAAATGGAAACACCCCCTCCCAAGAAGGTGGTATAGGATCTAATTGAACCAATTTCATTTTTATCGGGCAGATTCTTTTGTTGTCATAATCTTATCTTCTGTTACATTTAATGAAAATTCAACTATAAAGTGTGCCCCCCCCCCCCTCCCCCAATAAGATTTCTTTGTTTAAAAAGTGACACTTGTGTTTGAAGGGGACGCCCTTTCCTCAGCTTACTCCACTAGAAAAAAATGCTTCAGGCATGATGGGCCTCGGGCTTTAGTGTGCACCATATAATTAGATTTCCATGTTTCAAACAATGGTCAGCGTTTCCCATTGCCAATGCATCGGTTTAGTGGCAAAATTAACCGCGGGGGCGGGGGCTGAGCTGCATGGGTGGACCACCCCCGCCCCACGGTGATGATGATGATGCTCTGATAAAAATACTTTTAACATGTTGAAAATGTATAAAACAAAACTTTAAAATAAGTTCCCCATTTTTTTTGGGGGGGGGAGGAGGGTGGGCCTACAGACCTAGTGCATCGGTTTATTATACAATACACATAGAAAAAGATAAGGCATTACCCTTTTCCTTTTATGAGATAAAACTATTAAAAACTTATTGTATTCACTTATTTTACCGTTTTTACGTTATTGTCGGTCTATCGGACCTTCTAACTATCGGACCCCTACTGAACCTTCGGACTATCGGACCCTTTTGCCGATTCGGTCTATAGAACCTTCTGTCTATCGGACCTTCTGACTATCGGACCCCGTTGGACATTCGATCTATAGAACCTTCGGACTATCGGACCCTCCGCCGATTCGGTCTATAGAACCGTCTGTCTATTGGACCCTCTCGTACATTCGGTCTATCGAACCTTCTATCTATTGGGTGTCGGTCTATCGGACCCGCTAACTATCGGACCTTCTAGCTATAGGGCTGTAACCGTCGGAAATGGGAGTCCCCGTGCACCATCGAGATACATTTTTTAAACCAAGTGTTTTGTAATGCCTCAAGTGTCTAGTTAACGAATTTGTATGTTCCCATTGTCAAATCGTGTCCCCTGGGGGTTTCAAAATCGGCAATTTTGGCGGCCATCTTGGATTTTGATGAAATCTTATAATTAGCATATCTTTTGCATTAGACATCATGCAAGTATCAAGAATATAGCTTTCCTGAGTAATATTAGTATGAGAAACCGATTTAGAGACTTATTTTTGTGATTTCGTTTACGTGGATTCTACTAAACATCAAAATAAAATGAAAAAAATGTAAAATTTGCAGTAAAAATCGGGCCTCTTAACGCCATATTTTCTAACTAGTAGAAACAATGACAGTCTACTAATTTTTTATTAAAAATGTTGAGAGGAATATAATCATGATTTTCAGACATAAATTTGCTTTTACACTGTGAAAGTCTAACAGTATGGTCAGCTTGAAGATACCTCTCAGATTAGGAAATACACCATTTTTCATGCACAATCGAAGTCCACTGCCTATTGTGTGCGAAACCCCATATGTGTTAAAAGTGACATTCCGTCCATTAATACACGGAATCTAATAGTATTTTGTATTGCTTGATTTTTAAAATCACGTTAAGTAAAATTGAGCGTTTGAGATCAAATCTAAAATAGATACATATTGCAGTAGAATATGGGAACGGCTTTTTGTTGTTGTTGTTTTGTTGGGGGCGGGGGTTTGCCTGTCTTGACGGGTTCGTCTACCTGTTTCTCATACGATGACTTTTGTCAAAGATGATGAAAATGGGCATTTTATTCAATTTCTTAGGGGGTCCCATTGCACCATTTTGACATCTTCCCCTGTAACTTTTTTGTATGAATATTAGATTTCATTGAGACTTGGTCATCATATTTAGAATTATATTCCGCACATTGTAATACCAATCAAATGTATGTATGTATTAATGCCCGTTGCCATGGCGACCATCTATTTCAACACAAACCAACACATGATGGTTTTTAGAAGTTTTTTTTATATTTTGGGGTCAAAATTGATTCGGTTTTAAAACTTTAGTTTTAATATGGAGTTTATAGAATATTTAGACAGAAGAAAGATATTGCACATCTCTTTGGTATATATAATCGCCATTTTTATAATGGTCATCGTAATTGCTTATCAGTAGAGTACCCTACGAAGTATTAGAGAAACCTCCGTTTTGGGCAAAATTGAGATTTTTCGACATCTGTCAACACATAAACAGTTACCTTATAGGCCATAAGTTTTTATCTCATCATCTTAATTCAACAAAATTTGGATATTCTGTTCAGAATGATATTCTCCATCATTTAAACCAACATATTTATGTAAATATCCGTTTCCATGGTAATCGTAATTCATGGAAATGTAATTTTTAACAATTTGTTTGAAGCAGATATTTCTTTGAACCTATAGAATTTAGTGTAAATGTGACTTAGATATAATAACCAGGCAGTTATGGTATTGTTTGTAAATTTAATACACTCGAATAAGATTAGGCGTGAATTTTATTCTTTATCTTTATCTTTATGATTGTATTTGAAGGGATTCGGTAACTTTGTGGAGGCTTGATTTAATTTAATAAATTGTTGAATTTTGATATCTGTCTTGTATAATGATGTTCTGAAGGATGAATAAATAGCCAGGTATAGAAAGGTTTTCAAATATATAATGCTATTTTTTTAAAGATATCTATGACTGAATACACCCATTTACGAAAGCGTATGGTCATACGCTTTAGTCTAATACTGAGTCTATGGGGTGAAATGAGTCTGGCATTTCCGGTCACTAGCATATGTTTATACTTTGTGAAGGATATGATGATTTTGAGGTGCTTTTCCCCTGGGCTTCATTATTTACACCATATTACATACACTGACAGCATGTAAGGACAGGCAGCTGAGATTTTATCAATCCTCTACAAATTAGTCTGCATTTGTTTAGCCGGTTATTTCACTAATTGTGCGAGCGATGTCTTTATTCTTTCTAACTGGAGTAACCAATATTAGCTTGCTTATGTTGAATGAAATATACTGAGAGGAGATATTTATTTGAATATGTGATGCATAACTTTAAAGGTATTCAACATATTTATGAATTATAAAATCTACCACTCTGATAATATGTGATTTCTTTTCAAATCCAGTATCTTAACCTCAGTGGCTTCAATGTACTGTGATGGTAAGCTGTAGACACTATGATTTGAACCTTGAAATTGTAACACTGAATATTTGATGTGAACATAGTGGTGATTGGACATCATTGGCAATGAAACGGCCAAAAAGCTCGTACACGACGTTTCGAAAGATGCCGTGGCAGTCTGCACGGTGCCATAGAGTTTGCATTGGAGCGATTTTTTTAGAAAGTCGTCATGTCGTGTGGCCGTGTCGTTCGTCGTTTTCGATGTGAATACCCTTTACCCAGACACACCTTAATGCAATAAGTGACGCTTGCCTAATATTGGTTTGGTTGCTTTGTACCAAGGATGGGGATGCAGCCCTACCCCCCCCCCCCCCCAAGTTCCCTTTTGGCGGTAGCAAAATTCTGTACTTTTTGCTTCCTAAAAGTTTATACTTCATGCATTTCCATGAGAAACATATATAATAAAACTCGAGTTACCAGCGCTTTTTTTCATGCTTCACGTATTCTTGACTTGGGTGCAAAAGAATCTAGCAGTTATATAAAGAAAACAAGCACCTTCGAAACAACCGTTTGAGAGCAAAGTAAAGATATACAGAACGGTAATGAAATGAATAATATGGCACGAAAAAGAGACATGATAACGAAGCTTTTCGACCTGCACTCATCAGGTTATCACGCAGGTATATAACAAATTACTTGAAATCAACTATATTATACTTCATGAACCCGGACGCAACCCAGACGTTGTAATTTCAGAACAATCGCAAAGCTTGGACGAACTCCTTTTGTCTGCACAGAAGGGGTTCGTGCGATTGAATGTAGGCGGCTTCCAGAAAGCGTAAGCTTCGTTATCATGTCTCTTTTTCGTGCCATATTGAAATTTTTTAGTACCAAGAAATTATTTGTGAAATGAATAATATTTGGCCTTTTCTGAAGGCTAGTATTTTTACTAGACATTTTTCCCCGCATAATTTCAAAGAAGATAAAGAAATGTATGGACGTGTATCAGGAAAAAAGATATCGAGATTTGAACAATTTATCTGTGGCAGTTTACAAAAAGATATTTGCGAGTTCTTTGAATCGCATGGCCTTTATGGGGGCGATATTAGACTAAAGAATTCTATGAAATCAAATTTGGATCTCTAAGCGCTGTGCAGGCGCGGATCCAGGGGGGGGGGCCAGCGGGCCCGGCCCCCCCCCCCCCCCCCGGCCAAAAAAAAAAGAGGGAAAGAGAGAAAGAGAGAAGGAAAAGAAGGGAAAGGGAGAGAAAAGAGAAAAGGAAAAGAAGAAGAAGAAGAAGAAGAAGAAGAAAATTTGAAAAGGGGAAGAAAGAGGCCGGGGCCGAAAGGGCCTTGCCTCCCCCCGCGCCCAAAAAGAGTGAAGAGAGAGTGGGAGAGAGAAAAGAGAAGGCAAAAAAGTGGAAGGAGTCCGGGGCCGAAAGGGCCTTACCTCCCAGGTGTAGTGTTGCCTGTTGCTCCCCCCCCCCCCCCCCCCCCCCCCAATAAAAAGAGAGAGAGAGCAGGAAGGAAAGTAGAAAGAAGAAAAAAAGAGGGAAAGAGAGAAGGAAAAGAAGAGAAAGTGAGGGAGGAGAGAAAAGTGAAAAAGAAAGAAAAAATTAAGAGGAAGAAGCGCGGAGGCCGGGGGGGCCGAAAGGACCTTGCCTCTCCGTTCTCCCTCCCCCTCCCCGGCCAAAAAGAGGGAAGGAAGGGGAAGGGAAGGAGGATGGAATGGGAAAAGGAAAAAAATGAAATGAAAGAGGAAGAAAAAGGGGAGAGCCCAGGGACCGAAAGGCCCTTGCCTCCCAGGCAAGGGGGCCTGTTGCTCCCCCCCCCCCCCCCCCCGCAAAGAGAGGGAGGGGAAGAGAGCGAGCAGGAAGGAAATTAGAAAGAACAAAGAGGGAAAGAGAGGAGGAAAAGAAGGGAAAGGGGGAGAGGAGAGAAAAGGAAAAAAATAGGAAGACAAAATGAAAAATGGGAAGGATGCCGGGCGCCAAAAGGGCCTTCCACGGTTCCACCCCCCCCCCCCCCCCCTCCATAAAAAAGGGAGAAGGAAGGAAAAGGGATAGATGAGAGAAAGGGGAAAAAAGAGGGAGAAGAAAAAGGAAAAGGGGAAGGGGAAGGAGGCCGGAGGCCGGGGCCGAAAGGGCCTTGCTCCCACGTTGTCTCATCTCCCCATCTCCAAGAGAAAAAAAACAGAGCAGGGTGAAAGGGAAAGAAAGAGGATATAAAGGGAAGGAAAACGCGGAGGAATAAGAAAAGAACAGAAGGGATGTAAGTTTCCTGGAAATGAAAAAAAGAAGCTTACTATCAATAAAGTAATTTAAATGCTTATCAAAGGCATTACCATTCTGAATATCTATATGTTAAAATTTAAGAATAACAATTTAATCTCATTTGATAACAGATGGGTGAACATAATTTTGCTGTAAACTAGTGTTGCTATATGTGCTGTATAATTAAAATGGTTTGTTTGTTAATTCTATTATGTGCAGTATTTTGTTGTTATTAATGTGTTTATAAAGTCAAAAGCAATATTTAATAAAGATATTTCTATAAGGGGGAAAAAATCGGGCCTCCCCCCCCCCCCCCCCCCCCCACCAAAACGATAGAGAGAGAGAAGAGAGAGAGACGGGAAAGGGATCGAAAGAAAAGAGAGAAGGAAATAAAATAAAGAGAAGGAAAGAAAAGGGGATAAGAATGGAAGATCGGGTTTTCCCTCGAACAAGGTACGCTGGTGCAGATGGGTGAGAGAGAGAGAGAGAAAGGAAAGGGAAATTAAAAAAAAAAGAAAGAAAAGGAGTCTGAGAGAAAAGTGATAAAACATAGGAAGAACAAAAAAGGGGGACAGGGGTGCAATCGAACATCGTATCGAACATTGGTTTGGATTTGCAACTTTTTTTACATCTTTTTTTTCTGTAGTATGTTGTCTATTCATTGGGTGAGTTTGATAAATATTTTGTCTATATTTTGTTTGATATGACTGATTACAGGCGCACGCCACAACGCCTAGTTCTTTGTATCTATATATCAACAAGATAAATGCGACTGCCTATTATGCCTCCGCCCTTTTTTTTTAGATATCGCGATGTAATTTCATAATAACTTGGCCTCTGTGACCCTTCAGTTTTGACCTACTTCAAAATTTAATCACATTGTCTTCCTAGTCGTTTGATGCAGTTGAATGACCTCACATTGTTTATTTATCTATTTTGAAATGTTGAATTGGTTTTTTTACAGACGTGTATCAATCAGATATGATTATTTACGTCTGGGACCGACCTTTAATATCACCATCTAAAAGACGTGACTCGGACTCGATCTAGGGTTCTCTGAGTCTGCCTCAGTTTATAACTCCCACTTTTGGCTGGATTACAAGGCCTATTGCTTTTGCTGTGTATCTTTTATCATTCTTGTCCTATGTATATTTGAATTATGCTTTTATAATTCATCATGTATCAGCTATTAGCTGTCATCTTGAACATCGTTCAATAAAAGCGTATCAAATCAAGTGTGAACGTCTTATGAAATAGTATGCATACAGCATACTAGCCAGTGGAACATTTTTTGTACTTGTATGAAAGAAAGTGTTTGGAACTTATAGTGCACATGATGCAATTTCAGGTGCGATTTTTCTTAGGGAAACTCCTTGCCATTCTTGTGGAATGCTGGAATACTCTCTTCTTATTTTTTTTAAACATTTGTTTAACCTTTTATACAGTAATACAAATATGTACAAGCCCATCACTTTTGGTTTTAATCATTGTCAACGGTTATCCTTAAGACGTTTAGATACTGTTGATGATATTTCCACCTATTTTCAACAATATAGTGGAAAATCAAATTTTAACATTTCTTCAAAATATTCATGTTAACAGTAAAATTTTGCATGGATATTATATTAGTATTATTCTTTTACAGGCATAAAGAAAGGCAATAATGATCATGCTTTGGCATTTCAGTCTTTTCAGATACATAACTGTTTGATATCTTCGCCGACTGTCGCCGAGGGGTAATGATTTGCCACAGTAATGAGCCCTTAGTACGGCTCCTGGCTTCCTGCAAGAGCCGACACCGGTGCCCTTATCGGGTTTGCATATATGAATATCAGGATTGCCTTTAAGTCCGCGTAGTGCCACCAAGCATTCGCGAGTCATGTGAAAATCTGACATAGCTATGATTGGGAATGCCACAATACGCATGCGCAAGATCTGATAAGCGCGCTTTGAGTGACTCTCCGGCGTCTTCCTTGGAAGTAGGAATGTGTCTAAACAGCTGAGAGTACAATAACTCAAATTCTGCGAATACCTCTTCTGGATTGATTTTCGACTTGGGTACGCCGAAATTAAAGCCATGTGCTAACACAAATGCCTCTGTGTCGGAAAGCACGTGATCAGAGAGGTTGGTGATACGTACTCTCTTATCCTGGATTGTACTGCCGAACCGATAGCGTTTCAACGATGCAATAGTATTGGCATGCTTATTACGTGTTTTCCTTTCCATTTGCTCATCGATGGAAGCTATGTAGCGCGTGAGCCGAAGCAAATCGAAGAACGAAATAAATTCTCGAACTTTGCGCCAGTCGCGCAACGGAGATTGCGGTGCACACACGATACGTGGATCTGTAGTTTGTTAATTTCATCCGTCATGAAGGCACGTTCCATTGTGGGACTATGTGTGACCTTAGCATTGCTGATGCGCTCAGAAATGAACTTAGGTACAACTTTAGAGTTAATGCAATCATGAAGGTATTGGATAAAAAACCTTGACAATGGTTACCCTGAGCATGTTATATCTCGCACCATAACACGGACGCTGGAGGCACAATCCAAATCTGACACCAGATTTGGACAAGTTTGCCAAATGCCCCGTGTATCTCAAACTATACCCTGGAGGGGTAAGGTATCTGACAAATACGCCAGTCAGATCAAACACGCAGTGTCACGTTGCTATTACGCGGTTTCGACACGCATTGTGTTTTCTACACACAGGATGCTACCGTCAACTAGCAAGGATGTACTACCCCCCCCCCCCCCCCCCCACTTGAGTAATGTTATTTACCAATTTCAGTGCCGGTGCGCGATGCCAGGTACGTAGGCCGTACTTCTCAGCGGTTGGCTGATCGCATTAAACAACACATCCCCTCGACTATTCGGAACCGTACAACCAATCAGCGCACGCAGCCCGTCCGTGCCTGCAAATCTGAAATGCACGCTAACAGATCAAAGATAGCCAAATGCAATTCAGCGATTGGTCTCCACTTGCTGAACAATCCAGCTGGCGCACAAAGCTATGCCTACGATCAATTCTCAATTATGTCCCGGGCCAGAAGCTGAGCGCATTTACGCTTTCTGGAAGCTGCTTACATTCAATCGCATGAACCTCTTCTGTGCAGACAAAAGGAGTTCGTCCAAGCTTTGGGATTGTTCTGAAATTACGGCGTCTAGGTTGCGTCTGGGTTCACCGAGTATAATATAGTTGATTTCAAGTAATTTGTTATATACCTACGTGATAACCTGATGAGTACAGGTCGAAAAGCTTCGTTATCATGTCTCTTTTTCGTGCTATATTGAAATATATTCAAAATTTAAATTAATTCTTATAAAAAAAGTAAAGGTCCATTTTTTTTAAAATCTTATTCTACTTGATATGTTTTACGTCTGTGCCAATTTTCAAGTCAATCGGTCTATTCTTTGCCGAGATCTGGGGGCCCAAAAAGCCCCCCCCCCCCCCCCCCCCCCCCCAATGGACTCAAGTCCTCCAAATAACTCAATGGGATTAGGGTTAAATGTTTCTCTGTTGATCAAACAGCCCGAAGACCACTAAACATACTGCTCTCATAGAATACCGAGCGGCTCTTTCTCAGAAAAGCTCAGAAAAGCACGCCCCTATGCCATCAGAGTGATATAACATGATTCAAGAGCTTCATAATTATATTAACATCATGGTATTGCGAGGTCGAATTGCAGCCAAGTAGAAAAAATTGGAGAAAATTTTCATATATTCTGATTTTTTTTAAAGAGCAATCATATGGGTTGGGCACCGGTCTTACTCGGAGAATGAAATGCAAATTTAAGAATGCCATTATTAACTTTGGGTCGTAGCTGGGTCGGATCCAGGATTTGTATAAGGGGGGCGCACAAATGCAGGTTTGTCAACTTTTGGAAAAGGGAGACCCGTATTTTTTTGTCAAAAGTCGCTCTGTAGGGGGGGGGTGGCAACAAAAAAGAAAAAAAATCGCGAGACCTCCAAAATTCGCTCAGTGGGGGAGGGGGGGGGGGTTATGGGGACCAGTTTCCCTCCATAATTGCTGGCAGGAAAAAAAACAAAGGTTTTCATTCTAAAAGGGGGGCACAATCAAAATGAGCTCGGATCCTTTATGGTCACAATGCATACTTTTCTTCCAAAGGGGGGGGGGCACGGGGCGGATGTGCCCCACCCCTAAATCCGCAAGCGGTCGTAGAATAATTATAAGTCCCCCCCCCCCCCCCCCCCCCCTCTCTCTCTCTCTCTCTATATCGCTGCGCTGAGCGCACCTTCTGAACTTTTCTACCGCCTTCATTTGTTTTCCCTGTAAATTTGATAGCAAAAATTTTCAGCCGCACTTTACTGTTTGCTGCATATACGGTATGCACATATGGCACACCATACATCTTTAGATCATTTATTTATGGCAGGCCGCGAGGGCGTAAGGATCTGACGCAGTGCAAAAATCATCACTTATTTGCAGTTTACAGGGAAGGAATTGCTATTGGTAACATATGTTCGTTTAGTTTTAGTTGAGAAATATAACATATTATGATATGTAGGGAATGTGTCTCAGTAGGAGTATTAGCATCGCAAGGAAAGGAGAAAAATTAATTTCATTATCTCGCACGTGAATTTGTACGAACTCTGGTGAGAAAAGAACGCGGGAGCAGCGGCCTGGGCTTTTGTCGCTCCCTGTCAAAGGCTGTACTAGCTACGGTAGCTGAATCGCTCTATAGGCCTATATTAATAGTATGGCAAGGGGTCCTAAAGCTACGCGTGTCCTAAAAGCTACGCACCATACAAATCACCATACAAATCACATACAGGCGCAATGCAACGCGTTCAAATCAGGCTAAAACACACACGCGATACACACAGTCAATTTCAATATCATCAAGATTTGCATTCATTTATTGCATGTGCGTAGCTTTTAGGACCCCTTCATTTTTAAGAACAAAATTTGACATCGGCATTGATATCGACCTGAAAACGTGCATTATTGACATTCACCCATCGTAATTTTCTCCACAAATCAACTTTAGAATATCCAGAATCAGGATATGGAATGAAATTGGTGACAAGCCAGTGATTTATGTGACGTTTTAGCTGCTGAAAACAAAGTGCGTAGCTTTAGGTCCCCCCCACATCAGCAAGCAATGGTCATATTGACCATTAGGATCATATACATGTGTGTATACTGGGTATTGGGGATTCAGATGTAATTTTGTTTGAAATGGAGGTTTTTGTGGGCAAACTGATACTTAAGTATCATTCTTTAGATTTTAAGTTATCAGTTCGTTAAGATACAAAATGTAGAAAGTTATAAAAACTTACATTTACAGCCCTCTTTTTGGTACTTGTTACCCACACCTCCATACGGATGACGACTGCTCTCAATATGTTGCGCACTAGTGAGGCCGCTCTACATGGTTACGCACCGTAGATACGTACGCAGAATGTTACGCACACAAGCTATTCTACGAAGACCTGGAAGGGCCAAACTGACGACGTAAAAAAATAAAAAATATTACGTACGTACGTAGTAATTATTACGTACGTACGTAATATTTTTTATTTTTTACGTCGTCAGTTTGGCCCTTCCAGGTCTTCGTAGGAGATCGACGAACCGATCGCGCCGGTACTACTACGAGCGCTGAGGGCTCCCATCATCATAATCGTGAAAAATACAAACTGGATGCTGACGGGGCAGTCTCGATAGCAGTTATCGACAAAAAGGACCCAAAATTTCAGGAAACCCTCTTCAAAGGTCACAAAACAACCTGGTAAGTTTTAATCATCTATTATTCAACATAAGTATTTGGATTTAAGTAAACTGCAATATATAAGTTTCAATTAAATATAGCCAAAAATGCACAGTGATGCAGTTTAGGTATGGGAAGTGTGTTGGCTGCGTTACTACACAGTCGGCAATGGCGTGTACCTATGAGTGGTCCCCCCCATCATACTACTAGTAGGGTAGTACTATACTGCAGCTATACTGAATAATAATATAGCTAACGTGGCTATTATAGCTAATATGCCCAGTAATCCTCAAATTGGCAAGAATCCTACCTAGGGTATCAAAAAAAAAACACAGCAGAACGGAGGTATAGATAGGATTTGTATGGAGCAGAGGTATAGTGCAGCAAGATTAGATTCGCTGTCAATTGCTTGTGGTCTAGTGGTAAAGGCGTCTGGTCAGACTGCCAGAGTATTCTCTTTCTGCACTGCACTCGCGTTTAAGGTCCCGGGTTCGAATCCCGCTCTTTCTTGCTGATAATTTTTTCAGTTATGAATCGATAACGATAGCGTTTATTCCGTTATAATTAACTGAAATTCAACAATGAAAACCAAGAAACTTGACTAATTATTCACTTGATCAGGCGGATTTAATGGCGGCTGGGCATAATAACGACTTTGGCCGCTAAGGTTAGATCTAGATACACTTTACGCTCAGGGTAAGAGATCCTTTTGCGACAGCCACCCAAAATAAAAAAAAAATATATAAACTTAGTTTAAAGGTGCAAAATGTCTATAGATCATAGGGTAAGGGTTAGGGCACTGCACTCATGGCTACATTACTGTAAAATAGTTGGTATTTTCTGTCGCATGCACTAAAGGTATGGGGGGAAAATAAGATAAATATTTTAAATACCTTGCTTTCAAATTCAGCCCTTAAAAATCTCACTCCTAGTCCTACCTCAAATGGCCGTTAGGAAGAACTTTTGATATTTTCAGCAAAATCCAAAGTCAAAATCTTGTCCAAAACTGGAGAAATCCCCGCCGATTTGTTTCGCGATCGCGTGTTGTTTACATACTGCCGATGTCTTAGACTAAAATCGGCCAATAATATTTTTGTCCACGAAAAACTCGGGATCGCAAGCGCACATCGATCTTTACGATCGCGCACACAGAAAATCGGGACTTTTCCGTGTACGCCATATAGGGACCGAATTTTTAAAGACAAAACTCTTTTGGGGAGATGTCAGCGCCTGCGGCGACAAGGAAATGTACACAATGACTCCGATAGCTCGTTTCGCGAGAATCGACAGTAAATTACGGATTTCATTTTTGGAAATATATTTTCCAACATCGGTGAGTTGAATTTATTGTATTTCTTGAATATTTTGGGGTCGGTTTTTGTAAATTAAATGCCGATTTTGAGTGAATGTTGGTGACTTTTGTGCAGTGGTGTTTTAAAAAGTTAAGGTGTATGACTGCCTACATTATACACACGAAGTATAGGAATGTAGCTATGAGTGGGGCACTGCAGCAGTGAATGTTGGATACAGTCCCACATAGGCAAGGGCCTATGAGTGGGGTTATGGCACTCATAGGCCCTTGCCTATGTGGGACTGTGTCCAACATTCACTGTTAGTTTGCAGCAGTCAAAAGCAGACAACAAAATTGCTCTAAATATGATTTCATTTTCTTAAATTTGCTAGATTACCTGATTCAGGGGCTCTTCAAATCTTACTTTGCCACAAATGTAGGGATTCAGACTTGAAAGTGAAATTTTAAATAATTATTTTCCTCTCCTGTATGAGTGATCTAGACTGGAAAAGGGCCTGCTGATACACACAAAAGCTATTGAAGCCTATTCACCCGTAAAAGCTAGTCTGGAGGTTTTCTTCAGATAAGCTTGTACATGTATAAGTGGGGTTAGGGTTAGGGTATATATATATGTTTTGAACACTTTCGACATAACTCGTTCTCGTAGGTACATCGTTAAGTCGGAGGACTGGCAATATCGAGGACCCAGGTTCGATACCCAGCTTTGTCATTTGTTGTTTGTTTCATTTGTTACTATCCAATGTTTTTTCTCTACAGAATTACAGATATACTATGGAAAAGGCTGAGGAGACAGAGAAACAGAGACAGAGAGATTTTTACTCAACCCCCATCAAAAATTTTAGGTGGCTGTCGCAAAACGAACTCTTTCCACGCTCAGAATTGGAGGTATATCAAATATAGCATAGACCTCTACAGAAAATGGTCAATTTGTCAGAAATTAAAAGTATTGCACAGAAGTGTGTGACTGGTGCAAAGAATGTGCTTACCACATCCAAAAGTGCGAAAGAGCTTTGTGCAGCTCTCGAACAAATTGCTACTCTACTGCTACAATCGAGTGACACATCAGATTTCATAACCTTACTGAAAACTGATAATTTGTCTGGCCATGATGTGGATTTAGTAAGACAAGAGATTCGTCACAGCAACTATGTTCATTTTCTGAATTTCTTGTGCAATCTGCTGAGCTTTGAATGGTATGGAAATTTTGGACGTAATGAGAAAGGGAACAGGCTGTTCAGCAGATTTTTCCTGGAGGGTGAGCCGCAAGATGCCCTGCTTGTACTATGTGGAGTCATACACAATAGCAGGTATTTCATGTGTTCATTATATTTTTTTTAAAATCCACTCAAAATAATTTTTTTGAACATGTTCATCTCATGATCATGAATACATATTAGTATTACTTGATAATCTGCATTTTTTTCAGTGGTATGATCAAGAATTGGAATTTAAACATTTCTTTTTGAAATCCCTTTTTTTTTTTTGGGGGGGGGGGAAGAGTTCCATATGTACCCCTGCAAACCCTAACCTGCTCGTACTTGATAACATCGCACAGCGAAGAATTGCCTCCCATAGGCATAGCAAGTGTGTGATATCTAGCACATAAGCCTGTTGAGTATTCGATTAACCGAGTACACGCCCAATATGTTCACTACATGTACATGACTAATGAAATTTCCACCGACTACTCGAAAACAAAGCTGGGACTTCTGAAAAAAACCTCTAATTCAGAATAAAATATAGAAATTTATCATTTAAGTGTTCTAAGATATTTTATTGTCATTTGAGTCAATAAAATTCACATGAGAATGTTTGTATATTTGGAAGCTAAGTTAGCGAGGATCGAGCAGCAGAAACAAAGTCTGGCTGTCCATGCTCCCGTTACATCGGAAGCTGCAGTTTTTATTGGGTGTGTGAGCCAGTCAAGCTCCAACAGGTCTCATTATCATGATTATCAACATCCCCCGCCCCCATCTCACTCTCTCTCTCTCTCTCTCTCTCTCTCTCTCTCTCTCTCTTTCTTTCTCATTCTCTTTCTCTATCTCTCTTTCTCTCTCTTTCTCTATTGTCTTTCTCTACATTATCTGTTTCTCTTTATGCCAGTCTAAGCTTCAAACAGAAAAAATGCTCTATGCTTCTGGAAGAATTCTTTCATCATCACCAGCTGCAGGCAATGCTGTGTTCCATGTGTGATATCTTGCCTTTGCCAGGGCCAACAAACTTTCAGCCTGCCACCCTGGGCTCATCCAGATCTATGGCATTGGATGGTGAAAGGTCACATGTCATGACTGTCTTAGTGACCATTCCAGATCGGATGGCTAATGTGCTAAAGAAAGAATGCAGGTAAACTTGGAGTTACTCTGTAGGATGGGTTCAAACATAAAGAAGTTTTATTTAAGTTTTATTTCATTCCTCACCTTATAAACAGAAAAACTGCAAAGTTTAGTTAAAATGTATACATGGTACATATAGGTCTTTTTGTCTTTTTAAAAAATGCACATAGTTATCAATGATTAATTATTGGGTTTTTTTTTTTTTTTGTTGAAGTAGGTCAGTTATATGAAAACATTGTCTCATCTCCCCCTTCAAATAATACAGCAAAATTCTGATGATGATAATTTGATACCTATATGATTTTGTTTCCTTTTATCTTTTTGTGCCCTTGACAGTGATTTTTTTCTGCCAGATATCTTTATTCCAATGGTTGCCAAGGAAATACTGCAAACCTTGCGCTATGTACATCAGAAATTATCCAGTGAGTTCAATATTTTGCTCTCAGTTTTAAGTTCTTCTTTATGAGAAATATTAACATGACTGGATTTTTAATCTAATGTTTACTAATTTACAGCTCCAATCAACAATCTCAATTGCAAGGCACAGACCTAAAGCAAGGCAATATTATATGGGGGGTAGTCCACAGAAAATCATTTACATTTTTTGTGGATAACTTATAATTTTTGTTCAACCACTTTCTTCATCTTAAAGAGCAGAACCCATTATTGCGATACCTTCATTGGCTGAAGCATTAGAAATTTAGAAGATTAATTTTTATATGCAAGTAGAAACGCAGAGATTTGTCAAATTCTCTGATTAATTCCGTTAATATTTTTGTAATGCTTGATCCTTCCATGTTCAAGAAATTGTCATGTAAGGTCACCAAACCTTACATTGGTTATGTCTATCACACTACCATACAAAAGTTTAACAGAAACTCTATGTAATTCCATTATTGCCCCTGTGAAATTACCTAGACTCTGATAGCTTTATAAATTTAAAATTAAGAGTCTTTTATGGCAAACCTGCACCAAATAGTTTCAAGGATGTCATTGGTTACAAGTGCATCTTTAACTGTATGTAGTATTTTCTTACTGCTTTTGTAAATAAGACTGAATAATTTTTTGATTATAACAATGCTCTGCTTTGTACCTTTGTTAATTGCAGGATCTGAAGATGCTTCTCTGCAGTTTGTGAGTCAGCTAATTGGTAGATTATGCATTCAAGGGCACACTGGTAAGTTATTTAATGTGATTTGTTTCAGGTTTTTTTTTCTTTTTTTTTTCCAATCTATTTGATTAATCATTGTTATTAATGACAATATGAAAACACCACAATTAGAACAATTTTGGTTGTAAAAGAGCTATGTGATGATGTGAAAAAAATTTCAAAAAGTGTGCTTGTGCAAACTCATGTGCAAACTTTAACACTCTTAACTGAGAGCATTTATTTGACTTTGGGGAAAGTTTGTTTTGTTTTTGTATACATGTCTATACATTGTATACTGAAGATCAGGCAACACATTAATGGGATGTTGCAAGAAAGTTGCAATCAATTGCAAATCCCCCATTTACAATCGATTGCAAATATAATACATGTATTATAAATGGAACTTGCAATCAATTGCAAGACTTGCAACTGATTTTGGGGATTTGCAATTGATCGCAACTTCCTTGCAACACCCCCTAAGACGGAGTACTTTTCAAGCGTTTTGTGAAATTTACAAATGAACTACTGTAAGTGAGATGGTGGATTATAAAGCAAACAATGCATTCATTCTTCTTCCGTTTCTTGTTGGCCAATTCCACAGAGAGACTGTTTGGCGTTCTCCTTCCACACCTGTTGAGGTTGACTGCTTCTGATTTCATCTGGTCTCGCATTGCTACCCGAATACTGGCTGGAGCTCCAGAGAGGAGTTTGGAAGGCATCCTTGAATACCTACTGAGACGGTGTCCATGGTAACGATAATGTTGACGTGGATGTGGCTGAGAATATATTGCTAGAACTCAAAGGAGGAGTTCAGAATGCATTCTCAAATACATTTTTAGTGGTCCCATAATAATGATGTTGTTGAGGGTGATTAGAATTGAGTTAATGTCTGCTGAGCGCCAAAAGGGCTTTGACTCATGTGCTTTCACACATATTTAATGCCCTTCTGGCTCTCAACAGACAATATGTAATGACAAACATGACAGGAACCCAAGATGCATGTAAGAGTTTAGAAGACATCATTGGTTACCTACTGAAACATTCATGATAGAAACAGCAGTGAAAAGGATGAGTTGAAAATTACACTCTATCTGGAGCCTGGCAGATAAGTTTAGAAAACATCCAGACTCAGTGGCAGTGGTGAGTGTGTTGGTGATGTTTGATGATAGCTTTTTGTAACGACAGGATCTATGTACTGATATTTGTGTGACCTTATAAAGAAATATTGGTGTACATGTACATGTATACAAGTTTCCTGCACTTGACTGTCAATAACTTTCATTTGAGTTTGTTATTGTATGCTAGGCTGAGTTTAGAGTTAGGTTAGAGTTAAGTTGTTTTTATATATCAAAATCTTTATTTTCATCTCCCAGAATATTTTTGCAGAGTTGATGTGATGCCAAAATGATATTTCAGCTTCTTTCCTCCCATATGATTGGTGATGATTCTGATATTTTAAGATTACATATGAGCACTCTTAAGCAAAGTGTCTTTCATTTTTGTTCACCTGGTATACTGTTTTTTGACAGGTCTGGCTCTGTGGCTCAACTCTTGTGTGATGCAGTACTCACAAACGCCAAGATCAACTTCCTCCTGACCAACAAGTTCTTGCTCCTGCGACACTTTGTGGATGTTATAGTTCCGCAGAATCTGATTGGCTACCTGGCTTCCTCACCCGCTAGAAGGCACTTGATTTTGAAGGTATGCACATTTAAAACAAGAGGCGATGAACTGGTTTTTAAAAAATATGGCCTCGCAAAAGAAAGTGCCGTATTTTCCGGCTTATAGGCCTCAGCACTGTACAGGCCGCACCCCAACTTTGACAACTCATTTTGAAAAAAAAAAATATGGGGAAAAATCACAAGCACGAGAAATTTTGCCCCCAAAAAATCATACAACAAAAAAACAAGGGCCAAACTTTTTATTGTATTGACTATTTGAAGACGATTATTCCTAGATGTCTTTGCTTTTATGTCAATAAGAATTTAAAAAGAGGAAGATAATCTGATGAAGGGTAGTGCTCGCAAACATGTACATCTTGTAGACTAGTACTACAGTACGTGCAGTTTTCCTTCTATAAAAGTTCGACTACGGATGGGACTATCAACCGTAAATGCAACTCGCAAATTGTGGCACAATCACAAACGAAATTGGAAAGCAAATGTTTCCACACTCAAAAAAAATTATGAAGAGATATCTTACATGGGTGCATATTCCATAAAAAGTTTCCTAAGTGATTTCCAATGACAGAAAAATACACAGCATGATGGTTTTGAAGAGGAAATTGTAAACGTTGTCACAACGATTTGAAAGCTGAAACATGTCCTTGCCATGACCACAGATCATAAAAAGGGAGATAGGACACTCGCCCGATTTTGTACAGGGTCCGATGTAAAGTGCAGCGGAAGGACGCCCTCCCTCATAGGGGGAGTGTCCTATCTTCTTTTTTAAGATCTTTGCCATGACCTACAATGTAGGGTAATGCGCACGCCACGTGAGCTATGAAATCCACTGCGATTTACTGTCCGTTCTCCATATAAATATACACATCTCCGCGGAGGAGAATACGACCGCGCTGAAATAGCTCTGAGGTAGAGGGGTACCATCGATCTCTACACATACGAGTGGTGCACTCAAAAGACAAATTAACACTTACAGAGTGCCTGTGTAGTGCTGTAACGTCCATTACAATAGCTCATAATACAGAAAATACTTTTGTCTGTTTGATACTACCATAAAATCGACCCAGGAAGAAAATTTGGGGGCTGATTTCAGCATGTTACTCGAGCTCAATCAAGCTTCGTACGAGTGCCATACAAGGCCGTGTTTGTAATTATGGTTATGAGATATTTAGTTATTAGTTCTGAATTATGTATTTATGAATGAAAATATTTTTAGGGAATTTGGTTATGTATCCTCTAATTTAAATTACTAGGAAAATAAAAATGTTTGTTTCCTACCTGATCTTGAATCTACCAGTATTTCTGGATGCCACCGTATCTCACGGTTAGGTATTGTATGTGAGTTGACAAGTACTGTATAGCCGTTCACATATTGCACAGTTCCCGTAGAAATTTATAAGTATACAAAATAAGGATGCTTCTTTGCGAATGAAGAAAGGGTGACTCCGTTTCTCAACAAGCAATAAGGCCTTACTACCAAGAGAAAAGAGTGAAGAAGGATGAAAACAACTTTGAAGATACAGCTAAAGAATTGTAGTTGAAAACTCTCTCTAAAAGTCGTGTGTTCCCTAAGAACAGCTTAGGAGTGATGAAAAAAAAGGTGTGGCCCATGAATGCTGGTATAATAAGTGTATGTACATGTACATGGTGTATATAATGTATTGCAGTGCATTGTACACTGAGTAGCTGCACATCCTAACACAATAGGTAGTGGAATGTGCTTGCCAGGATAAGTACAGGTGTATGTAATGAGTACAGTATGTGTGGCACTCAAGAGGCTCTAAAGTAATGTTACTGGTGACAGTTGGCTATAAAAGACTAAAAAACTAGGTTTCTAGATCTACAGTGTACACAATAAAGTCCAAACAATAATATTTACAATACTAAAGGTTCTTTTAAGGTCAAGTCACTACATATTCGATACTTGAAAGATAATTATATAGATAGAGATAGAGCACAGGCTCACCGTAGATCTTGTCCCGTCCATTCCAGTACGTGTTGTGATTTTGGAGGCAGTTCATTTTTGTCTGTTGTTGTTTATAGGCCGCACCCAGACTTTGGGATCATATTTTGGCCTGTACGCCGGAAAATACGGTTAGATGATTATAGCATATTGCATGTCACTCATCTGTATATTGTAACTCATAGAAAGCAACGTGTACGCACCTTTTTTGTGAACAGATATATAATTTACACCCATAACATTGCCTCTTGCCATTTATTCAATGTAAAGTGATTTTTCTTTTTTCCTTCTTTTGTAAAGGCAGTTAACCATTTATGTGGGAACGGATTTAAATGCACCGCAATGTTGAATGTCATTCCAAGTGTTTGATCATAGCAGTGGTCTGCAATATGGGGGCACTGTGGTATATTAGTGAAGGCTCTTGTCTCTTGTAGGAAAGGACCAGGGTTTCGATCCTTGCTCAGTCTTACGTTCTTGGACAAGATGTTTTACCCACATTTGTTGCTCTTGACCCAGGTATATTAAGGCCACCACACACCCTTATGATCGGTCTGCGATCCGATTTGTGAAATAAATCGCTATGGTATTATATATTGTCATTTTAACAAATGAAATCTACCCTATTCAGGTTCTGAAAAATGTTATGAATACACTAGACATAGGGTTTTGGTGAGTTGTCAGCTTTCTACAGGGTATAAGTGCAAAATTAGTTTCAAATCGTAGGCAGTCGTACGATTTTTGTGACGTCACTACGACTTGGAGCCGATTTGGCCATTCCACAGACTAGAAAACTCAGCAAAGGCCGTATTATCAATTTTACTATCTGTACGACTATTCAGGCCTTCAATCAAAAATATGTTTCGTTTGTAAATGATTTGTCAAATGATATTACATTTCTTTCTGAAATCGCATCGCAGACCGATCGTAAGGTGTGTGGTGGCCTTTAGATGGGTACCTGGCAATGCTAAGGTAATAATAATTGCAGAACTCTCAGGAAGTGCAGAATATGTATCGATACTGATGAGGCTACCCTGGGCGAACAGGATCACATTACTATTGTTATTAACTGTAATCCCAAATCTTGCAGATTCTAAGGAATGTGTTGAGTACATGGGGTGACCGGTCAGCCGTGAAGCATACATCACACAGCCAGCATGCTTATCTGACCATGGTCATCGTCATCTGTGTTGGACATCTTCGTGAAGAGGAGAAAAGGAAGCACAAAGGAGGTAATAATTATGCCTCCGCCCACCGAAGGTGGGTGCCGGAGGCATTATGTTTTCGGGTTGTCCGTCCGTCCGTCCCACTTCTCGTTACCGCGATATCTGAAGAATCATTTGAGGTAGGAACCTCAAACTTGGTACTAGTATGTATCCCCATACGAAGATGAACTGATTAGATTTTGGGGTAAGTAGGTCAAAGGTCAGAGGTCACAGAGGTCAATTTACATGAAATTACATAAAAATTCTTGGTTTTTAGCACCGTTACCACGATATCTCAAGAACTGTTTGAGATAAGAACTTCAAACTTGGTACTAGTATGTTTCCCTATATGAAGATGAACTGATTAGATTTTGGGGTAAGTAGGTCAAAGGTCAGAGGTCACAGAGGTCAATTTACATGAAATTACATAAAAATTCTTGGTTTTTAGAACCGTTACCACGATATCTCAAGAACTGTTTGAGGTAAGAACTTCAAACTTGGTACTTGTATGTTTCCCTATATGAAGATTAACTGATTAGATTTTGGGGTAAGTAGGTCAAAGGTCAGAGGTCACAGAGGTCAATTTACATGAAATTACATGAAATTCTTGGTTTTTAGCACCGTTACCGCGATATCTCAAGAACTGTCTGAGGTGAGAACTTCAAACTTGGTACCAGTATGTATCCCCATAGAAAGATGAACTGATTAGATTTTGGGGTAAGTAGGTCAAAGGTCAGAGGTCACAGAGGTCAATTTACATGAAATTACATGAAATTCTTGGTTTTTAGCACCTTTACCGCGATATCTCAAGAACTGTTTGAGGTGAGAACTTCAAACTTGGTACCAGTATGCATACCCATAGAAAGATGAACTGATTAGATTTTGGGGTAAATAGGTCAAAGGTCAGAGGTCACAGAGGTCAATTTACATAAAATTACATGAAATTACTGGTTTTTAGCCTCGTTATCAAATATTTCTAGAAGAGTTTGAGCCATCAACTGAATTTAGGCGCAGGCATATAGGAGACGCAGACGCATTCATCTTGTTGATTAATGTAATCACTTAACTCTTACTTTGCCAGGAGGTTTAGCTCTCTTCAAAATTTTACCAAAATGTGATCAATGCTTTCTTTAACAAAATATTGTGCACAAAACTTGTTGGAAATTTATTACCATTTCTTATGATAGGAAACATTATTACTTTACCCAACTTTATGTTCAAGAATTATTGAAAATTACATTTGAGTTTCTTTTTTGTCCAATATATTTTGGTTTCTCATTTGTTTATTATTGTTTAATGTTTAAATAAAGCGATATCTTTTTAAAAATCAATTTTTTTTATGGTAGCATATAATTATTATCATATATTAGAATGCTTGATTTATGCTCAAACTTTTGATATACATTGACCACCATATAACTTTCCTGTGGTCGAGCAATTGGTGAATGAAAATGACAAGTCTATCTGTCACTTACATGTATACGTGCCATCGGCACTGAAAGAGTTAAGATATATATATGTAGGCCTTCTCCTGTTTCAAACGAAACAATCGGTGTATGTCAGTGTCTTACATTTGGTGACAGGTATGGTTATTGCAATTGTCATGATGATGAAGAGTGATGTATATTTTGGAATATAGACAACTTTCAAATAGCTGTTCATGTGAGATCAACTGTGTTCATGTTTATACCAAACACAGGGGGGATTCTCTTTTGTTTCTTTCCATTTTTTTTCTTGAGATGATTTGAACTAAATTCAACCTACATTTTGCTTCTTATTCCACTCTCCATGAAACAACTGTAAACCTGGTAGGAAATGCAGGTATCATGCTATCTATCAACTGAAATCAAAGAGATCTGACCAAAGGGACTGTTGGTGCTTTCAATTACTTTGCATGCAAATTGGCTTAACAAAGGAAGATTGCCCTGTTCTGTCTGTATCTCTCATTCTTGCTTAACTCTCTCTCTCTTTCTCTTAATCTCTCTCTCTATCTCTATCTCTCTCTCTCTCTCTCTCTATCTCTCTCTCTCTCTCTCTCTCTCTTTTTCTGTTTCTCTCACTCTGTATTCAGACCTCACAACTCATTTGATGGGTGGGGTCCAGGCGCATCTTGAGAGCCCCCTCCCCCGTGTCAGAAGACTTGGCATGGTGACAGCTGAAATCATGGCAACGACCCTAGACCCCAGTGGCCCCAAGCTGAAATTTGAATATGAAGCTGATGAGGAGAGCCAATTGCTTTGGTCATTGGTGAAGCCACCCAAAGATCCTGGTCTAGATTCATTGACCAAGTGAGTAGATTGCTATGTTCTTACTCCATTGGAATCTTGAGTTATCTCGTGCCTAGTACTCAAAGGATTGATTACTTTCGCAATTCTTTTTTTAGGATGTAAGTGATTAACATGATTGCTTTATGGTGAGATTTTATATAGACAATAGATTTTGAAGTTGGTACGTGTTGGAGCAACCTATTATTAGCAAATAGGTAAGCGGCATTCAATGAAAACTGTAATTGTAACGCTTCTGAAAGATCAATGCAAATTTTCTGTCAAATCACCATGCACTAAATTTCAACAATGCAAAGACTTGGTACTATTGATATACAGTAGTTTGTAGAAACATAAAATAATAAATTACACATACTGATGCATCCACTATTAATAATGCAATTTGTAATATTCATTGAAATTCCTGTATATACGTACTTATTAATTATCCTCAACAAGTTGATAGATCCGGAGAATTGCAGTTTATTCAGTGTACAATGATATGAAGATCATTGATACGTTGCGGTTGGCTGGCAACTGATGTCTTATGAATTGTTTGTTAAAATTAGGAAGGATTGTTCTCTAGTCTCTTGAAGATTTACTGTATTCAAACAAAAGAGGGCCAGATGAGTACCATTTCAAGAGAATGTTTATGATGGATGAAATAAATGATTTTAGCATATTTTTGTGTACTATGTATTTATTCATTGAACTTCATTGACATATATCCATCAATATTTTGTTCAGATATAACATTAAAGGGATACTCAACCGCAGATTGTGGACATTTTTATGCCGCGAGAGGGCACCGTGATCGTTACCTGATTCATGCCGTTGCCCCGCGGGGCGCAAACCTCGTACAGACTGGTCGCCGCTCAACATGCACTCTCCGCATGAGCTTGAGCTCTCGTGCGAGATTCGGTCGGCTTCGTGCAGTCCGAAATATAATCCCAGCAGTCCGACGGACGCGTTCGACGCACAAACTTTGTGTACGAGTGAATAGTGCTTACGCAATCCTGGTGGCGTATCCCTTTAATGATCAGAACAATGATAATAAAAATAATAAGAGTAACACATAACAAATACAAAAACAAAATACTCATAATTGATCAACTAGACACGCTCTTTCATGAAGTACATTGTAGTGTAAGGTGATGAGAAAAAGAGCCATTAAAAGAATTATATTTATATATATTTGTGATTCTTCCTGATATATACATTGCCGACATCATACCGTATCTAAAGAGAAGGCTTTAATTTTGTTCTTCTTTACAGAGAGATGGATGAAATAGCCATAGCACCTGATCCACAAAGCTCGAGTAGCTCGAGTAACCCTGGTGTACAAGGCAAAGAGGAGGATGAAGAGTTAGACAGGTGACCAATAGTCCATTGTTGTTGTTGGTACTGGTTAGAACAAGTCCAGGTGGATTTTTGTTTCACAAAGCTTGATTGAAACCAATATAAATAGCACTAAACCTGAGTGTGGGAATCGTCTGACTTTGGGATAGGGCAGATCCCCCCCCCCCCCCCATTCTAAAAAAAAAATTAAAACAGGGGAGTCATACAAGACAAAGACAAAAGAGAAAGGGGGAAGGGAATTTAAAAAGAAGAAAAGAAGGTGATACAACCTCCTCCCCCACCTTCCCCTAAATCAGTGGCCTTGATTCACATTGCATCCACTGAATGAGACCATTGACCCCCTCCCCTGTGATGCCAGTGCCCCCTCAATGTTTGGACTAACACTGCACCACTTCAAGCTACATATACATTACTAAATACACCTGCTTGTTTTCATTTCAATGACAGAGCCAAAACTTCTCTAAAAATTTCCTTTCCATGCTCTACCTTTTTTTAAATTTTGACACACTCTGTTCCATTGCTACATTTATTTAAGAAGTAAGGTAGTAAATTCAACTGTATTGCAATTAAATAAAATCTGTTATGAATACGTGTAGCGTTTTGTGTTAATAATTGATATCTTTTTCTCAAACCCTTCGTATTTATATCTCATTTCTTTTGTATCCAGTGATGATGAGTTTGAACCCTATGACATGTCGCATGACACGAAGGTCACAAAGGTCAAAGTGCCAGTCTATGTCCGAGATTGCATTGATGGTGAGGATCAGTGAAATTTTGATTGAGATTCTTCAGCTGCTTCTTACCCTGAGTGATATTCTGGGGAGAGTTTCATCAAGCGTTTTGTCAGTGATTTTTACTGACAACTTTGCTCTCGGCCAATCAGATGCAAGGATTTCAGTAGCTTATAACAGTTGTCGGTAAAAATCACTGACAAAACGCTTGATGAAACGCTCCCATGAAATGTATTTTATCTCTGTTTTATTTCAGGGAGGGATACATGTATTTTATTTGTTATTTTACATAGACTCTATCTAGTGTGCAGATATTAACGAGTGACTTGTTCTTATTTAGATTTGTTATGAAAATTTAAATACAATACAAAATAGTTTCAGATTACCACCCCATGTTATAACCCTAGCCACATTGTCATGTGAGATTTAAAAGTGCCAGCCCTTCTTCATGCAGTCTTGTTAACCCTGTCCTTCCCCTCCTGCATTTCTAAGGCCTGACAGCTAGAGATGCTCCTGAGCTAACAGAAGCAAGCCTCCAGGTGGCTGAGAACCTCATCAGAGCAAAACCGGATGATTTGAAGGATGTAAGAGAATAAAGTCTGGATTAGGACGACTATCATCCAGAATGTCGCCCCCATATAACTACCCAACCCCCGGACAATTACATGTACCTTCCCCTCTCCCGACAACTGTTATTTTAAACATTTCACCAGTTACCCTCAGACAACAATCTAGAGGGTGGTTTGATTAGGATGTAGTTGTTCCAAGGGGTAGTGTTCCCCAGGAGCTTGCAGAAGGGTATCGTGTACTGTCCAAGGGGGTACATCTTTGTGTAGTTGTCCTTGGGGTAGTGTTCTGAGGTGATAGTTCTTGGAATAGTTGTCCTGGAATCAATAGATTCATTTTAAATTGATAAATTCATATTTCATCAGTGTTACCACTCTATATTTCCTTGCCTGAATATTACTCTCGTGTTGCCTTTTTGTACTTGGCTAACTATTCATATTTCACTATTCTTTCTCTCGCTCTCTCTCTCTCTCTCTCACTCTCTCTCTCTCTCTCTCTCTCTCTCTCACTCACTCACTCACTCTCTTCCTCTCTCTTTCTATCTTCATTCCAAAATTTTGAATGATAAGATTTATTCAAATATACCAACAGTTCTTGTCAGATTTGGATAATTTATTTCCATGGTTACCTTTCTGTTCTCACTGATGTATGTACTTGATTATTTCATTGTAAGTGTAGAAGAATTTGAATCAAATGCTACCCTCATTTCACAAAATTAGCAATAAAAAATACTTCAAATCATGCCTCAGAACTCACCTATTTAAAAAAAGATGTGTAAAATACTAACTCATTTGGAGAGGCGTTCACCCTTGAATGATTTTATTAGTTAGATGGCACCGTATTGTTCATCATCATCACCACCACCATCATCATCATCATCATCACCATCACCATCATCACCATCATCATCATCATCATCTGACATGTAGCATACACATGTATGTTGATTTTGCATTAACCCTTTAATGTTTTATTAGTAGTATGGTGCCATATAAATATTGTTCATCATCATCATCATCATCACCATCATCATCATCATCACCATCATCACCATCATCATCATTATCATCATATGAAATTTAGCAAACACACAGTCATTTCTTTGATTTTGTACTATACTCTTAATCTCCCAGGTTTGCAGTCAGTTTACAGCCATCTTACTTCACCTTGAAGACCAATACAACACTAATAACTTTAGGTTCCTGAGGCACTCTGCTATGGTGGCCTTAGCAGTGAACTGCCCTGTTCAGGTATGGACAGAATCCAGGGTTCTCATTAGTGCATAACACCCTTGGTGCCATTTATAATAGCGTTGGGAACTCTAGCAATAAAAAACCCACTCTTAACAGGTGTAAATTCTCCCCAACAAGGGTACCAACAAGGGTAAAAAATATGACAATGCATACATGTACTTTCAATCTCCATGATTGTTTTCAGCTTGAGCGAAAGACCCTAAACAGTGATCATGCTTAATAGTCTCACCGCACCGCCGAAGGTCATTCGGCGAACTCACACGTAGTATACCAAATAACCCTATCAAGAAATACCTTGTGTACAGACATGGCAGGTACATGTAAAATGTTAACAATCTATTACGGCATGGTCAATTTTACAAACCTGCAGTCAATTGACAACACATACAATACTATTTGTATATATCGCATTTACTGACTTCACGACCCAAATGTAAATTTCACCAATGGCATTGAATGCAGAGGTTGTTTGACACTGAGTTGGGATTTCTTGATAAGGTTATGTGTTATACGTGACTGCTTGCAAGTTCACGGAGTGACCTTTGGTGGTGCAGAGAGACACTTATTCACTGTGTAGGGTCTTTTGCTCAAGCTGGTTTGGGTTCTCCCAAACTGTCTCCATGAGATGCCACAAGGCCACATTTCACTCAATGTGGACCCCTAAATATGTAAGTGCATACTTCCAACCTGCAAATATGTTTTGATCCTCTCAAATCAACCTCCTTGGATTCCTCAAGAGCCATTTTCTGTCAATTTGAATTTGGACCGTGTGTAAACAGTTTTCTGCTGAGAAGCCTACATAGATTACCTATTCAACATTTAATGTAAGTTTGTTTGGTGCTGTAATAGTGTACTCCTATTCATTTCCTCTTCATGAACTATTTCTTGTAATTGTTCTTCATTGTAGACATCACATTATCTGACTGGAGAGTTCTACAACAGAAACTACAATATCAGGCAGAGGATGGATATCTTAGAGGTATGTACATGTAGGATGAAGATGTGTTATAGATGTGTTGAATGGGTACCTGGTAGGATGCCAACGTCATTGTGATTGTATTAGCATGTGCGTGCTTGGAAACGGGCGACTGGCTGGAATGCTCCCCAGAGGAGTGGAGAATGTGCACTGTGATGTGCAGAATTGCAATTGAATCCAGTGACCAGGGTAATAATGCTGTATGCTCTTTGGTCGGTTACATTGTTACTGGTAAGGCACTATCACTATGAACATGATGACAAAGAGAGCGGACAAAATATACAGCTCCTCATTGTACCCTCCACAACTGCTCTGGTAGACAAAAGAACATCCCTTCATTGCTATTATGTAAAATAAGTAGAACAGGTGAATATGCATGTGACACCTATTCTACATATTTTTACATAATAGCAATGAAGGGATGTTCTTTTGTCTACCAGAGTAATTGTGGAAGGTACAATGGGGAGCTGTATATTTTGTCCACTTCTTTGTTCACCATGTTCATAGTGTATATAAGAAACAGCTATTATTATTGTTATTATACGGTAGAAACAGAGAAAAACTGTTTTTATAGAGCTGATAATAGTCATGACTTCCTGTGGTGGTGTTTGGATTTATTTATTTATTTTTGTTATTTATTTTTTTTTTTGTGGGGTGGGGATGAAAGGTTTTTAATGAAAAATATATAAAATCTGTGTAGTTTCATTACAGGGAATAACAGTATTGACTACCGATTGCATTTGGGGGGCCAAGGCACTTGAAAGGAAGGCAAGATGCGGGGTCATAGGACCATAAAATTGTCAAAACAACTGGTTTAGATTGTACGATAGTGATGATACATAAACTGATAGTTGTCTTTTATTTTTGGTTACTAGGTTTTAGGGCGCATATGTGATGGGAGTAGTGAAGATATACTTATAATTTGGGATGAATACAAAGGCTATTTGCAGAAATGGTAGGGTTGATAAGGTTTTACATGTATTATTGAAATTATACATATCTGTCCTTCTATTCCATTTTCCTTTTTCTCTTTCCGGACACTCATCTACTTTTGTCTCTCACTTCTTTCATCTTGTTGACTCGTTATCCTTTGCTCTCCAGTCTCTCTTTCTCCCTTATTTTCTTTTGCTATCGCTGTATTTTGGAACTTTGGAACTCACTTTCACCTGCCTTAAAAGTATGTTGTTCTATTAATGTATTCAAACATAGTTTTCAGAAAATGCTTTTAAATGGACCAGTCGATGACCGGTCGCTAGGGAGCTGATTGCTATTGTGCTATATAGTATAGCTTTAACTGCTCTTTATCTGCTTTCTTGAATTGAATTGAATTGAATTTTAGTTCTCTATCTTTTTTTAAATCTTATCCTTCACTTTCTTTTTCCATCTCAATGTTTCCTTTCCTCCCTATCTCTCTTCCCCTTCCCTCTCTCCATCCCTCTTATTTACATCACCCTCCTTCTCTTTTCTGTCTCTCTGTTTGTAGGTGTTAGCTGCATCTGCTCAAGAGCTATCAAAACCCTCAGATGACCAAAGTCTTCCCTCCTCCAAGGAGAGAAGTACAGAGCTCCTCAACCCACAGGGACATAGGCCCAACAAAGAACAAGAAGAGAACTGGAGAGACATTGTACAGAAGAGGATTGAAAGCAAGACTAGGAGGTTTGGAAAGGTAGTCTAAATGCTCTGCCTTTCTGGTACAGTAGGACTGTGAATTTTGTAGTAATGTAGCCAGGATCAGTCTTAGTTTTACGTCTTCTCTCTCAGTCTTGACTCTAGGACCTATTAGTTCATGAATAAATGTAATATATCCAAAAAAAATTCCACCTGTCATGCTCTCAACATCACAGGTTATGTGAAACCATTGGTTTATCAGGTTTACATGGCAGGAAATACACACGTTTTGATTTGCTTAAAATAGCCCAGACCATGTTAAGTGTTTCAATTCCCGGTAAATTTATTTTAAATCTGGAAACGTAGTAACATATAATGGAATTTGGGAATATGTCATAATTATCAGAGCCAGTTTTTGCGAAAAATTCCTATTTTCATAATTGTAAGATATTTTTTATATATTATATATGTACTCTACATTTGAAATATATTTCAAGTATCTCAGCAACAGATTATATTTCCTTGGAATTGAAAATGAAATTGAAATGGTATTTATTAAAATCCACATGGCAGCCCAAGGGCTGAATTACATGGAATGTACAGAGTCAACAAATATGGAAATAATATACGATACAATATGCAAAATGATTAATGTCATATGTCTTCCTGTACCCTGTACTTGAAATGCATATGAAACAGGACGATTGAGAAATGTTATTTTCTAATCGTAAGATTTGCGATATCATCATAATTGGTGACACTTGTATAAAGCTTACATTTAAAAGTCTCATGCTATGCATTTTCTTTTGCACTAGTAAAATGTAGGGGAATTCAGAAAAAAAGATACCAAGGGCAATGCTACCCAAACAAGGATACTGACAAGGGGAATAAATATGTTTGTGCTTACTTTCAACCTTCACATTGCTTTAATCCTCCCAAATCACCCCTGTGATGCTATTAAAGGGTAAACACTATTCTGCTGAGAAGCCTGAGTGTACACTTGACCCTGTTATATTTGTTTGTTTCCATAGGGACCAAGCAAACCGTCTCCTAGTCCAGTAGCCAATCGTTTTGCTCCAGTGGCTGGTCATTTTTTCTTTCCACTCTTAAAGACATACGACAGGTTGGTTCAGGCTCGAAGCTATTAGTGCACATTTGTCTAAAATCAAGACATACATGTACGATCAAATCAAAGACTGGTAATTTTAGGCTGATTCACATTTGCCTAATGTATGTGCTCATTTCTTTTGTCTTGTAATTGGTGTGTTTAAAAAATGCACATAGGCCTACATATGTTTATGTTAAAAAATCTTAGAAAAAGAATTGTCTACAATAAAAACCAAACAAAAAAGTTTTACTCAGATTTTTATTGGTGAATAATTAAAGGAGTATGAAGAAAATAACAAGTAGCCTAACATAAGACCCTGTACAAGAAAGTCAAGGCAGACTTTGAGTAGTCTAATCACAAGTCATGTTTGCCTTCATGGAGAGAGTATTGAAATTGCAATTTCTCTTTCAAGAAATAATATTTGAAGCTGATATTTTTAGTACAGTGTACTGGTATGGAATCCACAGCATTCAGAGCAAAATATTTGTGGTGATAGGTACCCTATACCTAAATGCAGTACACATGTATATCAGTGTTTTGTGTTCTTCTCTTGACCTTGTGTTCACATGGAGACAAGGTCTATGATAATGTAATGCCTCAGTACATGCATTCACCATTGTGTACTTGTTATTCATACAGTAAGATGAACACAATGGATTTGCTAGGATGTGACTTTCTGCTCTTAGGAAGGCTGATGTACACCCTAGGCATCATCATGTATGCTGCTCAAAATGCACCTGTAAGTTAGTCTGCAAACACAGACTCGATTTTATGAAAAAAGAGTCATGACTTGATCAAGCGTAAATCAGCTTCACATCACAGTTGTAATGGTTAAAAGTAACACTACTGAGACTGAACTCCAATAGCCCTGTACTGTAGCTGCACGCAGTATAGAGACTGACACAGTTAGGCTAGGCTCCAGTCTTTATGGAATAATGTCTTAAGTGTAAAAACAGGGTCTATGTCTGCAGCCTAAATAGGGCCTACAGTTTTGTATGTGGGTATTAGATAGCATGTCACATATCTTCAACCCTGAATTATGACATGCCATCGTTGAAGCCTTCACACTCCGTGGACATCGGGATAACATTTGGAGAATTGGTTTAAATATTATGGTTGACTTTTGCATACAAACCATTCTTAAAATGCTTTAAATGATATAAGCAAAATGAAAATTGTTTGTAGTGAGTTAAAGCAGCAATTTTTCAATTTTCCCTTTCTTTGATTCCTCTATCCATTTTGTAAATGCATTGTTGCTTGTAAACAAAATTGCCTGTACTTGTTACACAAATTTCCTTTTTCCCCAAAAAAAAATATACACTTGGTGTTTATTTTTCCTGGGTTTCATTTTGTCCCTTTTACTTTGAATCAATATCTGGTCATAGCAACAATAAAAGAAAAGAGTACCATATTTTCATCACAATTTTTTACACTCTTCATCTCTGTTTAGTCCACTTGATTCTTGAAAGAAGATGGGAGAAAATGGAATGCTTATGTGAAACTTGCAGTGGTATCGTGGGAAGGAATTTTCTCAAATAAAAGACTGAAGTTGTGACAAGTTCAGTAGTGCCCATGAGCATTCATAAAATGATAGTGTTTTGCTAAATTTGATTGATTTAAAGGGAGTTGTGCTGTTGGTGAATTTCGACAAAACCTGTTGTATTACTGGTCATATCACCACTATTTTTAATAGTTCGAGTCTGTTGTAGTCACACTCTGTTGCTAATAGCCTTCACCTTCTTGTTTTTGTTGGTTGTGTCTTGCCCAGGTATGTCGTCAGATGGCTGTTAGCTTGTTGGACCTGATATGGTCTCTGAGGTACCACACTGAACAGTGAGTATGAGTTTACTATCAAAGAATAATACATACTGTACATGTATAGGTACATTCTATTTAGAGCTGTTGAAACTACATGTACTTAGTTGTTGTAGAGTCCACTAATATACATGTACATGTACATGTAGCCCCTGGACCACCTCCCTTCCACCAGGAAAACTACCCAGCGGACAACTACATGTACATATACCTACTGTTACAGCTTTGCCCTATACAACTACCTACATGTATCTAATTATCCTCTTCAAAATGAAACAAAGTGTATGGCAAGGGGTCCTAAAGCTACACGCCCTGCAAATACGCACAATGCGAAGAGTTCAGTGCGCCACTTTTGATGTGACTAAGCAAGAAGACTATCATCTACGTTTGCCAAAATAGAATGAGTATGTTTGTGATATTAACACCGTTTGAATATCGGGGTGAAATTCACATCAGTCAGTTTCAAAATCAAGATTTGTATTCATTTATTCCTTGTGATTTAGGACCCTTTTATGTTGTCAAATAAATTTGACATGGACATCGACTTGAAAATTAATGTTATTGATATTTTTCTGTCATAATTTTCTCAGTGATTTAACTTCAAAATATGTAGAGCCAACATGTATAAAAGAAAATTGCAAAACTGCTGACTAAAATTACTTTTTAGGGGCTGGGATGTGTGTAGTTTCAGGTCCTCCCATCATACTGTTTTTTCCAAAAATGTTACACATGATGATCGAACAGGGACTTGATTGTAGCTTTGAAAACAGACAGTTTGTTCATTGTTATTACTTTTTAAAACATCCTGCTCACAGGTATGTGAGGCAGTCTTTAATGTTTGCTGTCTCTATGGTTACGCTGAGTGTCCCCGCCCACCTGCTGGTCACTGATCTCCAGAATGATATATTGGAATGCCGCCATTGGTTACAAGGTGAGCAAGAATTGTACCTTGCAACCCTACAGTGTTCCCAGCTACCCTGGAAAGCAGGGAAAACCTGGAAAATGAGTTCCCCTCTTTCCAATTCTCGCTACCCAAATACGAAATTTCGCCAACAGATGGCATTTGTCATGCAAACCACGCATGCGCAGTGCTGACAATATTCCGATTGAGTCGACAAGTGTTTGTCTTTTTGCATTGAAAATGTACACAGGTATTACAAAAATCCTCGAGTTTGAGTTTAACCGACATGTTTGAAAAGATATCATCATGATTTATTGAGACAATTGGTTGCATTTTCAAAATTTGAGTGGTTTATGTCATGCGATCCAAAAATTAAGCATTTTAGCACTCATTTTATTCATAAGCCGTAGTATTTCAATACGGACCAGAAGTGAAGTTAACGAAGATGCGGATCATTTCCATGCATAATATTGCCCTCTACGTCGAAAATTGCATATTTGAGGTAGCGAGAATTAGGGAATTAGAGAAAAATCACTCAAGCCAAGGTCCAGTCAGGGATTTTCATTGACCTAAATAGAAAGTAGCCAGGCTCTATATTCTGCCACATGTCCAAACGGTATGTTCACTGGATCATTACCTATGATAGATTTTTAGCGTTTAACGTGCCTCCTTTGCTTTCTGTAATGATCCTCAAAATGTTATAACTCCATTGGGGGAAAATATAAGGGAAATGTTCAGGAATTTTATTTTCTTGAAATGATTGGAACCCTGCCCTATAGGAACCATTTCATTTGGGGGTCATGAGGTGGCACATTCATCCCACCACCCTTACCTCATGTCTTCGGCTGTAGACCAACATGAAACATTACGCAATTTGGTCAGGAGCATCGATGGAGGGGATGTAATGATGTAAATATCTAACAATACTTTACAAATACATACTGGATCAACTATGAACTTTCAATACATGTGAATATGCGTGTGAACTTTGGTCACCCCATCATACAACATGTATTTTATGATATTTGTAATTTGTATTAAATATGGGTCATTATGAACAAATACATCGCATATTTTGTACCATTGAAAATCAAGGCTTTTGTGAAATGTTTTGAGATGCTTGTGTATACATGTATGAGCAAGCTGATGGTGATACGTTTATTTCATTGTTTTTAATTTCAGATATTTTGGAGAAAGATCCCGAACCTGAATGCAAAGCTTTAGCTGGCCAGACTCTCATGGTCATTGATTCCACTGTTAGCAAGGTATGGTGTATTAGAATGCCTAGGTTCAAGTCTTAGAATATATCTGAAAATTTAGAAAGTCACTTTGCTATATTCATAAAAATGTACTCACTTTTGTCTTGTTTTAAAGATAAAGTTGAGTTCTGGTCATGCGATTACATTGTGAACAAAACAATTGGGAAAGGTAGATCATGTCTACATAAGAATTGGTGTATGCTGTGAGTTTTTAGAATCACCACTATAACAAATTTACCCAATCTGGCTGAAAAGCACATCCACTGCACGTAGAAATGAGTACATGGGACTGCACGCACAAGTGGCACAAATATTCGGCATGAATACTTAAGCTATTTCTTGTCATATTTGAATATGAAGAGGAATCCTTTTCAGGGGAAATTTCTACTATGATGTTCTCCAAAACTGACATAAAGAGAATGAGAAAGCTCACAAATTATTTTTCACCTTTCCCAGCACTCAACCTTCTCTTTAAGTAGGTAGATTTAGTCCACTGCTTTATGGCGCATCACTCTCCTTATCCCACGTAAAATATAGTAAATTTGTAATTGAATAAAGGAACAAAAATCATGTCAACATTAAATCAGTTTATCTTTTTCATTTCATGATGTGATTCATTTTGTTCAATCATTTTGTTACAGAATTGTAGGAATTTGTACAGAATATAAAGCTTGACACTTGGCACTTCATACATCAGTGGATTAAATTGAACCAGGGCCCTCTTGTATAAAAAGTTTCGATTAAACACAACTCAAACAATTAAACGCAAGTTCAAAATATGCAAATCCTGATTAGTTGAAATTCAAGTTGCGTTTAATTTTTTGACTTGCGATTAAACGCAAATTTTTATTCAAGAGGGCCCTGGTTTAACTTATCCACCTTTATGACTATGCTTCATTGACTTTACTTTTGAATATAGAGGAATAAGTAACGGTAAAGATTTTGCTGCTATAAGAATTTGGAACAAAAGCAAAATATTTCCCTACAGTGAGAGTAACCTCCCTTGATAAATGCTTGTAATTTCCTTTCTTTATTCTAAAGTATGACTTTGTTGTTTGTTTCCTAATTCTCAGGAACTGAAAGGAAAGATGTGACGAGAAATTGCACCAAAACATGTTCTGGAAACAGAAATGTGAATTTTGAACAAGATGGTGGAGAGTTGCAGCCAAGATGGGGAACATTGAACCTTGAAATGTGCATGATACTGTACTGAAACACAGAAGAGCTTCTTCTCCATCCTTTAAGGGGGTTGTGATCAGTGGTAATAACATAGCACAGAAGGGTTGTAGTTTCTTGAAACATTTTATGTGTCTTTCAGATAACAAAAACCAAGATGCTTGGATCACCAAGGCAGTGAGGCTTTATTTTCTTTGGATGTAACTGGCCTTCCAACTCACGGTAAAAGAAGAATTGGGTTCCTCATTGACAGTAGCGTAGCATAGGTCCAGCCAATGAGAGAGCACTGGCTTGACATCATTATGGGGGTCTCTGGCTTACTAGATGAATGAAATGTAAATGATCAAGGCCATCAACACTATGAACACGATGAAAAAGAAAGCGGACAAAATATACAACTCTCATTGTACCCTCCACAATTGTTCTGCTAGACAAAAGAACATCCCTTCATTGCTATTACCGGGGTATGTAAAATAAGTAGAACAGGTGAATATGCATGTGGCCGGAGGCATTATGTTTTTGGGTTGTCCGTCCGTCCGTCCCACTTCTCGTTACCGCGATATCTAAGAATCATTTGAGGTAGGAACCTCAAACTTGGTACTAGTATGTATCCCTATACGAAGATGAACTGATTAGATTTTGGGGTAAGGAGGTCAAAGGTCAGAGGTCAGAGGTCAATTTACATGAAATTACATGAAATTCTTGGTTTTTAGCACCGTTACCGCGATTTCTGAAGAACTGTTTGAGGTAAGAACTTCAAACTTGGTACTAGTATGTATCCCCATACGAAGATGAACTGATTAGATTTGGGGGTTAAGTAGGTCAAAGGTCAGAGGTCACAGAGGTGAAATTACATGAAATTACTGGTTTTTAGCCTCGTTACTGCGATATCTCAAGAACTGTTTGAGGTAAGAACTTCAAACTTGGTACCAGTATGTATCCCCATAGAAAGATGAACTGATTAGATTTTGGGGTAAGTAGGTCAGAGGTCACAGAGGTCAATTTACATGGAATTACATGAAATTACTGGTTTTTAGCCTTGTTACTGCGATATCTCAAGAACTGTTTGAGGTAAGAACTTCAAACTTGGTACCAGTATGTATCCCCATAGAATGATGAACTGATTAGAATTTGGGGGTAAGTAGGTCACAGGTTGCAGGTCTCAGCAGCCAATTTACATGATATTAATACAGTTTTTGGCTACATTTCCACGATATCTCAAGAACAACTGAATATATTGCTTTATAGTCAGAGGTCAATTAGTAATATAGGATTTTAGTGTTTTAAATCACAATTTCGCAATAACCATTTGATGAATGCGCATCAACTATATTATACTTGTAGGTGATCAGGAATTATCTGAATACAAGCGGAGGCATATTGAAGACGCAGTCGTATCTTTTGCTTGTTAACTCTTTTAGTGCCGATGTCACGTATATGTGACGGATAGACTTCTCATTTTCTTTCACCTATTGCTCGACCACAGGAAAGGTATATAGTGGTCAATGTATATCAAAATTTGGAGCATAAATCAAGCATTCTAAATATGATTATAGTTATGTTACCATAGAAATTCTCTGAGAAAATTGCACATTTTTAAAAAGATATTACCTTATTTCAACATTAAACAATAGTAAACAATTGAGAAACCAAAAAATAATGGACAAAAAGGAAACTCGAATATAATTTACAATAATTCTTATGCATAAAGTTGGGTAAAGTAATGTTTGGTATCATAAAACATGGTAATAAATTCCCTACAAGTTTTGTACACAATATTTTGTGAAATGATAGATGGTATAATGAAGTGCAGACATTTGAAAAGTAAGCATTGATCACCTTTTGGTAAAATTTTGAAGAGGGCTAAACCCCCTTGGCATAGTAAGAGTCGGATGTTTCCTTTCAGATTCATTGCATTTTTTAGAGAATAAATGTGCTACTACAGTGGTACTTTCCAGGCTGAATACATGTACTGTACTTTTGTTTACTCAAAATGTAAGTTTCACAATGTGCATAGTTTATTATCCGAATGCTGCCATCATGTACCGGTACATCCCCCCCCCCCCCAATTTCTTGCACTACCTATCTCTTTCTCTTCCCCCCCCCCCTCTCTCTCTCTCTCTCTCTCTCTCTCTCTCCAATGATCTTAGTTATACACTGTAGGGCCATTCTCATGTGTGTGACCAAAAGCCTGAAAAATACGGTAGTTCACTTCAACCTAATTTTTGCAGTATTTGTCTTGTAGCAGAAGTCCTTCATTTTGGATATTTGAATAACAATTTTTCCCCAACAGATGGAGGGTAATTATCTTAAATGAGAGTACATGTACATCATTTTCTTTCAGAAAATAAATATGGTCGATCATGTGACCTCGCACAAAAAAAGGGTCTTAGTTACATGTATTGGTATTCTTTTCTCCGACCGTGGAAACTCACTATCACAAGGACCTTGGGATCATTAAAATTACCTTGTTATATCAGGAATCTCCCTATCTCGGGCTAAAAAAACAATAGAATATAAAAACCAGGGACCAGCAAAATTACCTTGTTATATCAGGGGAGCGTTTCATCAAGCCTTTTGTCAGTGATTTTTACCGACAAATTTGCTCTCAGCCAATCAGATGCAAGGATTTCAGTAGCTTATAACGGTTGTCGGTAAAAAATCACTGACAAGACGCTTGATGAAATGCTCCCCAGAGCTCTTTATAGTACGTTTCCACTGTATTTCCCTTTGGCGTGCAAGTTGGTGAAAATTAGGTCAGTCACATGAGTGACCACTCAAAAAAAAGTGGCGTTTTTAATTGTCTCTGTAAAACTGTTATGGTCGGGAAAGGACGACTTCTTGTCAACAAAAGGATAATCTTTTTCAAGTAAGAATCTGGTGATGTCAAAAAATGAATAAAATGTAATCTGGTATTCTGGCAATGAGGCAAAAATTAGATGGTCACGTGAGTTTGTTTCACTTTACAAAGAATGGCCCTGTAGCATGCGCAACGATTCACACAAAACATCGAACACAACTTCGTTCAATACAATTAAAATTTATTTGGCATGAACTCGAACTGCCTTGCCTCTCCTACGACGCCCATTTCTTCCAATTTCTTTTCCTTCCCAGATTTCATTGATGGTCTCCTAAGAGTTGATACAATGTACTATAAAATGAAAACAGTTATCTAAAATTCCAAATGTTTCCTTGCTTCACTATAATTATTATTAAAAGAACAATTTTAATTTACTTTGTACAATTACAATGATTAATACTTCAAAATTGCAGCTGTTTGTACATTGCAAGGGAAGTTTGGGATCAATTGCATAAGACCCAGATAGGATTTTTTCCCTTTACTTTCAAAATGGCACATTAAGTGCTCAGGGACCGTATTCTGAAAACTACGTTAACTATTAAACTATGTTAACATCGTTAATTGTCATAACAAATAAAAATCAGGACAAGTCATTGGTTAACGATTGCGCAAAGATGGCTGTGCCCGTGTAAAGTTAACTGAGACATCTGCGCAAGCACCAATGATGAGTGTTTATTGCGCGCAATTTCAATTTGTTATGACAATTAACATAGTTTTCCTTAACTCCCCAGATATTAATTCAATATTTTCCCCTTGTGACAACCCCTAAACAAGCCGAAAATAATAAACTAATAAATTAATGAAAAATGAGATCTATTCCCAAAGAAAGTATATAATGGATGAAAAAGAAATGAACATTCATAACAATCGAAAAAGAAGAAAAAAAAAAAGAGTGTTCAAAAGTTGAAGTTATATCACAGATGCACATAATTCTAAGAAATATCAAAACAGCTTACCCTTCCCCACCCCGCCCCCCCCCCCCCCCCCCCAATCAGTAAATGCTTTTTCCTTTGTGTAATAGAAATCCTAGCACAGTGGAAGATAAAATGGACCAATACCATCAATTCATGATGTGAAATGGAAATGCACATTATTTGCATGTGATTGTTAATTATGTTGCATTTGTCAAAAACTGAGCACTGTTTCTAATCTATTATATTTTATGTTGATAGTGAGATGTGTGAATTGTCACAACAGATTGAAATCTGGCAGAATTAAAGCACGCATTACTGGTGCTTGTGCATATGTCCCTCTGAACTATACACATATGCAGCCACCCATGCGCAGACATGGCATACCTCTCATGAAAGTTTAAAAATATAACAGTTTTCAGAAAACCACACGTGCTTATAAAATCTTCAAACTTGGAAGAAAGAATATTACAAATGAACAACGCATGAAAAGAATGAAAGCTGCTGAAGAATATCTACAAAATATACTATCTACATTGCAATTAAAAAGAGACCCAACTTATTTCTGTCTCAAATGCAGTCCAATATCATGGATTTTCCTTTCCATAAGGCCACCGCACACTTTACGATCGGTATGCGATCCGATTTCAGAAGAAAAGGTAATATTATTTGACAAATCATTTAAAAACGAAAAATAGTTTTAAGGATCTGAATAGTCATACAGATAGATAATACTGCCTTTGCCAAGTTTTCTAGTTGGAGGAATGGCCAAATCGGCTCCAAGTCATAGTGACGTCACAAGAATCATACGACTGCCTACGAATTGAAACTAATTTTGCCCTTATTCCCTGTAGAAAGCTGACAGCTCACCAAAACCCTATGTTTAGTATTCATATAACTTTTCAGAACCTGAATAGGGTAGATTTCATTTGTTAAATGCCAATATTTAATGCCATAGGGATATCGCAGACCGATCATAAGGTGCGCAGTGGCCATTAGACATACTAGTGATGCCCTACAGACAATGTGACCCACGACAAAATGAATGTTATATTTCCTGAAAATGTGTATAATCGCCCTGTTTGGTGTGCTTTCACCAAATCAAATTGGGATGTACAAGCACCAAATCAAATTGGGATGTACAAGCACCAAATAAGGATGCACCCACCCACACACACACACACACACACCAAATAAGGATGCAAGTGCACCAAATAAAGATGTACATGCATGCACAATCTGGCAGGCTGAGGCAGGAATACATATACATGTAAAAAAGAAGGTCACATGGTCAAAAAAATCACATGGTAATAATTTCCATACATGTAGTTCTTTGGAAGTGGGACGTCATGTCATAATGTGATATGCAGTATACAAGAACAAAGTATTATCTGGGTAAGAAACCACAAGTATTGCTAAAAGAGTGCACAGATGCTACAGATTATGAATGATTGTAATGGCGTAACTCATCCATCTATTTAACATAAAGTCAAATAACTTTCATGTAATATACGGCCAATTTTAAACTAACTGGAATAGGAGATGCTAATAATGAGGGTGATCATGGATATGACAATCGTGGTAAAGGGATAAGAATGATGATGATGATTATAAATTCTGCATAGGGTCAGGGTATATTGGTTTAAAAATATAAAGCATTACCATGGTAGGCAGTTTGAATAAATATAAAACGACAAAGCTGACCTACAGTCAACCTCGCCTAAGTCGATCTTGACGGGACCGAGTGAAATGCGATTTTCGACTTATGCGGAAGTCGAAGAAAATTTGTCTTATCCATTGTCCCTGCCCTAACATACATGTACATGTATATGTATATCGGGAACGCCGTGCGGCGCGGCTGGTTGCTTCATAGTGCTTACACTACAGTTCTTATCCATGCATGCCATGGTTTTGTTGTGCAGACATCCAGGAAATGAGAAAATCCGAGGCCTGACCCTACAGTATATGCTTTTTTGCACATCAGCCGATGCCGATACCGATATCCAATATAAAGAAAATAAAATAAAATGTGTTAAAACTACAATTTCTTTTAAAAAGAGGATGTTTGTTTTCTTATCATTGTCATCAAGGTACTTTCCGACGGCATATCAGTTTCGGGTCGTCGTGAGCGATATGAATAAAAAAAGGGGTTCCTCAAGTCTTTTTACTCTAACGACAATATAATCATAATTCAGACACATGCTTTTTGATCATATCTTAAATGATGTTTGTAAATCAGTATTCATGATAAAGGACTGAAAACGTTTCGTGATGTGTCTCTGTTAAAGTACAATTTCTGCAGCTTCTCACGACGAAGCATATCATTCTCTAATGACGCTGATAAAAATATTGTCACCAGATGCATGAGTTAACTGGGTAATTTTGCCAATTAAATTTCGCACTAACGATATTCATTGAAATAAGTTATTTTCTTTAAAGATGGAAACATACAACACACCGATGTGCTTTATAAAGAATGGGTATTCATTTTATTTTAAATATCATGATATATGGCTTTTTAAACGTTTCAAATATTGTACGAAATGTATTTGAGTTCAGATGACGAGTAGGCCCTATTCTGATTCCAAAATATATTTCATTCCCAAGGGAGGCCTCCCTTCTTACTGGACACTACATGATTTATGTCATTCTAGCTAGCTAGCTAAGGAACAATGTTGCCTCTATTCTGGGCCTAAATTAGTTAACACCAACCAGCCAATAACATCACGAACATGAGGCAGCGCCCCTATCTAACCGCTTTACGCATCACGTGACTTAAATGATATGCAGTTGCTACGCGAAGTTGACCAAAATTTGCCGATATTGGACCAATCATAGCGCTGTATTTTTACCGTGATTTACCAGCACATGCGCAAGACATACGCTAGTTTTCGCGCCAAATGTTTACCCATTCAGTTGCAGTGCGAAGCTCGAATGAACTTGCCGATAATGAACCAATCATAGCTTTTATATATGGGATGCGAAGAACGTTCGCTAATATGAGTTTGCTTAATATGAGATAATTTGCCGAACAAAGTTTGTCAGCGATGGAAACCCTTCCCAATTCAGCCTGTGCATTGCGGCCAATAATCTGACCCAGCTAGCACACCGGTGTGCTGTAATGACTGGATTTTCAACCTGCAATTTCATACATGTACATATGAAGTCTCATTTTGAGGTAGAGAGTGGTTGTAAATCTATTGTATCACGCCACTTTCGATCATCGACTTAAGTGAGGTTGACTGTAGTTGAATAATCCAGAAGGTCCAAATTATTTTGAAGAATACCATAGTATGCCTCGTTTGATGCAGTTTTTTAACCATCTTTGACATTACTAGTATTCAGGAGCACCAAAATGGGTTTGGGTTTTTTTTTAAACGGACTACACTTGATCTCTTCCCATTAAAAAGTTTTGCCCAACAAATTGGATCAAACAAATGAGAACACCTTGTAAAACGAAGGTCCTTCTGTGCGTCTACAGAAATCAGATTAGGCGATCATTATCGGTATTAACATCATGATGACGCTGATGTGACATTCAGTGGATGATAAATGACAGCAACACTGGCAATGATGTAAATGATTAGCGATTTTTTAAATAGCAATTTGGGCTATCTGTCATGAAGCCATACACTGTAGTTCTTCTGAATAAATTCACAAGGATATAGTTTGAGAAAGGTTGCCTAACACAGCTATCACATCAACAAGATTTGAAGATGTACTGTAAAGTGAAATGCTGAAATACTACTCTCACTATAAACCAGGTTGACTAGAGAAACATGTTATAAACCCCCTCCCTTTCTATATACTTGTCGCTATGCGTAGCATTACGATGCCCCAACAAGGGTTGGTTTAGGTGACTGTGTTCCAGATTTCACGACTGCTGGTGGTTGGGAGGCACCACCATCCCCTGGTCCCCTTCCTTTATGACGCCCCCTACGCCCAGTGCCCCTACCGGCAGCAGATGCTGTGTGGTCTGGAGGCTTGGTGTGATGGCCCCTGCCCTTGCCCACTTTGAGCTTCTGCTTGTTTTCTGTGGCAGGCGCATGGGGAAGTATCTTGATGATTTTGCCGACAGCTTTCGTCCTGCCTTCCCTGTTTGACAACGAGTAGAAAATACATGATAATTAAAATCCTATGAAAACTCATTATTCCTGAATTCATTAACCAAATACAGTCAACCTCGCCTAATTCGATCATGACGGGACTGAGTGAAATGTGTCGACTTACGCGATTTTCGACTTGTGCGGAAGTCAAAAGAAAAACGCGTGTGTACATTGTATACATAACACGGGGACACCGCAGTGCGGACTATGGCCGGCAGCCCGGCAGTTTGATTGATTGGGAGTTCTCATAACATAATGTACCATGATTTATATTGTTCCGACATTGAGAAAATAAGAACATACATGTACTGTAACTTTCATGTACCCAGTATATTACTTCACACTCCTATTACAAGTTCGACAATAAAGAATAAAACCAGACACGTCCAGTGATTAATTCCAATGTATTAAATCCTCCCTAACATCCATTTATATGCACATGGCCATGCATGCAGGTACGGCATCCGTCCGTCCGGCCGGCCGTGCAAACATAATAACACATGACATTTTGTTATTCACATGAGAGCGCGAGAGAGGACGCGGAGATCGCGCAAGCAAGTCGGGGGAATTTTTGTAAACAAAATCGGTGTGTGGCAGGTTCGACAATGATTGATTTCACATCGCCGTCTAGTTCGACTTGCGCGGTGTAAATTTAATGCTTTTTCATGGTATTGTTCTGAGAATTTGATCGATATAGGCGAGTATTCTACCTACAAAATTTGACTTGTACAAAGGATTAACACACGTAAGTCTATAAGGATAAATTGGGACTTTTTATTTTCATCCACTTGTGCGACTATTCCTACACATGCGACATCGACTTAAGCGAGGTTGACTGTAACTTAGAATTTTCCAATGTGCAAGATTTCCTATGAATTCAGAAAACAAATTTGAAAAACTGAAATGAAAAACTGAAATGGAAACTAAGTAGTGTAAGATCTTGAAACGAACAAAATCAGGATAATGAAATGGCACTTCACAACAAAAGGCCCACCACAGGATATATAGTAGCTTAAAATTATGAACAATTAATGAACACATTGACTTATTATAATTTTCTTTACTTCTTTCTTTCAACAAAACTCTATTCTATGCACATAATTTCATTATATATATTTTGCATTATCAATGAACTCAATAAATTTGACACAGAAATCTGCTACAGATTACAAACCCTTCACATATTTTTATTTGTATATGCCAAATTTTGTGTCAACATATTACCTGGAGATCTGAAATAGGGGGGTGGGCACAGGCATACAAACAAGCCCATTTTCATCAAGATAGTTCAAGTTTTTGGCTGAATTTAAACTTCTAGTTTCTACATTCTCAGGCCTGTGATTGGTGTTTCAATATTTGGTCGCAGCCGTTTAAAATCATTGAAATAATGGTTGCCTATAAAATAGCGGGAATAGCCCATAGGAAAAAAACGGAAATAGAGCATGGAAAAAGCGGAAAATTGAAATCGGCGAGAATAATAAAAAAAAGTGGATTTCTGCTAAAAAGCGGAGATCTCACAGGCCTGATTCTACAAGCTAGCAAACAAGGAAGCAAAATTTTGACACTATATTACAGTGTCAATGTAATATTTTCATCAAACTACATGTATACAAAGAAAGATACAAAAAATATTCATAACTTCAAAATATCCAAGGGAGGCTGCAGCCCTCTCGACCCCTTGTCTTGTAAACCTATGGGAGTGGGTCAAATTGCCCTCCCGATTCCCCTAAAAAGTCTAACCCTAAATAGGATTTCAAAAAATTAAAAAGGAAATATTCCACAATAAACTCTGAAATACCCTACCTGAAGACCATTCTGCAATCTGTCTTGAGGTACTCAGGATTCTTGATGAACCTGAAGCGGACGGTTGCTTTGTCTCCCGTCCGTAAGTGATCCACACTCATGGTGATGATGGAGGCGGTCTGACGGGTACTCCCTACATGAACTGATCAGAGAGAAGGAAAGGAAACACGGTCTATCATAATGCACAGTAACAGATCAGGGGGGGGGGGTGTTTCATCAAGTGTCTTGTCAGTGATTTTTTACTGACAAATTTGCCCTCAGCCAATCAGATGCAAGGATTTCAGTAGCTTATAACAGTAGCTTATAACTTGTCATTGATGGCAAGTTTTATGAAAACAGGGCCCTGGCATAACATTCCCTCCTTTCATAATCCTTATTAACCTTTTGGCAACTGAATTCTCTCATTCCAATAAGCTTCACACAGGGACCACCCAGTTTCCTAGGCAAGGGCAAAAACCAATCTTGTTTATGATTATAGACAAAAAGCTCTTTTTCAACCATGGAACAGAAACAACACTCAATGCAAAGTACATCTGTCGTCGAGAAAAGATATTTCATTTTCAAAATAGAGGACCCATTAGTCACCTCTGTTTAACCCAGTCAGTCCGCAGCCCGTACGAAAAGCGCTTCTTCTGTGGAACTCTTATTCACGCCAGGGCGAGAATTATGAATATTCACGAGTAGAAGGGAACGGTAGAAAACTGCCAATTACTCCGCTGTAGATTTTTACGATAAATGTCACAAATGAAAGAGGAATGCTAATTCTACAAATTTCAACTTCAAACTTAGCAGTTTGACCGAGAAGACTTTTTAAAATGAATTGGCCATTTACGAGTGAAAATAACGACGTAACTTGACGAAGAAGGGAGAAAAAATATTGGTCAGATATCTTGCTGCAAGAAATTTCTTAGATCATTAGAATCGTTAAGAAATACTCTTTCAGAACTGACTAAAAACCTGAGGATTTAGCTTTTATACCAGTCAGGAGTTCGGCAAGTTCAAGCATGATAAAGATTATTTCCCATCAAACATGAAATCGTGCTGAATGATGCAACATGATTGGTCCGCTAACCAGCACACAAAGTGTTGTCTGCTCGATACGGCCAAACAAATTTAGTGCACATGAATGGGTATGTCCATCGACTCATACCCTACACGTAAGTAGGTACAGCCCAGTTATACACATTTATAAGCACATGTAGTGGGTTGAATTTGTTCTGTACTCCTTGATGTAACATTGTACATGTAAAGGGCAATACTGTGTACCTGTACCCCTGCATTGCTGATAAGTTTTGTGTGAGTTAGCGGCGATATTTCTCTGATAGGTCATTCACGAGGAATTGGGAACTTCATTTTCATCTTGGAAACCCAAATTTTGCAGCATAGAAAAACTAAAGTACTCCTAAAATCACTGGTAAGTTGGCGATTGTTGATGAATTATCATCTTTACATTGATTCCTTTACATTGATACCTTTTACGCGATTGCAACAATGAATGTTCAACGGGACTGAAGGAACTAACCAGAGCAGCGTCTGGGAGGATGCCACCCCGTTGCACTCGGGGCAGCATATCAGAGGTTCACCCGCTCAGTGGCTTTGACAGGGTATTTTGTTCGGAAAAATGGTTGAAATAAAGCTCTGTTTTCGTCGACAAATACATTATGCTGCAGAATTAATTTTAATTCATTGTTAACGCCAATAATCCAACTCAACGATAATCGACATCACTTAGATTTTAAAACTTTATACCAGTCAGGAGTTCGGAGGAAGCAAATAGAAGCTAAAATTGCTACCCAAAAAGTAAAAAATCGATATCCAGTGAAGAGGAAATCTCCACAGGAATTGGCATTTTGGCTCATTAAAGAACAGGCTGCGGACTGACTGGACCCATCAAATCAAACCACATCTTCATACAAAATTATGCTAATTGATGTGATTTACGTGCATTAAATCATAAGTCCACTGACATGGTAAAATGGCTTAAAAATGTTACAAACTTATATGTATTTCTTCTTGCAATAGCTTAATTTTTTTCCCACCGGACACATCAAATTAAATCTCATCTTCATGTAAAAGTTTGCTAATGTATGCCAATTATTGTTCTATATCTGCCCAGATAATTTAAAAATCAAAGTGCTTAAAAATGTACTGAAATTTCCATATGTATTTGTTGTGCCTATAGATTTATTTTTTCCCACAGGACCCATCATATCATATCATAACTCATATCATCATGTAAAATTTCCCAAATCTATGTAAATAATGGAATTACATGTATCCAAAGTGTTAATGCCATTCATATTGTATGTACGCTTCAGCTCTTCAATACATACAATATTTGCATTAAAATCAAGAAATATACTCTGAAAATTGCAGTTTACCAATGTCATTTCATTTACCAGACCTTGTTTACCAGTGAGTATCAAATTGAAAGTGCCGATATAGTCAGTTCTTGATATGTCATTGGAAATGTGCATTATGCATAAATATAAATCAATTATATTAAATTACCATTAAAATCAATAAACATTACAATATAATTGAAATTATTTGTTATTTTAATCTAAGTGATTGATCTAACCTCTATGGTAGAATATGAAGCCCTTCCACATTTATTTTGTTGAGTATATCATAGAATATGTGTTTTATACATAAATTAACATAAATTAACACTAACATAAAGCAAAATGAATTTGATTTCATCAGATTCACCTGGATATGAAAATTTAAGTTTTCATATTTCCAGACAAATAATTGAATTTGCATTTTTTGCATAAATTAGCATTTTTAATTGGGTGCCATTCACCGATTTCGTGGCACCCTGTCTAAAAATAACGCTTTTAATACATATGACTCAAAGGCAAAAAATTGCGCTTTTGTAAATTCTGTCACCAAAATTTTGTTAACAGACCAGAGTACACGGATACCTTCTGAAATTAACATCTTTCTACCCACTGCTCCGTACTATGTACTTTGCATGTTTCCTTTGAGGATACCATAAATCAAAGGTTCCAATCAATGTGCAGCAACTGCTTCCTTGAGCACTTACCCATTGCCTGGTAGCGGGTGCTTATCGTCGTTGGGTGGTGGAGAACCAGGATTTCACCCTCAAACTCCCAACATGCGACAGGGTTGATTTCAGGAGAAACCATCACCATTCCTTTCCTCACTTGGGATCGCTTGATTTGCTGGGGAGAGGTAAAAAAAAATAAATTTGATCAAAATTGGTTGACAAATGAATAAATTATTTACATATCTGGACTTGTCCAAGCCACACACTAGCTTTGATAATGATAATTTCTATTTTAAAATGTGTTAGAGCTATTGTAGAAAAAAGCTATCTGATGAAGAAAGAAAAAATCTTTGAGTAATCATCGATTTGGTTCATTATTTCCAATATTTCCAATACACATGAAAATTCTTGTTACATAAATATTAACAAATTTTGATGCATGTAGCAGACCAAATTTTTTGTCCCACCTTGCAACACCATTATCCAGCAGGAAACCTTTTGCCCTTCGTCCACATAGAGTGAAACATGGCCTTGTGACACGGGTATAAATCTGCAAGAATTTCTTTTCAACTGGAGGGAGGGGATGACCATTCATGGAGATCAAAGCCATTCCCCCCTGATGAAAAGAAGGAATGTACGGATTTACGCCAATGCTTGTTGGCTGGCACTCTTGTCAGGAGAACATGTCCTTGGTGGGGCTTTTTTTCCTTTAAGTCCTCCATGCTTTGATTATGCAGAGAGAGTGTTCAGCACCGACTAGAACTGTGATACCATGGGTCAATCAATAAAATATTTGTCTTATCTCACCTTTTTGAGAGCAAAAGAAGCCGTCTGTCCACCTCGGACCATCTTGACAGGCATACGTTTTCTATGGATGCTCTTGATGATGACCTGCTGGAAGTGACCATGAGAATCAGGACCCAGGGCAAGAACATCGTTTATTCTGACCGTCCCCTTTAACGTCGTCCCTGAAACCACTGTTCCAACGCCCTGGGGGTAGAATGAAAACAGACATGCAATGAACTGCTGACAGATTCTCATTTTCAAATATATCTTTCCATGATACGAAGTGCTGCAAATCAACAAAAATGTTGTCCGACATTAACTTCATTTCTGCAACAGCAAACTTGTATGTGACTATTATTTATGGCTGGGGATGAGCTTTCAGGTTTCTTTTATGCCTTCTATCCACATACATTATCAGTCATTTGATTACCCTTCTATAGCAGCACAAGTTTGCACAGATTATAGTAGAAATGAATACACATAAACTGATCGACTAGCTCAACAGCTTTACAAAGTCCCAATCAGTTTATCATAAATCACCACTGTGACCTACAAAGCAAAACTTTTTAAGTTTCTACAAAAACCAAGAAGTTATCTTACTTATTGAAGATGAGCAAACTGAACAAATTGGAGATGAGAATCAAAACAAGATATGGTTGTATCATTTGATTAAAACTTGTAATGTTTGCAACTTATAGCACAAGTCCTTACAGAAAGGAGGTACAGTCAAATGTGCTTTAGCAACCACCTGTACAGAAAGACTAATCTTTCTAGACCAAATTTTTGGTTACCCTTGAACCTTTCTGTAAAGTCCTCCTGCCTATAAAATAAACTACTTTTCTTGTCTCCCTTGAGTAGAGCATATATACAGGTTTTACTACATATATTCAATAGTTTTCCTCACTGGTACAGAGTAGGTCTCATCAATTTGAAACTCTGCTGGTTCATTCTCATCAAACATTGTCCTGGTTGTCAACAGGTTCAGGAACATCTTCAGGAGGCTCAGGTTCTCTCCTGTCACATTGGACACCTGGAAGATTGGGCACACTCTGAAAAAGAAAATAATAATGGTATTGAATAGATAAGCAACCTGTTGATCCAACATTTGTTCTGGTGACATTTATGCTCACATTTATTTTGTCAAATATACATATATAAGGTTAGAGCTATATGGACAATATAGTGTTAGGTTAGCACAATAAAGTCAGTGTACACCATGTAGTTTGGAGTCCAGAGTCCAGGATTTATGCTAGGAATTCAAGTAGTATAAGAAACTGAGCAGAACTAAAAACACAACCAAGCCCTTGCAAAAAAAAATTAAAAATATGAAGATATTTGACTAAAGATTATTCATCTACAGTACATATACCTCTCTGAGCTGAAGTTTGTCGCTGTCATGACAACATCCTCCTTGCTGTTGACCAGGACAGGTATCTTCCTGCATCCAGGAGACTTGAGTATCCTCTGCAGAAGTTTCAAGGTCTCCTGCAGGACGTTGGGAGGGCACATGTCGATCTTGGTGACCACCACAAAGACAGGGACACTCAAGGCAAGTGCCAGACCCAGATGCTCTTTGGTCATACCGATCACTCCAGCATTGCTTCCAACCTGTATATGGGATTATGTGGGTTACTGTAAATGTGGAATTTTTCGCGGTGTGGAAATTTTCGCCCATCGTGAAATGTGCGCAAAAATAAAAACATGCGAATATTTTTGTTAATGTATTCTTTTCCCCATCGAGCCTAGCGCGTCGGCGAAATTACAGTAGTAACTGATCTGTAAGATATGCAAATGGTAACTGGGTGTCGAGGGACCATAGCAAATGTATATATAAATATCATAAGTACATCTTCATTAACCAATATAACGTCCAAGTTGTAGGAGACTTACATGCTGGGAAGACAACTCACAAGAAGTTTTTATCTACAGTCCTTGATTGCAAAATATGTGCATTCTTTTATCTTATTCTGTTGTAAATGTTGGAAAGGTGTTAAAACAAATACACTCTTCTTAAACGTACAAAAGAAATCATATATTTGCTCCAATAAAAATAAGGAGTAATGCAAGTCTTGTAAAACAGAAATTTTGTCACCCTGAAACTTTCACAAATTTATTGACAGCCATTTCTGAAGCAAAAATTTACTACTGTTATTCATTCATTTCATTTTCAAAATTCACGAGAGTTTCAGGTTTTGGACTAAGTGGACTGTTCTGTTTCAAGTCAAATTCGTAAGTATGAAGTATAGTAGTGCAGAATATTTCATTCCTCACCATGAGCATGCCAAAGTCAGGAGCATGACCTGTCATGCCGAAGACTGTCGTCTTGAGATACTTCTCATGGCCAGCTAAATCAATGAAGGTGATCACTTTGGATGAATGCTCACAGATCCTAACCCAGTCCAGACTGCCACCTGTTGGGTCGAGCAGAGAAATTAAATCCTTTCACCCATACATATTCAACATTGAACTTCAATGTTTATATACTGATACTAGCATCAGATGACACATCTATGTTGTATACCTCATTATTGTTTGGAAGCCATGTAAAGAAAAATGTACATTGATCACAAACCAATTAAAATACTACAAAACTAACGACAAAGTACAACTACATCCATGTCACATGAATGTGTGTCTTGTTGTTCTTACTAACCTGAACACAATATCTTTGAACAGGTATTAGAAACTCAATAATGAATTTGAGAGCCTATGTAATTACAACTGTCTAATTTTACTAATAGTTTTCAGTTTGCTGAAATACAACTTTTAAATTTGAGTAGTCCTAATACTTCCTTAGGGCTGAAATCATTATTCTACCACCTTCATTATTTGAATATCGTTGTTGTACTGTGCAATCTTCACCTTTAAAAACTGCTAGGCCAACGATGCTATTCATATTGCATCAATAAGTTACATTTAATGATACAGCTTTGATACCTGTCAAGAAATATATGTTTGTGCTTCTTTGTATTACTATGAAACTAGTCAGACAGTTTATATTGCATCAGAACTAGCAAAGTATCTTGAGAAAAAAGAAAACCAGTCATAAAAATCAGGCCCATATTCATAAAACCTTATTAAGCTAGTTGTCAACTTAATTGCATAGGCTACAGTACATGGCTAGTTGCCAACTAGGCCTAGTAAGGTTTTATTAACATGGGTCCAGGAGTCCGGATAAACATATATCTAAAGTCAGTACACATAGGTCCCTTGTCAAAAAAGATCAGATTTGGGGTTCCAATGTGGACCGTGTCTGTATATGTTGAGCTCTATACAAGTAACATTACTGAAATGTTCTCCAGTTTTCATTGAATTGTCCCAAAAATGGAACACTGGCATAAAATGGGGAATGAAAGGAAAGAATTACCATGGGAGTCAGGCTTGTTCACCACTTCTCCTTTACTGTCAAAGCCCAAGATGTCATTCCCCACACTGCTTGTCCTCCCGGACTCCATCTCGTGTTTGTGTCTGAACAGCTTCTGTCGTGCGAACCCTCTACCGTTGTCCAGTTCACCATGGGTTAACACACCAAGAAGAGTACTCTTTCCTGCATCTACATTGCCAACGACTGCAACCCTGTCCACGGAGATGGATAAACAATTATTATGATGATGATAATGAATTCACACCATTTGTATGACGCCATATTTCTGTTAACAACATTCGAAGGCACAGGCTCCTCCAATTAATCCATTATTTACACACCTGCTGAAATAGATACATTTTGAGGCAAGATTTGAAATACTCTAGACTGTCAATGTCACGAAGAAACGATGGGAGTGAGTTCCACAGGGGAGGAGCAATTGATGAAACTGCACAATCTCCATATCCCTTGAGATGTGTTATGGGTACCTGGAGAGAGAGACCAGATGAGCGCAATCCAGGACGTAAACAGCGCTGTTCAATGAGGGAAGATATATATCCAGGGGCTAGATCATGGACGGTCTTGAATGTCAGTAGCAAGATTTGAATTCAATTCCGTACTTGACTGGGAGCCAATGCAATTCAGTCAGTACAGGAGTGATGTAGTCATACTTCTTCAACCCAGTAGCAGGCGTGCAGCTGCATTCTGCATTGCTTGAAGTTCAAAGTTGCAGAAGGGAGTCCAGCTAGGAGACAGATACAGAAGTCAAATCTTGACGTAATGAGTGAATGAATGAGGCTCTCTGATGTCGCAAGTAAAGCAGCGATCTGATTGCTGCAATGTTCCAAAGCTGGAAGAAGGCTATCATTATTATCATTATTACCCACGCCGATAAAATTGGCAGGGTTATGTAAAGGGCTCCGTATGTTTGTTAGTTTCATTGGGAATGTTCGGATAGTGACAGGAAAGAATCAATTAGATTTTGGTGATGATCGGGTGACCCCTGCAAATTCTGGGTGACCTTGAAGTTTTGACCCCATAGTAAAGAATAGGAACTTCAGTTCGGATAGTGACAGGAAAGAATCGATTAGATTTTGGTGATGATCGGTTGATGCCTACAAATTCTGTGGAACTTCAGTTCGGATAGTGACAGGAAAGAATTGATTAGGGAAAGAATCAATTAGATTTTGGTGATGATCGGTTGACGCCTGCAAATTCTGTGTAACCTTGTAGTTTTGACCCCATAGTTTAATAGTATAGTATTGCAACTACTCTGTAGCGCCGCGGCGTGGGTCTGCTGCCTTTGACGGCCTTTCTAGTTATCAATATTATCATCACACATATTACCATTTTTAATATTACTATCGTTATTTATATTCTTATTATTTTCATTTTTATTACCATCATTTGCAAAAGTTAAGACCACCTCAGGATTTGTGGGTATTTCAATAATTTGGAATATTTTCTTCTGTCTCATTGAATGATTACATAACATGTTTACTACAGTGATGAGTAGCACAAGAGTAATGGTATAAGCCTATAGTTCAAGTATGATACATAGGTTATGCCATGAAAATAATTGTATGTCTGAAAAATAAGTTTTTTAATTTTTTTTCTTTCTTTGACTTATTGCATTTTGGAATAGTGGTATTAAACTTTTGCAAATGATGGTATTATCATTATCATCATCATCATCATTATTCATATTGCAGATACAGGTGTATTATTACATTATGCATACAGTAGCTAGCAGAAGCAGCCCATGGACATCCACATGTGCTAGCTGTCATATGATTAATCATCAAGGTATATATTTGCCACAATATATTCAACCGAATAAACAGATAATAATTTCTGTATGGCATATTTTTTCAGGTAGAGTGGTATTGTATCATACTTCTTGGTAAAAAATACTTTACCTGAAGAAATGTGAAAATGTGTTATTCATCCCAAACTTGCATGAGTTTTGAAGAAAATGCTTATTCATCTTGATGGAGACTACATTACGATTGTTTTTCTCACAAAATCCTCCATTTTATGATAGGACCTACCTCACTTCATAGAAATCTTCATCATCAGCTCTCCTTCGAACCAGGTAGTCTGCCACTGTCCCATTCTCTAAGTCTCTTTCTCGTAATAAGACTACATCAGCCTCTATGCTCTGTGCCATTCTCTCCAAGGTTGCTGCTGAAGCTGCTACTTCATCGGGACTCAGCCCACTCTTCTTACCATCACCTATAAAAACAGCACGGAGGTGGAACTCCATCAGTTTGAACAGAAAGTCTAAATTTCAAGTCACTGTCAACATATCATTAATGAAAGAAATGGACGATCATCTAACAACAATGCTGAGCTAGATAGTAGTATCACTGTAATTTTTTTTTCATACAACATCATTTCTTCATGCATACCACTACGCTAAATATTCCATGAATCACACTGTCCAGAGAGAATTTCATTTTTAAAGCAATCATACAGGTGTACATTGTGTACCGCTGACAGAAAATGGAAAATACTTGTAAGGTATGATAATATTCATTACTCCAAACTTTTCAAAGGTTTGTGAAGTTAGACAAGCATTACATTTTTCCAACAGTAGAAAAATTCCAATATCTAAGTCTGGAATATACAGTAATGATATACAGTGTACAAATACTATTTGAAAGTGCCCACTCTGATATGTATCTATGATGTACGCTGCATTAAAAAAAATAATAAATTTTTGTTAAATTCTATCTTGATTATATTGTTATTTGATTGTTGTCTTTTAATCAATAAAAACAGGATTTTTTTTTTAAATCATAAAAAACAGTAAATGCTGTAAATGCTGAACAGTAAACAGTATATGCCCTTGTCAAAAAGTACCATAGTACCCATGGTAATTTGACAGTAATTTAACCAAATTACCATCAAATCATGGTAATTTGATATTACTTTGCATGATTTGATGTTAATTTGGTCAAATTACCATGGGTACTATGGTTCTTTTTTACAACGGTGCTGTAAATGCTGAACAGTAAACAGTATATGCTGTAAATGCTGAACAGTAAACGCTGAAGTATTACTTTGTTTGTGGTGACAACGGCATGAAGTCATGTCTTCAAAAGCCCTCTTGAGGATGCTGTAATATTGTGCAATACGCAAGACTCTTGTTCCACTCTCTGTAAGCCATTTCGTATGGTCATGTGACTTTCCCTCTCTGACTCTCGTAAAACAGGAAGTAGTCAGCTCAGCTGGCTGGTGCAAGATTGTGCAATACCACCCACACTCTCTCTTGCCAACTCAACTGAATGTCAACAAACTTTGTTGAATTACCAAGTGACAATAGCTAGGTAGTTCAAAAACTTCTTGACACTTATTTGATGTTATGATTTTTATACTACGCACCACAATACCCCAAAAAGTTGTGTGGTTTGATTTTCGTTAGAGATTAATGAAGGTACATGGATGTTTAGTCAGCATACTGAACACAGCAAATTGTTATTTTCTTGCATTTCCTGAAATAGTACATGCATACCTTCTTCACAAAATTACAAAATTTGGAATCACAAAACAATGTAAAAAGAGATGTTTTGGGCAGTTTCTTGTAGACTGTTCATCTATAGCCTGGCAAGTTGTTTTGGTATTCATCTCTTTATGACCCTGGCTGTTGAGAGTAAACTCTTCTGTTGATACTAAAACATGATAATGAATGGAACTTGGGGGACCAATCTGATAATCTCTTTACAGAAATTTCTACTTGGTTCTTAGTGTCTAAAGACACCAAACTTGAACACCCTTTCCCAAAAGTAAATTTCTCTGCTCTTTTAGAAAGAGACCTAAAACTTCTGAAAATCGTGTTTGGTAACTATTGTTGGTTTGTGGTGCAGGGTCACAGATTTACATCCTGCCTTCATTCTAATGTGCAATATAAGAGAGGGTTCCCAGAAGCAGCCATGCTGGAGGACATAACAATACAAACCTGTGCACAAGACCATAACAATGGCTCTTCATAGTCTGATGCACAGGTTTTGATTGCTACATGTATGTCCTCCAGCATGGCTGCCGTCATCACACTCTTTTCGCTTTCTTTTTCTCCCTTTCTGTAATTTCTTTCTTTCACACTCCATTTCACTTTCCCTAACCCCTCCCTTTCCACTTTTCCTCTCTATCCCATTCTTCTTGTTCATGCTCCCATTCCTTTTTGTTCATGCATCCACTAATTTGGACAACAACAAAAAAGGCCTCAATCTTATTATCTTACCCCCTTGACCAACAGGATAGATGGTTTCTCCTTGTCCTTCCTCTAATCTTTCATGCAGCTGCTTTAGCAAAGCATCATAGACAGCATCAGATGGACACACCAGCTTGTCCTACATCATTTGTAATTTACAGAAATAGAAATAAATCTTTGTCAAAATAATTTTCTCTCTTAACAAAAATGAAATTGATGTATCAAACAAATAAAGAGAAACATACATGTAATAAGGGTTGTGATTTAAAAACACACACATACATGTACACCAAATATACTCTCCCAATACCAAAAAAAGTTATAAAAGCCCAAAATATAGGCCAATATGTACAGTGTACATAGAAATTAAAAAGAAAAAAATAACCAGTATTCTTAAAACTCAAATATTATACAGTTATTACAGCTCAAAAACTGTAATTTTAGTCGAAACATAAATGGCAAGCAGCCAAACAGGGGGTATACAAAATTGTAGGCAATATGTTTTGGGGTACCGGGTGGCATTTATAGACTTTGTTTCTCGTCATAGTCTTCAAGTTTGAGGAAAATTTTTAACAAATGGATATTAATTTTGAATTCTGGAGTGGTGGGTTGTGCCTCCTTTGTAGCTAAACTATGAGAAAGACTTCTTTTCGTACTCCCCCCCCCCCCCCACCCTAACTCTAACCCACTTACACTTATGCGAGATTAATGACTCTAACCCTTTTATCCTTTAGAACCTAGCCTAGGTTTTGGTCATAACTAGACCCTAACCCTAATCATGTATAATACTAAAGGAAGTATTACCAAACTCTGCTGGCAATGATGGCAATGAACAATAAAATCATAGACATTTTGATAATTTTGCATACACAGAAAAAACATTTATTTTCAACAGATAATTGATTTGCTATACAAAGCATTTTTCATTCAGAAAAGTGTATTTTGAACACAATCAAGATTAAAGTTGATCTGCATTCACCTTGGCATTCAGCTCCCCTATCAAGGGATCATCTCCATGGACTGCATCCTCTGGCGAGAAGAGGTTACATTCACCCATACCAGGGAATCCAGAGCTTGGTGTAGTGGGCGTCGTTGGGGATTTCAGGTTGTCCTGACTCGGAGAATCCGGCAGAAAGTTGGTTACTATCGCCGCCATTTTGTCAATAATTAATATCCTTGTTTATTGTAAATGTTTTTGGTTGCCAGTCCTCTTCTGGTAAAATAGATTGTGCAACACTTTCACAAACACCAGCAGGTAGACTTCAATGCGCTGTAGGTATGAATGAGTGTAGGTTGTTTCAGGAATAGGATAGAAATTAAACTTCTGCGTAATTACCATACTGGTCTACAGGTACTTAGTCTCTTTAGATTTCACTAAAACTTGGACTACTCCCAGGATTCGACAGATAATATGCAACTGAGCAATACATTATCATTAGCAACATTTTTTTCAAAATTTTACGTTACGTGGGTTTTGATTTTTTTTCATTGCCAGAATTTTAGCTCCTTTACTTCAAAAATTTGTATTGTGGTTTATTTATGCCAGTCATTTAAATAATTATGCATCTTCATTGTCATTGTAATCACTCATAGCGACTTTACTACACTTGATGTGTAGAATCTAGGCAGCCATACAAAGTTGATAAGTTGATTTTGTGTACAATGAAACGGGGATGAAGTATGAATGACAGTCATACACCTCAACGGGGTATCAGAGTCATTGTGTACATTTCCTGATCGCCGCAAGTGCTGACATCTCCCCAAAAAGAATTTTTGTCATTAGAAAAATTGGGTCCCTATCACGTACACAGAAAAGTGCCCGATATGCTGTGTGCGCGATCGTAGAGATCAATGTGAGCACACGATACCGAGTTTCTTTATGGACAAAATTTCATTGGCTGATTTTAGTGTCTAAGACATCGGAACCAAATTTTTAACCACAAAATTCTTCTGGGGAGATTTCCGCGCCCGCGGCGACCAGCAAATGTACACGACGACTCAGATAGCTTGTTTCGCGAGAATCGACAGTAAATTACGGATTTCAATTTTGGAAATATCTTTTCCAACATCGGTGAGTTGAATTTATTGTATTTCTTGGATATGTTGGGGTTGGTTTTTGTAAATTAAATGCCGATTTTGAGTGAATATAGTCATGTAGCTATGAGTGATCCCTACCAGTACCATGTTATTAACGTGAAACAGTGAAACCGTTATTTGGCATTAACGGTTACGGCCTGGCCCTAGCCCTAGGCACTAACAGGATGCCGGCTAACTCGGCACTTTGGACAACTCGGCCCGCCGAAAATTAGGTGCCGAGTTGTCCAAAGGGGTGTGAATCGATCGAAGATTGTGTCGCGAACCTGTTGAGGAATGTTTGTGTTGAATGCAAATTAATTACAATGTTTTCCACTGTGATTTCATTTCAACTATTGCAATTTAGTATTAATCTTACCATATTCATGTTTTTTTTTCCAAGTGTAATCGCTAAATATGTTTTAAAAATCCACAAATTTACAAAGTGTGCGTGAAGTGACGATTACGTCATATTTCTGCAATCTCGGATACCGACAATTTCATTAGAATAGATGACAAACGCATAAATTCATACTTTGTTGTTACTTTTATTTGATTCAAGATTCTAAAATCACACATTTTCGAGGAATTATCCGAGTTTTAGAATTGATAAAATGTGAATTTCAAGCAAATTACCTGACCTCTGTTCATTGTCGGTCCCCGAGATTGCAGAAATATGACGTAGGCCTAATCGTCACTTCACGCACACTTTGTAAATTTGCGGGTTTTTAAAACATTTTACACTTTACACTTGAAAAAAAACACAAGTATGGTAAGATTAATACTAAATTACAACAGTTGAAATGAAATCCCAGTGGAAAACATTGTAATTAATTTGCATTCAATGATTCAACACAAACATTCCTCAACATTTTCTCAACAAGTTCGCGACACAATCTTTGATCGATTCACATCCCTTTGGACAACTCGGCACCTAACTGAGTTGTCCAAAGTGCCGAGTTAGCCAGGACCCGCACTAACATGACTATCCCCTAGACCAAAAATTCTGTCTCTCGTTCATTAGCCTCTTCTTATGCTTATCATCTTGACATATATATATGATGGGGTCAGCCATTCACTTAGATGGCCGACCCTGTCATATATCTATATGTCAAGATAATAAGAGGCTAATTAACGAGAGACAGAATTTTCGGTCTAACAGTACATTGTCATTGACATTAAGCACTAACCAGTCCAACTCCAAGTTCCAACTTAGTCCAAGACAAAGTTACACACAGCACTCAGCAGTTGATTGACAAGTGACAGGATCTGAATCCAGGCAGAAGCAATCCAAATAGGCCTACTACTAGTATATCAAAACACAAATTACAAAACGAAAACTATGGTACATCCGAGATTGAGCTGAAGGCAAGTTTATGTAGATGAAAAAATAAAAGCGGCATCAAGGGAATATAAGACCAACGCGACGTAAGCTGGCTGTTGTGTGTATGTAAGCCGACTCCACCGGGTTAGATTTCACTTGTTTCAGCTGCACTCAACTCCATAGCTTTATGCACATAAACCACGTATACTTTACATGCAACTTGCGGTCTTAAACAAGTCCGTGACAATCTGGCTCTTCGTAAACACATTTTCTCTCCTCTGACCGTCAATGGAAGTGCTCTTTATGTCTAGCCAATAAGTGATGAAACTCATCGAAATTTCAGAGGTAGAGACCTCGGCCGTAGCATGAGAGGAAATTCCCAAATAATCCTTGAAAATTAGGCAGAACTTCGGCGGTACAACTTCAGCCGTATACCGTTACGTAATATCATGCGCATGCGCATATATATCAGCTACGCTAATCGATTCTTCTTAGGAAACATTTAAAAGTTTATATGATTTTATCTGATATACTTTGCAGTTTTATAGATTCAAAGTGATTTGAATATCATTTTCTATTTGAATTATATATTTAAAAAGTAATGAAAAGGCACAAAAATTATATATATGATGGAAAGATATTTCATGAAATTTTCATTGTTTCCATATTACCTGTGTATAAAATGAACTAACCCTACACGATTAATACCTCACCCGGATGTGAGAGGGCGCTGTTAGATTTCCGAGGTCTCTCATCCTCTTTAGGTATTGCACAACAAATCATCACCCAATATAGTAAAAAGCTAAATAAAGGTTGTTTGTTATGGTATCACCATAGACTTTGTGACTGTATCGAAGTTTGAAAGACGAGGACGAACACTGCTCATTTTAATACTACGAAAAATTCATGATTGACGGTGTTGCAATACTTGAAAATACACATTTATGCCGTACAGATCTTATAAAAATATTTTTTAAAGGAAAAAGGGCTAGCTTGTCTAGAAGAGTGTTATATAGCCCTACATTGTTGTCATCTTTGGTATGAGAGAGGATGAATTTAATAATGTTATTATTCTAGGACAAATAATGCGAGCAAGCAAAGAGAGTAAGGACTAAATGTAGAAGTATAATGCGTTAGTTATTGGGCTTTGTTAGGAGCCCATATAGCATTGACGGGTATAATGATACCGCTGCAAAAGTGAGCGCTTTTCGGTATTAAAATATCCGATGTGAATTTGTAGTAATCATATTTCAAAAAATATATTTGATATAACAATATATAATAATGACATTCCTTGCCTCCTCTTATTTCTCATCTATCTTTTTATTTCTCTTTAATTTGATATCAATACGTGGAAAACTTTTTTTCTGTCATACCCATTACTATGAGTTCGCATACTGATTGTTTGCAAACATTCTGCCCAATATTCCAATTATGTTTTGTAAGCTCTTGGTGTACTTCTTATTTGAAAAGATAACTGTTTGTTTGTTTGTTTGTTTGTTGTTTTTTGTCTTTATCTTAATCTCAAACTGTAGATCTCTTTCTTCTCTTGATATCCTATCTCCCCCCCCCCCCCCACTCTCTCTCTCTCTCTCTCTCTCTCTCTCTCTCTCTCTCTCTCTCTCTCTCTCTCTCTCAATACTCACTTGTCTTCATTTCCTTCCACACACTGAACACCTTTGTGTCCTGTTGTTAGAACTCTCTCGCCACATAATTATGTTTGTAAATTTACATTATTTGATAGTATGCTCGATCTTTTCATATGTTTTCCCCCCTCTTATATGATATATTTAATGTAATTTGCGTATCTTGTATAAGCTGGCATGTTCTGTGTGTTGTAAGCCTATTCTGTGTGTAACTTTTTATCGTTGTTCAAATGTCGTTCAATTCAGCCTTTGGGCTGCGACGTGATATTTTTCTTTACCAAAACATACCATTATCTTCATGATAATACTAAAATTATTATTCTTATACGGTATATAATTATTATTATTAGTAGTAGCAGTGAATAGCAACAGCAGTCAGTGGCGTAGGCAGTGAGAAAGAGAAGAAGAAGTATAGAAGAAGGGGGATGAAGAAGAACGGAGAGCTGAACGGGGATAAAGAAGACGACGACTTTCCATTTCGATGGACTGACTGACATAATGGCTTGCCAGAGAGAGGGGCTTCTGCCAGTTGTCTATAGACATGATAGAGACAGAGATGTGAAAAGGATGATAAAAAGAGGGAGAGCAGAGAGAGGAGGGGGTGCCTCTACTCATCCTAATCTGTTCAAGTCATAAGATAATGCAAAAACAAGAATCCAACCACATTAAAGGGCAATCCTATATATATTTTTGTATAATACATGTAATTTGATTCGTGCATGCACGTGAAAGCAGAAGCATCGGAGTTAGTGAAAGCAATATTAAGAAAGTTATGATTTTTTAAAAGTTGTAATCACTACATTATGGGAATTTCAATTGGCCATATTGGTACGGTCACTGTGATATAGCGGCGCCACTTTCCTATTCGCTCCAACACACAAAATGACTAAAAATGTCAATTTTTCAAAACTCATAACTCGGTAGGATCTTTTTCTTTTTGCAATTGAGGACCTATAACGATATGCTATCTATAATATATTTTGAGTACTTTCCGACGGAAAAGGCGCTCAGGAGAAAATCGGAATTTAAAGGAGAATGAAACTCAATAAACATTAGCTGATAATCACGTGGAAAATAATATTGTCAGCCTATTCAAAATATCTTGAAAATACTCCTATTTGATTACTCAGTAAGGAGAACAATCTCTCCAAAGTTTGCAGATTCCTTGCTAGATATTATCCCATGGGGGCTGCCATTTTGAAAAACTGTGATGTCATAGTAGTACATGTCCATTAACCTGTACACAGCTATCCCCTTTGCAAATCACGGACCTGAATCACTTCCTCTTTATTTGTGAACAATTGCAGTCTATTAGACTTAACGAGTTGAGAACTATAGAAACCAGTCTTTGTAGCAACCAACTTGATACTTTCTGGCATATTTTGTTTCAGGCGATGCAAATATTAAGACATGCTTGATGCTAGGGATATCAAGAGACCTGCTGCCTGAGATTGCCAGTGAGTTTGATATTAACCTTCTCTTGGAATTTTGTTATTCCTTTTGTAAATCCTTTTTAAAGTCAGCTTGGTATTTCCGTTCTGATTTTATCGAGTGATATAATATGTTCCTTGCTTTATTATTACTTTATTATGTATTTTTGTGTATAATCTTGGGATTTATAATTTGTTGTTTTTAATCTTCCTGTAATTTTTTGTATTTGTCATGAACACACCGCATATTTGTTGCGTGTGCCACCGTTGTAAAAGTGTCTGTTCAAATAAAATAATAATAATTATAAATATACAATTAAAGCCGCCAATGCAAAATGGAAGCCATCTTGGTACCCCCATTGTCTCGCACAGGTGATATCTAAGAGCAGTTGTCGGTCTTTGTCCCTTCTTTGAAGAATTGACCAACCTTTGTCTGACCAAGCAACAACTTGTGCATACCAAATCCTGCTTAACAAAAGAAACAGCTGAACCAAATATCCTGACACAAATATAATTATGACATGATAAAAGTATCTTCATTTGAATGTCAAGAGAAAATCCAGTGTCATGCATTCCACAGGTGATCATGAGTGTCATTGTAGCTCATGTACAGGTCAGCAGTGGCGGATCCAGGGGGCGGGGGCCCGGGCCTCCTCCCCTGGGACCAAAAAGGGGCCCCAAAATGCTGAGGAGGACCTTTTTTTTTTTTTTTAATTGTCAGACAATTTTGTGAATAATGAGCCCCCTCCCTCAAGAAATCCTGGGTCCGCCACTGCATGTCAGTGGGTATCTCATCACAAATAGAACTGCTCTGACATTACTTCGTAAATAAAATGGCAATCCCATGGGATAATGCCGTCTAGCAAGGAAACTGCAAGTTTTGGAGACATTGTTCTCCATATTAAATAAACAAATAGGAGTAATTTCAAGATAATATGTAAAAGGCTGACAATTATCTGCATATATATATTTCAGACTCTGCCTTACTTTATTCTATTTTTAATAGTCGGTTGATTTATGATGTTATTCCTTGGTTAGTGGCATACTTTTCATTCCTTCGGATGTTAGATCCTTAAAGCTTCCCTTTCGAGGTCCGCAAGAGATTTTTCGATATGGCTCTATCCTGCATGTATGCATACTGACCCATAAACGCCCGGAAGCGCCCCCCCCCCCCCCGGGGGGGAGGGGGGTGGGGGGCAGAATAGACAGTGTCCCCTCCCAATCATTCAACCCGCCCCTCGCAAGAAACAAAAAGAAGAAAACAAATAAATACATGTATAAAAATTTCGTATTACACCGATGTAATAATAAGGTTGTTAATGCTCTAAAATGCAGACTTTCAGCTTTCAGAAAGAACAAAAATTTTGGCACTAGGTCTCTACGCTCCCTCGTATAAATAGACGCAATGTTTAGTAACATTTAGAAATCCTGTCTATCATAGGTGCCAGGAGAAAGGGGCAGATCTTTACCTCAATCTATCGGGGGGGGGGGGGGTGATCCCCCTCCCACGACATTATAATATGCCGTATTGCGATCAGCTTTCTAGGGCTCTGAAAGATAAGGTTTCACCATTCCATTCACACCAGGGCATGCAGCGTTTCATCAAACGGTCATAAGTACAAGTTCGCCGACATCCCATTGAAACGCTTGTATCAAAATTAACATGCGTTTCGATGGGATGTCGGCGAACTTGTACTTTTGACGGTTTGATGAAACGATGCCCTGATTGCTCACATGGCGCTACGCCTCCTTTTTAATACAATTTAGGAGCAATGTATCTCAAGACTTGTTTACCATGCAGTGTCGCCAGAAGCGAGGAGCAGCGTTTGCAGTATAACGAGCAGCTTTCTAGTGATATGGAATGCAAGGTTTCAACAAGCATTAATCTATTTTGCCCTAATCATTATACTTGGACTTCACAATTTACTTAATCAGAATAAGAAGAAATATTCTACATATATCTTACCCGAAGCGCGTAGGTGGGGCAGTTGCTTCTCTCTGCTATTAAAAAGAGAAGGCAAAGTTGTTTATAATTGTGTACTCCTCTCAAGAAAAAAATGTTATAATGACATCAATCATTTTGCAGTAGGCCTATAGGCCTAACAATGAGCAAGGTTTTTGTGCTTTAAAATATTAAATAATCTGATTTTCTCACTTGATCGCTATGCTCCCATTTTCATGAATGTAGTGGGGGTTTTTAAACACAGAAGTCTTCACCAAGACCCTGGATGTGTGGGGCAGCAGCTATAGGGGCATAAAAGGAATAGGGGGGACTCGTTTTGTTCTCGCCGCGCCCCCTCGCAAAATTGCCATCTTATGAAGCCAGAATCATCATACTTTGAAGCAGGCTGTGACTTGCCTTCCGCCGCGCCTGGACTGACCCACCTTTTATTGGTAATATGCACGATGATAACAAAATTAAACAAATTGAGCCAAGCGAACTCCTCGGCTCCTTGTTCTTTTGGAATCAAGAAACAGAAAGAGCACCATCTACGCCTTGCTTGCGATGCATTCTATGATCTAGTATTCGCTCACCTCCAATCCTCTCGCTCACGTCGCTCATGACAGGTACCTGGGTACTGTACCAGTAAATGCTCGCTATACACAGCATAGCACATCAATCATGGTATTGCGACCATAGACAGATTGCATTTTGGGACGTCAGAGAATAGCTCGTTAGCTAGCGCTCGGCAATATCGAGTCGAGTCGCGCGCATAGGTCGCGCGCCGGCGATCGCGACTGAGCGATCAAGGGATCGAAAGCTATGATCGAAAGCAGTCGCCGCTATAGCTAGCTAGTATGATATGCATGCTATACGCGCTATATATCGCGCGCTATAAACAAATAACAGATCAGAGTCTCGGGATCGGGACCACATTCGTCATTCGAGCCGTCAAACTAAGATTCTGTTCAACGGGAATGACTGAGAGAATGTGATTGTGTGACAGAAACGCTGACATTAACTATAGAATGGCGCACAATCACAGACCGACCTATGGTCGATCTTCGTCTGATGCGGCGCTGAACTTCTCCATCACTGAATCTCAGAATGGACATGGCTTCAGCAACAGGAGCAACGGGAGCGTCCCGGCTGCTATGCGGGCAGCGTACGCTGAGGCCAGCACAGAAAACGGGTATAGGCTCAGCAGGAGCAGAGATGAATACCAGAATGGTTCGTCGAGATTGGAACATCAGCACTACCGCGGGGGGGATTTTACCCTCCCAAGGAACACTGCAACTAGACATAAAGTAAGAAATTTAAGCAGGGAATCTAATGTTGATGACGAATTGTGGAAACGTAAAACTGCCAGTTTACCACGATCAAAAGGGAAGCAGCAACAGCAGAGGAGTGCATTTTATTCACCAAGTGAGGCAGGAGATGGATATTCAAGACCTGCATATTATCGTCAAAATAGTGCAGGGGATAGTATCCATAGCTACAGCAGTCGCAGGGAAGATATGTCCATGAGTTACGACCAAAGAAACGATCATCATCATCATTCTGTTACCAGAGCCTCAAGCTTTCAATTCGGATCTGATGTTGACTATGCATATCGAGCGAATCAGACTGTGCACCACTCGCAGGCTGGTTCTTCAAGTTCCGTCTCAAAGACATTACAAGTGGAAAGTAGAAGGACTTCAATGCATTCTAGCAATAGCCCTGTAGAAGATGATCGTTTCCGTGGCTACAGCGTTGTGTCAAGGGGATCAAGTCCCCGTCCGAACATGCATCGCTCAAACTCTTACGGCAATCCACACAAGCTACAAGTAGGTTCAGGTAGTGAGGGTGAACAGAGTCCAAATACATCCTTCTCGTCTTCGGTTGGAAGTCCTGGCAAAAAGAAACTATCCCGAAAGCCTTCCTTCAAAGCGTTTGGGTCCCTAATTCAAAAGATGGTGAGGCAAATTGGGAGTATGGAAGAAGGGAAGGGTTCGCACAGTCAAGACGCATCATCGGGAAGCAGTGTTAGTAATGGGGATGCAGAAAATCCCCACCCTACCTCCCCACCTTGCAGCCCCATCCTCCTCCATGGACGCGTCCCAGGATTGTCGGGTCTGCGTAATCACGGCAACACTTGCTTTATGAATGCCATTGTCCAATGCCTGAGCAATACGGATGTCCTGGCAGAGTACTTTGTGCTGGAGCAATATCGCGAAGATCTTTCACATTCCAAGAAACTAAGCAAAAAGTTTGGAACCAAAGGAGAAGTGACAGAGCAGTTGGCCGTCCTCCTGAAAGCGATCTGGAGTTGCAAATACTCACCCCATCACACTACAGAATTCAAGCGCATAGTGGCCAGGCATGGGAGTCAGTACAGAGGGACAGACCAACATGATGCACAGGAATTTCTCATATGGCTTCTGGACAAAGTTCATGAAGACCTCAACAGTGCAAAGAAGAAATACAAGCAACTCAAGGTATGATCACAATTTTGTTCAGAGAAGTGTTCATCTTTTTAATTTTCACCAAGTATTTTGTATTAAAGTGTACCAGTCACCTAAATTTTTTTTTTTTTGTTCAACTAGAACGTATAAAATCAACCTGAACACACTCTACAATCTGGCCTTCTAATTTTCTATGGGTTAACCATTAAGGAGTATGAAGAAAATGAAAGAAAACATGTATGTACATGTAAAACCCTCTTGTGCAGATTCCAAATGATCTTGGTTCGGTTCCGTGCGAGCCCATGTACAGTCTGTATGCGAGCTGTATTGCTTTTTTTGGAATGTACTGTACATGTATCTCTTTAAACATGTAGAATCAACATTTGAAGCTCATATTTTGAATATACATGATATATTAGACCAAACATAAAGGGAAAAATATTTGATGGTGATTGGTACACTTTAAATGTACACATGGGCATTGAAATCTACCGGTAATGTGATTTCAATGCCCATTCAGAAATTTGGTTCCATGTATTTTTATCCCAGTGAAAAAATGGGGGATGAAATAGTTGGAATTCAACCATGGACTGCAGCATTTGCAAATGATGTTTATCAGTTAATTGAAATTATTAAAGTAGCTATCCAAAGAAAATCACAAATATGGCAATTAATGTATCACTAGAAACTGGGAAGCTTACAGATGGCAATCGTATAAGTTCTATGTCAACTGCGTATCTGATGATTATAAAAACAACATAAATAAAAGCTCTTCTCAGCATCTGGAATATCCGAGGATTCGCCAGAAATATAGCGATGTTTTGATGTCGTCACACTAGGGATCGATCCTGCTTAAGCAGACGACGTCCTATAATGAATGAACGTAATTGCAATGCAATTATTTATCAAATTATAAAGAGTTTGGTATATTTAACATGACCTTATTCCACATCATTCTAAAAGGGAAAGTGAAACTGATTCTGATTTACCGTTTGATTGTAAATACACAGGAGAAGGGTCAATGATCAATGAAATAAACCCAATTTTCAAATTGAAAAGCCCTCCGAATAATAGCATGGATGGTATTCGTTCCCTCTTGAAACGCCGAACATGCCCCGGTGCAAGCAGCTGAAAATACAATGGCGTCTTATTTTGTTTACAAGTGACTGATTCCTTTATTTTTTTAACGCTGCATTTTTCATCAAAATAATACAATGTATACACAAAGTTAAGAGTGAGGCAACAGACTAACATTAAGACTGACGCTAGTCAAGTAAGAGAAATAAGTGAAGAGGAGATGACAAAACAGGCACTGAAAATGTGTAAGATGTTAATATGGGACATCGTCTGCTTAGACAGGACTGGCCCCTGGTGTGTCGTCACACATCTCAGCAGCGTTCGAGGAGCTCTTCAGCTGCTATATCGGGGTCTGTATTTTACCGTTTTATAATTGATAATAATTAAGCCTGAGTCGAATCGATTGGTTAACCGGTGTTCGATCGAAGACATCGAATTCCGAATATGTTTTGGCAAATCCGGTGCATCGATTTGTAGTGCACCAGATTTTTGACTACCGTAGCCACCATGAAAAAAGCAAATAAAAAAAGAAACTCTGTAACGTACAGCATATATACTAGCAGAGAACGTGAAGGCGACTTCAAAGTTCAAACTGTCGGCTAACTTTCGCTAATTCGCTCGCGGAGGACGTCGCGCTTTACCTGTGCTTTCTCTATGGAAAAATCGTTTTGTCGTTACGAACTGAAGTTTACGATAATATTCTTGTACTCTCTCTGCATTGTCAATTTGACAATTGTATAATTGAACATGATAAATACGGGCATGAGTACGAGTGTACGCAATAACTAATATCACACTCTCATCAAATTGGCAATTACTTCTGAATGATCTATATATGTGAAGCGAAGCTGAATGAAGTCGAGTCACGTCATGAGCGACGAAAAGTTTATTTCGTATTGGGTTTTTTTTTTTTGCATCGAACAAACGTCTCCAAAGACAAAGTAAGATTATTTGAATTTGAATCATTGTCGGGTGTGTCGACACTATATTTTGGCTAGCCATACGGACTAGAAATTTAAGATTTTGGCTCGTCCGCTGTGATTTTACTAGCCATTGGCTAGCGAGCAGCGAGAGCCCATAATGCCCGCGATGCCAGCGGACCGGTCACCGGTGCATGGTGCATGCACTGCGTGCAACTGTGTGCAACTCTGTTTTCACCGCGCATCATTTATCGATTAACCGGTATTCGATCGAATCAAAGCCGTCGAATCCCGGATTATGAAATATTCGATATGACTCAGGCTTAATAATAATCATTACTTGAAATGTTTCCAAGCGTTCAATTTGGATAACCCTGTTTAATTTATGCCATATATGCAATAAAAAGTATTAAGCCAATATTTACTTTGATGGAATTTTCTTGTAATGTGATCTTTAAGCAAAAAAAGATCACATCTTAAAAAGAAAAAAAAGCAACAACATGAACAGAGTATTTTGATGCATACAAACAAACAAACTACTGAGCTCTTTAAATGGATGAGTAGCACATTTGAGTTTCTCTAATTTTAACATTTCAATCTGCATCTATTTTGCTTTTGTCAGATGATGACATCGGCAGAAATAACAGTAATAACGCAGGTATTACAGTAAAGGAGATCATAATGAAAGCTGATGTACATTGTGTATAGTACATAAAGTTAATGGAGATAGGCAGATATAGCAGATATACACGTGATATGTCAGATATGCTCGTATGTAGATCTCTGTGTAGAGAGCATGGACAAGAAAAGTTTAAAGTCTAAAGTTATTTCAGTTAAATTATTGATACAGGAAAAATAGCAATTTATTATAATACTTACATAAAATACACTTGTGAAATAAATAAGGACTTTCAGTGTATAAAATAGCACTTTTCTTTTCTTCATTTCATCTGGAATTTCACCAGAAGGACCAAAATGTACATGTACATGTACATGCAGAAGACATGAATTTGTTCCGGATAACCTACTTTTCCCAGCCAAGGCTATTACAAATAGCCTCCATGTACATACCGGTATGTAAAATGCTCCCAAGGCACATAAAAGTAGAATGCATTCAGGGGGGTGTTTCATCAAGTGTCTTGTCGGTGATTTTTACCGACAAATTTGCTCTCAGCCAATCAGATGTACTGTAAGGATTTCAGTAGCTTATAACAGTTATTGCAACTTGTTATTGATAATAAATAAGTTTGATGAAACAGGACCCAGTTGTATTGATGTACATGTACATGTATTAAGACCACCTGGTATTTGAATTTATTTGAGTTTGTGCTTTCCTTCTGGTCATCCATTTGAATTTAGCTTTAGTTTCTTGCATGTGCATCCTGTCAAATCTGTAAAGAATTGAAGGAAGTGTACACTTGAGAATTAATTGTTGATTTGAAAATTTGGTCAGTGCAATACTTTGAAAGAAATAAAAGTTTAAAAAGAAAGAAAGAAGAAAAGATCAGTCGAACTTGCATGTACATGTACTGAAGATGTATGCTAAACTGTACTTACAGTATGTACATGAATGTACATGTATGTACTGGACCCACTTATATTAACCCTCTCGTTACCATAAGACTAAAATACTATTCACTTTGTACATAGTGTTGTTGACTTTGGTCCTGATAGGGTTAAATCATGGGGGTTTTTTTGGCTTGAAAATAAATGTTTTTTAACCACAGAGTTGTACGAGTGGTGTGGGGGGGGGGGGGGGGGGGGGGGGGGGTCATCACACAATCCCATCCTGTCCTCTCAAATACATGTATGAGAGACTAATACCAGGGACATTTCTCTGCTGTACAGACAGAAAACAAACAGAGAGAAAGAGAAAAGATGGCAGGGGGAAAGAGAAAAAAATTAAAAGAGTGCAAGATAGTTCCTCTGACTCCTTGCTCTGACTTAGAAATCTAGTTATAGATGTAGAACAGGAACATGTACTGTACATGTATGTACATGCACCTGTGTGTGTGTGTGTGTGTGTGTGTGTGCACTTTAGACATGCCTGGAGACAATACCCATTTATGCAACAATAACAGGTCAGTAACAAGATTTGTTTTCACAAGGTCCTCAGCAGAAGTTCAAATAGCAAGTAGTTTTAAGAATAGATCCAGAACTTGTGTTGACTTAAGTGCTTGTAGTCACATGGATGGCACCATTGCAAGATAGACAAGAGACAAGAAGGGACTTCTTTTCATATTAAGAGAAACGACCTGTCATCTTGTGGAGACTGCACAATCCATGAGCTCTCTCAAGTCTATTATGTACATATATGTACATGTAGGTTGAACAAATAGAAAATACATGTTAGGAGGAAAAAAAAGGTACTTCTTTTCATACATGTATTTCTGACAATTGTATTCAAATTTCAAAATCTGATTCATGAGTGTATTCATGCAGATGAGTGTATTCATGTACATGTACACGTCATGTAACAGTAAGACTTCACAAGTTTAGATTGCCAGGAATTAAAGTAGTGAATAATACAGTATTGCTGGGTAGCGTGCCCATACATTCAATTGATACAATGTAAATTAAGATGAAACATGTTGTATGGCAGATTGGAGGAATGGTTCTCTTTTCTTTTTATTACAAGATTTAAAAAAAAACCTTAAAAGCACAATATTTCTAGTTTAAATCCAACTACATGTACTCAACCAATCCATCGAGAACCAGGAAATTGTATGAATGTACATCTCTAAGTACAAAAATGTATTTTGAAATAGTTATAATACTGTCGGTGGCTATTTATTTATTTTAACTTTAAAGGAAAGGTTGCTTATTCCCAAAATTGCAAACAAGTGTTGGTTAGTAGGCTACATTATAAAATACAAGTTTAAATTGTAGAAGAGGTCTGACTTAATTTCAGCAAGAAAGATGGCCATTCATGTAAGCAATGTGAAATATATTCATGCTGATATAATTTTTTGTGTGTCACAAAGTTAATCACGTATGGTGTTACTATGTTGATGAACTTCTGACTACTCAATGTTGCTTCAAAAATTTTGCTTAATCAGAGGAGAATGTTATCGCGATACACTCACAACTCAGGTGACACGATCATGTGACACCCTCTCACAGCCGAAAGAAATTACTAAATGAGAAACGTGAGGAGAGCGACACCTTGCGTGTCAGGCCAGCGACGGCAATGCTCGACGCCCTGTAAATGGTGTGCGTTGTCATGATGTGAACTAGATTGGTGGTGAGATATGGCTCTAAGGGTGATATCAAAAAATGATCTGTAATATCACACTTTTGTTATTTTGATATTGCTGATTATTACTTTCAATCGTAGTCTTTCTTGTCTGTAGTGAAGCTGTTTATAATAATTAATTAGTGATGGACTTAACAAATGTATTAAAGAAAGAAGGACAGGAAAACGTGTAGGCTTACAGTGTAATTGACCAATAATAATTGGAAATTTGAAAGCAATTGGTTGTAAAAAAAGGAAGAGGAAAATCATATTACAAAATAAATTTAGTATTTGGTGAATCAGCTATATGAATCTTGCTGTATGTATGTAACAATGTAATTGCTACATTATTTGAAAATTAATAAGCAATGTCAGAAACATCTAAGCAGATGGATTGAAAACATACCAGTGGCAGTTGTATGTTTTGATTAGATACAGTTTCAAATAAAGGAATAAATTACCAAAATCCTACTAGATTTGATTCTAGAAATTTATTACATCCCAATGTTATGCATACTTAATGAGCAGTTCAAGAAAGTTTCTCTGAGTACTACTAGTACTCATTCCCACAGTTGTATGAAAATACTGATACATTAAATCCGGAGAGCAAATTGCAGTAAGCTCTCTATTTATGCATAACTACAACCTCATATTTGAAAAAGAAACAAGGTTTATTGTCGGGAACCAAAATGAAGTGCTTCCAATACAGCTGTCTTTAATAGAACACAAACGTAGACCATTGTGTTCCCTTCAAATAGTGTTCAGGGGTCTTTGTTTGTAGACTACAGTCTGACAGGTGTTCTATGGCAGTGAACCTCACACAGCATCATCATATATATTGTATGCATGGAAGCCAGTGGAAAATAACCTCATCATAATTACTTATTGTGGGAAAATTCTATGAATAAAAACAAACAATACTGGTACGGTAGGCAGTAAACCCACATAATTATATACATGTAGTTTGCACGTAGCGCCAACATGTACTGTGCAAATATGAATATTTTTGTACTTTACAGAATTACACACAATAAAATTGGTTGCAATTTGAACTCAATGCAAATTTTTTTGTTCATACTTGTACATAAATGTAATTGGCCACTTGCCCAAACTGATTATTGGTCCAATTGCCCAAACTGATTACTGGTATACTATAGCACTTTCTCCCCATCAAGAAAAGAGAAGTACATTTAGGATTATCTTACTTAACGTGGAGATGAAGGGTAGGAGAGATGAGACGCCTCATCTCTCCTACTCTTCATCGCCGAGACTTCTCACCGGATCTACTCTCCACCGCCGAGACTCGTCACCTCACCTACTCTTCTCTTCCAGCCACCTTTCTCATCTGGTTTACAGTCCTTCTAAGGACTTCACTCTCACGAAAGATAATTTCTTATACCTTGTTTTTCTCTCTCGACTATCAATTTCTCATTTTCTCCCCTTCTCTCATCATTCTCTACCCTCATCTCAATACCCCAACAGTCCTTTAATATCAGGACTAACACATGGTGAACCGTAAACCTTCTCCACGTTATCTATTCCACCATGCAAACCTTCAAAGATCATCTGATTATCTTACTGTTGTCGTGGGGCATACAGGTTTACATTTTATATTTGGAAAACATATACATGTAGTGTAGGCTTGCAAATGAATAATGAATGTTGTTATCTTTTCTAGTACCTATATGTTGGTGAATGTCTTGCCTGAAGTACTGATCGTTAACAAAAAACACAACACCTAACACTCGACTGGTGGAGATTTTCATATATTTTCATCTATTTCATCGATTTCTTGGTTTTAGAACACTGTATTGCTAGGTGAGAAATGTCTTTGTAACTCGTTTTACTGTGTCCATCACCCAGGAGTACATTTTTATCACTTCTTTTGGTGCTAAATGTTTGTTTTTGTGTCTGTCAATTTTGGTGAATTTTACTCATCACAAGTCTACAGTCCCATCTACTCTATATTTTGCAAGTACTGAAACTATTATTCTGTGCATAAGCCCTGCATTATTGCTCAGTTTACCTCTCGCCAATTACTTAGCTACATAGGAACTTGTCAACCGTGCAATACTTATTGTTACTCGCTACCCTCCCTGGAATTCTATTATCTGTTTTAATCTTGCCTTATTGACTGCCTATCAACTCCTATTGTCATTCTTCACTGCATCCACTGCCCAATAAAATCCTACCTACAAAGATGGCAGGGAACGAAGATCAACCACCGAATACAAGGAGCAAGGAGAAAACATCAGCCCTTGTTTCAGCTGCAATTAAAGACATCCTTACTGATAAGCGTCTCATATCACTCATTGAGAGCCATGTTGTTGATTACCTCAATGAGATGAAAGAGGATCTAGAGAAACAAGAAGCTCGTATCCTTGAAATGGAAGTCGCTCTCCAAAGGAAGAACACTGAAGTGAACGTTCTCCAGGAACAGCTGGAAACCCACACCAACACCATATCCCGACTACAAGAACACCTAAACCAACAAGAGCAGTACTCCCGAAGAAACTGTTTGAGGTTCTTAGGGATTCCTGAAGCCCCGAATGAGAGCACGGATGACCAAATCATCAAGTTGTCGTCAGATGTCCTTGGAGTCGAGCTTACAAAGCAAGATCTTGAGAGGTCACATCGCCTAGGGAAATCACACGAAGGAAGACCACGCGCCATCATTGCCAAGTTCAAGTCATATCGCAAGCGCGACGAGGTCATCAAGCACAGGCGTAAACTAGCTGGAACCAGAAAGGCTATCCTTGAGGACCTCACCTCCATCAATGCTGACTTACTACAGAAAGCGAAGAACAATGAGCACATCAAAGCTGCCTGGTCTCTGGATGGCCGAATTTTCGCGATCGCCAAGACCGCTGGAAGTACCAAGAAACTGATAAAATCAAAAGAAGACATTGATCGCATGTAACTCAACTTAGTATGTACTCCTGGATGACTCTTTATCATATATTCTATAACCGTTTTTTTTTCTTCTTTCCTTCTTCTTCTTTCTTTTTTCTTTTTTCCTCTATATCTTTTTTTTTCTTCTGAATTTTATGTTTGATGTTTAATGTTGTTTATTTGTGATGTTTTGTTTAGATTGTAATCTTGTAGTAAACACGGATTCAATCACTTGTTCCCATTGTAGAAACTATTACGATGATCTTCATATTTCTGTAGATGATTTACATAATATATGTCAATGTCAATTTCCACGATGCTTCCATTCTATTTTTCCTTTCAATGATATTGATGATACTGAATTGATTAATATGTATGTTGACAACGACAATACTCAGTCGCTTGGAATTCAAGATTTGAATAACTTGTATAAAAAATTTAATTCGAATGATGATTCTAATTTTGATTTGGAAATTGATTTCAACTGCAAATACTATTTAGATGACCAATTTATAGACAGTTTTAAAAATGTAAATAATAGCTTTAGTTTATTACATTTTAACTCTCGTAGTTTGAATAAAAATTTTAATGCAATATCTGAATTTTTATCTACATTGTCTTTCAACTTTTCTATTTATGGATTTTCAGAAACCTGGATCAATAACAGTACCCCTTTATTGTTTGATTTGAATGGTTATGCATTTATTCATTCCGATCGAAATCATGGGAAAGGTGGAGGGGTAGCTCTCTTAATTTCTGATTCATTGAATTATGTAATTCGGACAGATTTATTAGAACAATCACAAAATTATGAATCACTTTTTATTGAAATAATGCTATCAGAAAGAAAGAATATTATTGTAGGTATTGTTTACAGAAAACCCTCATCAAATATTCTTGAGTTTAATTGTGACTTTGAGGATTGTTTGAAAAAAATCGACTTTGAATATAAGCATGCATATATAATGGGTGACTTCAATATTGATTTGATGAAGTATTCTAATTGTAACTCTGTAAATCAATTTCTTAGTATAATCTATGCCTACAGTTTCTTGCCTCTAATAGATAAACCGTCTAGGATTACTCAGTCATCGTTTTCTTTAATTGACAATATTATTACAAACAATTTCAATTCTGACATTTCATCTGGTCTATTTGTGAATGACATCTCTGATCATTTCCCTGTATTCCAAGTTTCTAAGAAATACAATTTATCCAAAAATGCTTTGATATATGAACGTCGTAATATCAATGAAAATACTATTGCTACTTTCAAAGAAAAACTTGCTGTTATTGACTGGAATCATATATTATTTTGTGAAAATGCTGAAATTGCTTACAACAGATTTTTAATGAAATTCAGTAATTTATATGATAATGTATTTCAAAAAGTTTCCAGAATCAAAGGGAATAAGAAAAGGAAGAAACCTTGGATCGATTTAACGTTATTACAAAAGATACGGAAGAAAAATAAATTATTTAAGAAATATCGTGAAAATCCAAACTATAATACTAAGAAAAAATATGCAAAAATAAGAAATTTTGTTAACAAGTCATTAAAGAACGCTCGGAAAAGGTTTTATGAACATAAGTTTCAGGAGTCTAGTGGTAATCTAAAAAAGACATGGAACATTATTAAAGAGGTACTTGGTAGTAAAAAGAATAACTTGCCTAACTTTGTATATGATAATGGGAACACTATATGTGGGGATAAGAATATAGGAAATAGTTTTAACCAGTTCTTTATAAAAATTGGATTATTAATAAATGATTCCGGCAATCACCTAAATAACAATGATTATGCCAAATTCTTGCCACAGAAATATCCGAAATCATTATTCTTTCAACCTGTAACTGAAAATGAAATAATTGAAGTTACTAAAAAAATTAAATGTAGTAGTAGTTGTGGTATTGACAATTTGAATCCTGTAGTTATGAAGAAAATAATAATACTTATCTTGCAACCATTATGCCATATTTTAAACTTATCCTTGTCTTCTGGTATTGTTCCTTCTAAACTAAAAATTTCTAAAGTAATCCCTATATATAAAAAAGATAACCTACATGATGTTTCTAATTATCGCCCTATTTCTTTACTTCCATACTTTTCAAAGATCTTAGAAAGAATTGTATATAATCGATTATATGATTTCCTTTTAAGTAACTTTCTTTTGAATGATTATCAGTTTGGTTTTTTAAAAAACGTATCTACCGAAATGGCTTTGATCAACCTACATGATTATATAATTAATGCTTTGAATAAGAAACTTCATACTGTTGGAATATTTTTAGACTTAAGTAAGGCATTTGATTGCATTGACTATACCATACTATTACATAAACTGCAATTTTATGGAATAAGGGGTCTTCCTTTACTCTGGTTTCAAAACTACTTATCTAATCGTGTGCAATACGTTTCTTACAATAATGTTTTATCTGAGCCTTTAAATGTTTTATGCGGTGTGCCCCAAGGATCTATCCTGGGGCCACTTTTATTCGTGATATTTATTAATGATCTTCCAAACTGTTCAAATAAGTTGAGATTTTTACTCTTTGCGGATGATACCAACATTTTAGTTTCTCATGATTCTTTACAATCTTTGAATAATATTCTCAAATTTGAATTGCAGAAAGTATCTGAATGGTTTTACTATAACAAATTATCTTTAAATATGGACAAATCAAATTATATATATTTTTATGTCAATAATTATACTAAAAATAATAACACAGAATTAGTAGATATAAAAATGAATAATAAAGTTATAAAACGTGTAAGTCACACAAAATTTTTAGGTGTCTTAATTGATGAAAAACTTACATGGAATAACCATATAACAGATGTAACAAACAAAATATCCAAAAATGTTGGTGTCATCCGCAAACTTAGCAATTTTTTGCCCCAACGTATTCTTATTACTTTGTATAACACCTTAATCTTGCCTTATTTATCTTACTGTAATGTAGTGTGGGCAAACACATATCCGACGAAACTACAACCATTGTATATACTACAGAAAAGAGTTATTCGTATCTGTTCATTTTCTTGGAGACAAGCCCATACTAAAGAATTATTTGTTGAATTTAATGTTCTTACTGTCTTTCAACTCAACTCTTACTACTGTGCAATATTACTTTTTAAACATAAGCAGAATATGCTCCATAAATCATTATCATCAATGCTCACTTTGAATTCAGCTGTTCATGACCATAATACAAGAAACAGAAATAAATATCATCTATGGACTGTTAATAAAACTTACGCACTATTCTCTTTTAAACATCATGCTCCTGTTATCTGGAATAATCTCCCACTCGAAATAAAATCACTTAACTCAATGAATACATTTAAAAGAAAACTCAAAACTTACTTAATCACAAGTGTTTGAAATTTTGAATTCTTGATTTTACTGCCTTGTATTGTCCTGTGTTGGGTTTGTGTGGTAATATGTATTTTTGAGTTGTCATATATTCTTAATTACTTATTCGATTAGAGTACGCTATTATCTTTGAAATTTTGTATATTATATTGAATGTTCAATGAACTTATTTTACCTTTATTAAGGGTGGTCGTCCCGACAAATCCTTATGGTTTTTTATGGCCACCCAATTCCAATAATACTCTATCTTGTATTGTTATTTGTATTATTGTTTTATTATTCTACCTTATTCTGTACTATTGATGGATTTATACTGTTATTCTGTCATGATTGTATTTTGTATTTTGTATTTTATTGGAATTGAATAAAAACTGAACTGAACTGAACCTTGAAACCTGTATATAAAGACCGCTCAAGGGAGGCAAGAAAAGTGGTCTTCATTTGGAAGTTGTATTTATGTTCAGTTTCCTTAATACGTGTTTCAATGAAAAACGCTGTTCAAGTGAAACTAATATTGTGGTATTTGTAGACGGGTGATCTTTCTATACAGGTGGTCTTTCTATACAGGTGGTCACTAAAGCAGGTTGACTACATTGTCAAGTAACATTTAAACAAATTGTTAGCAATCTTTCAGCATAAAAAAGGATGTTTAAAATATATAATCTGTTATTTAGACAAGATATTCTGTGAAATTTCTTCCATGGAGCTTCTCCAGGCAAACTATACATGTCCATACATGTACAGGTTTCTCCTTTGGGCCAAATATCTGGGGTCTGCTCGCTAGTCATAAATGTACAAAGGACTGCTATTCATAATGACAGCTATTCATAAGAACCACTATTCATAATGGAGAAAAGGCTCATTATTCATTAGAGTCATTGTCATAAGGACTGCTATTCATAATACGAGAAGAGGGTCACTATTCATGATACGGAAAGAGGGTCGCTATTCATAATAGGAGAAGAGGTTTTGGTATTCATAATACAAGAAGAGGGTCGTTATTCATAATACGGATAGACGGTCGCTGTTCATAAAAATTAAATTTAGCAAACAAAATAATAATATTGGATGGGGAACACTCATTCTTTATTATTAATAGAGACCCTCCTTTCGTATTACATACATGTATATGTACATGTAGCACCCTCATATTATGAATAGCGACCTTCATCCGTATTATGAATAGCGACCCTCATACCATATTATAAATAGCAACCCTCTTCTTCAATTATGAATAGTGACCCTCTTATCTTATTATGAATAGCGACCCTCTTCTCCTGTTATGAATAGTGACCCTTATTCCGTATTATGAATAATGATCCTTATGAGTAATGACCCTCCATGTGAATTACATACAGTGACCCTCATCTCACATAATGAATAGCGTTCCTTATGAATAATGGTCCTTATGACTTTATGAATAGTAACTCCCTTTCCATTTTATGAATAGCGGACCTTCAGGTATACAGTGTATGTAGGAACTTACATGTTATGAATAGTGGTCCTTATGAATAACGGTCATTATGACTAGCGGTCCTTATGACTAGCAAAGTTGCCCCAAATATCTAGGCCCTGTTTCATAAAACTTGTTATCAATAACAAGTCACGATAACTGTTATTTATAAGCTATATTGAAACCATAGCGTTTGATTGGCTGAGAGCAAATTTGTCATACATGTACATGTTGTAGCTCTGTTGCAATTAAACACGTTTTATTAAATGGGCCCTGTAGGCATACATGTACATGTACATGTATACAATAGCCTTTCCTGAACAGTGTACAGTACATTTGTAGATGCACATGTACATGTATCTACTTTCTAGTGAATGTCTATCAGTTATACGTACATGTATGTTAAAACTAGTTTTCTACCTGTCTAATGTATGGTGCATGGTTTACTGTTATCTGGGAGTAGTGAGCAAGTGGCGTTATTGAATGACCTGAAATTAATTCAATTGTTGACTGCTTTATTGACACTTTTTGTCTGTAGAAAAGAAGCATTGAAAAATATTTCAATCCTTTTCTGTTTTTTCTCAAGTGATGTACAAGTAAATAAATTCACTTCAAAGCTTACTTTTTATGTTCAAATATGTCAAAAATCTGCTCCCAGTTGCATTTCATATCTTTTACAATTTCAACAATTCTATTCATTCTTACCCTACTCGTTCCGCTACAAATTTTCACCTTTTCAATCCCAAATTAATTATAGCTCATAAATCTATACGGCACCATGGTCCAGACCTATGGAATTCTCTTCCTGAAAATATAAAATCATGCTCCACCCTTTACTCATTTAAAGCCAAAGTTAAAAAGATGTTGTGTGTATATTTCAACCCTTATATTTTTTTTTCCATCATCATCATCATTCATCACCATCACTATCATCTTCATCACCATCATCTTCATCATCATCATCACCACATTTATTACCATCGCCTCCATTACCGGTATCATCGTTTTTCATCATTAGTATTGATTTGCAATCATGAATATATCTCCATTCTGCATTAGCTACTTTGTTTTAGTTCCAGTAGTTTTGTCTATGTCATGTTTTCAAGCACTTTGTCGCTTATAATGACAGTCCTTCTTTTGCATCTATAAATTTTGATGAAACTTTAATTTATACAATTTTCTTATATGCATATTCCACATCATTTGACACCCTTTTTTGATAATTTACCTTAGTCATTGTTTTTACTATATCATTTGTCTTGATAATTTATACCTTTTATATTACATGTTATATTTATACCCCCGCCAAACGAAGTTTGAAGGGGGTACATATAGGAATCAGTTGACGGTTGGGCGGTCGGTCGGTCGGTCCGTTGCAGATCTTGCGGATCGAACTACTTCCTCAGTTTTTGACCGAAAGTCATGAAATTTGGTACACACATTGGTCTTGGTGGGAAGATGTGCAAGACATATTTTTCGGATGAGTCGGAAGCTGCGTTGCCATGGAAACGGCATATCTATGGCAGTAAATCAGGGAAAAATCTTGCGGATCGAACTACTTCCTCAGTTTTCGACCAAAAGTCAAGAAATTTGGTACACACATTGGTCTTGGTGGGAAGATGTGCAAGACATATTTTTTGGATGTGTCGGAAGCTGCGTTGCCATGGAAATGGCATATCTATGGCAGTACAGTAAATCAGGGAAAAATCTTGCGGATCGAACTACTTCCTCAGTTTTCGACCAAAAGTCAAGAAAGGCTGTTGTCACGGGGCGGGGGTATTAATCATCACCTTCAGTGATATTTCTAGTTTGACTTGTTTTGTATTGATTATGTATGCAGAAGAGAATAAAACAAACAAACAAGTACATGCGTATGTAAATCTGAATCTACCTTTTGTATTGAGTACCAGCATATTTCTAGCTTACAATGTTATACATGGAATTGTTCATGTTTATGCTGACTTGTTTTGCAGCAGATTGAATAAAATTAAAGGGGAATTAACCTCATAATGTGCTTACATGTATTCAAAGATGTAATCTATTCCTTCTTGTTGTCCAAAGTAGTTTTGCATAAAAATATACGAGATGGGTACATAAATCAAGATTTTCTCAGCAAGATTTACCGTCTGCTAGCGATACCCTGGGGCTGCCATTTTCTTGATGTGTACATAAAGATATTTTTAATCCGAATGTAAAATTGTCTTTCTTCCTGATCATACAAAATCCCATTTGAGATTTAAAATATTTAACAGGTATATACCTATATTTTAAAAACGTAAAATGTGTTTTATATTTCTTTGAAAATTACGATTTTACTATTAAATATAAATCTATTTTCTTGATACTATGACGTATGCGACGGAGCAAATTAATTCAAATTTATGCCAGATGACTCTCCCGAGCGTCAATAGGCATTCACCTACGTTGAGATTATGGACTTCAAAAGTCAGAATGCATGTTGTATAAATTTTGTTCTGCTCTGCCAGGCAAGCCCAAGAAAACGATTTCTAGTTAGCAAAACCAGAGAATTTAAAAAGAAATCTATAAATTTCAAATTTTAGAATATATGTATACATCTGTTATGTATTTTCCATCATATATGGGGATTTTTTTATAATGAAGAGAAGCAATTTAACTTGAGGATTAAAAATATGTTCCTGAGCGGAACGGTTTCCAATGGTTCATGTACAACTCCATGTCATCAAGAAAATGGCAGCCCCCATGTAAAGTGTTGCAGATGATACCGTGAGCTAGAATGTCTTTGATATAAACCCTTTTCTGATATTTTATTTCTAAAGTGATACAGGTCAATGATTAAGAATATTACACCTTTGAATATAAGTACATTTATATTCTAGTGTTAATTCTCCTTTAATTCTTGATGCTCAGAAATATTTCCAGAGGCTTGCCCAACATATTTAGTATAAATTTGCTGAATGCAAGGTGAATTCCATTCATACATGTATGATAAGGAATGTAGGATAGATACATGTACAGTATGTGTAGCTGGGGGAAAGTAAATACATGTAGCTCATCACCAAGGTCCTGGGAAAGAACAGCCATTAATAATAAAATATCTACTGAATGAATCATTCCTGTCAGAATTTTAAATTACATAATGTACATGTACATGTACGTGTGTTAGTATAGTATGTTCGCATAGTGTGTTGAACCCTGTTTTAAGGTGTACAGAGTAGTGTGTATGTATTTCAGTCGGACTCTTGACATCTGGGGAGCGTTTCATCAAGCATTTTGTCAGTGATATTTACTGACAAATTTGCTCTCAGCCAATCAGATGCAAGGATTTCAGTAGCTTATAACAGTTGTCAGTAGAAATCACTGACAAAACGCTTGATGAAATGCTCCCCAGTAGTGTTCTTACTGTACGAGTACATGTAGTATACTTTATAATCTCATCTGCATTGCCAGGTGTACGATAATTTGGCCCTCTGTACGATGTACGATCAATAATTCTAAAAAAGGTCAAATGACCGATAATTTTATATTTTTTTCAATTTAAGAAGATAGGCGTACTAATTGGCCCTATTTTGACCCTTTTTGGTAGCCATTTTCTCTTTAAAAAACACATTTCCAAACATATAGGAAGCGTACATTTTTGCCACACGCGTGATTTTCACCCACGGAGTTGTGCTTTCACGCCATACATCGAGTACAACTCGAGTGCAGAGCTTTAATATCGCATGGTACTAGCATAGTTTGCTGATCGTGAATTTTGCTGGATCGTATCTTGCCTTCAGCTCAGACATTTTTTGTTCATATGGATATAGGTCTACAGTTGGTACTTCCTCATTTTCCTGTGAGATACAGAGTCAGCTATACATGTATGTACGATAATTTTCTCTAAAAATTTTGAGTCTCGGATACGATAATTTAACATTTTGAACCTGGCAACACTGAGTCTCATTGTTATATTATTGCACGAACTCCATGCGTATGAGGTAATGAATTTAATACTTCATTATCGTCATTATCAGGCCATATCTGTATTGTCATTTTAAGGTACATGTAACTTGGCAGTGTACCCATGATGCTTTCTTTGTTGATAAGGTACATTGTTGTAGTTGCCCTTGAATGACCTCATCTGTCAAGTGAAATTATGTCCTATCATTTGTTTTGTCCAGACTCAGAGACTGGGAGAGGTCAATTGTATTTTGGCATTGTACCCATCCTTTGTTGATGTACATGTATGGTACATTGTTGTAGTTGCCCTTGAACGACCTCCTCTGTCAAGTGAAATTACATGTATACATGTCCTATCATTTGTTATGTCCAGAGACTGGGAGAGGGAGGTCTATTGTATTTTGTAATGTTATTTTTTTTTTCAATTCTCATTGATTCTGTACATGTATTGTCGTCTAATTGTTGCCCCACATGTACATGTATGTATATGTACATGCTGTTAGTAAGAAAACAAATGAAAGAAATTATTTAGAAATATTTACCACTTATTATAGACAGCAGGCCATAGAAGACATTTGTGTCTATTTTTTGGTTTTCGTGACCACCATCTAGGGATTTTGTTTCCTTTCATATGATGAAGTAGTATGACCCTCTAAACAACATATATTTTTTCACAAGCTCAATTCTTGCACATTAATGAATTATTTATAATTTTAGTTTTTTTATAATTATGTTTGTCGCCCTCTTGAGTCCAAAAATGGAAAATAAGACAAAAGGTGTGTTTCTCAACCCCTCTTTTTGTTATATAAGGAAGAATATGATGTAAATCCATGTTGAAAACCTAACTTGTTATAAATCATGTGAATGCAGCTTTACATCCTATCTGAGGGACACTCAAAATGTCTTTTCCCTTGTTTTACTGCAAAGGTTTCTACTTATATATGGACACGTTACTTCTTAGATTCTACTTCACTATCATATCTCATGGAATATGATGGAACATGATAAAGGAAATGATGTAATAATATCGATAATGAATCATAATGAATTTATGATTGATAGAACTTTTGCAATCATTCCTATTTATATTATTATCATTATTAACATTACAACTGTCATTATCCCCATACATTAATACATGCTCATCTCTTTCTTTAAAAAAAAAAAATTATTTCGCATTGTTTCCTTCCAATGCCCTCTCACACTGCTCTCCATCTCTCTTTCTCTCTCTCTCTTTCTCTCTATCTCTCTCTCTCTTTCTCTCTCTCTCTCTCTCTCTTTCTCTCTCTCTCTCTCTCTCTCTCTCCAAGTCTCCCCTTTAAACATAGTGTCCCAAACAACAGTTTCAACAAGATTACGAAAGTATCCACACACGTACATTGGTGACGTTGTATTCTATAATATCGGTACCAATCTGCATCATCATCATCATGAGTCACTTGAACATCCAAGACATGAAATTGATGTCAATGATGTAAAGGAAAACAAATTACATGTAATCATCTTTTTAACAGGCCTAAAAACATGTATTAATAATGTACACATTTTCATTTAAATATCCATAGTACCTTAAGCATAACAGTAGCTCTTGCACTGAAGTAGAATATATACAAAATGGTTTATGGCACTTTATAAATTAATACTATATTTATGGGATAGCATGTCACTAACATTTCTCTTGTTATTCTGTATTTGCATTTCCATTTAGCATGTTACTGAAAAAAAAATCAATATCAAAAGAAACAAGAAAGATAAAAAGCATCTAACAGAAATCTTCTTTTCCTGTATCATCGATTGATATTTATACTCTTTTTCAAAAAGATGCAAAAGCAACATATTGTAAACAAATAGTTCTGGAAAGTTTAAATGAAACTGACTATTCCTCAAAATATTGGGACATACATGTACTAATAATTATTACATTCATTTCACAAATGTACCATGTGAAGAAGAAAAACCGCACAATAAAACAAAATAGGACAGATTATAGCTATCAAAAAGGGCCATATCCTAGTAATTCCTTTTACAAAACATATTTTCTTACAGTTGGTGAATTGTACTAAGTGGAAAATGTATAAATACAACAGACCTGATATCAAGAAATATCTGTTATAACAAACTACTATCTTCAGTCCCAATTAAGTAAATTTGATTTGTCTTATATTGTTTATTGACTACTGATTTAACAAAATACCTGCTATGAGAAGCATAGTTTCCTGGTCCCAGTGACCTTGCTATAAGCAATTTTCACTGTAATTGTAAACATGATGACTATTGATTTTACTTGACGGGTCAAGGAAATATCACTGACGGGACTAAAATTGCCCAGCTTTCTTAATGATCCAGCAATAACAATACTTTTACATCTCGCTATCCACAAAACTTATGGAAGTTTGAGGGGTTAATGAAAATGTAGAATATCTTGCTAGACAAATTCTTTCTCTAAACTTGATGATAATAACCAACTAACCACAGGAAAGATACAAACAAAATCTGGGAAGACTTCATTAAAAAAAAACTGTATATGAGATCTTGACAAGAAGTGAAATCAAAATAATGAATATTCTGATACTTATATATCAATCATGATAAATAATATGCACAAATGACTATAGAACATTATCCTGCTCTTTTTCTTTACACACTTGTACTGATGGAATTACACTGCATGGTCACATGGACACCTGCATATGACCTAAGACAATAAACCGAATGCCTAGTCATTGCACATGGATTGAGGCATGTTGTCATGGAGCAAGTTTCAAAGAGTGCAATATGTGACCCTCCACCACAAAACGACCAATAAGTTGGAAATGTGGGTTTTAAAAATTTCAACACAGTTTGAAAGCTTAGATTCTAAGCTTTAAAATGAGATATAACTTGTCTTGTATGGACTAAGCAAACCCTTGTAAATTACAATGAGAATGTCAACGTGTCAGACAGGCTAATGACCAAAACAATAGAGAAAACGGGCTGTAAAGAAGAGTGACTATTTAAGAGCGCCTAATCTGTGTCCTATTGTTTGTCGCACAAAAGGTTGAGTCAAAACTCCGTAGCATACACTGCGAAGTACCTATTGGATTGGGTTGAAACTTTCCATACCTTCAGAATAGATATATTTCTTTGTTTCTTTTGATTTTGAATATCAGACAGTGCATAGTTTTTAAGCTGTACCAGAAAAGCGATGTGAAGTTCAATCCCAGCAAGTTGACACACAGAGTTTGAATGTCCAGGAAAACATGGTCATTTTGAGTGAGAGTAAAAACATATTTTAACAAGGTATTTTAACCTGAAAATTTGTCAGATGGTAGATTAATAAATGAACTTTCAGAAAATACCAAAAAAGTTAAAATCAAAATTTCCACCCCAAACCACATTTTTCAGCTGTTTACTCTAAAACTCCCATTGCGACTTATTGGTCGTTTTTGGTGGAGGGTCACATATTTTGTTACCACTTTTGTGTTACAAAAGTGAGAAAGCCAATATCTAGAAAAAATATGAAGAAACTTAACCTGGCCAATGTTTCAACACAAGTGTTCAATGTTGTCATAGTGAGATTCCTGGGTGCAGCATTAAACACTTTGTGCTGCGGAGTAACCTTGGGTTGGAAGTGTATTAATCTGGTGTCAAAATATGTGTAAGAATTTGGCTGTAAAGTCATTATAGCTTGAGTGAGAAAATCAGTTCCACAAAAATATAATAGAAGTATGTTACAGGGGCATTCTGCCCCATTTACAATTAAAAACACATTTGAAAGACTTTTAGGTCATCTACTGTGGAAGTGGAAATATTCATGCATTTTGTGCTCAGCAAGTGAAGCACAAAAATAAATTCAAGCAACCAATGCGTGCGTATTAGAGCATGCTATCTGCAAATTCAAAAACGCGTAAACATGCATTTCAATTCCTCGGCGCCAAAAATTAATGGCTCGAAAATTTCCACTTTTGCAGTACCGGTATTTGTCCCCTTAAATTTGAGTGCATCAACTAGCCTATAAAATGTGTTTACACAAGTTTTCAGACTCATTTCAAACATAATTATTGCGAGGGGGAAAACTCCCTTAGTCTAGGCGCTAGGCTACGGTATGTATCACCAGGCACTTGGTGACTTGATGATCAGTCCTCTTCAGTATCTGAATCCACTCTCATCTTCATCGTCATCCTCGATATCATGTTGACCACAAACGTTGGAGCAATTCATCCTGGCACACTTACACAAATCTGTACATGGGATAGCGTTCTCTAAGCAGCTGAAATGTTGACATCATTGCAACCACTTTTCTTACAGCTGGCTGTACAATGAGCTAGCTCCATCACACTCTCTGGAGCAGACGAAAGGTTCATCCAGTCGATGACAAGTTCCCCATTACTGTCCATCTTCCACCCGTGGCCATCAGGTGGTGGTATGAGTGGATTTGGCTGCAAACTCCTCTTGTACTAGATGGCTAAAAAAAAGGGGGGGGGGGAGAGAGGGTTATATTATTAATAATATTAGTAGGCCTAGAGATAATGGGTGGAACTGAAATTAATCCAATATTCATTTTTTTTTTTCTAAATAGTATTTAAACTCACACCATAAAATTTAAATCTCTCCAAGAAAGACAGAAATCGTACTGTGTTGTCATCAAATTCGTATTTTTCACATACAAAAAGTCATCATGGTTCTCAACAACTTTGAGAGTGAATTTTTAATTTCACAAGGATATTCCTCAGTTTGCCAGGTCAAAATTAAATTAATATTTCAGAATAAACTAGGCCTACAGGGCTAGGCCTAGGTCTATTTGTTACTTACAGCTTACCGCTAGCTCCACGTTGTTCTTTCTTTTTCATAATTGTTTTGCACCCTCTCAATCCTCTGCTTGTCCGTAAACCGTGAATACTGTAACATATTTGACATGTTTGATGAAACCCTACATCAACCGGCATGTCACACTCACAGTCACAGTCACGGAGATTACCGCCTTCACTTCAGTTCAGGTTCAGCCACTGAGCCAGTTCAGGCTTCAGCAGCAACATCGACGATGTACCGTCTTGCTATTTCTGCCTGATCCCCTTCTAAATCCTTCCATTCTTTCACAAAATGTAAAAAACGTGACCATGTTCTATCCGAAAATGGTACCACAGTCGATTTCTTCCCAGGGAAAATGCACATAAAACACACTTTGCACTCCTCATCCATGGAGGCAGCCATGTTGTACACTGCATGTCACATGCACAGTACATGTACGGTACTACGCACGACAAATACAAATACACGCGACTTACTACACGTAATTTTACTACGGTAGTTTGTGATTGGTCAATACCAATCGCAAATTGCCGAGTAAAGCATGTACGGCGTTACTGATTGGCTCTATTTGTACGAAGTTTCATACGATTCAGATACCATTTTTATCCCTTTTAAATTCATTTACGAACTAACGTACAAGAAATAAGCTTGTGAAAAGCAACAGTATTTATATCAAATTTATTTCATAATTGTCATACCATTTTGGTTCCCACCCTTTTTGGTGGTCACGAAATGAAAGAATTATGGAGACAGCCGCCTGCCTATTATAAAACTAGTAAAATTTGATGATGAATAATCAAGATTCAATTAAAATAGGTTTTATATGATGACTATCAGTTAGAAAATACATTGTAGCTTGCATTGTAGTACAGCAAGTATTTTCCATAGAATTTGATCAAGGAATTTAACTTTTTTTATAGTTGATGTTAACTTACCGCTTTGATATTACCTTAGTGTCTACACGTGATGTACAACTGTACACAATGTACAGGCCACCACAGTATAATTGAGAATATTCATAGAATTCCCCATTACACTAGTCTGTTCTGTCTACTTGGAACTGTGACGGTATCAAGAGAGAACACATCCTGACCTTAATTCGATGTAGAGCATCTTTGAATTATATTGAAGTTGAGCATTTTTGGTCGATATTAACAATTACTAATATGTTTGTGTCTGCTTACAATACACTTGTAGAACTGTACACAGTCAAAGGCTACAGTATAATTGAGAATTTTTATTTAGAATTTGCCATTTCACCTGGTACGTGTACAGGTGTAGTTGCAACTGTGCACAAAGGTATCAAGAGGGTTTTCCTGACCTTGATGTATCTAGAGCCCCTTTGAATTAAATCATGAAGTTGAGCATTTTTGCATGTAGTTGATATCAACAAAATTACATTAGGCCTTCCACTTTAAAATGCCTTTGTGTCCACACATACATTTACGAATGCACACAGTGTACAGCCTACATGTAAATGTACATTATGAGCATACATGTAGTACATCCGTGATTGAGAATATTCATAGAAATCGCCAGTACACCTGTACCTTTAGCCAGAACTGTGAGGTTATCAAGAGGCTCTTTGATTCATGGCCATTGCCTTGTTTGCAGTCTCTCTTGAAATATCAGAATGGGAAGTTGCTAGTAAACTTTCCTAAGATAAGAAGCCTTCTTGAGGATCTAGAGGAGTTGGCAGGAGCAGGTCTTGAGAGGGTGTGTGAAAGTGGGGTGAAGTACAAATAGAATAGGGTGCATTTAGTTTACATTGCGAAGGCATACTGAGCGTTTTGAAATGCTCATCTAAAATGCTCACCTAAAACGCAGTTTCACGGAGTACTGTTTACCGGTATACTTCTTTTCTCCAGGCGAATTCGGGCTCTGCAGCTGGTTTCGTAAACCTCATGTAGCGCATGCTACTAGTTTTATATGACATCATATAAACACGTTTACAAATGATTGTGCCTTTATGCGTCCCCAGAAACCATGTTTTTGGAGAAACAACGATTCAAAACGTACCTTTTTGTGAGTTTTGCATCAGCGTTTTAAATCAACGATTATACGAAAATGACTGGACGCAACCGTGTTTTGAACTACAAACGTGCAGCAAAAGGCTCATTCTGGCCTGAAAACTGGGAGCATAAACACACCCAGAGAAGGTTATGTTGTAGTGGATGGCATACATGTACATGTACTTGTACCTTTACAAAGTCAGAGGAAATGAGCATACATTTATTTTTCAAAATTTTCCTTTTGCCTATCATAGATCTTTGAGACTTGTGAGTCCCTCTCCACTGATAAAAATGGGATAAAATTTCTGTCATTGTAGACCTTCTGTGGATTAAACATGTACATGTATATGTAATACAGCAAAGATTTGGGCAATTTGTTGAAAAATATACTGTTTTTGCATTTGAATTACCAAGAAACGATTTTAACATAAAAAGTGTACTGCAAAAGCGTAATTCAATAGGAATGGACTCATATTGTGAAATGCATTTTCTCCTTTTGCTCGTGATATACTTTGTGTAATTTTTTGCCTTTAACATCAGAAAATTTAAAGTTCCCCAAACAGAAAAGGGGTAAATCGGGAAGCTAGGCTATTCCAAGCGAGTTTGAGGAGTCTAAAGCTTTGTTCACATATGATTTGATGAACAACCTTTAAAAAAATAATTTAAAAAAAAAAAAAGCGCTGTTGCAAAATTACTAAATAATTTTGTGTGAACAAATGGCAAGGGGGGGGGGGGAGATGAAAAATGTAGTTGCATGCAACTAAAGGCCTCTAAGCGTGCTCAGATCAGTGTTTTTTTTTTTTTAAAGGCGGTTTACCTAGTCATGTGTGAACAAGGCATTAGGATCGGATTTGTTTGACATGTGACAGGGAGTAGGGAGAGCATGGCTGATTGAGCAATGTGCAGTGACAGCGCAACAGCAGGTAGCTCATTTGTAAACCTGACTTGGTAGGTAGAGAGACAACTTAATAAAATTACCACTTTTCCCTGCCAATATTACACTCTCACTTGCCCCTGAAAGGTGGGCTGAAGGTCTCCGGTAGCTGGTCACAGGAAGGCAGTAACAGTGTGTACATTGTGAAGTGGCTGAATACATGTAACTGTCATCGATCAGTTGCTGAGATTAGGGTGATGAAGGTACAAATTTTAATGACAAAATGTTCTGATTATATTCATACAATGTAATACAAATATACAGTGAAACCTGAAGAGATCTCAAGGGAGACAAGAAAAGCCGTCTGTATGAGCAGGTGTTTAAAAAATAAATTGTATACAGGTTCCCATTGATACAGATTTCTATTAGAAACATTGCACGAAAGGTTTGTGGTGAAAGATGAATTCAATTCCTTAAAAATGAAGCAGATGGTGACAATTTGTAATACATTGCAGCTAGAGCCTTGAGTTATGTACATCTCCTTTGACCCTTTGGATATGGCTGGTATATTTGATACAGACTCATAGACCCTGTTCTCATTACGAGATTGGAAAGTGGATCGCGCTATCGTGGGGTGACACATGGTGCACGCCAGGGAGGTCCACTGGCACGCTGCGGGTGCACACCTGCAGACATTAGCGTGATCTATCTTGGCACTCTCTGCACAGGATAAATGCGAATTTGTGTGCTCTGTCTCTCGTGGACCGCTGTGGATCGCACTGAACGGGGTCTTAGACCCCGTTTACAGTGAAAGTTAGCCCGGACCGAGGCCGGCCTAAACTGTATACGCTCAAAAGGCCAAATGTGGTACCAAAAATGGCCGCGCATTTGGACCAGCTCTGGAGGTAGTCTCAGCCCAAATGCGGTACCAAATGCGATCCCGCAGCAATTATGACATCGTCGGATATAACGTCATGATCCCGCGGTTGTAAGGCCGACTTTCTTTGATGTTGCATCGTTGTCTTTTCTGCTGAGATTTCCAAAGTTTGTCCGTGTAAATAAAAGTTGAGATACTAGTGTTTTTAATTCAATTATCATCGTTCATCTCTTGTGCTGTTTCGTTTGAAAGATTATACCTTTGAATTCTATGAATACGACCTTCCTCATCCATCCTCTTGTCTTCTCGATCGTACAAAGATATTAAAATTGCGTAGAAAATATAAAATTATCTGATAAGTTAAGTGGGCAGCTGCTGTGGTGTTCGATCGTTCGTCCTTTGCATGCTAGCTAAAAAAAAAATCAGCACAAATAACTGCCCCACACTGTTACGTTTACCCCCGCGTGCCCACCAATATAAACATTTGTTTACATGCAGAGCACCACTACGACAAAATATTGAAAGGTTATAATTTAGGCCAGCCCGAGACCGCTACTGTAAACGCACGAAATTGAGGGGCCGAGTACCGCAATTAGGGCCAGGCCTCGGCCCTGCCCTGCACTGTAAACGGGGTCTTAGAGACTTACCCAGTATGTTGTGAGAAGAACGTACCGTGATTGAGGTCTTTTATGAGAGATACCTGCTTTAATAGTGACTTTGTCTCAAGTGATGAATATTTTAGCTCAGGCTACTGACAGACTAATACAAAGGGAAGTCCATCCAGATATTAGGTAGCTTTAATATACATGTAAGCAGAAAATGAGTGAAACAAAGTACTGAAGACAAACACAAACATACAACTGGTATTGCACAATGCGTGCAAGCTTTGGCCGTGCTGCGTGACTGTGCCAATGTCTGCACATACATGTATAATGTACATATATATATAGACAATTTGTCCACCAATACATCGTACATTAACCCTTTCAAGACAATTGACCACATTTTGTGGTTTGGCTTAATAACTTTTGATTCAGATCTCAAAAAAATATACCAGATGCATGAGTGGAAAGAGCAAAAATTTCTGCATATGCTATGTCCATTTTTGTTGCAAGACCATTTTGCGTTTGATGGCAAGAATGTAAAATCCTTAAATTGGCAATACATTGTTTTTTATCAAAATTGGCAATTTTTTCAACTTGACAAAATTTGTAGCCCTGTATACTGTTTTCAAAGACATTACACCTTAGTTGAACCATGTAGCACTAAAAGAAAAATATTAGTGTTGCCAATTCGAAGAACGAAATGTGATCAATTTAGCCCTGAAAGGGTTAGAGAAGGGGAGGTTATGTACATGTATACGCACCCCCTAAGCTCGATACCCAGATATCAATGGATCAACCCCACTATTTTTTGGTCTGAAATGCAACTGCGTCCATATTTCTACGTGTTGTTAAATTCAAGATCGGTAAGTGATTTTGCGAAATTCATGAAAAGAAAAACCCCGCAAAAATAACAGCATATACAGTATGCCCACATCGGACTGTTGTCTTCCCAGAAAGCTTAATAGCTACTGTGTATTGTAGCTACATGTAGCTTGGGGGGTATGAAAGGGGTATTAGACTTCCCTGTGTGTATACTTATCCCACATGTATGGGAATGTTGTCTTCCCCAAAAGCTTAGCTAGCTCGCTAGCCTAGGGTCAAGTGGGGAGGATGTGTGGTATGGTTGGATGACCAACCTTTAAGGGTGTAGGTTACACTGTGAAAAAGCTGCTGGGTAATCTTAAAATAGGACTCTGGAGAGAGGCCTGCTTATAGGAAAAGCACAAACATTTTCCACTTGTATCAGTTACTTCTGACTGTACAAGGCAACCTTTCTGGTGAGACCTGAAAAAATGGTTACCGTGTACAAATTTTATGCAAAAGTGAAAGTTATCTGAACATCCTGGATTTACTGTGAGGTTTATTTCTCCGTGGTAATTAATGATACTTTCATCTTCAGTGTCTAAACATGTATAAACTACGGAGTACCGATAAAACGGGAGCTTGAGCGAATTTTGCCCCTGGAGCATTCCAAGTACAGTAGTCACTGTATTTTTCTTCCTTCTACCATGTATTTATTATCTTTTTCAAAGGACAAATTTTTTTCTTCAGAATTAAAAAAAGAGCCCCCCCTAGAAAATAGAATATTAGAAGGGTTGTAACGAATTTTATTTAATTTACCCCTTTCACATAAACACATATTTTCTCTAATTTGAATCTATACATCTCGCTAAATTGTAAATGTAACTTGATTATTTCGTAGTGTGGAAATTTTTGCATATTTTGTGCAGGGGTAAATTTGCCCCCCCCCCTCTGAAAAAACCCAACCACACAAATATTTGTGTGTACGTAATTTTTTGCCCATTAGTGCATCGGCGAAATTAAAAACACTTGAAATTCCCCCCAGCTCAGTGCAGAAAATCAATCATTATCTTTTAGTGGTTTCAATCATATGAAAGTGTAATGTGAAGATACCTGTCAATGTAGGGTGAAAGGTTCTACATGTTCCATTGATATTTTCATTATTCCTACTATTTGCTGCTCATGTTAAACCATCATTTTGACACTTAAATGACACAAATGTGTTGGTAGTGTCGTTAAATTTAAACCATCCATCCATCCTACTATTTGCTGGTTTCGACAATACACTGTTTAAGAACTTTATTGTACATACATATAGATCTATACATAAAGCAGTGAATTTTTCATTTGAACACAAAACCTCTCAGTAGCTTTTATCTCTTCAATTGTATTTGCCTTTTGAGAATATGCTCAAAGGCAAAGGTTAATAATTCCAAACATGGGTACACAAATTTCCTGCATACGTCCGGGGAGGGGTTATTGAATTCTAATACTTGTTTTCTTGAACATTGGATGCATTTGTTTAATCATTCTTTATTCTCCAGGGTTGTAATGTTATTCCAAAGGTTTATGGTATTAAAGTGAACCTTCTAATAAACAAATACATGATAATAAAGCAGTATTAAAAATCACATTGACACATCATCTCGTGATCGAGAGCTAGAAGGAGTTACATGTAGCTCTTCTTTTATTTCTTTCAACAAAAACAATGAACTTTGTGTATCCTCCTTTTGGTCATTATCCTTTTCAGGACAGGAATCATTTAAGAGCTAAATTAATCACATTTTCTTCTTCAAATTGGCAACAATAATATTTTTCTTTTAGTGCTACATGTCCTAAATAAAAGCTTATTCTCATTTTAAAAATTCATGTATTCTGAACTCCGGTTTAACTTTAAACCATTGTTTAAATCTGTGGTTTAACTATGGGTAGCCCAAAATGTCAAAACTTTGTTTACACTGTATGTTCCTTATGTTTACTCGATTCTGGTCTCATGCTTTAATGGTCAAGAAAACTATTGTACTTTATTATCATTCCCACACAGTTTGTAAAAGTTTGAGTACCAAAAATGCTGATAAATTGAATATCTACATGTAAAGTTGTTAGAGGTTTGTATCGCATTTGGCTACCCATACTTAAACCACACATTTAGACCATGGTTTAAGACAAACCGGAGTTCAGAATACGGGCCAATATATGGTCATGCAACAAAATGAACATACGAATGTAGTATGTGCAGAAATTATTCCTCTCTCTACTCATGCATCTGGTATATTTTCTAATCAAAAGTTATTAAGCCAAAGCACAAAATGTGGTCACTTGTCTCAAAAGGGTTACATGTATCTGCTGAGAGCGAGAAGGCCGTTCACATTAAAAGTGATACCAGCTACTTTATCTCCCTTCTTGCTCTCACCAGACTATAAATTGTATTTACATGGACTGTTAAGTTGTTTACTGGAGTTGGGATGCTCAATGGAACATTCTGTTAACATAGAGAGGCACACATGTGAGTAGGCACTACCTGATGTCTCAATCTGTCGCATAGCAGCTTTAGAGCCTCCAGACATAAAGTACTTTCGATGCTCTCATGCACCTTTCTTTTATACATTAATTCGGAATGCGCGTTTGTGCCACATTAATGCATGCTTTTACATGTACATCTGTTTTGACTTCTATAAAGCGTAAAGAAAAAAATTTCTGGCAGGGACATACATACATGTAGCACATGTACCAAGTAACCGACAGTGTAAGGTGTCATTTTACGGTCCTTGCATTATCTGTTTATCTAGAATGCTTTGCAGCGCACATGGTACATGACTAGAAAGGACAAATATAACTAAAGCTTCAATATCTTTTTGCCGTAATTTACCATGTGGTTCATGAATAAGAATGTGTTAACCCTTCATGACAGGAATTACATGTACATATAAAGGTTTAAATGATTGACAATAATATTTTTCTTTAAATGCTACATGGGTCTAATAAAGTGTAATGTCTTTGAAATCAACATACATGGTTATGAACTTTATCAAAAAGTTGTAAAAATTGCCAATTTTGATTTCAGAAAACAATGATTTTGAACCTCTCAATTTGTTGCCAATTTTAATAAGGATTTTAAAGCTTATTCTCCTTTTTAAAACTGGCATCAAACGCAATATGGTCTTGCAACAAACATGCACAGTATGTGTTGAAATTTTTGCTCTTTCTACTCATGTATCTGGTATATTTTTTCGGGCTCTGAATTAAAAGTTTATGAGCCTAACCACAAAATGTGGTCAATTGTCTTGAAATGGTTTAAGGAAATAAGCCACAATTTCTCTAAATTGGCACTGGGTAGAATGTACATGTAACTATTTTCGCATACTACATGTAAGTGGCAATCTTTTTATTGCACTGTTGATGTACATGTACATGTACTGTATGGAGATGTACCGTTATATTTCAGTTGCTTTTTTTTTTTGCAGTAAACTTTACATTATATTTTGTCTTACAAATTTTTATGTACGAGTGAAAGAGTGAAAGAAATAAAGTTGGTGCCAATTTAATGAGATCATGCTACATTTAATCTATTCAGACTATTAGGAAAGTACATAACTTACATGTATGTTCCTCTATAAATGGGTTATCGATTACCACACTAAAGAGATTTCTGCCTTTGTGAGGATGGTGAAATCTGCAGTAGATGTGAAGTAACCCATGCAACAGTACAGTCTACTCAGTGCCATAAGGACATTAAGTCAGTTTGTTTAGAGTTTGTGCTTTTTAAACATTTTAATACAGATTTACTTTTAAGTGTACACATACTGTACACTTACACACCTTAAAGTCAAATAGTACCTTTATTGATAATAGGGCCTGTTTCGATTTCCTTTGAAATATGTGTTCTTATTGAGTGTCATTTCTTCTTCTTTTTTTTTTTTTAATAATATGCTGGCCATTTGAATATATGTCTGATCGAAAATTGCACAAAATGTATTTTCAGTTTTATTATATTTCTTTTGTACACGATAATATCAAAGCTTCTGATTGATAAGACTGTTTTGAAGAGATGGGGGATTTTATCAATGAATAATAGATATATTCTCCATCAGTGAAATCCATTAGTGATTGGGACCAAATTGAATTTCTTGACGAACTTCACTCTGAAGCAGTGAAGCGCCATAGTTGATGGAAAATCTGCATTGATCCACTCTCTACAGTTGTAAGATGTTTTCATCATGCGATTAAGGACAGTTGCATGATTGGACATTTACAAAATATTATTGCTCTCTCGCGCTATTGAATATTAAGAGAAGGAGTCACTGTTGTGTGCACACTGTGTGAAAGTCTTCCTTTATGGCATGTATAATGTAAATTATGACAATATTTACATGTTACCCTAGATAGTAGTGTAGTAAAATATGGAGGGAAATTAGAATAAATTCCATATTTTTTTTTTATTGTACATGTAGGTCAATGTAGTCATGGATCTCAAAATTAAGAGATAATTTTAACTGACAATTTCGTGATTCGTGATCCTTTAAAATTTTTTTACCACAGTGTAATCTATCTACTATTTGGGACTACAAGATTCAGATGTATGTGTAGTAGGCTGCTTAAATCTAGCTGCTATATTATTACCGATACAGGGCATTTTAGCTGCAAAATAAAAGGCCGTATTTTTTACGCTACTCCGAATCTGTAACCGGAGTGGGCAATATTTGCCGTATTGCCCTCTTCCGGGTTTTCCCCATAGACAAATGTACTGAAAAAAGTGGGCAACATTTTGCCATATTTCACCCTTTCCTGTCAGAGCACTGTTATCAAAGTGCATACCGGTACGCACGGCAGTATTGTGTACGCATTAAAGTGTACAAGGGCTTGAACAATGGATATACGCGGTACCAATTTACATCACAATTGCTTGGCCCAGATTGCATACCTGTATGAATAACCTGAAATCAGAGGGATTGACAGGCAAACAGACGTCTTTGTAATTGCTACAAAATAGGCATATGTACATGATATAGGTAATAATAATAGTATTGGCTGGCTCTACTTTCAGTGAATATAAAAAATATTGCCCTTAAAAGAACCATATTGCCTCGTCTTCAACTCGGGGCAATATGATTCTGTTATCCCCCTCAAGGCCAGTCAATATAATACAAAATATGTAATGGTACGCATATTTTGTGATGATGCAAATTGCAAAATATGCTTACCAATACATGTACTTTTTGGTAAAATCTATAAAAATAGTCGGATACATATTTTCTCATGGAATACATGTACAAAATATTTCATGATTTGACAAATTGTGCTTTGCAGTAGAATGCTGACAACCTACATGTATGGTGACCATGCAAACCACAGTGGTGGCACACTTTATCATGCCATCCGACTCTTAGATGTTTAAAGCATGTATATGGCTGTTTAGTCATTCATTCATTCCATCTATTCATCCATTCATAAAAAAGTACATTTACACAAATTACAGTATGGTGCAGGAATGAGGAGACAACTTTAATAGGAAGGCAAAAGAGTCGTATTGATGCTGCCACCAACAAAGGATTTATAAACAGCATTATATATGATATAATTATATACATAAATACAAAACAAGAGGGGGGAAAAACAACCTTGTCCTCCCTATACTTGTAGTCTCCATACATACGGGAGACTCAGTATAACTCATTTCACAGAACGAAAAGAAAAAGAAAGTCTAAGTCGAATGGAGGCTTCATGTACATTTACATGTGTATAGGTTTATTCAAATTTAGCCGGGCTCTTTACGATCTGAATTAGAACCCTTTTTCTGAGTTATACTGAGTCTCCAGTATATGTATGGAGACTATACATGTATATGGAAGGACAAGGTTTTTGTACCCAAGGCTCAGGTAAGTGGAAACTCATTTACATACAGCAAAAGTCGTAGTGCGATTTTATCTACATGTAATCTGCATCTACTGTACTATAAGTCCAGATATACATGTGTTAATATCATTTACGGAGAGAGAGAGCGAGAGTGACTGAGAGAGAGAGAGAGAGAAGGGAGATAAGGGGAGGCTGATAAAAAGAGAGACAGAGGGCAAAAAATAGGAAAAAAAGCATAGATTTTTAAAAAAGAGAGAGAGAGGGGAGAGAGACGGACAGAGTGACGGACAGAGTGACAAGTGACAGGGATACATGTACATGTAGGAGGGAGAGGTTGATAGAAAGAGAAACAGTGGGAGAAATAGGAACAAAGAGGGTAGCAGAAATATAAAAATAGAGAGATTATGGGTTAGAGTGAGAGGAAGAAAAGGGGAGGATGAGTGAGAGAAAGAAAGGAAGAAAATTAAAAAGTACTTGTGTGTGTGTGTGTGTGGGGGGGGGGGGGGGGTGATTTGCATCTCACCTGTAATACCCCATTCACACCAATAATTCTGACACTAGACCTGACAACAGACATAAAAAATTACAATACCCTGACTAAGCCAAGAAGCAGTCAGTTTGGAATCAGTCAGATAACTGCAAACTGATATTGTGCAACAATTATTTTTAACTTTTAGTTCTGTGACCATAAGTGTAAAATTGATGCGCCTGGATGTCCTTGTGTGTTTCATCTGATGAAATGTGAGCATCTACAATGTTTCTATCATCCATCTGTTCAGTGGTTGGGTTACCTGAGTCGCTCGTAATTAACTCATCAATAACCATGATTACCTGACTTAATGAACTGGCTTTTCCCCTTCAAATTGCAAACACTGATATATTTTTGTGATTACTTTCTTGGTACAAAATATGAAATGTTAATGTCAGGAATATATTTCAATGTATTATTCATTTATATAGAAAAGGACAAAATAATTATTTTTTGAAGAGAAATTTCCTCTTTGCCTTTACCTAGATTACAGATGCTCTAGATTCACAACAAGTAATCAAACTTTTGGAATAATTCCCATCAGAAATCTTGAATAGCAAAAGTGTAAGCTTGTTTGAGACAATGTAGAAAGAGCATGGAAGCAGTGGTTTGATTGTTTGAAGCTTGATGTCAACTTTACAGGTTGAATATTAAGGGCAGGGGAAGGGGTGAATGAGAAGAAGAATTGAAAAAGTGCTTTTGACATGATCGTTTTCCTAAAAATAATACAGACTCTCTCTAAATCTTTTATTCATTGTGAGTAAAAAAAATGAATAGGGTCTGCATCTTTCCATGAAAAAAATATATATGTCAAGATACTTTTCTATACATTTATGTGATGTGTTTGCCAAAAGTGTGTCATGGATTTATACAACTCCAAGTTATAACACTAGAAATTTACATGAAACACATGAAACACATAGAGTAAAACCAGAAACTTTGCTACATAAAATTTTGCGAATTATTAATGACAGTCAATTTTACAGCAAGATACTTTTGCGAATTACAATAATTTAATGCTGTTTCACTTATGATTAGATTATTTTCACTGGCATGAAACTTCGCAAATCTCGCGAAAGTTTCATGCCCTGCAAAATTTCTGGTGTTACAGTATTCATCCACTGTGAACATATGAAAATTTGTACGCAAATATGCACATGTAGCATTATACAATTCATTTAAATTGTTATACGAAATCTGTTGCATTAGCAACTATTTTGCTTTAAATATATTGATGTTTTGAGTACCGGTACTGCTTCCTTTGAATGTACTTTGGACTCAGAGTCAAATGATTGTCAGTCAATTGCTGAAGGAGAATAATCCTTTTCTGCAAGGTTGCATATGAAAATATCACAAATGCTACAAGAAAAGGCAATTTCTTAGGGTCTTTTGCATGGTGAATTTAATTCCTTTGAACTCAGAATTCTATAGTGTAGTCTGCTGTTTAGGAGGAACGGTATTATCATTTGTTCATCATTGTTGGAGTATTTCCTCTCCTTTTCACAATATTGGAGCCCCTGGAGGAATTTCCCTTCTTCATCTTCCTTTTGTCTATCTCAATGATGTCAAAAGGGTTTTCAGAGGATTGTCAAGTTGTAGGCAGGTTTTGAAAATGTCCACTGCCACACAACTGAATGCACCTCATCTGTGCATGGGGAGCCAGTTAGTGATTAAGAATAACCCAGTTTTTGTGGAAAGGATCATTGGATTCTGATGTAGTCAGAAATGATGTTCATTAGCAGGAAGTACATGAATCATAGCCAGAGTTATGGGGTATGACATAACCCCAGCCTTGCAAAATGGGTTTTAAATGTTTAGGTTCATGTATTTGTACATGGTATATGCAATAAAACCAATACATTGCCTGATGTATCTCAATTTATAAATTCTTCTGTTAATATGGTCATAGTGAACATTTATTACTAGATGCATAATTACACATGTACTTCAAACCATTATCTAAACATTAAAAGTGACAAATCACCCCCATAATAATTTGTATATGGTTGAAAGATCTGTTCTTTTGTGGCTGTCAGTAAGATGTTAGCACGAGTGCATGCCATAAAGTACATGTAAATTTTTGGTAACTTTTTTCTGAGGTTTTGATTTGCTCTATACATTTATACCATTTTTTAAAAACATGACAGGGATTTCTCACTTTATGGACTAGTTAGTAAAAAAAAGTGGAAATAGATCGTAACTATCTAATTTTAGTATTTTGTGTTAAATAAGCACATAGTTTGATGTTCTGGGTATGCTATCAACTTCCTGCTTAACGCAATAGTGTGCATCTGTGTTAATAGCAGAATGGCACTTAACCCTTCTGTCAGCTGCAGGATGATGTAAAATCGCCCCCCAAACTACTGTATATTAGAGATATTCAAAAGGTTATTGGGATAAAGAGCTCAAGGGGAAAACATTTATATGATATTCAAGTTAACTTGAACTCCTGTACATGCATATGTTTTATACTCACAGGTAGTCATCACCTTTATTCAAAATGTACTAGTATTTAAACTTGTAATATCTTTTTACAGAAATAACATTTGAAGCTGATACCATCTTGGAACCCCAGATATACAGAGCCAAAATAGTTTTATGTTTGGTCTCGTTTAAACTTTAATATCTCCTTTTTAATCCATGGAAGAGAAGATAATAAGCTCATATTAATCAACAGAGAAATTATCCTCATTCAATTAAAATTTTTAATCTATTTATTTTTTATATTTCAAACTAAAGAAAACGGAAAGCATATATGGTACTCATAAATGAGAGAAGTGACTAGAAAAGACTAGAGATCTTTTGAGATATTTTGAAACATTTTTCACATGCTTTAAACTGCCTGTCACCCCAGTGCATTATATGAAAAGAGTCTGAATGAAAACTACTAGGGTCCCATTCAGGAATCATGATGATCTAGCAATAATATTGAAGCTATACATTAGGAGCCTTGGCCTTGTAATTGGCACAATTCATTTAAATTCATGTATGACTTACATATACATTGTAACTCCCACACAGAATCATTTGAATTGTGCAGAAAATATAAAAGTTACAGAATATACTAGTATATGGTCCATTTACTACATGTACATGAACATGTATGTGAACTTATTTGTGTCATAGAAATAGAACTGTTGCATGAGAGAGGTTTATGCTGCATTATTGTAAATATTTTTTTTTTCATACAAAATTATGAATTAGAAGCCACCCTATCTGTGTGGTAGGAATCCTGGCGTGATTGATATTCTGCTTTCATGGAAATTAATATATTGAAGGTAATTTATCAATGGAAGTGCAGGACATTATTTTCAAAGGAATTAAGGGAATTGATTGCTTTTTGATAAATATTCTCAGGAAAAAAAGAAAGATTGAAAGGGTGGATGAATATGAGGACTGAAGGAAATGAAGGGTAATTCATTAAAGGTAGCTTTAATTTTAATAGCAAAAACTAGTGGCGTGGAAACCATGTCCGGAAGGGATGAGGTTTAAGTGTAAATGCATATACTATCATTCACAATATTTGTCATAATCACCGTAAGACTCTTATTACTTTGACTAGGCTTAAATATGCCACGCAGTCGACCAGATGCATGGAAGTCAGTCACCTTTTACATGTATGTCTTCAGCTTTTTTTAGGTTACCTAAGGAGTATATTTTACAATATCAAAGTAAAAATGTGCATTACTGGTTGAATTATGCATAAATTTCTCTTTAAATGCATAATAAAGACTTAATGGACATTGTCCAGGAATCAAATGAATCAAAAAGAGGTGTGCATCTACTCTGGTTTCTCTGATGTGTGAAAAATTGGTTTCAAGTTTGTCTCTAATTTTGACACTTGATAGTACTTTGTCAACCCAAATCATTTCAACCATGGTGAGTGGACAAAGAAATTCCAAGTAATTTATCATTGTTGTTACATGATAGAAAATTCAGAGTATTGTAGACAGAACTAGATATTATTTATACAAAAGGCAGGGCTTGCCATGATCAAACTGTTACAGAACTTATAAGGCTGATGTCATGGGGCAGTTTTCTGGTGTGGAGAGTAGAGCGAAACGAGTACGTCGAGCAACTGGGCGTTGTGGCGTGCGCCTGTAATCCAGCTACCAGTGGAAGTTATAAACTGATTCAGCGGACCCAGGTTCGAGACTGAGTCACGTCTTTCGGATGGTGACGTTAAAGGTCGGTCCCAGACGTAAATAATCATATCTGATTGATACACGTCTGTAAAAACCCAATTACACACACACACACACACGCAGCAACTGGGTTCCCTACTAGGGCATCCCTCAATATTATTATCCCTCAATAAAAAAAAGAGGAGCTTGAGAGGATGCACACAAACACATTAAAAATATGCTTTGTATTACTCATTTGCTTGCCCAACAAGGCAACAACATTTTAGGAAAAATCGCCTGCAGATACCTAGTGGCTCCTGTATCAAGCCTACATGGGAATAAGAGAATTCATTTCTCAATGGGTTAAAGTAGTTTAATTGCTAGCAATAACCTTTTGTTCTAATCTCTTTTTTCCAGAATGGACAGAACAAGAGCGATGAGCTCATGGCAGCTGAATCCCTTGCCAACCACATGCGGCGCAACAACAGCTTTGTCCAGGACTTGTTCCAAGCCCAGTACCGTTCCTCATTGACCTGTCCACATTGTGGCAAGCAGAGCAACACCTTTGACCCCTTCCTCTGTGTGTCACTGCCCATTCCTCAGAGGACGACCAGGGTGGTCATCGTAGTGGTTATCTATGCTGAAAGGGAACCTAGAGTGGTCAGGTTCGGGATAGTCCTAGAGACATCAGGGACTGTGGCTGATATGAGGTCAACCATTGCTAGTACATGCAGTATAGCAGTCACAAGGGTAAGAAGAAGGTCTCCATTTTACTCTTTTGTGTTCATTAATTGATGTTGTGAAGATTCAAGATGATCAGAAGATCAGAAGTGCTGTATCGAAATGGTCAAACGTCAGGATTCACCGTTTCCAGTTAGCCGTGAAAAGATGCTACATGATATCGAACACATGGGATCTGATATGGCTGCCCTGGGTTAAACTCACCTTGAAAACTACAAAATATCATTAAATAAGACATTCTAAGCTCAAGTTATGGTAGCTAAATGCATGCTTTTTATCAGTATTACGATTAAAAAGAGGAAAATAATGGCTTTTGTAGGAAGTCTCTCTTTTGTGTTGTGCCTGTGTCCCATGTGTTCAAAATCATGTTGCATTTTATATTTTTCCTGTTTAATGTTTAATGGTTAAACTGAAAATGAAATAACTGAGATAGTACAGTACTACCCTATACCCAACCTTAACCTTGTCCCTAAATCTAACCTACATCACAAATGCAACTCTAACTCTATCTTTAATGAAAAAATGTCATGGAGCAAACTTCACTGGGGCATACATGTTTGTCGGTTCTCAGAATATAAAATACAGTTCATTCACAATATCCAACATCAGAAGCAAGGAAGAATATAACCTCACGTTTATCAATTTTGAATCAGAAACTGGATCTAGAATCTGCTGTGTAATAAATGTTAAGTCTAATTGTTGGACTAAAAGTTTCTACAGCGCAGTTTTGAAAGCACATTACTGCTTTCCAAAGAATTTTTGTAGTTGATATGCCACAGTAAGAGCAACTGTATAACCAGCTCTTTTTGTTCTCCTCTGATTCATTGGTACATGTACTTTGCATGTTGACAGTAGAACAATGGTTGTTGTAATCTTATGTTGTTCATTACCTTGAAACACCACTGCAGTCTAGACTATTCTTGCTCAATGTTACAACCTAACTTCTTTCTTGCCCAGTTGTTTCAATGTTTTGTAATTGGTAAGAGCTCCTTTCTTACAAATGTATAACTTTGGTAATTGGTAAGAACTCCTTTTGTACAAATGTATAAATTGTGAATTGCATATTAGTTTTTTTTGCAAATACATGTTAATGTACAAGACTTCCCAACTTGTACTTGTACTTGTACACTTCAAATACAGGAAAGTTGAAGTAAATAAGAGTTGTTGTTGTTGTTGCTTTTTTCGCAAAACCTAATGCGAATGATTGCCATTATTTATTCCTCAGAAATCTCCTTTCCTTCCGGATCCTGCAATGTCCTTGAAAACCTCAGTGAATTTTCTTTTCACTTGACTGCAGCTGTTAATTTTGTTAAGTTTCCCACAGAAAACCTTCCCTCAAATATGTTGCCATTTCACCTATGAAGGACTGCATTATAAGGGTAACTGGCTTCGTTGCACTGAAAAAAAGACATATTGGTGAGAAAAAAGATCGCAAAAGTGAGGGCTTGCGGAAGTAGGACAATTGAAGCATGGCTTAATGGCAGTACTAGGTGGTAGTTCAACATCATCGTCAACGACAGGAAATTACTCTGAAGCACTGTAATATTTCATCTTTGAGAATGAGTGGGAATACTCTTACCAAGTCTTGTTTGCACATTTGAGTCTCCCTTTTTTTGTCATCAAAGTTTCATATACTGGGATGACAAATCATATACTTGGATGACAAATCATATCAGCTGATTCTAAAGTGATCTTTTATTTCCATAGTCATTGCAATTCATATCATATATATTACAAAGTAGACTTCCAATGAGCAGTTTTTTTAATACTGTATTTCATGATTGTTCTGGCACTTATGATTGCTGTATTTGGTTTTTAATTTGGTGTGGAAGTGATTTTCAGAGTACCTTCATGTACTGTACATGCAAGGACTGTGTCTGGTTAAGTTTTAACCTGTTTCATTGAGCTTTATATTCTACGAAGAAAGAGCGAGGAGCAGAATGTGTTCTCGTGCCAAAAACTCAAAGTCTGACTTAATTTAGGCTGCACACAACTTCAGAAAAGGCAATGTCACAACACAGTTATTGACTTTGATGTGATCTAATGTGAACTTTGTAGAAGACAATGTAAACGTGATACAGTGCTACGTATGTAAGTGCTGATCAAGCAATCTGAATGTAAATTTTGATTGCTTCAATATTTTGCAATTATGAGGTAATTTGTATGGTTGCATTTTTGTTGACTCGTTTCATTATTATCTCCTTGGGATCTGATAAACTTTGACATGAGTAATAAATGATTAAGTCATCGAACTAAGTTGGATATTAGACATTAGTATGTTTTTAAAGATCACTTTGAAAATAGTAATGTTTTTTGTGTGTGGTAGCTCAGCAGAATACATAATGATTTAAGAAATACAACCAACCATGTTAATGGGGGAAACGTGAAGGGAAATCTTAACAAAGTGCCATTAAAAACATTTTAGGAAAATACTTCATCCCTTTTGCAGCCCTAAATATTAAAGTTGTATGGGTATGCGATCAATTACAAAAAATTATAATGTGAAAACTTATAGTTAGCTTTTAGATAAGTACACTTTAATTTTTTTGAAGTGGAAAAAATAATCACATAATTTTAAAAATTATTTTTTGACCCCCCTAGTACATGTACTTGCGTTGATTTCTGAAAAGCTCCCTTTGCAACAAAAGTAAGATTTCATTTCTCACAAAGGAGTTATAGAACTTGTAACCTTGAAATTTCATAGGCAGTATCAACAGGATGCCCCAAAAATAAAAAGTTTTGCAAAAGGGATGAAGTACATGTACCTTTAAAATGTGTAAAAAAACTATTTGTTCATCACCCTTTTACAAATGTATTACATACAGTATGTACCCAGGTAGATGTACAGGTACATATATGAAAAATAATTTTCATCAATGTCTTCAGAATTGATTAGATTGATGCATTTTATGATGTTTCCCTTATTTGAGATAGTCATTGTCCTGCTCTTGAAACTGAAAATTCTTACAATTTTAGCATGCTGTACCAATAAAGCTTATAGTATGGATCCCTTTACAACCTGAAAGTTGAAAACCTCATTGTCCTTCCAAAATTAGCATGATGCAGAATTAGAGCATGCTTGTAGCATTGAGATAAATGGGTAATTTAGCAATTACCAACAAGAAGGCCCCTCATAGGCACTTTTAAGCATTTGACAAGAATTGGTCCCATGTGCTTTGTGCAGCCATATATTTGTGTAAAAAAAAATATGCACAACCCTAACTCTAACTCTATTATCTTTGACGAAATAAAGCCTGGAGCAATTGTCGCCAGAGCATATGTCGAAGCACCTTTAACTCATATCATTTTAACACAGAGTTAAGATCCTTCTAGCTCTCAACAGACTGTATATTGATTTCCAACATAGAATACATGCACAATTAAGCCCCGGTACAAAAAGGTCATACATCACTTTTAAGTCATCGGTAAGTCTTTGCACACCCCTATGATGTACGAATGACAATATTCCTACTGCTGTAATACTGGCAGTGCAATACCCCTTCTCAATATAATCTCATGTCGCTCGGAGTGCGTTGTTATGATGAAGAGCTCTTCTGTATGCAGATTGTCGCATGGCAATTCCCCTGATTGCCACTCATGGCAGGGATAACCAAAGCACGCCCAGGGCTAGGCCGATCATGCTACCAATCAAATATAGATGGGCTTGGGAAAAGATTGCTAAATATGACCCGCATTGTAGGTTAAGAAAATTTGAAGGGAGTCCTAGATTGCCACAGGGAAATTTGTTGTTGTTGAAGGGATAGTACTTTTTTTTTCTTCTTGAGAAAGATATTGTTACATGTAGCCGTTGTTAATGTTCTGTTAATAAAGACTGTGCAGGTTCATCTGGACTTTTTCGAAAGAGAATTAATGATACACATGTAGAAACACAAAAAGAAGAATTGTGGCAACAGAGCTCGACACCCAACAAGCACCCGGGACACTTGGGTGCCCAAATCAAGGTCTGGATCCCTCAAATTTCAAAATTTCAACGCAGGGCTCAATGCATACTCTAAGATTTAAAGTGTACCAATCACCTAAAAAAAATAAATAATAATAATAATTTGTGTATAGCTAGAATGTATAAAATTAACCTAAAAATACTTTACCTGAGCTTCTATGGGTTAACGGTTAAGGAGTATGAGGAAAATAAAGGATAACATAAAACCCCCTCGCACGTGATCCAACTGAGAGTTTGGTTCTGCAAGGGCCCATATTTCATGCAAGCGCGTTTGGGTGTGTTGACTAGTCTCCTCAAATTCACTGTAAGTGAGTTTCAACTTATTTTATAGAATCAACATTTGAATTTCATATTTTGAATATAATATAGCGACATTGAACCTCAAATATACAGAGCAAAAATATATTTTTTAAATCGGTACCCCCACTGACACTGTGGAGTTGTGCATATAATATAGTAATGGTATTCCTAATTTTCTGTCTATTTGAAGTACCTTCTGTTCAGAGTCAGAAGTGTGTTAACTCTGTTTTTTTTTATTTAGGATATGAGTTAATGCTTTTCTGACTCTCACCAATCAAATGGAGAAAGAGAGAGAGAGAAAGAGAGGTAAAAAGGGATAGGGGAGAGGGGAAAAAGAAATATGAACAGAACACAATTGGAGCCCCCTCCCACACATAATTGGTCTTGTTAATTTATCCAAGTAAACCAAAGTGCCACAAAAGTAATACCAGCCCCCTTCCATTTCTACACCCATGCTACACCCCGAAAATAAGAACTTCTGTGTTCAGACCTGAATTTGATACATTCACATCTTCTGAAGATCATGGATACGATGAATAAACTGTGTATTATGAAATGAGAAACAAAAAAATTACCTCTTTCTCTTCTTGTAAAAATCAGTTGCACTATCCTCTCACAAATCTCCAACATACACCCAATTTGATTTTTTTTTTGAGGGGGGGGAGAAGGATGACACTTTGGAAGCATATATGAGGTAATTCCCTTCTGACTCTCAGTAGAGACTATTTATTTTTCTATTAATTTTTTTAAATTTCACTTAAAATCCTACGTACATATTTTTTCCTCTCTTCCAATCATTTACAGGTCTCATTTTCTGCCTCTTTAACTCCTATTTTTATTTTGTTCTTTCTAATGGCAAATTTCTATACAGTTCTCTTTTTGCATAAAGTACATATTTACTGATGCTTTTTTAGTTTGTACTTTTATCTTTAATAATCTTTTTTAGTTTGTGCTTAATCTTTTTAAGAATAATGCTGTAAAAGAGATCAATTTCATGAAATGAGTAAAAGCCATTTTCATGGAATAAAGTTACAAATATTGGTTGGATGGTGTAATGTACATCAGCAGTACTCTCACATACAATCAACTTCCTGAAGTTCTTTCAATTCCCAACTGGAAAAATTATTTTTTCCTCTGTATTCATGCAGCATCTTCATTCAGTTCTGGCATATGGTAGCTGACAAGGGAAGAATAATGAGAAGGGCAGAAAAAATTGCTTTATGCATTGCCAATTTGCCATCTCCATCCATGTCATAACATTCTTACATGATTGACACAAGAATGAATTTTTCATGAGCACGAGCCAACTCCTGTTAGTGACAAACCGTCTGGTGTCAGGCGAGGGCCTGGGTGTCGAAACCAATCCCAGATGGGAGGAACATGTGTGAAGAATGCCTTGGAATAAATAAACATGCACGGTGAAAAAATGTGCAGAAGTCGGCGTCAGTCCCAGGTGCATTCATACGTGCGTGGTTAACCCACCCACAGCTGTGTGACAGCACTTGGCGATTTCGAGAAATGAGAAAATCAATTTGGGTGAACCTGCTTCCGGGTAGGTGAAAGATGCAGGCATGGTGATGTACAGTAGGGAGGTACTTAGAATGCATACATGTGTGCATGGGAAGTTGTAACCAAATTCAGATGGATCGCGCATGAGGAGGAACATGACAAGTGAATCAGTATGAATTGAAAGGCGTAGTTCGTCAGGCTGTTAACTGTTCACTTAACTTTCTCAACTTGCCTTAGGGCTGATTTTGTAATCCCTTGTGAGGTGATAAAGTGATCATCCCTGTATTGATAAACAGCGACCTAGAATACAGCTCATCGTCGAGCGTACATCCCCCAGTGCCGTTTACACTCCATTTGTATTCTAGATCTGTTTCGAATATAGGAAGATATGTACAAACTATCCTGTATTTTATTACTGTTTTCCACCTTAAATCCATCTTTACACGTGCATATTGAATTCTTGTTGATTTCTTTTGCTTTGGTTAAAATTGAATGTTGCATAAATTTGTTTTTGATGGAATAAAAAGGAAATCTCCAAGCAAAGTTATTATAGATCATAATTCACTAGAAACAGAAATTTTTCCCCTGTTTCTCTCCTCATTTTTTTTTTTTTTTGCAAAATGCACATCTGGAGGAAAAGTGACATATAAATCATAGATCAAATGTGTTTTCAAGAAAAAAAAAATGGTTTAACTTAACAAGCATCTGAAAAGAATTTCAATTTCATTCTACAGTTTTAAGGCATCCTGGAAATTTTCAAGCTTAAATGATATTAAAATTGGTTTTTATCCTTGAAGTAGCCAACGGTGATTTGATCTTGAATGTGTGAATATGGAGAGTCAACTGCAGAACTGTTCCAGTGTTTCTGAAATTTATGTAACCTTTTTGAGACCAAAGAATTATCCGCGACCACAGATGATGATGTATTTAACATTTTGGAGCTTAAGGTTATTCTAATACAGAGAGGTTAGAGACGTCAGATCATTGCACTCGTTAAGGTGAATTATTTATGGTTGATTTCCCTTGACAGAAGAAAAGAGGAGCAAATAGAGGAGAATTTACCTGCCGCCCTGAGCTTTAACCTATATAGCAGTACCAAGTTTTCCTAAGGTCTAAATAAATGAGCTTTTCTTCTTCAAATTGTCAACGATTATTCTTATTTTCCAATACAACATTGTTTTAAAAAATAAAAATGTATAATAAATGACCCAATGTGAATGAAAATTATGAAAATTCAACCCCAAATTTGCCAATTTGTAGATGAAAATGGTGATTATTAATTAAAACTGTGCTGCCAGTTGATTTTAATGATTGTTTACAATTAAATTATTATTCATGAATGGCACAATGTACTGCATTAGAAATGGACCCAAAATTTTCTGTGATGTTTGCTCTTTTCGCTCATATATCGTTTGTTGAGAGCCAGAAGGACGTTAATTCTGTGTTGAAGTATATGAGTTAACGCCCTTCTGGCTCCAAACAGACGATATAATGTATATTTCCTAGCATTCTAGATCAAAAGATAATGCAAAAACATCTCTAAAAGGAAGAACTGCACTGCTATGGGTTAAGGGAACAGTGTATTGTTTGATTGGATGTCATGAAAGGCACAAGGTCAAAGGGCTAGACAGTGATAACATTAATGATAACTATAATGATAACAATAGCTATATAAACAATATCGTTCCCAACCTGCTCCCCTGTTATTTATGTGGAAAATTATTTGGAAAGGCTCGTTGAAGGTCAGACCTCAACAATTTATGCTATTAAATATTAAAGCCTATAGTAGATGTAAATGAAGTTTGATTGCTTGTCATGAAAAGCACAAGGGTAATACTTACATGTAATTGAGCACATAGAAATTAGGTTGCACAGCATACTCCAGCGTACGAAATTCTTAAAAAAAATTATGCTAGCCGAATTCTTTTTGAAAAGCTTGCGGAAGCACCATGTACGGATAGTCCTGAGAAGGACTGTTGGGTAATCTTTGGGCAAGAGTTCTGAAAAGAACTTTTATGAAAGAGCTTATTTATAAAGCCCATCCAATTCTTTTTGTCAACCGTGGTCTATACCCTAACCTTAAACCTAACCTAAAACCCAATCGCAACCCTAACCCTAATCCTATATTTTTGAGGAAATAAAGTGCAGAACAGTTGTCACCAGAGTAAATTTTAGATCACCAAATAATTGTTGTCATGTGCCCAGCAGAAGGAATTAAATGGATAGTGTACATTTTGATAAAAACTAGGTTAAGGCTTAGTCATTACCTTTCTAAAAGCTGTTTAAACCATTTTAAATGAACATGCATATTTTTTTACTGTTTAAAACTTAAAAGACAATAGGAAGAAAATTGTGTAGTTTAACCTTCCATATTTGAAATGCCAAAGTGGGGTACATGTAATACCCTTCTGTTTCTCAACTGATTATATGACCTAATATGCAGTTCTGTGACCTTGGTCGTGTAATGCTGCTTGTAATTCATGTTGAGGTGCCGTTGGGGGTTTCTGCTGGTTACAATGTGGTCTGGAGACCCACGTTCTTAGTTGCGTCATTCTTTCAGTATCCCAAGATGTTAAGCAGGTTCTACTATTTCTGTAATTGAAGAATAATCCATGTGCCGCAAGCAGGGAATGAGCGCCGGTTGCTATTTAAGGAAGATGTTTGCCTTACTACCATGTCTTGTGACGTAGTTTAGTTGGAACATGGCTTTTATGAGCAGTAATGGGAGTAATGTACCTGGGCTGCATTACCAACTGAGATACATGAATCCACATTGAGCTTATAAATAGTTGTATTCCAGTTGTAGTCTTCATAAAGTTATTGATCAAGTTTCATCGTCTTTCATTCAAGTACAAAGAATTCTATATCAAGTATAAAGTTAATAATGGGGGTGAATAGGGATTACACGGTTACTACGACAAGATTCCAAGATGGCTGTAAAATTGGAAAATTTTAAAGATTTTTTTTCCAGTTATGATGGAGACCGTTTTGATTCATTTTATTCATCATGAGTAAAGAAATGAAAAGAATCTGCATCATTCCTTGGAAGAAATGTAAAAATACTTTTGTAATATTTGTTCCTGACCATACCTTGGTGTTCTTGTTCATCCTGTTTGACTGTGCTCCAAGTCCATACTTACATATTTAAATAAAGAGACACGGTACCCTTTTAAAATTTACCCACAAATCTCAGTTTTCCAACTAAAATATGTGTCAAAACATATTTCTAACAATCTCTTTAAAAGTAATCTCTTATCTTTCAGTTTGTGAAGTATGGTAATGCATTTTCAGGTTCTTAGCTTGGATAGGATTGACTCAATCAGTTCCTGAGATTATTTCAAAGACTACATAGTAAATCATTATGGGCTTGTTATTAGCCAGTGCCTCATAGAGTGAGATTTAATCAGTAGAGCTGTCTGGGAGCTGTTGAGATTGTACATGTATGATGTAGTCCTGAAAGAAGGAGGGAGGGAGGGAGGGAGGCTGTGCAAGGTGTGAAAGGGAGCTACCCATCTCTTTTGATTGGCAGTCATGTGTCTGGCCGGATTACGAAGAGAGATATGACACCACGGTGAGTTTAGTATTTCACTGAGGATAGCATTGATTGCAATCTTTTTCCGCGGGTCATGTTTTATGGCCCAGATTGGTGGGGGACCATGGTTAAGGTAGCAGTGTTTGATGAATCTGTAAAAGCTTTCCAGTTTCCAGAGATGGAGTTGTTATGAAAACAAACAAAAATTATTTCTTGAAGATTCCTCAGTAGGCGGTGGGAATAAAATATATAAAATATATCTATATTTCATATAGATCTATGATTCATAGGAGAGTAGAGGATAAATATGACTTTGAATATTAAAAGTGATCTGATAGCCTTGAAAATGTCTATTGATCTGTTCAATTTTTTCCTTTCTTCCAATACTAAAGATTTATCATTTTTCTTAGCATTTTCTAGGATGTTTTTAATCACATTTTAAGCCAGATTGATAAGCAGCACAACCATTCTCACTATTAAAGTCAATTTTTTTACTAGTGCTTCTAAAGTATGAATGAATGGCAAGTGAGGATGAACAAAGGTCCTTTATGTTCTAACTTTTCTGTGTGTTATATGATAGAGAAATGTGAAGCGCATTACACTTATTTTGCCCCAGCGGTTCATATGTGAACAAGGTCTAATGAAATTGTTCATCACGGAACTCAAGGGAAAATCCATTTGTGAATTTTAATTACGGTAAGAAAAAAGCATTTGCTGTATATGGAATTACAGTCCCAATAATAGAAAGTGAATACTGAATAATACGGTGGTTTTTAAATTGATATAAATATGTATCATGAAGAAAATGTCCTTGAAGGTTTCATTCATAATGGTGACCTATTTTTTTTTTTTAATTCAAGCTACTTTTTTCATCCTTTAGGCTCTCAGCTGATTTTATGTCTTGACAAGGCATGCTAATTGCTGTCTTGTGCCACTGCAAAGTTTCAGCTCTTTTGGGGTATATTTGCGAGGGTAGTTTGCTTAATTTGAACCAATCACATTCTAATTCAATTCTAAGTTGTCACATCGCCACATCTGTACCAACAAACCTTTCCTTCAGCCTCTGCTTCATACCCCTAATATTAACATTGATCACTGCTTGATCACTGCTCAGATTATGAGAGCCAGTTTTCTGCACTCAAACGTTCTGATTGAAATCCAACACGTTGTTGAACTAGAGCAAACTTGATTTAAATTATGGATGAAATATGATTTATTTTTCATCTTCACACTGTATAAATTTGAAAAAGAATACTGTCTACAGATATGATTGAATGGATTTTACTACTTCGTGGACAGGCAATGATGAACATCATTTCTTTGATTTTGAAGAGGGAATAGCGTTGTATCATACAGATTTTGTGTAAAAGCATAAGTGAAATGATTATATCTGGGTGTATTTATGATAAAATATTTTATTCAGAGAAAAAAAATTCATAACTTTCTTATTTCTTATCGGATTTCGCTCAAACTGTCATTGATCTGTTTCTTTAAGTTTTCTGCTTCTTTTATAACCAATTTAATACCAGGGTGGACTTTCCCTTTAAAGAGTTGCAAGGAAGGCTCCTCATTTTGCCGCAAATGTCTGCCTTACTACAAACTACCAAATATCAATAAATATGACATTTTAAGCTCAAAATTTGTTAGGTACATGTACATGTACATGTAAATTATGCTTTTTTATCACTATTACAATTAAAAAGAGGAAAATAATGGCTATTTACTGCAATAAATCATATATACCTACCTATTATGCCTGTAGTCTTGACTACGGGACCCCTTCGAGAATTTAACACACATGCGTCACAATAATGTGCGCACCCCCCGTAATCCTATTGTCCTCGCCACTCACGCGCGCCAACACGCTACGGCCATCTTCCTCTTTCTTGCTCGCCCCCGACGAGTTAGGACGTATTGTCACAGCGCTCCTGAAATCAGGTCGTATAGTATCTTTTTGGTGCGCTTTTTCACATAGTTAAAGCACTTTTAGGTACCTATATTCGTTTAGATTATAGTACTTTGTGTTTTATTAGTCACTCTTGCCGATTGCAAGGGATTTTTTGATTCCCTTTCTTGGCATTTATTTTTCTCTTTCACGGTCAGCCCCACGTAGATATTTCTGTGTTGCGGGTGTTTCCGTTTGTCACCGAGCCTTCGGGTTCGGTGTTTGTTCTTACGGTTTTTTGGCTGTGAAAATTTCTTTAGTGCGTATCTCCCAAATAAACTTTAGTCTTATTTACTGCATTCAGTTGAAGTATTTCTTAATTTGAAAAGTATACTTTATTGTCTGTTTTATTGCAGTGGTATGAATTCGGAAGAAGAAGCTGCTGGGTCATGGAGACCTGCTTCTTCCGAAGAGTTGTCTAGCAAGACGACTCGGCCTTCCAGAACTCCCCCGAGTACAGCGGTACGTGGGGGAGGGAGGAGGGCTAAAGGTAAGTTGCCTAGTGGTGTTCCCTTGCAGAGTTTGCCAGTTTCGGAGCTTGCGGCTTCGGGACGGGTGGCGTTAACTGAATCGGGATTGTCAACTCCGAAGCCTGTGGTTTCGGGGTGGGTGGCGTCAGATTCTAGTGGTTTGGATATCTGGAGAGAATCCAATCCCCCGGTCGCTGAGACCAGAGGGGGGGGGCTGTTGTTTCCCGTACGGTAGCGTTCACTCGCTCTGATCCGTTAGGGGAGACGCGCCCCACTACTGCAGGGCAACCCACGGGCTTAGTCCATGTTGGTCTGGGTTCCTCAAACCCTAGCCCCCGGCAAACGCCATATGGGGGAACGAGTACTTTCTGGGCTGTCTCAGTTGCCAGCTGATGGGAATGCTCGAGCTAACAATTATGGACGCTCTTCAGAGCAACAGGTGTTTTCACCTGAGTGCGTGACTACTAGTGCTCCCCTATTGCCGCTTTCGAGCGGTCCAATAGTGGGCTCGCACGCCTTTAGTAGTCATCGGGCACATACTGAGTTATCTCGGTCTGTCCACGCACTGGGAGCTTTTAGCTCTCAACCCATGGCTACGGCATCTTCTTGCCTAGCTAATATGGGTGTTTTGGATGATTCTCAAGGCTCACGCCATGAGCGCTCCAATCCCTTTATGGGAAGTGAACGTCCCTCCGCGGAGGGATCGGTTCGTGTTTCCGAAGTGGCTTCGGAGATCCGAATGAATCCGATTAAGCGTTCTAACAAAAGGGTTTCGGCTACGACTCTTGTCGAGCCAGCCAAGAAAAAGGCCAAGAAGAAGGCAAAAAGTGGCAAGGCTTTGCCGGCCTCTTGCCCGTCTGGCCTGGCTAACCCAGCTAGCTCCTCTCAAGCTGACATGTTCAGCATGATGCGGGCTTTTGCTCAGAATCAGGGTTGGTCCTTTGTACCGGCTACTTCAACCCTGACTTCTGTCCCTATTCAGGGGTCTGACTTTGAGACTAATCAACCTTTTGTGATTGATTCCTCTTTGTCTGAGACTGATTCGCATGTGCCTCCTACTCCCGCGGCCCTTGGGGCTCTGCCGGGCGAGGAGACTGTTGGTGAGTCATGCGGGGACCCGCCTGCTGAGGCCTTTGTTAACGTTCCTTTGTCTCATTCCACTCGGGTGGAACCAGATTTGGATACGTCCTCTCAAGCTTCGGTTCCCGAATCGCTTGGGCAGGCGGAGTCTCAATCGCTCATTCTCTGTGGAGTGGAAGCGATTGTTTTGTTGTCCAAATATCGCCCTGAAGTTCAGTCAACCCGCGCGTAGGGTTCGACTTCGCGTTGGTTTAAGCAGCGGGATTTCTGCTGAGTCTGGGCGCCTTGGCGTCCGGCCCATGGCTGTTGCATCTCCTTGCTCGGCCGATATGGGTAATTGGTGTGCGTCTTTGGGTTCAATACCCTCAGCGCACTTCTCCCATAAAGGGAGGTGAGCGTCCCTCAGTGGAGGGTTCGGTTCGTGTTCCCGAAGGGCTTCGGGGATCCGAACGAAACCGGATAAACGCTCTGAAAAGCGGGTTTCGACTTAGGCTCTTTTTGGGCCAATCAGAAGCCTAGGGAAGGGGCTAAAAGAGGCAAGGCTTTGTCTGCCTCTTGCCCATCGGGTTTAGCTAACCCTTCGGTCTCTCAAGCTGAGATGTTCAGTGTGAGATGGGCTTTGCCCAGACTCAGGGTTGGTTCCTTGTACCAGGATTCACATCCCCTGCTCTTGTCCCTTTTTTGGGTCGGACATCGAGACTAATTAGCCTTTTATGGTTTATTCTTCTTTGTCCGTGATGAGATCACATGAGCCTCCTAGTCTCGCAGCCTCGGGGCTCCGTCGGGTGAGGAGGCTTATGGCGGTTCATGCGTGAATCCGACCGTTTCGGCCTTTGTTCGTGATTTTTTGTCACGATCTTTTCAGGAGGATCCAGTTTTGGAAGCGGTCTCTCTAGCTTCGGTCTCCGAATCGCTGGGGCAGGCAGAGCCTTAGTTGCTCTCCCTTTGTGGGGTAGAAGCGATTGCTTTGTTCTAAACTTTCCCTGACTCTTTAGTCAACCCGTGCGTAGGGTTCGTCTTTGCTTGGGTTCAGGCAGCGGGCGGACGAGACGGTTTCTTCATAGATCTGTCCGCCCCGCTCCCCGGAGGTGCTATAGGAACTCGGACACCTCACAGGCTGTCCTTTTTCCCTTTCTCCGACTTTTGTTATTCCCAGGCGCTCGGGAAAACTTCGTTTGATACTGAACCTAAAGAGGATAAACAAATTTATTCCTCCGGTTCATTTTTGTATGGAGACTCTTGCCTCCATTCTTCCGTTGATCAAAAGGGAAGACTACGCGGTCTCGATAGATCTCAAGGACGCGTACTTTCACATTCCCATTCATCGCGCATCTCGCGATCTTCTGGGGTTCTCCTTTCTCTCGGAGACTTACCGGTTTCGGGCTCTTCCCTTCGGGCTGCGCCCGGCCCCTCGGGTTTTTACTCAAGTTGTAGCGGTGCTAGCGGCCTTTCTGAGGCGTCGTGGCCTGCGGTTGTTCTGTTACCTGGACGATTGGCTTCTCCTTGCGGAGTCGCGCGATCGTTTGTTGGACGAGACTCGTTGCTAGTCTCTCTTACTCAAGACTTAGGTTTCCTAATAAATTGGGAAAAGTCAGAGTTAGTCCCCACTCGCAGCCCAGTTTTTCTGGGGGCGGTGTTGGACATAAGGAATCAGTTAGCTCGGCCCAGTCGAGACAGGATTCTCACCATTGTCTCTGCGGCTCGCAAGCTCTTGCTGGCCAGAAGAGTCTCGGCCAGACAGTGGCTTCAGTTTCTAGGTTATCTAGCCAGTCTAGTCGATGTTTTAGAGGACTGCCGGCTCCTCATGAGACCCTTTTCAGAGACATCTCCTCAGGTTCTTCAAGCCGGGAAAAGACTCTCTTTTGGTCTGGATTCCAGTACCAGTTAAGATCAAGTCTCTTCTCGCTTGTTGGACGAGCGAGGTGTTTCTCGCGCGAGGCAGGTCCTTCTCTGCCCCTCTTCCGTCGATATCGGTTTCGACGGACGCCTCTCGGTTGGGGTGGGGAGGACACTGCAACGGCAGCACGGTTGCGGGGGATTGGTCTCATCTTGGGACTCTTCCTCATATCAATGTCCTGGAGTTTATGGCAGTTCTGTTGACCTTGCTCCATTTCAGAAGTAGACTTCTCAGTCGTTCGGTTCTGATTCTCACGGACAATGTTACTGTGGCGGCATATATCAATCGGCAGGGAGGCACTCGTTCGGTTGCCCTGAATGCCCTAGCAGCTCAGCTGTGGAGGTGGTGTCGTCGCATGGCAATCACACCCGTGGCCTCTTTCATCCTCGGTCGGGAAAACCTCTTTGCGGATTTTCTGTCCCGGGGCAGGTATCTTCCTTCGGAATGGATGCTCCATCCGGAAGTATTTTGCCGCATTCGCAGTTGCCTAGGTCCACTGGAAGTGGATCTATTTGCGTCGGTGCTAAATCACCAGCTGCCGAAGTATTGCTCCCGTGTTCGCGTTCAGGGAGCATGGGCTCTCGATGCTTTCTCCCTCAGCTGGGAGAACCTTCAGGGATTCGCCTTTCCTCCCTTTCAACTGATTCCGCGTGTCTTGCGGAAAATCAGGGTAGATCGGGCGAGGGTGCTTGTAATAGCTCCCTTTTGGCCCAGGAGGAATTGGTTTCCGGAACTTATGAGCCTTCTAAGGGCTCAACCGTTAGTTCTCCTGTTAAGAGCGGATCTGGTGTTACAGCCCCTATCGGGGATTCTTCACCACAATCCGGAGTCTCTTCATTTGACTGCTTGGCCCCTGTCAGGGAATCTGCAAGACAGTCGGGTCTCTCTGATAGAGCCGCGGACTTTTTAATGTCCAGTCGTAGGTTTTCTACTAGGGAAATTTACAATTCCCGTCTCTCGGTCTTTTTCCTTTGGTGCAAAGAGAGAAATCAAACCCCTTCTAAGGCTCCTATTGGTTCATTTGCGGATTTCTTAATCTCGTTATTTGACAAAGGGAGGTCTATTTCTATTATCCGAGGCTACCGTTCGGCGATCGGGGCCATTCATTCGGGTTTTTCGGATGGTTCGGGGATTTCCAATTCCCCGCTTCTAAGTGGTTTGATTCGTTCGTTCTTTCTGAAACGACCTTCGTTTTCTAAGTTAGTGCCGTCTTGGAGTCTGCCTAAGGTCCTGGAGGTCTTGGCGAAACCTCCTTTTGAACCGTTAGGTGAAGCTTCGCTTCATCATCTTACGGTTAAGACGCTCTTTTTGGTAGCTATTGCCTCTGGGCAGAGGCGCAGTACTCTTCATGCTCTCTGTCTTACTCCTGGTCATGTTCGCTGGGAGAGAAAAGGTGTTAGGTTGATTCCTAGGGCTTCTTTCGTTGCCAAGAATCAGACAGCTACCTCCGGTCCTGTTGAGATTTTTCTTTGTCCGCTTTCTGACTTTTCTTCGGTGCGTGAGGACAAAGTTTGGTGTCCTGTTAGGGCTCTCAAATGGTATATTGATAAGACTAAGTCTTATCGTAAGGATGATCAGTTGTTCCTGATCACTAGAGAGCCTTTTTCTCCTGCCTCTCTTGATTCCATTTCTAGATGGATCGTTGAAGCTATTAGGGCCGCTGGCACAGAGGCTCTTTTTATCCGACAGTAAGCTTCGTGCTCGTGATACTCGTAGTGTCAGCACTTCTTGCGCTCTGTTTCAAGGTGTGGCGCTTGTTGATATTTTGAAGGCTGCTTATTGGCGTTCGCCCAATTCCTTCATTTCTTGCTACCTTGGGGATATTCCCGCAGGTGAAGCTTTGTTTGCGTCAGCCACCTTGAAGGCCGCTGTGTCTTCTTTGTAGTCTTTGGTGTAATCCTATTTCCTTCCGCTCGAAACATGCCTCCCGGTCTTTGAGTTGGCGTTGGTCTGGCATAATAGGTAGGTATATATGATTTATTGCAGTAAATTTGTAAAATCAGCACTGATTTTCTTATTTACTATATAAATCTATATACCTACCTATGACCCTCCCTCCTTCCCCGCTCCTTGCAAGCAACATGTTTCTACTTGGGATTGCTCGCAAAAGAGGAAGATGGCCGTAGCGTGTTGGCGCGCGTGAGTGGCGAGGACAATAGGATTACGGGGGGTGCGCACATTATTGTGACGCATGTGTGTTAAATTCTCGAAGGGGTCCCGTAGTCAAGACTACAGGCATAATAGGTAGGTACAGTCAAACCTGTCTTAGCGGCCACCTGTCTATAGCGGCCACCTGCTTATAGCGGCCACCAAAAAATCCCCCGCAGGAAATTACTGTGTTGTAGACCCTGCATATAGCGGTCACCTGCCTAACGCGGCCAGCGGCCACCCATTATGTATCCCTCGGACAATATCTGACCGCGTATAGCGGCCACTATTATCGAGTCGAGCCGTAGCTTCATGCACAAAAAAGTAGTTTTTGCCATAGGCGCGATGTGTTTACCGAGTCCTAGCTCAGTCACACTCTCACACAAACGTCGTGAATAGATTCTACAATGGCCATGAAGATCTAATAGTTTCACCACATTGCCGACTAATTAGAGATTAAAAGTCTTTTTAGTAAGAATTAAGCACTAGTATTGTTCGTTTACGTAATGTTCGCACCATCCAGCTGTAATCCCCTGCACTTTAGTTGTATTGTTCTCCTAAGCTATAGCGGTCGGCATTGCATTGATATTGATCGCTATTGCGCAATAGCGCAGGCTCGTACACTGCAATATAATTTTTTATTTTTAAAAGATTTATAAAAAAAAAATTTAAAGCGTTAAAACTTTTGAAAAAAATAATAAAGGAGTGATTTTTTTTTAGAAAGTGAAAATAATAAAATACTACCCAAGTATTATTTTTTTTAAAGATCAATAATAACGATTTCATGTACGAGAGATTGTCCTGCTGAAAAACGGCGTGAAAACTCGACTCGGATCGTCCACCGGCGATCCAGGCCATTGTCGACGTTCGCACTTTCGACGAATGCAAGCGAGCACCTTCTAGTTCTATCGCCTGTTCTCAAAAACAGTTAAAACTTCTTTTAAACCATTCAAAAGGCAAATATTTATTGAATGAAAATTGATTGCACGATTTTATTCAAAAGATAAACTTATTATTGTAATTTTTTGACAGGAAGCAAAAGCATGATTAGACATCGTTTTTAGACTATAAAAATCAAGAAAAGCAGTCTACCGCGGGTGGTACGTACGTGGTAATTTGAGGGAAAATTCATTTTACACAGACATGACAGATTGCTCGTATATCTATTGTTTTTCTCATTTATTGACAACAAAGCATATTATTTTAACATTTATATATCATATGACATGTCATACGTCAAATTTGTTGATCTATAGCTTGTTTTCCTAAGTGATATATATGGATGCATGTACACTAACTTTGTTGCGTGTAACAGTGTATGTGCAAAAAAATAAAAATGGCCGCCGACCTGTCTATAGCGGCCACCTGTCTATAGCGGCCACTTTTTCCGTTTCCCTTCGGTGGCCGCTATAGACAGGTTTGACTGTATATAGAAATATATAGTAAATAAGAAAATCAGTGCTGATTTTACATTTTTGTTTGTTATGCCTGTGTCCCATGTGTGTTCCATGTGTTCAAAATCATGTTAGATCACCCAATTATTATAACCTCGCATACATGCATGTGTGTGAGTTCATTTTAACCAAAAACTGTCCGTTTTTTTAGCCCCCCGTTAAACGGAAAATGAAATAACCGAGATATTACAGCACTAGTTTTGGAAATATCAAAATGATAATAAATTGACCCAATCTCACTGAAAAACACAAGCACTGAACACAAAAATGGATATATGGGACTGCACACACATGTGGATTGAATGTTCGGCCCAAACATTTCAGCTATTTCTCGTCATATTTCAAATATGAGGGCATTTGAAGAGCAATCCTTTTCAGGGGACATTTCTTCTATGATGTTTTTCCAAACTGACATAAAAAGAATGAAAAATCTCACAAATTTTTTAAAATTTCCCAGATCTCAACCTTCCCTTTAAGACACAAATGAACTGGTAAACAAGCAGAAAGCATGGCCTGAATGATACTGTAACTGATTTCTAATCTTTGACACCTCTTTAAAGCTGATATGATGCATGCCATTGTCCTGGGGAGCGTTTCATCAAGTGTTTTGTCAGTGATTTTCACCGACAACTGTTATAAGCTACTGAAATCCTTGCATCTGATTGGCTGAGAGCAAATTTGAGGCTAAAATCATGGACAAAACACTTGATGAAACGCTCCCCAGGATTACAATATTGAGGCCAGAGGTTACTAAATTATGAAACCATCAGGACTACTATATGTCCCTCCTGTTGGTAAATATTTGTTTTGCTCTTCAGTTGATAAACTTAGTTTTTTTTTAACAAGAATCTGCCAAGTTACATATAGGCGACAGGTAGGTTGGTCATTGCAGGGCTGTATTAATTTACTCATTAAAGGTTGTGGCACTTATTTCATGTAGGTTTTTGTTTAAAAAAATATATCTGGGGGAGGGGGCACTCATTTTACAGAAGGTGAATTTTTCTGAAGGTTCTTAAATCCGAAACACAGATTTCACATGCCTAGTGGTTCATAATTCTGAAAATTAAATAGGGTTCATAGTTCTGAACATTTGATGCATTACTCCGAAGGTTTGTAATTCCGAAAATGAAATAGGGTTCATAATTCCAAAAATGAAATAGGGTTCATAATTACGAAATTAAAAGGGGTTCATAATTCCGAAAAATGAAATATGGTTCATAATTCTGAAAATGCAATAGAACACAATTTTTCAGAATTATGAACCTTTGAAATTATGAACCATGTTTCATTTTTGGAATGATGAACCTTTGGAGTAACGAACCATTGGACAAACGAACCGTCGGAAAAACAAACCTTCGGAGTTATGAACCTTCAGAAAAATGACATGTAACAAAAATATCACCCAATTTTTTTTTGACAGGCAAATCAACAATATGTTTCAAAAGTGTCTTTAAATTTATATGAATAACAATATCAAACCAGTACAATTTGTGGGTTTAACATGTGTTACTGCAGAAGGTAATTTCCAATTTTTTTATAAATCCGGAAAATTTACATGTTTAGGTCCATAGCCTATACCTAACATTTAAATGCTCACTGAAAAAGGTTTTAAAGATGATTATTTTATATCCGATATTATCATCAAGGAGAGGGTTTATAGATACATGTATATATACTGTAAGTTGCTAAATATCAGCTATAACCAAGGGAAAGGTTAATATACATGTAGGCCTAGTTTTCTTCCTTTTCTGATGTATTTTTTATGATTGGCCTAGTTTTGTAGAGGAAAATGATTAAAGAAATAGACTAATGCGAGAACCATCTTTTCATTATATCACTATTCTTTTAAATAGAGAACAACCCCAGAAATTGTCCGCTCCCTTTCCCATTTTTTAATCATACTGTGCATTTGGCATGTGGTAAATCAGGCATTTCATCCCCCGATCTTCTTTGTAATGATCTAACTTGAAATTAACCTAGTTTAATCAGAACTCTTAATATGTCTAGCCATGGATATCCTCTTTTCAGTTCTGTAATTTAGATTTTAATTCACATTTGAATTAAAGCACCATTACCTTAAGTGCAGTGAATAATTCACTGACTATGTCTGTATTGAAGAAAACTCTAATGGGGAAGGCATGTTCAGACTGGCACACCTTGAGAGCACACACAGGAATTTATTCTTAACATTAGAACAGTGATGTGTTCACATGCATATTCTGTGCTTGTGAAACATTTTGGCAAATTGTAAAATTCAATTATCAATGCATGTGCCAACTTGAAGTCCAGTAGTTATTTGCTTGGTGTTGATAGTAATCTCAATTGTCTGCATAAGATCTTCTTGTGATTGTTTGAAAATATGTTTCATGAAATAAGTATAGTTTGTGATTTTTCTGTCAGCTCTTGCAATACCTACATGTATTATCCTTTTTGTAGCATAAGACTGAGTACAGTTGAGGTTTCTTTTGATATGTTTTTCATGAACTTATAAGTAGAGTTTAAGAGTGCTATTCATAAAAGTATACTAACTTTTAATAGTCCTGGGGAGCGTTTCATCAAGCGTTTTGTCAGTGATTTTTACCGACAACTGTTATAAGCTACTGAAATCCTTACATTTGATTGGCTGGGAGCAAATTTGTCAGTAAAAATCACTGACAAAATGCTTGATGAAACGCTCCCCAGGTTTAAACCCTGACTAAGTAAATAGACTGATGGGAGTGTTGCAAGAAAGTTGCAATCAATTGCAAATCCCCCAAATCAGTCGCAAATCTTGCAATTGATTGCGAATGGGGGGTTTGCAATTGATTGCAACTTTCTTGCAACACCCCATTAGTCTACTGACTTATGGAGTGCCAACTGTGAACCTCTTCATCCCATGAATATTACCATGGACTTTGTATCTAGATGAGGAAAGGAAAGAACATCAGTGTGAAATTAAATTTTCATTTTCACTTCTGCAGATAAAGAGAACAAAAATAATTCCTATAGATTCTTAATAATTCTTTCTAATTTTACTCTCTCTGCGTGTAAGATTTTAACAAATGAATCACACGTAATGTTGGTATGGTATCCATATTGTTTTCAATTTATCATTGTAGTTTTGTTGGTCCAAAGAGCTCCAAAATGTCTATTAGTATATATTTATAATTTACATTTTCAAAATGCAACATCACTGCCAATACCAACATTACCTTTGTTAATAACAGTGGTTTGTATTCATGAAGCTTTTCTTGTTGGCAATTTAGGAGAGCGAAAAATAATGTTGAAACGATAAAATTTTTGCCGCAGGAAAGGGGGCAGATCCAGCCCTATTATAATGAAGAAAAGTAGACTGTCTTAGCAATCAATACGATTACATTAGCACCCATACCCTGTAGGAGAACAATCCTTGAGAGAATTTGTGTCTCACCGTTGATTACAATAATAGAGGAAGACTTCATTTAGGAGAGCGTCTTCATGCAGGAAATGTCTTGGAGTCTAAAGTTTACTTGAAATGGTTTACAAACAAACAGTTAAAGGTGCTATAATTTTTGTAATATAGAATATTTTCAACAAAAATAAGTGCTTGAATTGTATGTATTTGTAGATCTATTCTAGAAAACTTAAGCAAACTGATCATTGAATTTGTTGAAAGAGTAAAATTTACTTCTATTTTTGTTTTCTAAGTTGCTTATGATATGCACAAAGACAGAACTGACAGAACTGCATCATATTTCAATAGAAAATGTGTAATTAAAGTTCCTTTACATTTAATTATAATACTGCACTACCTTTTGCAAAATCACAGACAAAATCAATATGTGGAGATTACCTGATTGTTAAAGGGAAACTTCACACTTGGTATGAAAATATGCCCCTCTAATCATACCTGTAGGCTGTCAATGATTGAAGATTGTATTTATGCTCATGTACATGTATTTACCATCTTCATGGCATGAGTACCAGTCTCGACAAACCTTGTAGAGTACTCGTATAAAGTCCTATATAAAGGGTACTCCATATCAGCTGTGAATTATTTTTAAACAAGGAAAGTCCTAGAATTGACAATTCAAGGGTTACTTTGTCATTCGATTCAAGGGTCACTTGACGAGAACACGTTTGGTCCCCCAAGGTTTTTTTTATTTTTTTTTATTTCTATGTTATCATCAAACTTTGATGCCCCTGTGAAAGCTTAGAGAGATAGCGAGACTCAATGAGTATTTACTTATTATAAGAGAGTTCACACAAACTGTAATTACTGTAGTATACTTGTAGTGGTGACCATTTTATTTATTTTTTCTTCAGTTCTGATGTTTTCTGTTTGTTTGTCGTTTTAAAAAGAAAGAATTCGTTCTCTATAAAGTCATTCGACTCATTATGTTATTAATCCCCCCCCAAACCCCCCCCCCCCCCCACCAACCTCTGTATATACATGTACATGTATATGAATAATGAAGAAATTAACTTGATGCAGTAATATCATACCTTAATTGCTAGAGATTGCACATGTGTATTGAAACCAAAGATCATTTTTTAAGACTGTTAAGAACCAAAAGAGCACTGACTTGCATTGAGTTAATTAATATCTCTATAATGAATAGGTTTAGAAATCTGTACATGTCTAGTATGCAAAACAAGACCATCAGGCAGAAGGCAGATGCACGTACATACAGGAATCCAAGAACAAATATAGCTCTTCAATATCTTTGAAAAACACCCCCAAGAATGACATTTTGAGAAGTGTGGGTTTTTTTTTTAATCCTTAAAAAATCTCTTTCATATAAAAAGTAAGAGAAAAATCCTGCCTTAAAGGTAGTTTACAGTTTTGGTTATCCCTCAAAAACTTTTCGTCAGATTTCTTGGGTTTTTGTAGATAAGTAGCAAAGATACTAGCAATACTAAAATACTATGAAGACTTCACCTTTTAAAGGTTAATATTAAACAAATGAAATGCAGCAAATAATTTACCGGGTATATGCCGGCCAGGCACATAAACTCCCAACAACGGCAGCATGTACTTGACACTATACACACTGTAAAACCAATGAGTAGCTACACAAAGTAACACACATGCTGTCTCTTTGTGCAGCCGGAGGATGGTTGTTTGGGGAGCTGTCGGGATGGAAAGATCCTAGTATATATGGCAACGATCTAGGTTTCCCTACAGATATTTACACTGAAATTCACATACCAAATGATCTCTTACAAACATCTTTTGATACAAGAAGAACAACATGAGACTAGATTTAACATGTTTCTTTCCGAATTCCTTTTTGCTACCAATACTGTATATGAGCTTTAACGTTTCTATCATTTTATATCATTCAGATTGTATTGACCGAGGTGTACTTTGATGGCTTCTACCGGTCCTTTGGCGATGTCCAACCTCTTAGTGATGTCCATGATGGTGATAGCATATATGCCGTGGAGACCCCTCACAATCCTCATAGCATGCTACAGAACAGCCAGGTCAAACCCTACCTCCATGTCCACTGCAGTCGACCTGTGGAGGTCATCACCATGGTGATCATGAACCAGCAAGGCACCGGGAGATGTGGCAAGAGGTAAACTCATTAATAGGGTTGAAATTCAACTTTATAAAACTTTTATATATTAGACATGTATGTGTTCCTACTTAATTGGAAAGCATATAGAGGCATTAATGAATAATTACATCTTATTAAGGTTAAAGGTCACTCAGATCAATCCTGAAGCTTCTCTCTCAGTTGTTCAGTGGCAGGATTTGAAGTAAATCTGACTGATTGAGGTTTATTTGATTGAATAGGAAATATATAAATGTACTGTTTGAATGAAACGTCATTGACATTATGTCAAATAGTTGAGATTTATTGCATTTCTTTAAATATTTGACTGATCATTTGTTCCAGGTTTGGTCAACCGATGGCATTAGAGGTAGACAGGAATGTCTCTCATGACCAACTCACACTAATCATCTTGAAGGCTATGGGATGCTCATCAAGCAATACTGACAAAATCATGCAATTGGTAAGTCTCTATTTCCTCTTTACCCAAATAAAGAGCTGCATGGAGATTGTTCTAGTGGTCCACAAAATAAAACTATATTTTTGTCTTTATTCTTTTTTTTAAACAATAGTATGCCAAAAGGTCATCTTTTTATTGCTACAAAACAGCAAATTAATGGCAACAAAATGACTTGCCAATTGCTATGCTAAGAATGGTAAAAATGGCAAAAATGGCTTGGAAAAATAGGGTGAATGTCCAGAGCAGCAAGGCCCAACTTGACTAGAATTCAGCTTAAATCTAATGTAAAGTTTTGCGTTTTTAGTGGAATTCGGGCCTTTGACTGTAGAAATTTCATTCATTTCCCCAAACCCTTTGCCAGAACTCTTATGACCTTTAAAGTTTGTCTGGGTTCGTTGTGAGTCATGCGCCAGCTAGGATAGAATGGCTTCCCCACCTGATCATGTTATGATTGGTAGGGACACCACCCAATTCATCTCACTCTATCATTGAGCAATGGATGCTGATAGCTATTGCTTCCAATAACATCATACTGCCTCTCTCCTATCTACCCCCCTCCTTCAATTCACTGGGTATGAGCTGGAATAATCTTGATACTGAGCAATCCATGATGAACGGCCATTGGCTATTAACCTGTGTGATACTAAGCCTGAAAGAAATCTGGTAGCAATAGATGCTCAAAGCTATTGCTTCCAATAATATCACATTGCCTCTCTGTCCTCCCTATCCCCCTCCCCCCCCCCCCTCCAATTCACTGGGTATAACCTGGAGTAATTTTCGGTACTGAGCAATTCACGATGAACAGCCATTGCTTAACTCGGATATTAATCCCATGATAACTTGGGGTGGGTTCTATGGTGGAGCACTTCATCAAGTGTTTTGTCAGTGATTTTTACTGACAACTGTTATAAGCTACTGAAATCCTTGCATCTGATTGGCTGAGAGCAAATTTGTCAGTAAAAATCACTGACAAAACGCTTGATGAAACACTCCCCTGAAGTAATTTTGGTACTGAGCAATTCATGATGAGCAGCCATTGCTTAACTCTTTGGATATTTTGTCCAAGATATCTTGGGGTGGGTTCTATGGTAGTGTGTGTTGTACCAAAACCAAATCATATTCAATGTATTTTTTTTTTTAAAGATTCATATTGATCAGTTCAAAGTGCCAGCATGATGCTGAAGAAAGAAGAATAAAAACACTGAGAGAAAAATATCTTTCCAGAATGTGGAATCAGTAGCAGTAGGTATGGTCAAGTTGTATCTGGCAGAAGAATTATGGTCAAATTTTTAACCTAAGCAACAGTGCAGAAATTGAATGAAAGTCTTAATGTTGTAAATGTTTATTATCTATTTTTCTCTTGTGCAAAATGAACTTAAAGATAATGTTCAGTTCTAGTCATGCAATTACTTTGTACATTGTGAAAGAAACTGTCTCAAATCAATTGGGAAATGTTGATCATGTCTACATAAGAATTTTTTATAAAGTGTTTAGTTTTGGAATCATCCAGATGATAAGAAATTGACACAATCTTGCTGAAAAGCACATGTACTGCACACAGAAATGGGTACAGAAATGCACACACAAGTGGCATGAATGTTTGGCCGGAACATTTCAGCTATTTCTCGTCATATTTCAAATATGAGTGCATTTCAAAAGCTATCCTTTTCCAGGGACATTTCTACTATGATTTTCTTCCGTACTGACATTAAAAAAAATGAGAAAGCTCACAAATTATATTTCACCTCTATAGAACTCAACCTTCCCTTTAGGACATTTTTGTAATAAGTCTCTGCATTTTTTATTCCTGCGATCGCTTTAATTGTATGTAAATAGTACGGAAATCCGGAAATCTTTCTGCTCATAGATGGCCATACACATGTATGTAGGTCATGCTCAATGCACCAAGGTTAGATGCAGTATATGTACTATCTACTTTCATGGCTGTCCAAACCAGAGAGAATATTCAGTGAGTGAATAATCCGTGAACAAATTTATTAAACAGCACATGGTTTAAAAGTCAGAGAAATTGTCTCTGGTCCCATTTGATTCGGAAATACTTTTCAGATTCACGTTAGGGAGAAGGTCGAGTTATGGTAAGGGTGCAAAATATTTTCTCATTCCTTTTAACCCTTTCAGGACAGGAATTATTTAAGGGCTAAATTGATCACATTTTCTTCTTCAAATCGGCAACAATAATATTTTTCTTTTAGTGCTACATGGTTCTAATAAGATGTTATGTCTTGAAAACAATATACTTAGAAACTTTGTAGAAAAGTTGAAAGAATTGCCAATTTCGATCAGAAAACAATGATATTGAACCTCTGAATGTGTTGCCATTTTAAGGATTTGAATGCTTATTCTTTTTAAAATTCCAGGCATCAAACGCAATATGGTCATGTAACAAAAATGGACACAGTGTGTGCAGAAATTTTTGCTCTTTCTACTCATGCATCTGGAATATTTCTTAGAGCTCTGAATCAAAAGTTATTGAGCCAAACCACAAAATGTGGTCAGTTGTCTTGAAAGGGTTAAACCCATATGCAAGAATATCATGGTAGCATGGAAAAGATTGCACTTGAAATGCTCTTGTTGTGGTCCCATATACCCATATCTGTGTGCAGGTATTTTCACACACTGCGATTTTAAGCAAGATTTAAGCAATTTGTTATCATTTTGATGATTCCAAAACCTCACAAATATTTACTACATAATAAAAACATTTCTCAACAACTTTTAAATGAAATTGCATGACAAGAGCTCAACTTTATTTTTAAGCTCGCTTGACTTTGTCTTTAAGCTCGCTTGACTTGTGATGGATCTTGAAGGAATTGCCCAGCTTTAAAATAATGTGAAAAAGGTTTTGAAATTTGAAATTTGAATCTGACATTTGATGTCTTACTGTATTATGTATGTGATAAAAACCTGTCAAAGTCTGATGCAAAAAATTTGTTTGCAGTCTAATATGAAGTGATCATTATGGATCATTTATTTTGAGAATGTCATTTGCTGCAGTAATGCACTTTCTGTGCATTCTTGCGAAAAGGGAAAAGCGAGATTTCTGTAATTCATTTTGCTTTCACCGAACATTAAATATTGAAAGGATTTCTGACACTGTTAAATAGTTAAGAATCTGTGCGGAGAGCTTGATTTTTGGCAGTGGAGCGCAAATATTACAAATAGTTTGACCGAGTCCATAAATCTACCAAGTTCGAGCATCGTGTGTAAATAAGCCAGTTCATAATTAGTCACATGGTACAAATGACCCCACTTTGTACCCACATATCCATGCTCATCTGTTTTGATTGATGTGTTTGATTGATGTTCACCACTAAAATCATACTGGTGCGTGCATCATAATGCACATGCTATGAAAGCTTATAAAGGTCAATTGCACTTGTGTTTTACTCCAAAACGTTGTTTTCGACCTAAAATAATTGTAGATTTAAAGTGATGTGTTGAAAACTGATTTTAGATCGAGATAAAGCGATCTTTCTTTGATATTTAGACACACTTAGTTAAAAACTTTTGGATTTGGTGTTTATTTTGTTTTGCTTCAAAACTCTTCATACTTAATGTTCCTCCTCCTTCAGTCTTGTAAACCCAAACCCTTTTTGACACAGTGAGCTGCAATTTTGTACTCCACCGATCATGTACGACAGATGCATTTTGTCACTATGAATTACGATTGATGACATTGAATCGTTGAGTTTATGTGCTGATCTGTGGTGCATCCCAAAAGTTTATGGATGATCGGTATAATGTCCTTCCTGCACTTTCTCTTCGTAAATCAAATTTAGATGCTTGTTTTAGGAGGGTGTGAAGAGGAATGTGATGACATAAATGGTACCCTGGGGTACCAAATAAAAATCGGCCATTTTGTTGAATTATTATTTTTTCTTAGGGCTGTACCCTGGGTTACCAAAAAGTGGGAAATTATTTTGGTGAGATTTTTTTCAACATTCAATTGTGTCCCATGTTCTTGTAAAAAAATCCTATAAGTCATGTATTTTTCTCAAATTCATTGTTATTCTGAGTAATTATTCTATTATTGATTTCTATTTCTTCGATTTGAGAGAGGGCTTGGGCCAGCAGGGTCATAATAACACCATCAGCCTGCTCCTTGTCTTCCCATCACTCGCCTTCCTAAAAACCGCTACCATCATGACCATGTGCACAGATCAGCGGCCTGCTCGTCCCCCAACTTCTGTATTGCACGATATCGTGCTCTTTCAACTTTCTCGGTCCTTGAAATCTTCCGTCTTTTACGTCCTTTCCCTTACAGTAAATTTCCGTATCCACCATCACCTTCCACCATTGTCTAAGTTTGAAAGTTTGACAGCTAAAATACAGTAACGATGATGTGATGTTTTTTAGGAAGAAGTGAAATAAAATCAAGTTCTAAAGCCGCGGGAGCTATAGCGCTATAGCCACTGCGCTTGTGAGGGCTAGCTAGCACGAGCAGCAGTGCATGCACACCATGCATAATAACACTGCACTGTTAACATGCATTGGGAATATACGTACACGCACTGCATTCATAACTCTGGGGTTGTACTCGAGTGGACGTGAGATGGCGCTACACAACGTGGTACCCCGGGGTACAACGCTACACCGGGGTACCGCGTGGTGCATCATGTGTAGTTTAAAGAGGCACATTTTATCATTCAAATGGCATTTTGGGATTAGTAAAAAGAGGCCCCTTTTTGTATTAAAGAGGCATTGTTTAGATGTTTTGGATTGTAATTTCTAGAAAAGTTATAAAAGTATTTTTCATAGTAGTTTAATGAGTCCCTTTTTAATAGAAAAAAGGGCTCTTTCATAATGGGGAAAGGGGGGGGGGGAGGAGGATACTAAAATCGTTGCTTCAAGTTTACTGTTGGAAAGATACCTATACTGTAAGACCATAAAGTTTCACAGAGAAATTTTCATGAGTTGTTCCGATACTAAAAAGTTTCATACTGCAAACTAACTGAATTGCTATTTCTTGCTGTGAAAATACCTGTTGTTAACAATTCGCAAAATTTCGCAAAAATGTCTGATTCTACATTATTTGGCTCCTGCCACCCAAGTCATTACGTTTATGTACCCACTGGATGACGCATCTCAAGGAATCGATTTCCCAATGAGGGTTGTAGATCCTGCCATCATGCCTGCCAATAAATGGCTGGGCCGTAGCTGTAGCAGGTTGTGGTTGACCAGCCCCTCCATCTTCATCAGTCAAGAGATTCTTTTTCATTAGGAGAGCTTTTATTATCAATCTCAGATCGTAGACTTGAGTTGGATGGGAGTGTATGAAATCGTCTCTGTCAGAGTAGTGGAGGTTCTTTGCTGCTTGCATTGCAAAATGGGGTATTTGTTACTCCGCTCTGTGAAAATTTGATACTACTGCTACTACTATTATGACTACTACTAATCGTCATCATCATCATCTTCATCTTCATCATCATCATCATCATCATCATCATCAGAGTAACAGCACATATTTCTAATGTGCTATTATACTCTAGCTAAGTCTCTAGCCCCCATATTTGAGTCTGAAGCCGGCAGTCTTTGTAGAACATCCCTGCATGATCATAATTATTTGTAAATGAACCTGTCCTTCCCCTCCTTTTCACCTCGTGGACAAATTGCGGTTGATCGAAGGGCGATTACAGGTATTCTGTGTGGAACATAAGTACCCCATATCTCACCTATTGACAGTACACATACATGTACCTGATAAAGTTGGTTGTGTGGTCATACAGGTATGTAATGGAAAAAAACAACTTGATACGCTCTGTAAAAATATTCAAGTGGTCAATGATGCTTCTCCTGGTTAAGTGAGAATATAATGAAAATACAGGGAAAATTCATCCTTTTCATTTTAGAGGGCTCTCTGAATTGAATCAGTATTAATTTCTGATCACTGATATGACTCCAAGGAGTGAAAATAGAGTGAAATTTCACTCTTTTTGAGAGAGAGAGAGAGAGAAGTTTGTCCTGTAGTCTGTGCAAAAATATCCTTTCATGATGATAAATAGCACATTGTCCTGTAGTCTTTGCAGTATATCCCTTTATGATCATAATTATTTTTGACATAACCTTCCCCTCCATTTCAATTCATGGACGAATGAGATAAAGAGATATGGCGATTCTGTGTATTTCTGTGTCAGTATTCAAGAACACTTTATTTGAGGTTTCATGATAATAGAATATTTAATGGATTTGATGTCAAAATGTATGGATATGTACTGCATACAGATGGCTTATTACAAAACATTGAAAGCATGGTACAGTGAAACCTGTCTGTAAAAAAAGACCACTCAAGGGAGACAAGAAAAGTGGTCTTTATGAGCAGGTGGTCTTTATGTGCAGATTCCTTTAATACATGTTTCAATGAGAAACACTTTTCAAGGGAAACAAAAGTTATGGTCTTTATAGACAGGTGGTCTTTCTATACAGGTGGTCGCTATTAAAAGCAGGTTTGACTGTACATGTATTTTCCTTCTGTACATTGTCTGCTGATTGCCAGAATATGTTTACACCCTTCTGGCTCTCAGCCTATAATATAGTGCAAAGAGAGGCATTAATGTGCTAATTAATGCCTTTTGACGCTGCAGCAGGTGATATCATGCATACCCCAAAAGATGAGTTTATGCAAGGTTTTTGTCATTAAATTCCATCATGCAATTGTACCACCTCCAAGGGCAGTACCATTTTGTGCACTGGTCTTCCTTGCATGATTGAACGAATTAGGTCCAGGGTCATTTTGTCATTGTTTTTTTCTGGAACATCATTTTTGTGATAATGGGTTTGATCTTTCAGTGATCATGAATGAAAGAAATTATAAAAATGAAACCCCTTCACAAATGATATTTTGCTATATTGTAGTTGGTTGAACCATGATAATTGTAAAATCATTTTCCCATTCCTTCTCTCTGTGTAAAATATATCCATGTAACTATGTATTTGTCTCTCTCCTCTTTTTCTTTCTCTTATGTATTTATCTTTATTATTTCTCTTTATCTATTTTGAAATGTTTGTATCAGTATGACAGAATGTGATTGCTGGCAGGGAAAAGAATCCACTTTGTCTTTGTGAGAAAATGGATTTTTGAAAAAGAAAAAAACGCAACGTTCTGTATGAGGACAAAGAAAAAGTATGGTAATCTGTGGGAATGAAAGAATCGTATTTCATCTCAAATGAAAACAAAAAATAAAACCCTGAAGCAATTATCTGATTTTACCCAATGCCCCTTTCATTGAGTTTGTCTTTTATAAACATCTTGCATGAGTCATACATGTACATGTTAATAATGAAATGTAGTTGTAGTCATTGTTATGCTCTCGTTCTGTATCTTTTTCCTTTCTCTCTTTTTCTCTTTCTCTCCTTTCTCCTCCTCTTTCTCTCTCTCCCTCTCTCCATCCACTCTTGCGCTCCTTCTGAAATGTAACAGATAGAAGACATTATATGTCTTTCTCTCTCTCTCTTTCTCTCCCTCTCTGTATTGCCTTTCTATTGTTTCTGTCTGTCTTTTCCCTCTCCCCCTGTCTTTTTCTCTTTTTCTCTTTTTCTCTTTTTCTTTCCATTATCCTTTCATTCTCTCTTCCTCCTTTCTGCTTTATGTCCGTCATACAGCATTCATGTATGTATATTTGCATTCTGATTATATTTGACCTACCCTCATTCTCTCCTCTCATTTCTTTTCCTGTAGGGACCTGTGTTACAGCTAGGTATTGTAATAGATGCTAAGGGGAGCCGACATTACATCCCAGTCGAAGAGGCCAGGCCGATGCACAATGCAACAATAACCAGGTACACAGTATGAGCAGAGAGAGAGAGAGAGAGAGAGAAGGAGAATTAGACATACAAAATGTTGGTAAATAGATAGTTAATACAAGGAGAGATACATATATTTAGCTATATAATTTTCATGAAGGGAAATAGATAATTATATAGAAGGTGGAATTAGAGGAAGAAAGAGATATACTTGTAGATACTTGTTGAAAGATAGTGGAAGAAAGAAGAAGAGAGACCAAAGAGAGTATTGCCTGTGTTCATTCCCTCATATCCTTGGGTCGTCATGGCAACAAATAACTCTATGGGAAATGACATTATATGTACCCAAGTTAGGTGTATGTTTCCATAATGACATTGTTTTAAAAAAAAAGTTTATTTGATACGGATGAATTCATAGATGAACTGTTTCTGATAAACTAATTAGCTAGGCAGAGCACGCTTCCATATAAAAATTAGATCATTGAGATTTGACATGTGTAGTTGTCTTACCATTTTCACAAAGTTGTTTCATGATAAATTATGTCAAACATTCATCATTAGATAATGTAACAACTTAGTGCATGATTTAGTGACTTTTTGTTTCATTCTATTCTTTTGAAGTTTTGCATCCAGTGAATATGTATTTAATAACAAGACAGCTTTTGCTTATTATAGAGGAGATTTCGTTATAAGAAAATATTGGTCGTGTAATTAAAAATTCACCCTCCTTTTGATGGCATTTTCTGTCAAAATGAAGTTCACCCTGTTTCCGGCTGTTTTGCGTCAAAATGTATGCATGTTATTAATCAATTTTGTATCAAGCACGTAATACATGTATCTTATCATACTAAGATTAAACTTCAACAACTTATAGGACGAAAATAATCCATGTAATAGACTAGTATTATTGATGAATAAATTATTCATATTTTTGCAAAACATTCTAAAGTTGATCTTTTTGATAATCTGTGTAATAGTTAGGAGATATGACATGGCATGAATGAAGGACTTGATTTAGTCATTATCAAGCATCTTGATTTGTTCAGTCGTGTCCAAACGGAACTGAAATTTCAGGAGTTTTGGGATTGGGATTTTTGCTAATTACAGAGGATTGCCCTGTTAGGTGTTCGTGGCAGTGTTGCCGCGACTCACTAGACCGGTTGATTGATGTCATCAAAAAAGATGTATTATATGTACGAGCAATTAATGCTATGGTCAGACGGACAGATACGCGCGATACGCATGTCTGCGGATGTGCATCCGTAAAAATCCGTAGAAATCCGCAGCAATCCGTATCATGCGTATCATCCGTAAGTGCATCCGTAAAAATCCGTGGGAGTGCGCAGGAATCGAGGTCTTCCGCGAAAAAGTTTTGAAAATCTCAAAATTATTTTAAATTTCCCGCGCAAGGTCTTTTGCGCAGAATTTAGGTAGAATTTGCGTATTGTTCCGTATCATGCGTATTGATCCGTATCTTTGCGTATTTTTGCGTAAAACGTCCGTATCCATCCGTAACCTAATCCGCAGGATCCGCAGACATACGCAGATCCGCAGCGTGAATTTTGAAAATCTCAAAATTCTGCTGCGGATGAAATATACGTAAGCATCCGCAAAATATACGTTATCCATACATAAACTACGTAACTCATACGTATCGTCCGTAAGTCATCCGTAAGTCGTCCGTGACATGTGTCAGCGGGTTGGCAGCGGATGGGCTCATCAACAGGTTTTACCCGTAACATCCGTAATTCATACGTAACATCCGTAACTAATCCGTATCGTCCGCAGAATATAGGTAACTTTTGCTCAAATTTGCGTTATTTGGGGGTAAAAATTACGCATTTTCATTATCCAAATATACGCAGGCATCCGCAGGTCCGTAACATGGCCGTGTGACTGTAGCATTAGAGAGAGGAAAAAATACTTACATCCAAAATTTATTAAGAGCATAAACAACAGGTGCATTAAAATAATTCCCCCCAAAAAGTGTAATTAATCATAACCTCAATAATTGAACGCAGATGATATTAAACAACAACAACATTCAAAATGGTTCCAAGCGTGAAAATAGAGTCCCGAACGTACGTGATGAGGGGGTTGGGATTGTAGTGATAGAAAGGCATGTTATTGTGTGTGTGGCAGTAGGGCATGAACACGTCTCATTTTCTTTTGTTTTGACTCTTGAAAGTAGTTATGTAATCGTTAATAAGTTAGACAATATTAAGACTGAACTGTAAATGTATTCATAGTCAAAGAAAAGTAAGATGTATACATGTATGTAGTCAAGGAGTAGTAACACATTTCGAATATATTTTCTTGAAATGTTGTCCATGTATTCATTTATACCCCTGTGCCAGGCCTATGATGAATGCCAATGTGTAGAATATTATTATCATATCAAATACAGTTAAACCTGTATATATAGACCGCTTAAGGGAGTCAATAAAAGCTGTCTTTATGAGCAGGTGGTCTTTATGTACAGGTTCCTTAAATACATGTTTCAATGAGAAAAATCTTTTCAAGGGAAGCAAAAATTGTGGTCTTTCTATACAGGTGGTCGGTAAAGCAGGTTTAAATGTACCTACATTTGGCTTACCGGTAAACGGTTTTACAAATATGATTAATGCAGTCTGAAACCAATTAATCAATCCTTACATCTAGTAATGGTGTCATATTTAGATTGTTATGCTATTATTTTGACGTTGTTCTTCACAGAATGCTACAAGGAACCAGTGAAGAAGGAGGACCACCTCATGTGAAGGCCATTGTAGAATGGGAGAGAGATATCAGGACCATGTGAGTATACTTTAAGTTTTTGCTCTCCTCCGCCCCCATTTTTGGGGAGAGGGGCGTACCATTCAGGTGTTGAACAAGTGGTTTGAGCATTTGACTGAAGATACAGAGGTCTTGGGTTAGAGACTCACTGCTGCACTAGTGTCCAATTGCAAGATATAAATCTACACTGACCACTCTCTAACCAAGGTGTAGCAAATGGGTATCTGGGGAGCGTTTCATCAAGTGTTTTGTCAGTGATTTTTACCGACAACTGTTATAAGCTACTGAAATCCTTGCATATGATTGGCTGAGAACAAATTTGTCAGTAAAAAGCACTGACAAAACGCTTGATGAAACGCTCCGCTAGTAGGAAGTAATTCCTTGAATGCCAGCCGAAGCAGGGATAATACTGGATATTGTGAGGGGCGGGGGACAAACAAAAGAGCAACACACTTTTTGCAGAACTTCATTGGTGGCTTGCTACTTTAAGCTTTTAGAATGAACCCAGCAATATGTGTAACTTGCAAACATTGCCTTTTGTGGTGTCAAAGACATTATGGTAACTCAACAAACTGGACACAGTATTTGCAGAAATTTGTGCTCTTTCCACTCATGAATCGGTATATTTTTTTAGGGCTCTGAATCAAAGTTATTTAGCCAAACCTCAAAATGTGCAAAATTGTCATGAAAGGGTTAAGAAGTACTTTGTGTGACCTTTAAGCAGTAGGCTAAATCCTTTAGATAAACAACAAAGTCACAAATAGATGCTTGAGCCATTGTGTGTCTTATCTGTCAAAGCAATAAACAATAAAGGCCAGCTATTAATAGGAATGTTTTTTATATCAGCCTTTTTGAGGCTGAAGTTCTGAGAAAAATAGACATTTTTACCCTGTACATGTATGCCATCCACAAACATTCAAGCCAAGAGTCAGTGTTATTAGAGGAACCATGCAACATCTTTATATCGTCAATTCATCAAGAAGAAAGTAGTTGAATCGTTTATCAATTTGGCTTGGAATATAAGTGCAAGCATCCCTTTAAGATTGAGAAAAGTGATCTGAGTTTAGTAAGGGGAAATCAATGTTCATTTTCTATATTATAAAGATGAGTTAAGAATTCTACTGTACCATGGTACAATTGACTCTAAAATCATATATATCGTTATTACTAGAGAAGTCATTTAAATTCTAAACCTTTGTGGTTTGTATAGCCTTACTTTTCATCACCATTTAGACCTAATTTTCAGCATGTATTTTCAGAAAGCAAATGATACCTTTATTCAGAAGTACAGTGTGTATCATTTACCTTAAAGAAGAGGTGTACATGTTGATAGTGACCCTAATTTGACACTTTATCAGAAAATCATTGTGTCTTGAGAGCAGCCTAACCCAGCTACCTACTGGTTGTTTCAGGAGCAGCTATAGTACAGGGCCTGTGATAGTCTTACAGTGCAGACACTCTTTTACGACTGACCAGTGTTTGTGCCTGCAAACTAGGACAACGCATAGTGTGTAGAAGTCAGGGGATGAGCTAATGATCATTGCACCTTAGAGGGATGTATCATGATACATGAATACCTAATGGTGACTAGGTGCCTCCAGGCTTGCTGTATATCAACAAGGAAACCCATCAAATTAAAGCAGGGAAATTGATGTAGCCTTCTTCAATGGCATGCCTTTCTATCACCTCAGTGTATGTGGGGTTGATGGCCTGTCGAAAGGCATTTCATCTAGAACAATGTATCTGTCCATTTTCTACCTAATTTACATTGCAATGATTGGATGGGACTATTATATTATCTCACTGTCTGCTGTTAACCTTGTGTTTTATTTGAGTGCTTACCTTGCCAGAATAATGATGTTTGTATGACTCAGCATAATAATTGCTCTTTCGTTCTTTTTACTTTCTCTTTTATTTTAAACAAGAGATGAAGGGGGGGGGGCGGTATTTTCTTCAAAAAAGAGGTGAAAATACTAGGAAGCCTTAATAGTAGCGCCAGACAACTTTTACCTGAAAATTGTGCTTTGTATTTGCATAGATATTGAAAATGGGCTTTTTCATTACAAAATGCTCAAAACAGATTAAACCATAATCTCTGCTGAAATGAGCTAGAGTAAGAATAACCTGCATAAATATCATTAGAAAATAAATTGAGAAATTTAAGATTTAAGAGTTGTGTACTTTCCTGGTAATTGCAGATCGGCTACTTCAGTAGAAAAGCTGTAGTTTAAATTCGATAAATGTATGCACATATTGCATTATGATATAACATTCATATGCGCTTCCATGGAGCTTTGAAAATGTTTACCCTGGCCTTTAGCTCCAACAACCATTATCAGCATGGAGTACATTTCAGGGAATAATCCTACCTGGTACCCATATATCTCACCTGGGTCGAGTGTGGCAAATGTAGATTAATGTCTTGACAAAACAACACAGTCTGTTGAGTTATCCACAGGAGCACACCACCTAGTAAAGGAGAATATTAAAAATAAATAAATAAGTGAAACTTTAAGAAAAAAGGAATTAGAAAAAAGAAAACTGCCAGCAGTCATGTACAGCATATTGTCTGCTGAAATACGCCATCATACATGTACATGCATAAATAATCCGTACATAATTCTATTGGCTACCCGTACAGCAATAAGTTATCAAAAGTGCCACAGACAAGGTTTTTTGAAAATATTTCCTCTTTTCCCATCAGCCAACTAGCATATTCTGTATACAATTTCTATAGGCAGTGCAAACAGGTATTGAAAATGCCCTAGACCATATAAAAAAGAAAGAATTATCTTTAAAAAAAAAGAAAGGAAAAAAAAAGAAGAAATATATATCTTCACTGAGCTAACGCACATAATCCATACAGAATTCCTAAAGGAACACAATATTAAACTGAAAGTGCCTTAGACAAGATTGTCTGAAAATATTTCTTGATAGTATTTCCTTTCTTTCCCAGAGCCACCCACTGCCTTTCCAGTTTATCATGAACAAAACCACTGAAATAGAATATATATGATAGAAATGTATTCGTTAATTTAGTTTGAATTTAATATCCTGCCTAAGGATGCTACTGCAGTGCAGATGTCATAATGCTGGTTGCTTCAGCTTGAATGATTCTAGGCTGAAAAATGAAAAGGCCTTTGCACATGATGGCCTTGATGCAGCAGATATCGTGTGGAGTTCTTGCATTGCTGGAATAATAGAAGTTGATTTTTAAAGATGTGTAGATGCATGATTCCTGAAATGATATCTTTGATCAGAGATATCATTTCATGAAGCCAAACTATATTACAGAACAGAATTTTGAGTGCAGTTTTTCACTCGTTGACACTTACGTGTATCACAAATAAAGTTTAGAATCAAGATCAGCCTTGGGAATGTTCTTCTGATAATATGTATCAGACATTCAGAACAGAAAAAAGGAAACTGTACAAAGTATTAATAGCAATAATGACGATTGCGAGCACATTGTACCAAGTCTCTAAACACTTTTGATCACTAGTTAAAAAGGGAGAGAGAAAACTCTGTAACAGGAGCACTTCATCAGTAGATATTCTTTATGAAACTATATTTACATCTTTCCCTAATCCCTATTTTGAAATCTTGAATTGGTAGAAGAGTACATCATCAACCCATTTTACTTTTTATTTTCTTTCTTCCCCCTTTTTCCTGATAGGATCCTTCAGTGAGCGTTGATTGTCTATATTGAAGAACAAATTCATGAAAGAGTTTTATCATAAATCATGGTCTAAACCATGGTTTAAACCTCTGGCATGGACTGGAATAAGCGTATATTAGCTTATATAAGCGCATTACTGTATGCCCATTGGACAAGAGGACACGTGCGTACTACGCTTATGGAGGTTTAAACCATGGGTTAGATAAACCTCTTTCGTGAATTCAGGCCTAAGGGTTACCCTTAATATTGTCTTTCCTTGTGTTTTGTTTCTTTTTTTTCTTTCATATTTCATTGTTGTTCTTGATAGATTCTATCAGAGAGCCTGGAACATATTTGTGTATATTGAGATACATGAAAGCATTCAGACTCAGAAGGCATACGCTTAATGTTGTCTTTCCCGCTTTTCTTTTTCCTTGTAGGTTCTGTCAGAGGGCCATGAGTATCTATATTGAAGAACATGAGAGCGTTCAGAGGGAAAGAACATCACACCAGCAACCTGTGAGGGCATCCCTCTTTGACTGTATTGATCTCTATACCCAGGAAGAGAAAGTAAGAATCGTTTGGGGTAATCCCTTGCATGTCATACTGGGCATTTGGGCGAAATTTTCGAGCCTGCCCGCTATGAAAATATATTTTGTAGTCATTGTATAGTAGTACCAGGAAAAAAGAGTCATTGATCACAACAAGGGATTTTCAAGTTTGGATGAAATGATGGGAAATAGCCCCATGCCTTATGGAACATAGATATGTCCTTCATACAAAAAGGCTGACATGTACAAGGTATTAAAAAAGGGACACTTTTGATCATTATTAACTCAAAAGTTATAACTTGTATCAGACTGATTTTCACATGATCATAAAGTTGAAAGATGTCAAATTTATTTGGAGTAATTTTCCTGATATTTCTTCCAATAATTGTTATAAATGTTGCTTAGAATTTTATAAGATTTTCACTTTTTGAAAAATCAAGGCCATAGAGCATGTCTATTGTATATTCATTGTGCATTACACTTGTCATTTCTGACAACTTTTTGTTGACTCATTGCCAATTCTGACAACTTTTTGTTGGCACATTGCCACATAAGCAGCATCTCTCTTTTTTTTCCCATACCTCTTGTTGAAGTTGAATCTTAACTTTTCTGTGTTATGATACACAACTTGCTGCTTTCCCTGCACTGTTTCTTAACTTTGATACATATTTTAACATTGTGATCTACAGCTTGGAGAAGACAATGCATGGCACTGTCCACATTGTAAACGCCTTCAGCAGGGAACCAAGAAACTAACCCTGTGGTCACTGCCAGAAGTACTCATACTTCATCTCAAGAGATTCAAGCAGGTAAGAAAAGTGATAAGTGTGAGTTGTTATGAGATAACATTGGCATGTACATGTATTCATGAAGGTGGACTTAGTGACACCTGGTTTAACTATGTCCACTGATTTATGTGTAGAATGCTACATGTAGGTGTCAAGCTCTGTATTCTGTTAGAAATTACTGTAAGATACTGTAACAAAATTAATAAACAAATTGAATCCAGTCATGAAACATGACACATGATTCTTGTTTGTTCATTTAGTTGCAGAGTAAGCCACTTGGTAATTACAATTTGCGCATGTGTAGCTAAAGGTCATTTGTACCGAGTTCAATTGACCTTTATACGCTGTCATTTTGTACGTACCATGATGCGTGCACCACTGTGATTTTACATGCTAAACAAGTAGCACGTCCACCACCAAAACAAAACCGTGGGCGCGTACAAATTGGGGGTCATTTCAGGTTCATTTATACCATGTACTAGTTACGAGCTGGCTTATTGTGGCAATATTTATGAGATGAGGATGTTGGCACTGGGCACTCCATAAATCGAACTACATAATTCTGCTCACTTTAACATGGACAAAAGTTAGTAATTTATGGGTTTTTTTAATACTGGCTATTATGTTAAGCCAAAATTTGCACTGCAAGAGGCTCTTTAATATGCAGCATTCTAAAGTTGAGGGATTAAAACATGTTGGGCAAAGATGTGAAATTGCCTTTTTTGTGAAATAATGTGAGTATCTGCTAGACTTATAAATAAGGAGAGACTTGTCAATACTAGAGCAAACCATTTGTTCAGGTATACTGCCAATAATTTAGTCATGCTGTCACCTATAAAAAAATTTTTGCCAGATTTGATTTTGCAAAATTAATTTTGCTTGTCGCACAGTCAAAGTAATTATACTTGGAACCCATCAATTCCATTGTAATTTTGCACTTGTCACATTGCTTTTAATACATGTTTGTCTTGAATCACAGTGGATATATTTCCGGTCCAAAGAACTGATGAATGTTCCATCTTAGATAAAAACTTGTGAGTTACATGTATATGTGTAAGTTTCAGCTTTTTGTATGATGAAGTCCCTGTGAGTAGAGGAGATCATTTTTAAAATATAAACACTTTACTCACAATTTTGACAATGTTTATGTCTTATACAGGTTGGAGCAGCAAGAACAAAACTCTCTACCCAGGTAGACTTTCCTATTCATAACCTGAACATGGGACAATACATAGAACACAGGAGGATGTCACAGGGGCTAGGAACAAATGGCAACTCGCAGGTATGTGATAGAGAAGTGAAGGTGTTCATGTTCTTGGCAGAAGTTGGCATTGATACAGTGAAACCTGTCTATAAAGACCACTCAAGGGAGACAAAAGCGGTCTTTATGAGCAGGTGTTCTTTATGTACAGGTTCCTTTAATACACATTTCAATGAGAAACACTTTTCAAGGGAAATAAAAATTGTGGTCTTTATAGACAGTTGGTCTTTCTATACAGGTGGTCGTTAAAGCAGGTTTGACTGTAATAAAGTTGAGTTCTGGTATTGTTATTACATTGTGAAAGAAACTGTCTCAAATCAATCGGGAAAGGTTGATCATGTCTACATAAGATTTGGTGTATACTGTGAGGTTTTGGAATGATCAAAATGATAAACAATTGACCCAATCTTGCTGAAAATGCACATGCACCACACACAGAAATGGGAATGTGGCACTGCGCACATGAATGTTCTCCCCGAACACTTCAAACATTTCTCGTCATATATCAAATATGCGATTATTTGAAGAGCATTCCTTTCCAGGGAACTGTTCTACTGTGATGTTCTTTCAAACTGACATTAAAGGAATGAGAAAGCTCACAAATGATTTTTCACCTTTCCCAGAACTCAACCTTCTCTTTAAGGGAGGAATTGCTAAGATGGTAAGCCTATGGAATACCCCAGATAATGCCCTCATGCACACAAGAGATCTGTCTTGTAGTAGGTTTTCCTGGCAAGTGATGTTTGCTTCCGTTAAGGTAGCCTTTGTGTAAAGACTGTTGATAGTATTATTTTGACAAAAGACATGTTCTCTAGTAAGATTATGACAAAATGAAAGTAAACTGAAACACGGATGATGATGATGGTGGTAATGAATGAATGAATGAATGAATGAATGCATTTATTTCATAATACTGCAGAAATCTGCCATGAACATTACAATTGAAAAGTATACATCTTTCAAAATTTCGAATACAGATATCATAATCAATAACAATTCCAGTGTAATCAAAAGTGAAAATTTACATCAGTCAATAAAAAAAAGCAGTATCATGGGAGAACCTGAGGAAAAGCACAGCTTGTTAAAACTAGGTTCCCCAATAACAGAGAGAATTACAAAATACATGTATGTAATTATGTATACATATACATATATAGCAGTAAAGAGACGAGACAAGACATGTGTGTAAAAGGAAATAAACACACATAAACATCATTGATGACAATGGTAATAATGATGGTGCTGCTTATGATTTAAACGATACTTCAATGTATATATACTTCAATGCTGATGAGAAATGGCATGAACATTGTTTGACAGTAATTGAAGAGTGATGTGCAGTAACATCCCGTTCTTTGAATGATCTCCTTCTAGGCAGCACTTCTCAACTCACTGACAGCTTGGTCACCATGGAAACAGCAAGGAGGTCGTAGTAGGTCATCGACGTTGATAGGTGATAATGTGTATGACCTCTATGCAGTGTGTAACCACACTGGCAGTTTGACAGGCGGACATTACACAGGTAGGTGTCTACCAGCTTTCAAAATAATGTTTATTAAATATTTGACAGTAATTTTTTTTTAATGTGCCAGACATGTGATGATTTTAAGAAGTTGCATACAGGTTATCTTGGGGAAAATTCCCTCATGAGAAGGGGTTTATTATGCAATTAATATAGAAAATCAAAAGCATAAAGGATCATTATGGGGAATTGAAAATGATCTGGATCAGCGTACGTGTACATATAAACATTCTTGTGAAGCAAATGGAGAAGAAGTGATTGATCTGTTATCTGTTTGTAAACATAGTTATATTAGCTTCTATTAAAGCATGAAAGGAAATGGCAAACATGAATGAATGTCTCATTGCACCATACAGTTATCACTTAAATTTTTTATAGCATACTGCAAGAACTCCCTGGATGGCCAGTGGTACCACTTTGATGATGCCAAGGTAATCCCGGTACCGGAGGAACGCCTGGTGAACAAGGGAGCGTACCTTCTGTTCTATCACCGGCGCGCCCAGACCGCTGGCAGTACCAGCACAGACTGTTCCATGTCATCCACCAGCTCAGATCACTGGGTCTACAAGCTACCTGCATACGCCAGGCAGTGCAGTAATACCTCGTCAGGACAGGTATGTGTACGAAGATTCACATATTATTAAGTACCTGAAAACAAATTTGTATTGCCCACCGTTAGAAGATAAAGGGGAAATAATAAAAGACTGGAAACTTAAGAATGTAATTAGCTTTTGACAGGCTTCTTTGAATTTATTTATGTTTATTTTCATGAAATAAAAATACAGTAGTAGATCAGCTTGAATGAGTTTCAAACCTAATACAAAAACAAAATTGTTGTCTTCGTTCTATTTTAACATTCCCAAGGTATGTACCATACTGCATTATGCACTAACCGATGTCATAGACCCATAAAAGCAGATAAACCAGACACTTTTAGCTTGTTCTAAGTCAAGTTTAAGAAGGAAAAATTTGGACGTTGATGTAAGTTGCTTTGTGAAACCCAATTCAAATATTTACATATACATTGTACATGTAGTAGATTAGGGGCCATATACATGTAGTGCAGAACACGTCTATCTTTTCCTTCCTTTCATGGATACAGGACAGTGTCTTCTCATCCGGTGGTTCATCCTATGATGGGAGCTCCCCCATGGCAGAGAACCCACCCCCAGGTGCATGGGGATCTAGTTACTCACCCCACCCTGCCCCTAGCAGCCACTCACCCCACCCTGCCCCGAGAAGCCATTCCCCCCACCTTGCCCCTAGCAGTCATTCCACCCACCCTGCCTCCAGCAGCCATTCCCCCCACCCTGCCCCTAGCAGCCATTCCCCCCATCCTGCCCCTACATGTACCAGTCACTCAGGCAGACCCAGCAGGCCAGACCCGCAGAGACAGGATCTTCCAGAGTGGTACAACCAGAACGGAGTGGACATGGCAGACAGTATTAGGACAAAGAGCAATGGAAGGTTGACCCCAGGTCAAAAGTCATGGCATGGGTCAAGAGATCTTGTGGAAGACGGTAAGCTGCTGCTACTATCAAAATTATCATTTCTTGTCGATCAAGTCCCTTTTAATAAGAGTTGTGATTGAACCTATTCGATCGCAAGTACTCCAATCAATTGCAGATTTCCAGTTTCCATCTCTTAAGTACAGAGTTGTGATTGAAATCGATTGCAAAGAGTTTGCAATCAATCAAAACTCTTTAGAAGGCGGGGTCCAGGTATCAAAGTAAGCAAAACCAAATAAATGAAATTTCTTCCATGGTTTGCATTCTTGTATCAAGGAATGGCTGAATGAAGTAACCAAGTGGTACAGTTATATAATCTCACTCACATTAAACCATTATTTTCACATCTTCCTGTATATATATATACATATATATTCCCAAGATATAAATGTTGGTCTTTTTTTAGTATTTTGATTTGACTACACAATAACTCTTGCCTGCTAGGATTAGGATTGTGTTCAGAGATAAAATTCCCCTGCTACATGTACTGCCTTTTGATGGTATTAAAAGTGATATTTCTCTATCATATTTCAGTAATATGTATGTAAACAAAAGATTTTTTTTCTTTCTTTTTCTTCTAGTAGTCCTGTTTCCTTCAATCTTGTTTGTCTTCAGTCTTTCACAAAATGCATGTACTATTTACATGTACAGTTCTGTAACAGACCCATTTTCCTTTCCTTCTTTTTACTGCTAGATGAGAGTGCCGGTTTCTTGCCAAACTCCAGACCGTTTGTCCGAGGGGTTGCAGGACCACCGAGCCAGAGGTATAGACATTGGGACAACTGTGAGAGTGACAACGACAGTGTGCTCACTGAGTCTTGTGTATGACACAGGGTTTAAAAGCATAGAATACATCTAGCATACATTGTAGGTTAGTGTGTATCATGTGTAAGGTTGATATACATGTAGATTTTTTTTATTAGGATCGTGATTGTCAAGTCAGATATCATCCTCTATGCATAGACCAAATAAGATTTGAAAGTGACGCTGACAGTGTACTCACCAAGTATAGTTTATGACACAGGGTTTGAAAGCATAGGATACACCTACATATGTATATGTAGTATAGGTTATCATGCATAAGGTTTGGTGATGTGTTTTTTTTTCAATGGATTGTGATTGTCAAGCAAATGGTATTCTCTATGCATAGACCATGGGAGAACTGTGAGAGTGACACTGACAGTGAGCTTACTGAGTCCTGTGTATGACAGGGTTTTGAAAGCATAACCTAGCATATTAGTGTGTATCAAGCATAAGGTTTGGTGATATTTTTTTGTTATAGGAATGTGATTGTCAGGTCAGATATCATGCCCTATGCATAGACCATGGGAGAACTGTGTATGTGATACTGACAGTGTGCCTACTCTGTCTTTTGGATGACATAAGGCTTTCAGAGCATAGGATATACCAATCATTAGGTGGCGTCACAGAACTCATAAGACTTAGAAGGATCATACTCGTTCACAATGCACAGATCATGGTGTAGCCATCAAACCTGTAGGAGGATCTGTTCAAGTGTACATGCCGCCATATTGCTTCGTCCTTCATTGTTACAGCAATCCTACTTGACCGTGTGCATGACATTTCAATTCCTATATATATCTCATTCCAATCTTCTCTATAGGGCCTTGTGCCCTTGTCTCTTGAAATATCGAAGTCGGCTTTGTCAAACAAAAATGACATCAACTTCTAGCATATTACATAATTATAAAACGGTCTATTTCTAGTTCTTTTTCAAGACACAAAGGTGTATTTTAATGTAACATTCCTATAGGATATAGGGTGCTGAAATAAAAAATAATGAGAGAAACAATCAGTGTGTTATGATGTGAGTGTCTAAGTGTGGAGTGCATATATATATATGCATCACTACCACTCTTTGCCTCTTCTTATCACTCTTCCAGGACTCTTCCATTCCTTTGGGTGGTGTCCTCTTTGCAAGTTAGGGGAGGGGAATTATGGCTCTTCCAAATTACAAGACGAAATGGTACAAGTCTAATATTAACTCATATATTCAATTAACAATAGGGGGGGGCACAAAATTCATATTAATTTTTTTTGGGGGGATTACATTCTTCCCTACCAAAAGAAATGTCGTCCTCAACATTAAAGTAGAAATTCATTTATTTTCTTCATATAGTACATTTATATATCATCAGAAAGCTTAAAACCCCAAGAATAAAATGATTCTATTTTCAAACATTGACACAAAAGTGGAAAAGTGATATAAGCACAGTGAAGATAGTACTTTTGGAAAGAAGCAATGGGGAAGGACCGCCGATGAAAATAGTCTGTTGAGTATGACAAATGCGGATGGACGCACTGATCTTTACTGCATATTCATTAGCATTCACACAATAGTTCTCAACGTCAAGATACAACAAAATATGACAAAATACATTGCTCGTAAACTTAGCATTTACACTGTTTTATGCGTTTTTCACCACTTCTGCAAATTAGCTTGCATACAATAAAGCCTAGATGACGGGTTTCTGGGTTTCTTTTCTTCTCTGTCCCCCGCAATTATCTAAATTTAAACATTTTTTGTGATGCCTTTGGATCGCAATGCACAGCGATGTTGAACAAGCTGTAACTGTTGTACACATACGGGAGCATAGCTGTGTTAGTGAGTGAGCGAGTGAGTGGCCGAGTATAGCAGGCTGGTTTCGGGCATGATATAGGGCTAATGTCACTATCATAGCGAATCAAATTTTTGTTTTCATTTATGCAATGTATGAACAACAGGTTTATGAGATATTTTTCTTCTTTATCCGACGTAAATTATCTAAATTTTATCATTTACGTGACGCATTCCGATCGCATTGCCATTGGGTGAATTCCTCTGTCATAAGTTATATATCTAAATGTCTCAGAACAGTTCCTTTGTAGTGGTCTCCTGTCAGGATAAGCATTCTTTACTGCATCTTGCACAAATGCTGGTAGTTGAACACGGATGTCTTTTCCTAGAACTCCCCAACACCATCTCACAAACTGGCAATAGGCAACATATCTGTACTTCCTGCATATTGGATGAGAATAAAAGACAAATATCAGGTTGGCTGAGGAAGTTGAAAATCATCTCATGGGGACCGACCAATCAGCTAAATATTATTTGTGAAAGGTACATGTACATGTACAATGTATAAAATAATGTCCCCAAAACATTGACTCGGCATTCCATGGGTAGGGTCCATGATTAAATGGTTTAAAAAAAAACACAGACTGGATAATAATCGGTACTTTTTACCCACTGGAAAACGTGCTCCATCAAAACATTTGTTATTTATCATGTACGCTCGTCTCTATGAACCTGCAGGCATACATGTACATGGAAAAGGTTACCTGGAACTGTACATGCACAGGAATTGTATCTTATCCTTTAATTTTGTCTTATTCCGTAACAAATGGAAATGCTGGATGAAGATATTAGGATGTGATTTTACACATACTAAACAGCACATATGTTTTTAAAAAACCTTTTTTGTTTTTAATGTGTAAAGTAGTAATTGTTCCCCTTCCGTTAAAACAGAGTACATGTATTTTATTTATATCTATTTATACAGGAAATTTTCACAAATTTCCCCTGAATTAAAATATATACTAATTATCAAACATCAAACATCAAACATTTCTTCATATTCACTAATAATACTGTTCTCTAGTCGAAAAGAAAATAGACATGTTCTTACTCATTGTTCCTTGCACCAAATGATCTGGCTTGTCGCCGCCATTTCTCTGTGAAATGCTGCCAGGCAATGTAAAGTGAAATTGGGTCCAGTATTGCAGGTTCAAATGAATGGGTCTGGGTAATGCATGCAGCACTGTGCAAGTCGGATTTAGTTGTTGCTTCTGGGACTTCTCTGCAGTCTCCCACCCCAAATGATGGAAGAACGCGACAATGGCCACCACACCTGCACCTGAAAAATTAAGTTTAGACAGACAGTCACGTTTGCTTGGTCACCAACATATTGTTGGGCACCATTGTTTTTTCAATGTCAACCTGACATTGACACAGCCTTTGTTGCAAAAGGAAGTCTACCCCTTTACTTTTGACAAGACATTTTGCACCCCTACTCTTTAAGATATCAGGAATAACATAAATTAGGCATTAGAGGAATATTGTTCAGTGTCGAGTCAAATCTTAGTTGCGCAGACATAGGGCTTTCCATCACACAGTGTAGCCTTAGACTTTGGGGGAGCCTGGCCCTGGGTGCGCGTTCCGGCTGAGTTGACTGGCCCGTTGATCAATGACAATGGCAGACGCTAGCATGAGATCAAGTGTAACAATAAAGACAGAATAATCATCCTTTTATAAAGACTGTAAACGTATCAATTCGAAGTGCTATTGGGATCGAGCCTTGTATGATCCATGTTTGCTTTGTAGACCCGCTATCAATAGCCTGATGCGATCGATATCACATCGTCCATTCTGTGACGTCACCAGCTCTCGCATCTTTTGCGGAATGTATTTGGAGGCACTATTGGGGGTCGTTTTTTATCAATTTGTGATGAGCAATATTTGCATCCCATTTACTTTTCAAAAGTTTTGATGGGTTTCATAGTGATCTCTGCACCATAAACTTTACATTGATATGAAATTTAACCATATTTATAACCTTTGAATAGGAACTTTAATAATCTCACGAATAAACAACAAATATCAGATTGCAGTAAATTATAAAGAGGAGAATAAACAAGAGAAATATGATAATTCTATCTTAACTAAGGCAAGCTCAACCAACGAATCCTATCCTGATGCTCCATGTCCCTTTGCTGCACCTTTTGTAGTTTTCCTGTTTCCAGCAGCATCTTGTGAAATGTTCACTTCTGCTGCATTTGAAACAATGGGAGCATCATTTTCCTGCCCAGTTTCTTGACATTGTTGGCAACTCCATCGAGCACAACGCTGATTTGAAGGAGGATGACAGGGTGCTTGGTTTTGGGGTTGAGCAGCCATCTTTGCCTTTTATTTGCTGGTCATCCTTCTCTTTAGAAGCATTTTCTTTCTCAATAGAAACTTCATTGATGGAGCTAGTGTTACGTGGTTTCCCCTCGCAACTTCTCTGCCTCGTGCACTACAGCTACTTTTGGAACCTCTAGCAGTGCTTAATCTGAGCTGTCATCAACCATGAAGGGCTTTAGTTCCTGATGGATGACATCATTTAGCAAGCCAGTGGATACAGTATACTGGAACTTTTGTACCTGCTTTTCCCCATACATTACACCAGAACCTGCTTCTTGACAAGCAAACAAGATCTTCTGTTTTAAGTCCATCGCTCCGAGGATGAAATCATGCTCTGTTTCATTGCTCCCCTGAGCACCAGTTGATAGTTTGTGGAACCTTCGCTGTGGCACACTTTTCTCTGTAATGTGCCAGTATGAGCTTTTGGAGAGTGGGTAGGTCGAGGCCTGACCTCCTTTCCAGGTAGCTCGGGATCCAAAACCCAAGGCAAAAATTGATGTCGTGTAGGTAGGTAGCTAACATAGGACTTCATGATCAGTGAAACAAATGATATTTTCTGGTTAAATGCATGTTGCTCTTACCATGGCTAGAGTCCCTCACTTTCCTCTGTCCATATGCACAACAGTCATCCTATCCTGCACGCTGCAGTTTCCTCCAACTCACTCTATCTTGTGTCTGATTATCATCTTCTTATATGACTTGGTGAATTCACAAGCCACAGGGTTGTTGTTGCTTCCCAGTGATGATCACATGGCACAAAAGAAGAATTTGAGGTGATCTTGGCTCATCTAATATGTGAGTACATGTAAGTACTTTAGATTGGGATTTTCTGCTGCCCCCAATTTATCATACATACAGATTGCACTCTTGGTGCCAGTCTTTTGCATGGTGTGAAATACATGAACACATGGTTTTCATGAGCATCTGTAATGAAGGTATCTGTACGTATTGGTCATGTATGGTCTACAGAGATTTTCAATGAATGTGAGCATTCCATACTTTGTTACTTAATGAGCTCCTTCAGATACTTCCCCTTGAGTGAAAGCCCCTCCCTATCTTTCAAGATGTCATTTAATGCAAGGGCATTTCTCATCAGCTTGAGCATGTGGCAGATATCTAGGAAGACACAAAACACAATGATCAGGGTTCAGTGGATGGGGAATGTGGGAACAGTGTCGGTCATTTTCATTGTTGCTCCTAATGTTTCCAAAATTTTCTACATGGCACGATGGTCCATCACAAGTCACAAAATTCTGATATTTGACAGCTTACTCAGACATTGCTGAACAAGATTTGCATGGTTGACTCCTGTCAAGCTTTGTATCAGGAAGTGTGCAACAGGAAGTTTCCTGGAAAATTTGGATTGTAAACTTCCATAACTTTCCTTTCAAATTTCTCACTGTTTCGTCCAAGCTGAGACAAAGTCCTTCATTGACCTTGGAAGCTAGAAGCAGAGAACCGCACCAGGAGTCTGCAAAGTAGCAGTAAACCAGAACAAGTCTGTGAAAGATTACATGTACATGGTGTCACCGTGAAAACTTAAGTTACAATTCACTTTCTCCACCATGAAAAGTATTGTTGATACATGTACTTCATCCCCACACTCTGTGCCCATATCGACGAATCAGTGGAACCTGATACCATCCCACTGAACATGCTTCTTCACGGACATCTCATCCAGCATCAGTGTACTTAGGTTGATACTGGAGATCAGGGACTTTGGAATTGTGTTGTCACTGGTTACTGCCTGTTCCTCTGCAATTAACCCCACGCCGTTTCCCAACAGACTCCTTGATTTCCTCTGCCTGCAGCAAAATGCTCAGGCCAGCCTCATATAAAGCAGAGGCCACAAATTTTTCTAGGTCCTGATGATCGCTTTCAGCACATGGCCTTCATCTGCATTGATTCATTGGCCCCTGCAACTGTTGTCTTGTAGCACCTTGTCATGGAGAAAGGGTGTCCTGAAGATTCGACAACAGTCTCTTGATGACTACCATCTGTGCCTTGCCTGCCTGAAGCTCGGCAATCTCAGACATGAGCATGCCTTTCTTTGTTTCTTTTTTGTTTGTTAATTTCCTGTTTTCTTCTGATCCTTAGTTGTCAGTTGCAGCTTCTATTACCTCATGTGTCGCCACATTTCTAGAATGTCCCAGCTTCTCCTGACGAAGCTGTGAGCCAGGAACAATTGCCCGTATAACAGCTATGACAATTTCTTTCTCTGTGTGTTCTTTAGCCAGATCGCTCTCTACATTGATGTGCCAGACTCAAAAAAAGTTTGTTGGTCCCTCTGGCCCAGCTCCCCAATGTGGCCATAAGTTTGAAATCTTTTTGTTGAATGTGCATTATCTTGTTAGCAAGAGAATTAATACTGTTACTTTCTTCCACTTTGCTGACAGGCTTGGGGTCCTTTTTTGAGTAGAGCAGTCTCCTCCCCAAAGTTGCTTGTCCTTGGTCTGTAGTCTTTTTTCAGTTCCTTCCGTTTAGGTAATGAGTGATACCCTTTTTTAATAGTCCACTTCACCAGGTTTTCTTTCACTACTTCAATATCTTGATATCTGGGTAGCTGCAGATGTTGTTACACCTAAAGGGGGTCCTGTATTTTTGTTAGATGGACATTGCTGATTGTGTCTTGGCATGCTTGCAGAGACGATGCCATGAGGTTCTCTCTGGGTTCGTTCCTGTTTCGTTCCATTCCTAAAGTATCATTAACAGAATATGAAAGCTGTAAATAAGTAAAAATAAGTGAATGTTGGCTTAGTCATCCACATGCCTGTACATGTAGCTATTTCGTAATAATACTCTCACAAGTCCTCACCAGTGTTTCTCTCTCTCTCTCTCTCTCTCTCTCTCTCTCGCTCTCTACTGATACTACAGATCATTCATGCATTTGACTTTACTTGATTTCTGGGAAAGGTAAAAAATAATTTAACTTTCTCATTCTTATGTTAGTTTGGAAGATTATCATAGTAGATATGTCCCCTGAAAAGGATTGCTCTTCAAATGCCCTCACATTTAAAATATGGCAAGAAACAGCTGAAATGTTTGGGCCGAACATTTTTGTTTAGTCCGATATACATATTTCTGTGTGCAGTGCATATGAATCTCAGCAGGATTAAGTCAATTTCTTATCATTTTGGAGATTCCAAAACCTTTCAGCATACACTAATTCTTATGTGCAATATAATCAACCTTTCCCAATTGCTTTGAGACAGTTTCTATCACAATTCAATATCATGACCAGAACTCAACTTCATCTTTAAAACTATAGTAGTCAATAGTAACATCTCCATTTAGGAGCACAGTACATGGTTTGTACTTCATCAAGCTTTTCTGCATTCTGCCAGTGTGATGTTGCACGACTCAAAGCCGGCACTGTCCAGTGAAGAAATACACATTGCCCGGAGATGGTGATTAGTTTGGAGATGTATAGTAGGGTATGATTTATCAGGACACTTTTCAGATGCCAGCATTTCATACACCACACCACACTTTGAAGATTCATCCTCATCTTCTCTTTTATTCTTTGTAAAGTCATCTCTCTTTTCTATGAACCTCAGTCCATTTACATCCATTTCCACTGTGAAATCTGTTGGTTTCATACACGGTTTAATTAACATACATGGCCCTGCAATCTGTATATACAAAACGTGCCTTATATTGAATACACGTTTGGCACTGGACTACATTAAACCCGTTTTATAATAATAATGATATCAATAATCATCTCATATGCCATTGAAGGCCGTTTACCGTCGTTGCGTGCAAAGTGAACAGAGAAGGACTAACCAATCTGGCACATATTACGAGATCACTTACGAGCATTAGCTGCATTATTCGCACCCACGCAAACCTTCTACGTCTTACAAGTTCTGTGGGTCATATGTATCAGGCATAAGGTTTATGATTGTGTTTTTTTGCATAGGATTGTAATGGTGAAATCAGAGATTTTTGCACACATTACTAGTATGAAAGAAGAGTGGGAGTGCATATCATTTAAGTTTGATGATAATGGGGTTCTTTTTCTTGCAGGATTTTGTGCATTTTCTTGAATTGAACTGATGATGTTGAATTGATGGTATCACCACTGACATAGGGAATGTGTGTCATATGTTTTTAATCATATGGTAAAACATATGCAGCCAGTATATGATATTTCAAATAAGGTGATAAAGCAATGGATATACTGTACAATGTATTGTAGGGTATTACAAGCACATGGTTCAGAGTATGCAATGGAAAATAATCTATAGATACATGTCTTATATGCATTGTGCAATGGGATTTACACAGTTTCATACATGTATATGTCGTAAGTTGCTGCACACCCTATGACTGGACTGGAATTTAAAAGAACTGCAATAGAATTACTTATAAATTAGTGCCAGAAGGACATTAATGTCCACAATTTTGGATACAGTTAAAACCTTTGCCATTCATCAGAATATTTATAGTTTGAAAACTCATGACAACATTATGAGCAAGTGCAGGTAATAGTCGTCACTGTGTGAAAGTTCAATTTTTCGTAAAATGACACTAAATTTTTGGGTTAGATTTATGCACAGAAAGGAGGAGGCTGGCTTGTGTGTTCGTGATTAGAGATTAGAAAAAAAAATGTTATGAAATACACTTATCTTGTTTTAATTGAGCCAAAGATGTTTTGCTGGTGATCATGTTCATGTACAAGCAATATTGATTTTCCACAAAATGAATTTGTAAAATATGTACATGTATGTTTGTTTTGTTTGATTTTGTTTTCATTGCTCCATGCATCTGCAGGTGTTTTATTCTGAAATGAGGACTGGGAGAAAAGCACAGATTGTGTTATTGCAATATATTATTTGTATTCCTATCACTGCTGCTGGAAATTGCCTGTCCAGAAATAAATTCATCCCACATTTAAAATGAGATTTTATGATCTAATGGAGTTGTCATTGTAAAATGATAATTTCAGACATTTCAAATTCATACTTTATTTGTAGCAGCCATCAAAAAGGCCAACATTGTTACAATTTTTTTGTATGGAGAATATGAAAAAGTAGATATTGTTCTGCATGAAATTCAACAGATTTTGAGGGTCAGGTTCAATAGACCGCTTTGGTAATGTATGCAAATTTTATACAAAAACAAAGCTTGTTCTTGACAACCTAATAGCTTGCCAGAGGCTTGCTGGACATAGCAACAAGTAATGTATGCAAACTGGATTCCAAGCATTGAGGCTCATTTATAAAAAGCAGGTTAATGGAATAGCTCGTCACTAGGAGCTCAGAGAAGAAATGGGCATAAATTTGAAACATTACAGAACTGGTATAGTATGAAAATATGAAATATTTTCTGCTCTTGACAACTCTTTGTAAAGTGATATGAGTTAACGCCCTTCTGGCTCTCGGCTGACGATATCAAAGTGTAAAAACATCTTCTGGATCTCTTTGTCAGGAGCCTCATGAAAAGCATGCAGCTGCTGAGTTTTTGATCATTATTTAGCTTTGCAACATATATCACCGTCATGACTTTAATTGATTTTTGTGACATAAAATCAATATTGCCAACAATAGGAATAAATTGTTACTGATTAATTTGATGTGTATGTCCTTTTGAATAATTCAAGTGCAATTATGTATAATTATTACATTTTGTTTTTGAGAATCTCTAAATGCTGTCTTTAACTGTAAAGGTGGATATTTTAGTCATAGAACTTTATTTAGCTGTTGCTCATATTACTTTATATTGGTTTCATATTCTTCTTAGCCATTAGTTTGTGATCAGAATTGTTCTGATTTTTTCTTTCTTTTGGAAAGATACAGTTTATTATTTGCCTCTTAAGTATTTCATTTTGTGGGCAGAGCTTTCGTGTTGGTAAAATATATTGATTTAAACTAGAAACTCAAATGTACCATTAAAGCCCCAGTAATGCATTTCAAATTCCATCTTGCCAATTGAAAAATGAATGTAATTATGAATGAAAATTATAAAAGTGGAAATGGATAAAACTTGCATCTCTTCATTCTTCAACCTTAAAATGAAATTATATGTAGTTTTTCTGTAAAAGTAATGATGAAACTGAATGAACAGTACTTTAGAATGTTCAATTTGTGCATGTGTGTGGTTATAAGTTATTGGACAGAGAACTGTAACAAATAATTGTTTTAATGCAATTTAATTGAATGAAATTCAATTGAAGTTCTAGTAAACAGATGAATTCTGAGTAGGATATGTACAGTGTACATTGAATTATTGATGATCTCAAATGGATAAAAGATGGACCCACTGCCCCCTCCCTTGAATATATAAAATGTTATGGGTATTCATATCTACATACATGTATTGATATTGATTCCCATGTTTATCAAATTTTTTTTCTGGTTTGTCATTGTAAAATGTGCAACACAAAATCAACAGAATGTAGTTGCACCAATAAGATTATCTTCATAATAAATCTGTCTGGCTCCCACCCCCCCCCCCCTTCATTTTGTGCACAAATGTCAGAATTTCCGGACAGCAAAGTTCGAAGTATACACTATTTAATCTTTGAATTGTTTATTTCACCCATTTTCTGGCCCTGCTGTTCAAAAGGTAAAACTACTAGGCTTTAGCAAAAAACTGGGGAATGTTTGCACAAATCAAACATTTTTTTTCTTGTCTGTTGTTGAAGGTCATTACATGTGAAACAACTTTGTAGAAAAAGAGTATACTACTAGTAAATTATGTAGGTGAGACACATGTGATGCTCTTCATATTATTTTGGTATGTACATTTTGTTAAGCAGTGACACATGTATTTTAGTCTTTCTATCATTTGTTGGACCAAGCAATTTGTTCTTTATTGTTCATTTCTTTGTAAAAATACAAGATATTTTGAGCAGTTATCTCTTTTGTACCATGTAGTAGCTTAAAAGTGTATTCTTTGTTTATATTCCTGATTGTTTCAATGCAAGTACTATCCGTATCGGTGTATTTATGTACTCAGAAAATTGCATTTCCTTCACATTTTTTTAAAATGCATCTATCAAAAGGAAATTACAGGTATTCACATGATATGCAAAGCACATATGGATGTTTCAAAAATGCATCCTCCAAATTTGGCTTCCTGTACTGTCTGCAAGGACGCATGGATATTTAGTGTTTTCTGTCGGTTTGTTGTCAATGTTTTAGATTAGAGTTATACCGTAGACCTAAGAGCAAATCTATTTATTTTTCTATTGCATAATTATGTGATCATGTAGATCAGAAAGTTTGTTGATTTAAATTCATCTGAAATTTGAATTTTTTGTTTAATTCATGAAGCACACTTGAACTACATATATGACTGACTATAATGGAAAATGAGTACTAAGAATGGAAAGGAATATATGAGAAATGAAGTAAATTGTTACTAGGCACCATCTGAATAACCTAAACTTATACTGCAATGTAAATACAAGTCATTTTACCTCATTTCGTATAATAAATGACTACACATGGTGACTGTTTTTGATCAACAAGTTTCAAAGTGAAGATCATTTTTACTCTAATTTCACAAAATTACAAACCGTTAATGTAACGTGCACTTATGTTAGATCAATCAATAACTACATACATGTACATATGTGCATGGCTATTTTCTACTTGATCAAATTAGAAATTAAAGTCAGTATTCCCCTGTAGGATACAGTAGGTGACATGCAGTTAGTTGTATTCAATTCTCTAAATTGTCATATCCCAGTTTTCCAGTGTTTGATAAGTGTGCCATTTGACATTAAAAGGAATTGTATGTCATCAGCTATAAATACCATTTTAGGGATTAAATCATGCACTGAAAGATTGTGATTTGAAAGCAAGTTAAATCTGAAGTCGGAACAAAAACAATTAGGAAAAACTTTTACATTTCATGTTTAAAACACCTTTTGCTTGAACCCCCAAAGTGTATAAAGGAGAATACAAGTACACTGTAGCATAAGATGAAGTGTTGGTTGAACTAATTCATTTTTTAATCCAGTTTATAATGTGCAGTTTATGGTGGTCTAATAGAAAGAATTTGAAAGCAAAAAAAAAAAAGCTGATAGTCAGTGAAGAGTAGAAAGAATCATATTTCAGAATTACTGTAGGGCAGCAGTAATTAGTATATTGGGGAAAATGAATGCCAAACCTTGTGTGTATAGCTCAAAATATGTGCCAATAAGATGTATTCCTATCTCTGTATAAACCTTCATTTGAAGTATTTACCTTGTCAAAAAAAAAGCACCAATTTTCTCTTGAAGTATGCATATGATTAAATTATTGATATTCATCAAAAGTGATGATGAAAATTATGAAAGTTCGCTGAGAATCCTTACATGATAATTTTGTAACAAAATTATGTACATATGGGGGAGAGAATGACAGAGCATTAGGGAGGAAGAGAAAGACGGAGAAAGAAAGGGAGAGAAATAGTCAAGACTCAAGAAAGATGGAGAAAAGAAATATATTAATGTATCAAGGTATGATATGACTAAATTTTAAGTGCGAAAATAATCCTTAAAATAAAAATAACATTTGGCTCATGGGGTACATACAGGTATTTAGAAAATCTTCCATGACACACCCTAAAATGAAGCTAAAAAAAAGTTGTATTGTTTGCTTTCTAGATAGTTGTTTTTAATTTCAACATGAGAAAAGTAAAGTTCATGCTTGCATCGTGGAACCATCAGTGTAAAATACATCATACAAAAATAAATGAGAGTGCAGTTAAATTCTACATACATGTAGTGTCTCGGGTAATACACCATTTAGAATAGTTGTACTACTGGACAATAGACAAGTGTATTACATGGATATCTGTAAATTTAAAAAAAAATGCTTAAAATGCACTACCACATCTGTTGAGAAAACTAATGGTCTTTTCAAACAAGTGGTTCTTAACCATTTTGGGCTCCTTTTGACAATCTTTGGTTATTTTATTTTTGTACCCCTCCCCCCCCCCCCCCACAATTCCATGGGACTGATTCCATTACCGTAAATGCCCATCCATTCATCAAGCCCTGAAAAACCCAATTTCCCTCATTATGGCAATTATACCCCTAGGAAAAGAACCACTGGTTAAGAATGAGTCATAAACAATATTTAATATATTTTTCAGCAGCTGCTGTTCTCTATGTGGTTCAAAACCGTTCAAATACATGTAACATTCAAGGCACTTCAAATCTAACCCTGTATAAGGCTTCTTATATCTGCAGCTGTATTCAACACCTCAGAACCTCCATGTATATCTTTAGACGAACCTACAGTGGAACCTCGTTATCAACCGACTCCCTGTGCCCAACAATTTTACCTCTTTATATCGAAACCGTGTTTAATATCGGGCCTAAAAAACAATAGAATACAAGGAAGTGGGACCAGTATAATTGCTTTCTTATAGAGTACCGAAGTGCTGACGTCATATTCGCTCGTCGTCCAGGATACTGGTTCTAAACAACAGAGCCCGCGCGTGAGGTTCACCGCAAAGTCATTGAAGCAACGGGCTGCAGCAGGGCAAGCTCAGTGTTCGGCGCTGGTGTGATCACCTCGCCATTGTTTAGCACAAAATTGTTTAGAACCAGCTACCTTGACAACTTGGCCGCTATGACGTCACACTTCGGTACTCTATACCAGTGCTCTTTAAAACGAGGTTCCACTGTATTAATGTATACAATTATTAAAGCTGTAAAGTTATCTGGTTTAGCTGTATATGTATGAAATTACACATATATTAATTTTGAATATATACTAGCACTTCTTGCACATCTGATATTCTTTATATCGTCTGCTGAAAGCCAGGACGTTAACTCATTGTTATACATAGCATTAATACCGTTTTGGCTCTTAACTCTTACTGTGCCAAGGGGTTTAGCTCTCTTCAAAATTTTACCAAAGTGTGGTCAATGCTTACTTTTCATATGTCTGCACTTCATTATCCATCTATCATTTCACAAAATATTGTGTACAAAACTTGTAGGAAATTTATTCCAATTTCTTATGATACCAAACATTATTACTTTACCCAACTTTATGCATAAGAATTATTGAAAATTACATTTGAGTTTCTTTTTTGTCCATTATATTTTGGTTTCTCAGTTGTTTGCTATTGTTTAATGTTGAAATAAGGTAAATATCTTTTTAAATATCTGCAATTTTCTCTGAAAATTTCTATGGTAGCATATAATTACAGTCATATATTTAGAATGCTTGATTTATGCTCAAAATTTTGATATACATTGACCACCATGTACATTTCCTGTGGTCGAGCAATTGGTGAATGAAAATGACAAGTCTATCTGTCACATATACGTGCCATCAGCACCGAAAGAGTTAATACAGTAGATGATAAGATAACATGATAGAAACAAATAAAGCATAGATTCATGACAGGTTTTCTACAGGCCTTCATATTGTCTTACTAACTATAAATTGTTTTGTGAAATTTATAGATGTATTGGCTTGTTTATTCATTAACTATCTACAAGAAAAATTCTAAGCAAGTTTAAAACATTTTTAACCTCATTTTATCATACAGTGCAACCCAAGTATCACAACAATGCAAAAATCAATCATAACATTAAAATACGACTTAACATTTCAGAATACTTTTTTTTTTCTTTCTCATACATGTATGAGCGAACAAGTACAACGTAATATTATCACCAGAGTTGTTTAGAAAACATGATTCACACATAAATACTTCAGATCGATTGTTTACATTCCAATGATCAATCACATAATTCTTAAAGATGGTTCAGAAATGTTAATATTTTCACACTAATTTTAGCAATCAAACTTCAAACCTGTCTACTTTTATAATGAAATTAACAATTTGATTCAATTAAAAAGTAATACTTTGACTACTTCTCCACAACAGCAAATTTCTCAGAATTCACAACAAAACTCCTCTATTCACATGAAAATAAAATATTTTGTATTCGCAAGCATGAATGCAATTTTCCTTCTTTGTGTTTCAATAACAGATTTCCAACCAACTGACTTTAATCAGGTTTCATATTGGTTAATATTTTAGAAACTAGAAAGTGTGAAATCTCTAAATCTCAAGCAGCTTACTGCACCAAAATGGGTCATAATATAAATGTCATCTCAATTTGATGTCAATGTGTCGTGAGATATGTTAGCAGGGTAAGAAATTGGATGCGAGATCTCACCGTCTGGACAGAACAGTGACCAAAATGAAACCACATCAATATAAGGTTATAAGGTCATGAAGGCCCCTACCTCATATTTTCTCCAAAAGTTTTAATCTTGCAAATTTTGCTCATGTCCTCTCAGTATAAGGTGTAGAAACTTGGCTGAATAAAATCAAACCAAAATCGATTTTTAATCACTCTCAACAATTTGGTCAAAATATGCAGAGTTGTCACATGTAAACTTTTCAAAAGACATCTACTGTACATAAAACTGGAATGTTGAAGATAATGACCTATAATAAATCAACAAAGAAGGTATTACTAGAAAAAAGCTTCAGTGATACTGAAATACATAGAGAAGAGTGCTTAAGTTATAGGTAATTATCAAGTTCATCTACCCCTTTATGGAAACTGAATGAATAAGATTCTACTGCAACAATACTACAGAAGTATCATGAAAAACAAGATGAATGCAACTGCATCTCCTATATGCCTCCGCCTAAATTCAGTTGATGGCTCAAACTGTTCTAGAAATATTTGATAACGAGGCTAAAAACCAGTAATTTTATGTAAATTGACCTCTGACCTTTGACCTACTTACCCCAAAATCTAATCAGTTCATCTTTCTATGGGGATGCATACTGGTACCAAGTTTGAAGTTCTCACCTCAGATAGTTCTTGAGATATCGCGGTAACGGTGCTAAAAACCACTAATTCCATGTAATTTCATGTAAATTGACCTCTGAACTTTGACCTACCTACCCCAGAATCTAATCAGTTCCTCTTTCTATGGGGATACATACTGGTACCAAGTCTGAAGTTCTCACCTCAAACAGTTCTTGAGATATCGCGGTAACGGTGCTATAAAAACCAAGAATTTCATGTAATTTCATGTAAATTGACCTCTGTGACCTCTGACCTTTGACCTCCTTACCCCAAAATCTAATCAGTTAATCTTCGTATAGGGAAACATACTAGTACCAAGTTTGAAGTTCTTACCTCAAACAGTTCTTGAGATATCGCGGTAACGGTGCTAAAAACCAAGAATTTCATGTAATTTCATGTAAATTGACCTCTGAGACCTCTGACCTTTGACCTACTTATCCCAAAATCTAATCAGTTCATCTTCGTATGGGGATACATACTAGTACCAAGTTTGAGGTTCCTACCTCAAATGATTCTTCAGATATCGCGGTAACGAGAAGTGGGACGGACGGAGGCACGCACGCACGCACGAACGGACAGACGGACGGACGGACGGACGGACAACCCGAAAACATAATGCCTCCGGCACCCACCTTCGGTGGGCGGAGGCATAAAAACATCAAACCTACATGTATACATGTCGCTCCTGCTTCTCTCTCTCACTCGCTCTCTGCCTCACACACCGTCTCATCCCTCACTCTCTTTCCCTCTCTCCCTTCCCCTTCATTCAATATCCCCATCACAATTGTCTATCTGCAAGAAAATATGGATGAAATTGCAGGTTTTCACTTTACACACTTTTGATAAAATATATATATATAATTTGGCAGTTGTATTTACAAAATAGGCATTTGGTGAAAAATAGGCACGTAATACACTGCTCTGGGCATAGTGGACGGAATCACATAGATATAACAATAAGAGACATAGATGCTGACATTTGCGAGAACATGATGCCTTTGTAATACTGTGATAATGTATTTATGTACAAGGTGTAAATCACATTAAAAAATGCCACAATCATTTGCACATTATATTCCTGCTATTACACTATTAACTGCATACAATTCTTTGGAAAGAACAATATAAGTTTCTGTGAATCTGTGATTTGTATAAAAAAGAAGACATCAGATGTGCGTAGAAAAGCAATAAACTACTTTAAATTACAATATCATGTTTTGTGCAAATTTTTTTCTCAAGAATATCAAAACCAAACGAAAGATCATATTTCCAAAATGCCTAGTGCAGTTTTCTGTCACGTTAAAAGCAGAAGAGTAAAAAATTGCAGGCACTTGGACGGAAACTTGTGATATCCAAAAGTCTGTTAGACAGAACTTAGAAAACAAAATATATACATAGATGTAAGTAAAATGGACGGTCAGAGGTAAAATCGTAGGACGAATAGATTATAAGAACTCTCTCAAAGTGAGATACTTTGGTTGAAAGACAGGACATACACGTTATGACTGGTCTGATGTTGGTTCTATGGGGGGTTGGGGTACTGTGATTGTTTCTTGTTGAGTGTCCCTAGGGGTCGGGGGAGGTGGTACCCCAACAATCCCTGTTTCGACCTCGGTATTTGCAGGGGCAGTGACAGGTGAACCACGCCCACCGGAGGAGCCAGAGGGCGGTCTGCTGCCGGATCCAGGCCTGGCGGACGTCGGGCGGTAAGGTACCCGCGGTTCCGGGGCTTGCCTCGATGGGGGGTGGCTACGTTTGCCCCTTGCACTGCTGACTCTGGGGGACTTGGCTCGCGTTGTCATCTGTGCGAAGCATTATGTAAAAAGATTAAGGTTACAGCAAATGAACATCAAAGAAATATGAGACAACATGAGAAATACAGTCAAACCTGCTTTAGCGAGCACCTGTATATAAAGACCACAATATTCGTTTCCCTTGAACAATGTTTCTCATTGAAATGTGTATTAAAGGAACCTGTACATAAAGACCACCTGCTCATAAAGACTGCTTTTCTTGTCTCCCTTGAGTGGTCTTTATAGACAGGTTTCACTGTACTAACTATACATATATTGAAATATCACTGATTTAAACCAGCAAAATATAATGCAAACCAGAATCCAGTGATGGCAAATGTCACAATAATGCAGAGAAAGTACAATGTAATGTACCATTCTTTTCACTCCGTAGATGCATATAGAAGCAATTGCAATCTACTGGTGTAAATTATTGTTCACCTGTCATCTTATTACCATTCTATATTTGAATTATAGTTTTAAAAAGGCATGCAGAATTACTATAAACTTTATGGAATTATGCAAGTGTATTCATACATGTAGCTATCAAATAGAAATTAGGAATCTATAAATTAAATTGATTTTGGAGAATTACTCATATTGTACATAAGCTTGATTTTTTGCCAATAATGTATCTGGCATTTTAGTCCCAGAACAATGTTTACACAGCTCTTAGGTACATGTTATGTGTGAATTACTTAATGTCTTGTAAATCATTAAAAAATTGAGGACAATTTTAAGTTCAAAAAGCTATTTTCGATTACCCCGTTGACTAGTGAATTCTCTCATTCCCAATGGCTTAAATACAGGGATCACTCGGTTCCCGTGGGCAACGGTTTAAGACATAATCAACAAAAATTTACATTAGTAGGGTACTATAATCCTGGGGAGCGTTTCATCAAGTGTCTTGTCAGTGATTTTTACTGACAAATCTGCTCTCAACCAATCAGATGCAAGGAATTCAGTAGCTTTTAACAGTTGTGGGTAAAAATCACTGACAAAACACTTGAAACGCTCCCCTGCAGTCAAGTCACAGTAACTAACCTTTGGTTGTGTTAGAGTAGGTAGTCTCTCGGTCATTTGACCGGCATCTAACCGAGCCTTGTATATATGACCATCTTGACCCTGGATGTCCGCTTCAATCCTGTAAATAAAAACAAAGGTTAGATACATTTCACGTAATAAAAATTTCAAAAAGATTTTTAGGTTATGAAGAAGCATGCAAGAACATGCTGTGATTTGAACCACATGCATCTGATGAATACAAGAGATTCAACCCATATGGTATTCTACAAGGAAAAGATCATGTTTCACAAGTATTCTAAAATTTGAAAAAGTATTTTAGGAATGTGTACTGTTTCAAACTATATGTATCTGAAAAATATAAGGGAACATTGCCTTCAAGGCAGCTGTGTGCATGAGACATCCTTCACACATTTTTTACATGGAACGGCTGCACCAACAGATAATGTACATATGATAACATAACTACAGCAACTTCTTACATGTTCATCATTCATTTGTCAAGCATGTTTGCAGTCTTCAAGTGCAATATACATAAATATTGACTGGCCTTGAGGGCGATATGAAATATATTCCCTGAACTAGATTCATATTTCCCAAATCAAAGGCGAAGGCTATATGGATCTTGTGAGGGCAATATAATGTATGTTGCACATATATCTCCCGAAAATAAGAGCCAGTTAATATTATTATTATCATTATCCACATCAGACATCTAGAGCAAACAAGACGTAACATTATGATAAAATGGACTCCAAAGTCATCATCTAATCCCTTAAAAGCTTTTTGTCAAAATTAGGAAATCCAATTTTCCCACTGCACTGGGCCAGCAACTTACTCTATGCTGTAACTAAATTCCATAGGCCCAAGAGTCCATAGGCTTTTGTGAAAGAAGGGGATATCCCAAATATTCCCCTCTAAGCCAAGTTGTCACGAAAGATGAGGGGAACATAATTTTGATATTTACTATGTTTACTATTAAATGAAAAATCGCTCAACAGTGTGTCCAGTATACACAGCAGATTTTCACAATTACTAAAACAGCTATAGCTCTGAACGTGCATACATCTGTATTACATGGTGTCCAAAAGGTGAGATTAAGATGTTAACTTTCTATATCATCAAAGGATATTTGTTCTCATCCATAAAACAACCACAGAATGCACTGTTACTTTAATACCTTCCATTGATTACTGGTGTTATATCTTCAGTTGTTGTGACCATGTTCCTGTGGAATACAAAAGATGATGGAATAATGAAGTTATTCTTGCGTCATTTAGTGGATGCACACATGTTATCAATCAAGTCTGTCTTCAAAGGAAGTGAAGCTTCATTTTCTGATTGGCTTATCTATGATAACATCAAACAATATTGATGCAGACACTCTAAAAGACCTCTTCCCAAAAAGCAATTTCTTCTAATTCACTATGGGTTGAATTGGAAATGTGAAGGAAAAAAAAACTTTATAGACTACATGTAAGTATCTACTCCACATTCCTCCCTATATAATCAATGATTATTCATTTGAATTCAAATTTCACCTTTTCGTTTTGTACATGAATGTAACATAAAATATTCATAGCTTTTTAAAAGGTGAATGGATCTACAAAACTAAAAAAAAGGGGATAAACTGGTTAACTATTGTCATTTCTAATTTGGAAAATTAAAAATTCTCCATGCCGATCCAATTATAATGCACGAAGGAACAACTGCTTTCAACATAATGTATATTTTTGTGAATCTTCTTATATTACACTTGGAAGTGATACAAAAAAAGGGGGTTGTTAGATTTCTACTGCAATCTTAAGCATATGCATGGTATTTTCACCTTAAGTGACCATACCAGCTGCAGTTTAATTATTTAATAAACGACATATATGATGCACTGTACACAAAAAAAGCTAATTGCTTACGTTGTCTGAGCGACTCTTGTTATCCTGCGATGGGGGAAGGTCATGGTATGGCTTCCTCCACAGCTGCGACTAGCTACAAAGTAGTCCGGGACATCTTGGAAATTACCACTGTAATCATGAGACAGAAATAAAGGACTTGATCAGATCTGGAACCCAATAACAGTACCAGTCAGCATTCATTGACTACAATATTACACTCTTCAGCCCAGAACAATAGATTTGGATCACTAATCCCTTTGTTCTGGCTTGAATATTGTAAGAGTGTAGTCAATGAATGCCGAGTGGTACTGTAGACACTACTGAATGACGATGGTCATATCATGATAGACAAACTGAAATCTTACACAGCATCAGGTCATACCTTGCATGCATCTGTACCTTCCTACAGCTCCAACAATTTCTTTCAAAACCGTGAAAACTTTTTCATTAAAGTGAAAAAAAGCGGGGAATTTGTCTGCAAATCACCCAGAATAACAAAACGTTTGAAACTACCGTTTTATAAGCAAATGTAATACGCATTCAGTGTTTTGTCTACTGATATCATATTTGGTTTAATAAGTTTAAGGAGCTGGTATCAAATATTTTCTTTTCCTTCACACAAGTCTATACACAAATGTAAATTTCCATATGACCTTCATCATTTAGTGATTACATTATCATGAACATGCCAGGTGAAATCACTAATGATGAAAGAAAATTAATCAATTGGGGCATGTCTTGTGCTAATTCCGATATGAAGAGAATAATGTGAGGTGAGTGTCTAGTATATGAATACCATACATGTAAGTTCAGAAATGAGTGTGAAATCTATAGTTCATAAGTTACAGCCATGGAAATTATTACACCATGAATGGTTACTGATAGTGTTATTTTTGTGGTAAGAAGGAAATAAAATATCATAAAAGCAAGGTATAATTCCTGGAATTTGGTATTCATTTAATGAAATACAAAGACAACTCATTTTTATAATTTTGTTTGCATATTATAGTACCCTTATTACAGAAGCTTGGTCTAATAGTTTTCTCCAGGGCTGTATGTATGGGGAAAATGATGAATGATGTATATTGCTATCATTATTTCATGATCTAACATCTACATGTATATGTATAGCAGCAAAGCAGCTACATGAGTAAAATGGATTCTACAACTAAATGTTGAAATCTGATGGATCGGATGTTATGTACAGTACGTGCAGTGTGTGTCAGATTACAGAGTGATCAACATTGTGGACGTACATACAGTATATATATCTCATCTTAAAAATAACAACACTATAAAATGATATTTTAAATAAGTTTTAACAAGGAACTGACTGTAAAATGTCATTCCACATGGCAGACCTGTGGATTGTTTTAATTTATATCAAAGGAACATAAAGTATGCTTTAGAAAAATTGTTCAAAGAATACACTTCCTCTAGATGAAGTAAAGGCATCTAAATGGAGTGTATGACTACTAAAGCTACACATAAGTTAACAAAGCTATAACTACAATTTTCAATATGTGCTATTCAATTCAATAAACACTGTAAGTGTGAATTGAACAGGATGGATGTGCTAAAATGAAAACACACCCACTCATTGAAGCAAAACATCTAAACCACAGATTCATCAGAAACATCGTTCTACAAAGCCAAAAGTACAATCCACAAGATGGATTTTCATTACTTGTTAATTATTGTTCTTTAAATTTGTCTGTCTGCCTGGCTAGAACTAGATGTATCAAAGCATACAAAGACACACTTCATACTACATGTAACATGCATCTCACACACAAACCATAGCATTCCATGTGGAGTACACTGTAAGTGATTTCAAATGTTCCTTTAGTTATTTTGACGTCGTTAATTGAAAACCAATGCCTTCAACAATAATTTGCACTAAAAACGGAAACATTGAATCATAACTGGCATGGAGAGTCTACCCTTCACTTACATTCTGATAAAGGCTGTATGCAATGCTTTGTGCAATGATGTACAAACACAAACATGTTACTACAATTCCCTCTACCCGGAGGCTTCAAAAACAAGGAGAAAATAGAGTGAAAATATGGATCAATGGAATTATTTTGTATAATTTCCATCAATCCATCCCAAATTACAGTAAATATGTGTGCCTTCACCTCTGTGCATTCTCGCAATCAGAAGTGTATATCTGTCACATTACAATATTTTCAAACTGCAATAGATGACAATATGAAATAAGAATATGCCCTGTAGATTCCAAGTGCTGATAACAAAACTAAATGAGGCAATGATAGCATGCAAGATATATAATGCAAGCACAGTGGAAGCACAGTGGAGTGAGACTATTTTTGTCACCCATAAAACCACTTACCGCCATCTTGAAATAAAATATACATCCATGCGAAAGAAGATAAAATATGTTTAGGAGAAAAAGGTTAGGAAAAAAAAAAAGCATGAAGTCAAAATGTGCAGGGATCTGGATACTGATATTTCAAGAGTTAATATAGCCTTGCAATTACATGTGATTAATAATATACATTAATACATCTTTCTTTTTGTGTTTGAAAGCTTTTTCCACTGCAAGTTATCAGAAAAAAAAAATGTTATACACATGTCATATGCTTAAGGAGTAATGTTGCTAGTAATGATTATCAAGTATCTCAATCATACAAAAAAAATATTCTCATTGCTTTGTTTCCTCCCCATGAAAAAGGATGATACATTAATATACATGTATTAGTATATTAGTTTTTCAACATCACACCAAATAAAAAATGAAAATGCATGTTCACTTCTAAGACAGTCATCATGTGGGCAACATATTTTCAAAGCACAGTATGTGGAAAACTGCGTTTAACTCTTTGCCCTATGCATTATGAAACCCAATGCTGCTGAATTATTTTCAAAGGTGATGTGACCAACCAGTACTCAGATGCACAGGTGAAAGAAATACAATGTAAACGAAGACCGAAAACGCAATGCAACGGAAGCTACGTGTATGAAGAATGCATTGGTGCACATGATTAGAGCGTGCATGCAATCATGCAATTGAACAGGCGCTATTTCTTTTGTTCGTGTGGAGTGTCGACTGTAGTTGACAGAAGCGAGCCTGCGCTAGTTACGGGAGTCGACAGTAGAGGGAAAACGGTTGTCACGCAGCTTAAAATTATACTTCACACACACCACTCCCCTATTGTATCTCTAAAGCCCACCATACACTATACGATCAACAGCGATCCGATTTTAGAAATAAATCGCAATAGCAATAAGTTTTATGAAACAGGTCCCAGACATCTTGGCATGCCACAAAGAGTGACATAATGTACGATCTAAACATATGAACAGCAAAATTTGATTTATTTAACATGATTAAAATTCTGCTGTATGGACATGGTCCTATCAGATTAGAGCACTGCAAACAAACCACGGATAATAAATCTAGGTATGGCACTCTAGCTACATGTACATGTACCTTTGGACATGGGGACTACTGCCCCGCAGGTACTCAGTCATCTGACGGGTGTGTCTGAGGCGCATCAACTCCCCAGGGACAAGGGATTGTGTCCCTGGATGAGGGGGAGGTCATTCTCAGGGGGTAGGGACAGGGCCATCCTATAGCGTGGGGGTTGTGGTTCCAAGGTGAGTACCACGGTTGGGGGGTGGGGGGGGGAGTGTTTTTACGATTTTAAGGAAATTACAAGAGGAATGGAGAATTGATTGCAACAATTTAAAATGAGAATGTTTAAAAGTTGATATGAAGATATGATCCATGCAGCATGCAAAACAAAGGGAAAGAAAACGATGAAGAAGCATGCAATTAAAAAGAAAGCATTAAATGAGAAACAAAAACAACAAGGACACACATACTTGTGAGTACCTTAATGAACAAATAATTATGGGAAATTTCTGAAGGAAAACGAGACGAACGTAGCTGCATCTCCTATATGCCTCCGCCTATTTTTCAGTTACATGTACATGTAACTGTTCTTGAAATATTGTGATAACCAGAATTTAAAAAAAAAACCTAGAACTACATGTTTACTGACCTCTTTGACCTTTGACCTAACAACCCAAACGTCTGATCACTTTGTCTCCACATAGTCATGCATACAACATAGTTGAGATATGGTAATAACAAAACTAGCAAATCTTTAATTTCATGCATACTGACCTCTATGACCTTATGTTTTTTCACATGTAGGTGCATGGATATGTTCACATCTACAGAAGATTACCAATATTTTAAAAACCTCAAACCTTGCATACAGCATATCATTTTATTCTTCCTTCACAAATTTGACAATCTTTCAGATTTTGTCTCTCCCCTCACATACAAATTTCCATAATCCACTTGCATATAGACCCACCTATCCACTATCTTGTAGTCATAAGAAGGCAGGTTTTGAAGATTCCTTATTGGTGGCACGCAACCCTTTTTGACACGGCCCTGTGGCCCATAGGGTCCTAGCGTTTGCCTGTGAGGGATCTCTGTGCTTCTATCCAAGTGGACCAGGTAGGCCATGATTTCAAGCCTGCGCTGCCGGGCTAGCTCCTGACGGAACAAGGTCCGCTCGTAATGCTGAACATTTTTACCCGGCCTTGTGCTGGTTAGTGGTGGAGAGATACACAGAAAGAGAGCGAATGTGGAAGAAAGAGAGAGAATGAAAGGAGGGGAAGCACAAAGGAAGACAGACACAAACAGAGTGGGAGAGAGAGAGAAAGAAAGAACAGGGTGGGCAAAAGCAAGACATTTATTATACATGTACAGAGTTAGAGAGAAAATTGAGGAAGTGAAAACTGCGGGCAGGGGTAAAAAAATGAGAAGGTATCAGGGTGTGAATGGGGCAATAATGAGAGTGAAAGATGAAGGCACAAACTGATAATGCATAAAAGCAGAAAGAAAAGAAAGGGAACAGAGAGAGAGAGAAAAAAAAAACAGAATAAGGCGACGCATACATGTACACTGACAAAACACAAATAGAACACGGAGCAATAGATTGTGATAGAAAATGAGAAATGTAAGGGTAAAATGAAAGATTTGAATGAAGGCAAGCAACATGTATGCATAACAAAATTGGGATGTGAAATGGATGAAAAGATTTCAATACATGTACAAGAATATCAACAGTAATGGTACATACACATTTAACATTATATGTGCAGAAAACACAAATCTGGGAAGAAGAAATGGGAAAATGAACAAGAAGTAACGAAGAAACTCAAACATGAATGAACATGTCACATATATTCAGTCAACCATGAATAGAACAAATGTTAATGAAAGAATTCAGCCTCAACAGGGAAAAATTATATGAGACCAAGTTTTCCAAAGAAAAGATATAATTACAAGCGTACATGCATGAGGTTGCTTTTTCTTTGAATACAAGCACAGCTAGGAGGGGATAATAAAAATATGAGACATCTTTGCACAGTCATTGGTGAAGCATTATTAATAATTTGCAGTGACTTGCATGTCATTTACTCACTTTTTCTGTGCAGCTCTGATCTGTTCGAGTTCAAAGGTTGTGTATGGCCTTCCAGTTCGGTTGCTTGGTAAACCCTTATTCTCAGGTAATGATGCTATAGGCCTGAAAAGGAAGAATATCAGAGAAATGAGTAACCAGTCTGGATAATGTGGGACACACAATAAGGAAAATTATCTTTAAAATATATACAGTGTAAAACATGAAAATGTTATATGGTCAAGACCACCCAAAAGGCCAAATTGAATCTAAAGAACTTTTGAAAGGAATGGCCGAAATACTGACAATCTGATTTTCTTCATTAATGAATTCTACAAAAATTGTCATCAACATGACAATATACATTTATTCATTTATCATTCATTGGTAATTCAAATTACCTTAGCAGAAGTTTACACAACTGCTCTTAAAATGGAGAATACTATACAACAACAATGTAAACAATGCACAAAACAGAAATTTCACCATTTTTTTTTCTATTGATAAGATAATACATTCTAGATGCAAGGTGATACCCTGTATTCACACAAAAAATGCAGTATCTTGCCTCATAATTGCTAGAACTTCTCATTGTTCCTTACTATGAAGAATATTTGCAAATAATTTGTATATATACTTACGCTTGTGGAGCCATGTCCAATGGCCTGTCACATGATATACAGTGGAACTTCTGTAGTGGCCTTGAAAACAAAGCAAGAAGATGGTTCATAAGATACAGATGAAATGAATCTTCTTCTTTGATTCTTACGAACCAGACAAGTCAGTCACAATAGTAGATTAGTCACACTAAGGAAGATCACAAGGTACGGGTGTCAAGTCCCTACCACACCATTATGTTTTTTGGCAAGACGTTATTACATGTATATTTGCTACACTAAGCTCTGGGTAACAGTAAAAAAAAAAATCTTATACAGTCAAACCTGTCTTAGTGGCCACCTGTCTATAGCGGTCACCTGTATATAGTGGTCACTTATATTGCCTCCCTGTAACAAGAAATATGTGCTTTAGAACCTGTCTACAAAGGCCACCTGTCTACAGTGGCCACTTTTTCTGTTTCCCTTGGGCGGCCTTAATAGACAGGTTTGACTGTACGCCGCCCCGTCTTACAAGGGAAAAAGAGGAGTCAAGAAAGAGAGAGAGAGAAAAAAAATAACAAGAAAACAAGAAAACAAAGAATGTGAAGAAAACGACCCTAACAACACAAAAACCGGAAGAAAGAGAAACTCACTTCCTGAAGCCTGCAGCATCTTCCCCAGTTTCTACTTCTTTCTTGACGTATTTTGAGCTGACAGATTTGATGCGGTTGTCAAGATATGACTTGAGCGGGTCAAGCTCCATTCGGTCAAGCTTGTTATCAATGTCCAGTTTCAATTCACCCACTGCAGAATCCCAAGCAGTTCTCTATAATAGAAAGAAGGAATGATTCAGACATTACACTGTTTTAAGGAATAAATAAAACTACCTGAAATCAAAGTACAGGTACATACATTTACATTTTGTAGGTACTGTGTAAAACCAGAAACTTTGGCGACGTAAAACATTCACGAATTGTTAACGACAGCCAATTTGCAGCAAGAAACTTTTGCGAATCACAATAATTTGATGTTGTTTCAATTGTGATTTGATTATTTCGTGGCATGGAACTTTTGTGAATCTGGACCACTCGCGAAATTTGCAATAGTTTCATGCACGCAAAAATTTTGGGTTTTACAGTAGCTGGAATAACATTTTTATCATGCCTGTTCATGGAATTAAAAGAGAAAAGCCCAAGTTTGCTGAAATTCTAATGCAAATATTTTACATCCTTACTGTACAAGTGTATGTGTTTATTCCTTTCAGTATTCTATTGGAAAGTGTATAGTAATGGTACTGCAATGTACAGTTTAACATACAGTGTATATTTGCTTGCCATGAAAAAAAATTCAAACGGTACACACAAGCTAGTTATGGTAACTTCTTTTAATTCCTTTAATTCTTTTAATTGCTAGTTATGGTAATTCCTTTAATTGCATACACATTGAAATACCTGGATAATACAAAACCTTGCCCCCCCCCCCCAAAAAAAACCCCAACAAAACAAAACAAAACAAAACAAAAAATAACAACAAACAAATAAACAAACAAGCAAACCTACATGTATGTGCACAACATCATTCAAATTATCATTAAAAATCTAGAAATGTTATCTTCATTTTTACTTACATGCCCAGACAATTTCTCCATGACATCATTGAGATTCTTGGACAGTTCATCCACAGCACCATCAAAGTGAGACCTGCTCACCTTGTTATCCAATGCATGCTTGTCTGCTTTCTGTATGAGATAAAAATTGTTTTAAAGAAATCATCAGCATTAGGGAGATGTGAGTTGGTCTAGCGGTACCGTCGGCTCTCTGTTTTTGCCTACAAACTGAGCCTGACGGACCCTGGTTTGCAATTGAGTCAGATCTTTCGGATAGTGACATTAAATACTGGCCCCCAGTAAATAATCAGGTTTGATTTTACACACGTGCGTAAAAGCCTAATTACATACACACAGACACAGTTTGTTAGAGTAGTGCAAATGCAGTGTTCACATATTCTAGAAAGGAAAAACTGTTGTTTCAACAAGGATACTCACTAATTTAAAAAAAAAAATCCAATTAAGTTCCACATTGTATGTATACAGAAGACAGGCAACACTGGATTTCTAGAATAATGTACAATTTACAAACAGATCAGTTTAGTCGCATTACCTGAAATTAATGCTCCTTAGCCAAACCAATACAGGTACCAGCAGTTACAAGTCATAAGGAAGCTTTCAAAAAGGCCAATGATAGAACCAATAGTGAAAATGTCCACAAGAAATCTTAATATACATACAAAAAAGTCATAACACCATCAAACTTGTTGAAATCTTTGGTGAAATCTTTTCTCTTTTTTTTTTTTGCATTTACAGAAGGCAAAATATGATTTTCTGATAATTCACTACCCTTTATTAGGAAGGAAAAGGATCTTAAAGATGAAAGATGAATATTTTTAGAGAAAACCTACCACATCTATTTCCATTATGACATGCTCCTTGTCAGCTTTGTTTTCTTGCAGACGATCAACAAATGTGTAAAGAGCCTGTAAAAGAAAGAGGGGATCCATGTCAAGGCTTAGATCCAATGAAGCTACAATTGCACTGGGTTGTCAGACATGTACTTGTAATACCTCACATAACTAATCAACTTCACTTGTTAGGGTTCTGGATATGGTTCTTAGGGTGTGGTTTATCGGGGCGATTCTATCTTCTAATCAGCGACTCAAGTCCCTGATTAGCTTACCAGTTACCGGCCGTAACCCTCGATAAACACGAACGCGACTTGATTACCTCATTAGCTTACCAGACTTGAGTCCCGCAAAAAGGTGGGATTTGATTACCGTTTGAGCCAGATACGCGACTCTAGTACCGGCGATAAACACAACGTGATTTGATTCGCGAATACATTTCGCAACTTCACACTCCAGTACGCGCGCCTACGTACTAGCCTACTAGCTAACTAAACAGCACATAGTGGGCGCGGTTCGGAGAAATTGAAAAAGTGCGCACCGGAATTGACCTTTACTTCCTAGGTCATTTAGCTGGTTCCTGTGCGATGCAAAGCAACAGGCTATCCCAGTTTTGAGTCGCGACGACACAGCATCCTGAGAAACCGCATTCATGGGCACGATCGTATCCGCGACTCTACTGGCGAATCAAGTACCCTTTTTTCTAATTTCTAGAAAACGATAAACACACCCATAGACACCATACCATACAAAGTATGCAGAGTGGATTGGTGTAAATAAATGGCACAAGGCAACAATATGGGGTTTAAAGAGCCTTCCACAACAATGGCCTCTATTCATACTCGCTGATCTGTGTGTTATATCTATACACAAAACGATACAGCATTTCAATTCTATTTGCCACAGCAACTTTTCATAGCAATTAAATCATTTGTAGAGCCTTTATGACACCAATCATGAAACATCATATTGCATAGTTCAAATGTATTTCAGATTTCAATGTTATCATCAATAAAAAAAATATATCCTACACCTATATATGTAGATTTCTTACAAAGATTTGACAAATAAAACTGCTCTCACATGTAACCTATAAGTCAATGAATATCTAAATGCTGATACAGTCAAACCTGCTTTAGCGACCACCTGTCTATGATAGTTTTTGTTTCCCTTGAACAGTGTTTTCCATTGAAATGTGTATTACGGAACCTGTACATGAAGACACAAAGACCACTTTTCTTGTCTCCCTTGAGTGGTCTTTATATACAGGTTTCACTGTTTCACTATATTAATGTAGAGGTGTCGTGGTCTGGTGGATATGTCACCCGACTGTGAATCACATGGTTCGCGGTACAAATCCCGCCGCGGCACTAAAGTCCTTTGGCAAGACATTAATCTACATCTGCCACTCTCCACCCAGGTGAAGTAAATGGGTACCCGGTAGGAAGAAATTCCTTGAATGCCTTAATAGCGCCTACATGGCGGCTTGGCTAAAGCCGGGGTAATAATATAATACTTTGTATTAAGCGCAGTAGAGCATATTTGTATAGTAACTGCGCTATATAAATGGACATATTATTATTGATTTGGGAATACTTACATCGATGTGCTTCTGTTTGACATTGTGCTCATCCACCAGATGAATATAGGACGTGTTGAGTTTCTCTACCTCTGCCTGCAGCTCTGCGAGGGCGTCCTGTAGCCTCTGAAGGCTTTCGCTGTCCTGTAATAAGAGATCAATGGATATTCATGCAATCAGCAGATTGTTATTATGCTGTATATACACTTACATGAACATCACTTCACAGTACAACATGTATACATTTGACCTTGTGCATAAAAATGTAATAATGTGTCACATTCACATAGTTTTGTTGAATATTGAATACAGCTAAATAATTTGGATATTGCAGTGTGGATAATCTTTGAAAAGGAGTTGTAGAACTTAGTATTGCACTGATATCAATGATTAGATGAAAACTGTCAAGTTTTATGGTACATGTGTAGATTGCGTCATATTGAAAATTATTTTCAGTTTATAAAAGGCAAGCACAGTTTTAGAAATACTGTAGATACAATTTTATATTCATTATATTAATATTTTGTTTCTTTTGAATTCTAAACTTAAGCCTTCATTATTTTCTCTTTTTTTTTTACATTGACTGTGTTTTGAAAGCGAACCCCCAAAATGAGACTCTTAAAACTACGGCCATTGAACAAATTCAATGACCTTGTCAATGGAAGTATACAATAAGCAGTGATTTAAATGATTGTGAATACTGTTACATTTGATAAAAATGCTTTGAATGAAACAAAATGATAAATGGTGGGGGCAATATTTGGCAAATCAGTTAGAACATAACACTGCATGCTGAAAGAATATAAAATGCAATGCAATGCTTGCAAATAATAAATGCTATGAACTTTTAAAAAAATAATGAAGATTTTAACAGGGAATGCCTATTATGAATAAATAGCTGGGATGAATACCATTAAATACAAATAGGAAAATTAGCAATAAACTGATACTTACTTTTCTAAATGTAACAAAGCATTTAGAAAAGCATCATGAATACAGCAATAGCAAATGAAATTGTTCTTATCAAATCAAATCAAACAAGAAAATAAAAGAAACTGGTGGATCAAAGAAATTTTTTACCATAGCGTGCTAGAACTGAAATAATGCAAAATAGCAACTGCACTAACATGCATACATGTATGTGTCAATAAATAATAAAAACAAAACACTGAAACCCAAGAGACCTGCAAAGGAAAATTAAGAAATCATACAAATACATTATAAAAGATTAACTATTTTAAAAAGCCATGCAGCATATCAAACGTTCATTGTTTTATTAAAAGATTAACAATCGTACCAAAGACGATGTCATAACCAACGTTTCTTTGACTTTTGGCACAGACTTGACAGACTTGACAGACTTGACAGACTTGACCTCTGTCGGCTGAGTGTTCATCATGCCTGCCAATGCCCCAAACTTCTCCTTTAGACTCTTTTCCAGGCTGCTGATCCTGCCCTCTATATCACTAATCTGTGCTTTGACACTGCCAGACAGCCTACTCTCTAGTTTATCAAGCAACTATTATTTAGGGTATTGTGTGAACGGTGTTGTACATTGTGCGTCAATGCACAAATCAATAAAGGCATGTCGAGATGTGAGAGTCATTTCAGAACATAGATGTTGAAAGAATTTTGTGGAGAACATCATAGAAAAGTGCAGTAATTATATTAATATCAGCAAAATGAAATAATGGTGAAGAAGTGGAAGTGAGTCAGATGTATAACAGAGGTGTTGGCCTCATCATTCAGCATTGGATTGAAAAGGGAGAATTATGAGTTTCAGGAAATTAATGAGAATGAATGAAGAGAGTATGTTGGTAGTTTTTAAATGCAGAATGTTGGAGGTGAAGGATTCAAAGCCAGGATAGCAGAGCAAAATTCAATAAGTGGTCTCAAGGAAATTAAGAAATGGATTTTTCATATGCAGTAAAGGATCATACATGTAAATGTGAGATGAGAGTTTGGACAATGACAGAACGTACGGGGGAGGGGGGGGGGGGGGGGGGGGAGAAGAGAGAACGAAAATGAGAGTGACTGTTAGTGAATTAGTAATTATAGCCATAGATTCCAATCAAGCGTTAAATTCAAGAAAAGATTTCAAGGTACTAGTACTATATTTAAAGTAATTTAAAGTATGAGAGAAATTATTCACTTAATTACGCAAATTCATTAGCTGTAGGTTTACTTTATCCTGGGCTAAGACATGAAATTAAATTATTAAAATATTTCAGATTCTTTCAACTTCGTGAATGAGAAACACTACACAAACTCACAATGGCACATACAATATGCTGAGTACCAATATCTAGAAGCAATACATGTATATGACTTAAAATAAATGAATTTGAACAATAAAAAGTACATGAATATAAACTTGATTGTCATTAAAGAGCACCGTATTAAAGGTTCATTAATAGCCGTATTAAAGGTTCATTAATAGCTGTATTAACAAGAGAATATATTACTTTAGGAAGTACATGTAACAGAATATATCAGAATTAATTAAAATTGAATGCTTCTGCATCATCTTCATTACATCAAGAAGTTCGCCCATTTCATGAGTATTCTTGCATCTAATATGATGTTAATTTAAAACAAATTGAAAAGCACACCAGAAAATATTTTACTTTCTTTTATACAATGTATCTCTGTGCATAAATCTATTTTGATGTGTTTGGAATAGCAGATTTGACAGTCTCTACCTAGTACATTTTGATAGATTATTAAAATTGTCAATAGTCAATAGTCAACATCCATCCACTAATACCTGTGTTTCTCAAAATCAAAAACAGGCACACTCATTGCACTTCAAATGATAAAACATGATGTGAAAGTGCCAGAGTGCATTAGAGAAATACAGTGTAAAAATGTTCATGGACACAAATCAAAATGTTATTTTCCTCAAAAGGAAAAAAATATGTCAAATATGTATCAACCTGCCTATTAAAGTACAGCCATAACTATCAAAAGCAGCAATAAGCAAATGAAATATGGTTATATTTTTGGAATGTCTACAATAAGTCATATATTTCGATACTGTAAATAATACAGTACCAATCACCCTGGGGTGGTATTTTGAAAACTATGTTATCTTTTATTTAAAGGAAAGCTATGTTAATTGTCATAACAAACTGAAATTGCACGCAATAAACACTAATCAATGGTGCTTGCGCAGATGTCTCTGTTAACTTTACATGGGCACAGCCATCTTTGCACAATCATTAACCAATGACTTGTCCTGATTTTGATTTGTTAGGACAATGTTTTACTAACATAAAAGTTAACATAGTTTTGCAGAATATGGCCCCTGGTAATTTATAGAATATGTAAGGAATTAATTTTGGTCTTTAATTCTCTACCATGTTTACAGCTTAATTTAGAATGTATGGTCTGACTGCATATGAGAATGTAGCAAAACCCCACTCTTCAATCCACGGAACTAACCCTGCTGTTATCCCCCTGAGAAGGTGGTTCTACTGTGTCAATCTGGGAGACATCCCTAGCAAGGGCGTCCTGCGCCTCAGCGAGGTCCGCAATGGCTTGCTCCAATTCTTGTCGTACAGCCGCCAGATCTTCGAAGGTCACGGTGCATCGGTCACTCTGACTCTGAAGCCGCTCTTCTAGAGCATCCAGCTATGTTACATCAAAGTATAATTTTCCTTCAATTTTAGCTTTACACCTTCACCTACAATGTAATGTGACCCGGCACCACAAAACCACCAAAAAGTCACAAAAAATTTTATCAAGATTTTATCATAATTGGATAGAACAAAGTCTTAGCTTTAAAATGATATATGACTCATTTTAATGGAAACTTTCTAACCCTTTTAATTCAACGAATGAAAGGAGCTTGTAAGAGAGGTTTACTGGTATTAAATAGGGAGGAAATGAGCTCTAAAGTTGAGGAAAGAGAGAAAAGCAACAGCGAGTGAAGCAAAAGGCCATAGCACCCATTATGAATGAATTGTCGGATTAGGTTGACATTTGGTAGGAGTGTTAAACATAGTTTATTCATTCTATTGCCAAGACTTCAAATTGTGAACTTTAGTCCTTCGAAAATTATGATGATGTAAATGAGGGTGTTCTATAGGTGGCCTGACACCTGCACTAGACAACACCTATTCACTCCATTGGGGTGTCTTTCTTTGTTTCCTGTTACATAATACTAGTTTGTTACCTGTGTAGTCTTCATGTTATCATACCTTGAACTTGCAATTTAGCCTATAATTTATAGCTTAAATAGGACCTACTATTTTCTTGTTCACATTGATTAACCTATCCAATTTGTTTTACACAGAACTTACAGACTTACTTTCCTTGCTCGCATGAATGAACTTGATCATTCGTTAGCAACGAAATCCTTTTTTCAGACTCGTTTCGTCATCGAAATGGAACTTAAAACTGCTCTGTAATTTGTTTTCGCGACTATTGATGAACTGCAATATCAGTATGATGAGATTACTGAGAGTTTATTCTTTCTCATACGAGGGTGAGCGGTACCGATTTAAAAAAAATCATGTGGGAAGGCGGAAGAATTGGGAAGAAACCGAAGCTGTGCAACAAAAAATGGTCTAGAACAACTGTTAAAACCTTATCTTCTACTGTGTTTTAAGCTTCCAGATTTTGATATAAGGTACAGAAGAGAACGATCTTTCAGAAAAACCAAAAATCCCAAAATCAAATTTTCCAACCCAAATTTCTATTTCAGCTGTTTACACAAAATCACGGGTTGCGACTTTTTGGTGATTTGTGATACCGGGTCCTTAATGGTCTTTTCTGTTTGTCTAAAATTAATACCGTTTCTTTAAATTATTATCATTAATTTGTTTTTTGTACTTAAATCTCAAATGAATTTTCCGTAGAAAGTGGCAGTAATAAGCATTTCTGAAACTGTTCCTATGGCTACTGAAGAGTCACTTTTTGAACTAAAACATTGCTAGAGGAGGATTACATATACATGTATATTAACCTCAGAAAGGAGTAAATATCTTTGTCACATCATTACAATTAATTGGGAAATAGGGGTTATATAGCTTCACACATAATAGCATTTTAGAATAGGTGCATATAGAAATGACTGAAGAGAATAAAAAGTCACTGTTAAGGATGAGACTATTAACTATTAATACACAGGGATAAGATAAAAGGTCATTTTGAAAAAAAATTAGAATCAGTAAGATCTTATTGAGAAAAGAGGTACATTACTCATCCTGTCAAAAGATGATCTGCTAAAGTTACACATTTCTACTGCTCAGAGCAAAGAGGGCTTAACTCAATTTGAAAGATAGAAACAAAGATTGTACAAGTTTCTTGTTTTGCTTTTCGCAAGGGTCTATTGTTTTTTTAAATCTTTATTTATTTCTTTTTTTACTTGTTTTGTATCATATATAACCAGGGCCCTCTTGCATAAAAAGTTACGTTTATACTAAAAAAAATTGGATGCAACTTGATTTTCAACCAATCAGAAGCTCTTATTTGGGAGTTGCGATTAAACTCAACGTTTTATGCAAGAGGGCCCAGAAGTGTAAATCAAATTATAGGACCAAAAGGAGGCTGAATATCTAAAATCGATTGATGTTCAATAAATATCAATGAAATTCATTGTACACAAAAAAGGGTCAAGGCACTTTTGTTTCTCAGCAGATGAAAGATATTTCTGAATAAGATTATGCCAGGAAGAGACAGTATATGGCTTCAATTATAAATTAATTGCAGAAGCTAGTAAAAAGCAGGAAATTTGTTGACATTTCGGTAAATGAAGTACTCTGCAATGGAGAAATGCAATTGTTGTTGTTCTTCTTCTTCTGCCTCCTTCAAATTGACTGAAGATTCTTGCAAACTATATTTGTGTGTGTGTATTGACCGCAGTTTACGTCCATTCGAGTGCTATTTACATCATAATATAAATCATTTACAAATATTTACAAGCTCATTCATAGGAAGGAGGAAGACTAGCCACTGTCACCATCCGTCAGTCGATTATGGAAGGCTCCCACAGATGGCGCTGTAACCGTTTCTGTGGGTAGGGAGTTCCAATTCCTTACTGTTCTCGGAAAGAAATGACTGCCGATGCAATTCAGTTCTCGAGTATGGCATCTGATAGGAATGTGGTTGGGGGGCTCTCGTCGACTGGGTGACTTGGGTGATATGATCCTGTGCCGAAAGATGAGCAAGATTTTTGTGTATTTTATACATCATGGTTAGCCTGTCATTTTCTCTGCCTTGTTGTAGAGTGGTCCAATCAAGCTCTTTCAGCATACTGTTCACGCTTGAGGTATTATGGTAACGATTCAGAGTGAATTTTGCAGCTCTTCTCTGTACCATTTCGACTTTGTGGATGAGGTTCTTGGAAGCTGGGTCCAAAACAGAGGAAGCATACTCCACGATCGGTCGAACCAACGATTTGTAAGTACATGTAGTGGTCATGTAGGAGATTGCGTCATCGGCAAATAGGCGAACATTAGATGTGAGACCATTTGGCAAGTCGTTGATGTAGAACAGAAAAAGACAAGGTCCATGAACCTTGAGGCACTCCAGATTCCACTGCTATTGATGATGATTTATTGCCATCCAATAGAACCCTCGACTTCTTCCATGGAGAAAGCTTTGGATCCATCTCAAATTCTTCCCTCTGACACCATAGAAGTCCAATTTGTGCAAGAGCCGTTGATGCCCAACTTTGTCAAAAGCTTTCGAAAAGTCCATGATTATGACATCTGTTTGACATCCTTCATCCAAGTTCTTATGCAGGTCGCTTTTATTTGATGAATCTCCAAAATCTTTTCATATTGTCAAGTTCTGTGTTACCTTCATCGGAAGAAAAAACAGGGATTCCACATAGTTCCAATATGCCCTCCTTAGCTCTTGTTGCAGCGTTTTCTTGATTTCACTCACTTCTACCTCCAAATGATAAGGGATGAGTCCACAATTTCTTGATATTATGTCACGACATTTTTTGTTCAACCTATCTCTTCTTTTGATGATCACTTTGATCTTGATTGTAATCCATAGTAGATCATCCTTCTTAGATGTCAATCTGTGGTACGAAATCTGCCATTCCATTCTCTATTCCAGACTTGAAGATAACCCATGCTTCTTTCACCAAGCAGGACTCCAGCTTGTATGCAATTTCCTCGCCGACACCTTCCATGAAATCAGCAAACTTCTCCAAGTCAGCTTTGCTGTAGATATTGATTTTCCTTCTCGCTTGTTTCTGCCGAAATGGACATCTAGGAATAGTGAGCAGCAGGCAATCATGATCTGAAATGCCGGGTAAACTGATACGTCAGTGATCATCGTTGGGTTACTAACTAGGAACAGATCAAGTACATTTTCTCCTCTCGTTGACTCGTTGACTAGTATTGAACCAAAAGCATGGTGAAGCGCAGGGTAGTGGCATGTCTTCACTTGTTGAGTTTTCCAATCCCATCCAGGCAGATTGAAATCACCTCCTATCACTGCCATGTGAGTACGATTTAATCTACTCAAAAATCGCTGAAGTTCTGTGAGGCTTTCTTCGTTATTTTCCTGGGGCCTGTAGTAAGCAGCTACATGAAGTGTCTTAGATCCCGCCATGGCCAATTTACACCAAAGAATTTCACAGTTAGTTTCAAGTTCTTTTTCTCTTGTTGCAAGAAGTTCCTTCTTAGTTGCTATGAACACCCCACCATGGGGGTCATTTGGTCGATCCTTCTCTCAATATTGTAATGATCAGTTGAGTTGGCAGTTGAGTTGGGAAGACCTCATTGTTGTTGATCGATGACTATAGCCATGATTCCGTAACAATGACGACATCTGGGTCATGGATTAGAGTCAGAAGATTTGACAATTCACGTTAAGGATCTTGTCTTCTTAGGTTTCACAACCTGCCTTCTTGGTGAGGACACATGAATTGGTGAACCTATATCACTCTCTGTGAAGGAAGCGTAATTGATATCCTCTTCATTTCCTTCTTTATCCATGTCTGAGTCGAGGACATCAAAAATGTTATTACTGCTTGAAAGACCCGAGGTATTATTACCTATGCCTGGCATCATACCTATGGTATGCATTCCTCATTTATTACAAATCCATATTACAGAGCTGTTCCCTAAATCTATATATTCACGATAGTTTAGATTGATGCAATTCGGATGAAACCATATCTGACAGTTGCCCTCACACTGGATACCTCCTGTTCTACCTGTCACTCCTCTTCCTCAAATGCCACATGAATCTTTGGTCTTCCCCATAGTTGCTATAGACTTGGATCTGTCATGCCCAGAAAAATAATCCCTTTCCAGATAACCATATGTAATCAGTGATATGAAGATGTAGATGATAATGAAGGAAACAAGGAAAGATCTTACTTGATACATCAGGAATCGTCTTGTGAATCATACCAGAAGAACTTGATGAGGTGCTGCTAATTTTAGAATCCGTTGTCAAAATACATCCAATTAAATGCACAAAGTGCTATTCAGTTCCTTTAACTCAGATGACGTCACAATTGAAGATTGTGCCGCAGCTGACTGGTTACTGTGTTAGCATTTATGTAGATGTAGGATGCGTTTCCCAGGTGCATACACCTGTTACTATGACTTTGATGAAAAACAGTGCTATGATGACTTGAAATAATTATCTTTTTCCAAAGATCAAATTTAAGATGTAAAAACGATGATAAAGCTATTAAATATTGATCCAAAATAAAAATCGACATTCCCAAAAGATTCCATGCAGTAAGCTCTTGAAGATGATATATTTTTTTAATAGTATGCATGTACAAGGAATCTTTAAATGATATATGCCTGCAATTCAGCAGATACAGCATATGAAATATAGATTATGGGCAGCACTAATGCAATGTGAAGATCAGAAGATACATGTACATGTAGCTCATTAATGTTTTCCATGACAGCTGCAGACAAGAAAACTATACAACACAAGCAAAAGAGTCCCTCCAATACTGTTCCTACCTTTGCTTTGCTGTCTCTGAGATGGCTCAGCCCATCTTCAAGTTCAGCCAACTTCTTAGCTAAGTCACCAGGAACATTCCATTGTGATAAGAGGGCTTCCACTTCTGACATATCTGCTTTCTTAGACATGAGGTCCTAAATTTTATTGAAAAAGCAAAGACATTTTTACCTCAAATCTTTTGAAATTTATCTATAGAGATGCCAACCTCCCAGAGCACAAATCAGTAATGATACAGATGAAAACCAATAATTTGGAGACAAAAAATCAGTAATTTTCTATGCGAAGCTAAAATGGCAAGAGCAGTTCCCGTGTGCAAGCGCGTTTAATAGCAGGACATAAATATAAGCATCAAAGTCAATTGAAAGTAAACCTATAAGATATTTAGCTTCATTTGGTGAAATACAGATAACTGCATGGCAAAAATGGCAACAACAAAAAAGTTACCTAAAACAAATAAAAGTTAACAGCATGAAATTACCATAGTATCTGAAGAAAACAATAAGGAAATGGCATGAACAAGAGGCCCTGATTTTAGCTAAAATGTAATACAAACCAAAATAGGCTACTATAAATATTTCAGAAGCGTGAACTTCCATTGATCTTTGACTTACCTCTAATGTCTTCACCCTGTCTTCTAGTAAATTATGTTTGCCAGTGAGTTCCCCAAGCTCTCGAAGGACACTCTGTAGCTCTGGAGTTGGATGGGGAGATACTGCTGACCGCATAGACTTAGTAGATACTGGACGGGATTGTGGTGGTGAAGGTGTTGGAGGTATAGGGGTCTGAAAAATGATATGGACCAAATACGTTATCTTGGAAAACACAGAATATGAAAAATTAAATGCCAATTTTATGTTAACATTCAATATTTGTGCCAAATTTGCATACTACTAAAGAGTAGAACAATAAAAACAAGTTTGAAAAAAAATCACTCTGGAACTAGGTGTAATACATCGATTCTTTTACATGATTTTAAAATCCCTAATTTCATTCAAATATTGTATTCACAGTTTCAATGATATCTGTGTTTTAGAAGGAAACTATGTTTCATCTCACATTACTTCTTTAATAAATGAAAGTAAAATGAAAGTAAAAACTATGTTTATTTTATCTCTGAACATGTACAAAATGAAAGCTTCATTTGACTTTTTCTTCTCTGTTTCTCTCTCCCTTTTTTTTTCTTTACAAACATGACTTTCATAAATAGCCTGAAACATCAATAATTTTCATTACGGAAGTTGGGTTCATCATGAATTTAGTCCTAATTACTATCTAGCTAACTAAAAAACAAATAAAAACTATCTGAGAAACACACATAGCCTTCAGTATTGAGGGTTTGAACAAACCCAGAGGATCGTCAGATTTCCTAGTTTACTAGATAAGATCAATATTGACACAGACAAAAGCCACTTCATTTTGACTTGCCAAAGAGGCTCCAACATGACATAAGCTGTTAAAATGCCATTAGTGGTTTGATTCACCGACTCTGGCAAGGCCGGCAAGAATTTGACAACAGTAAGTGAGATCGAGTTAGCACGCTATGATATATGGTTGCTAAGGGATACATAAGTATGATTTCTGATAACACTCATCAGTTGATGGCAGATTGCTCAATGATCAACAAATTGACAGGATAGTGACAGTGCCTGTGACAGTGCCTGTGACAGTGCCTGAAACGATGAAAAGGTCAATATCTGTGGAGATCGATACATGCCTACAGTTTATCAAATAGGGAAGTATAATGAAAATGCCTTCTGTTGTAACACTATGTTTCCAACATTAAAAAAAAGAGAAATTCTTTCAAAACTGATTGCTCATTCACATTTTAATTACAATGCAGCAATTCTGATGAAGAAGTATTAAAATTTACTATCAAACTGACAATCAACCTATAAAATCCATACTTTGTCCTTCTAAGTTTCAAACTCCATTATAGTGATTTCACAGTTACACGTCATAGTGAAGTCAAAGTACAAAGTACATTTTGAAGAAGAAAACAAATTGTCCATCTTTCCAAACTTAACGATGAATCAATCAAGATACAAAAATTTAAAAAAGTTTGAAATACTTATAATAGCTCTACACTCCATGTGTAAACACATAAAAAGACACATCAAAATGCATTTCTTAATACAGCTGACAAAATGCATGTACATGCACATGTATGCAAACCTTGTTTGTTTGTTTGAGTTTATTTTCTTCCGCAAAAAATAATACATACATACTTGAAATAACATTTGGTAACATAATAAACATTTAAAGAAGTATACATTTGTCAGTTGGAGTAATTACCAAAATTACTTTTGATATATATATACAGAAGAAGGACTGCCACTGTAAGCTTTATATTATACAAATAATGAATGTTTATGAGTGCAATGGACAGAATATTTCATGAGGTGAAAGATAAAATGATCCATTCAACGAGGCCAAGTTGAATGGATCATTTCATCTTTCACCGAATGAAACATTCTGTCCATTGCACAAATGAAAAAACATTCATTATTTGTTTTATATGACACCTAAAAATAGCTGTCCTTCTCATTTGACATTTTATGAATTAAGAAACAAGAGTGAAGGGACTTACATGTACATGTACAATGTACTTGATAGTCGCATGCGCGCTGCAAAGGCAAGTCGTTTTTGCGTATGTACATAGATGTGTTGGTGGTCGCGAGTGCAATGGACAATTTCGTATGGATTCAAAATTGCACGGTGAATGGATCAAATTTGCACGATTGATGACGTCATTGTTAAATGGGACAAATGATCAACATCAAACAACCAATCAAATGGCAAGGATCTAATTAAGTGTCATATAATCATGAATATACAATTGACAGAAATTGTGACAATAACAACTGAAAATAAATATATTAGGAAGAAGAAAAAGAAGAAACTTACACTGGTTTGATCAGAGACATGATTCAAAGGTACAGCCTGTATTATTGAGTGCAGGAAAAAAATCAAAGTGTGTGACATAACTAAATTCTTTTTTCCATTGCTCACTATATGTGCATGATGTCATATATGTAGTAGTACATGTACATGTATGTACTTCTACAAAATACATACCAATGTTCATATACAAATGTGTGTGTAATAACTACAAGACATAACCATCCTGATACACATGTGAACAAGTGTCTTGCTTTAAGATGGAAGTGCCATCTTTTGTATGTGAAAATAGCAAAGATCTCCAAGGAAATGTAATTCCCAAATTGTAAATAAGCCAGAATACACAAATAACACAAGCATGCAGTATATCCATGATTTTATACACTCTCATCTAAACACTAATGTGCATCTAAAATTTGACTAGATGTATTGTATTTTTATGAGTGCAATGGTCAGAATATTTCATGAGGTGAAAGATAAAATGATCCATTCAACTCGGCTCCGCCTCGTTGAATGGATCATTTTATCTTTCACCTAATGAAATATTCTGACCATTGCACGAATGAAAAAACATTCATTATTTGTTTTATATGACACCTAAAAAAATGGCTATCCTTCTCATTTGACATTTTATGAATTAAGAAACAGGAGTGAAGGGACCTACAATGTACTTGATAGTCGCATGCGCGCTGCAAAGGCAAGTCGTTTTTGCGTATGTAGCAGACGTGTTGGTGGTCGCGAGTGCAATGGACAATTTCGTATGGATCCAAAATTGCACGGTGAATGGATCAAATTTGCACGATTGATTTTTATTTATTTATTTATTTATTTGTGCATGCTTCATGAATCATATTTACAATCATATAATAATACAAAGTATTACACAGTAATATTGTTTCATATTGAAACACACCGAGGTTTGGCAAAATAAGCTATAAGCTTGAGAGGTATTGCCACACCTGCATATACTTAAAACAAACAATATAAGCGGGTAAAACCATTATAATAAAATAAACATAAATCAAAACGAACCTTACAATGGTAAACGAGATAATAAGAAAAACAAAAGAGGGAAAGAAAAAAAAAAAAAAAAAATGGGACAAATGATCAACATCAAACAACCAATCAAATGGCAAGGATCTAATTAGGTGTCACAGCCAATCTGCAGGTCCCCTAAAAGCGCGCTATTTTATTTCCAATTCTGACTATGAATACATAATGAGCAAGAACAGCCAGGAACATCTCATTTGCAAACTATTGAATAGACTACTTATCATTCACCAATTGTCATGAGTTATACATCAAATAAAAGAAGAGGGATCAGAGATTTGTGACATGCTTTTCTTGTGTTCAAAATAAAAGACAAAATTGGTATAAAATGGTGTTCCTTTTATGACAAAAAATGGAAATTAAATGAAATGTAAATCTGGCCAAATCTACAATAGTTTTATTGTGAGCCAGGGCAAATTTGACATGAGCGTAAAGGGCATTTTCTGTACTTTCCAAAGATTGAAATAACATTAATGTGCACTTCATGACAGGGTCAGGATCCAGCAATATGTAACCAATGTACACACTTTGTCTTTAAAAAAGTCAATTCCAGCATTCTGATTGGTTACCACCATGCAAGATGTTTTCTCACAGCCAGGCAACAGCTATGCGCATGCTTGCACAAGGATGAAGCAACAGGTTGCGCAATGTCTCATTCAATGCGCACTTGGTTACGGATGGCTCGCTTGCCAATCACAGGGCTAAGATTCTATGGTCTTGACCATGGTCTTGACAACGGATGATCTGCGGCTGAATATTGCTGGATCCTGACTCTGTCATAAATTTATGGATGATTTGAATGTAACGATGAAAAAGATGAGATTCCAGCGCTTCCATACATGTGTCTTGATGGCGGCTCATATACTTTTTATATGTCTTTTAACAACTTGAAATCTTGTGAAAAAAAGGCTTTTGTATGACTATTTCATCAGTTATTTTAAACCTTTTATTTTTAAATTCTGACTAAAACAAAATATCCCTGTGTTGGTAAACTATTCATTTATTTTTGCAGAAAGTCTAATGAGCACAGCATTAATATTTATTGAAGAGCATAACTTTAAAGATGACCATGCGATACAGCCGGCTGGGTGCAGGGAGAAAGTTCATTTCGGGCACTGGAAATAAAATGCGCGATTTTTGCTCATTTGCATACGACCTGCGGTCTGACTGATATAATCATGAATACAATTGACAGAAATTGTGACAATAACCTCTGGAAATAAATATATTAGGAAGAAGAAAAAGAAGAAACTTACACTGGTTTGATCAGAGACATGATTCAAAGGTACAGCCTGTATTATTGAGTGCAGGAAAAAAATCAAAGTGTGTGACATAACTAAATTCTTTTTTCCATTGCTCTCTATATGTGCATGACGACATACATGTAGTAGTACATGTACATGTATGTACTTCTACAAAATACATACCAATGTTCATATACAAATGTGTGTGTAATAACTACAAGACATAACCATCCTGATACACATGTGAACAAGTGTCTTGCTTTAAGATGGAAGTGCCATCTTTTGTATGTGAAAATAGCAAAGATCTCCAAGGAAATGTAATTCCCAAATTGTAAATAAGCCAGAATACACAAATAACACAAGTATGCAGTATATCCATGATTTTATACACTCTCATCTAAACACTAATGTGCATCTAAAAAGTGACTTGATGTATTGTATTTTTATGAGTGCAATGGACAGAATATACCATAAGGTGAAAGATAAAATGATCCATTCAACTCAGCTCCGCCTCGTTGAATGGATCATTTCATCTTTCACAAAATGAAATATATTCTGTCCATTGCACGAATGAAAAAACATTCATTATTTGTTTTATATGACACCTATAAATAGCTATCCTTCTCATTTGACATTTTATGAATTAAGAAACAGGAGTGAAGGGACTTACAATGTACTTGATAGTCGCATGCGCGCTGCAAAGGCAAGTCGTTTTTGCGTAAGTAGTAGACGTGTTGGTGGTCGCGAGTGCAATGGACAATTTCGTATGGATCCAAAATTGCACGGTGAATGGATCAAATTTGCACGATTGATGACGTCATTGTTAAATGGGACAAATGATCAACATCATACAACCAATCAAATGGCAAGGATCTAATTAGGTGTCATATAATCATGAATACAATTGACAGAAATTGTGACAATAACCTCTGGAAATAACCTCTGGAAATAAATATATTAGGAAGAAGAAAAAGAAGAAACTTACACTGGTTTGATCAGAGACTTGATTCAAAGGTACAGCCTGTATTATTGAGTGCAGGAAAAAAATCAAAGTGTGTGACATAACTAAATTCTTTTTTCCATTGCTCACTATATGTGCATGATGTCATATACATGTATGTAGTAGTACATGTACATGTATGTACTTCTACAAAATACATACCAATGTTCATATACAAATGTGTGTGTAATAACTACAAGACATAACCATCCTGATACACATGTGAACAAGTGTCTTGCTTTAAGATGGAAGTGCCATCTTTTGTATGTGAAAATAGCAAAGATCTCCAAGGAAATGTAATTCCCAAATTGTAAATAAGCCAGAATACACAAATAACACAAGCATGCAGTATATCCATGATTTTATACACTCTCATCTAAACACTAATGTGCATCTAAAATTTGACTAGATGTATTGTATTTTTATGAGTGCAATGGTCAGAATATTTCATGAGGTGAAAGATAAAATGATCCATTCAACGAGGTGGAGCCGAGTTAAATGGATCATTTCATCTTTCACCGAATGAAATATTCTGTCCATTGCACGAATGAAAAAACATTCATTATTTGTTTTATACGACACCTAAAAATAGCTATCCTTCTCATTTGACATTTTATGAATTAAGAAACAGGAGTGAAGGGACTTACAATGTACTTGATAGTCGCATGCGCGCTGCAAAGGCAAGTCGTTTTTGCGTAAGTAGTAGACGTGTTGGTGGTCGCGAGTGCAATGGACAATTTCGTATGGATCCAAAATTGCACGGTGAATGGATCAAATTTGCACGATTGATGACGTCATTGTTAAATGGGACAAATGATCAACATCAAACATCCAATCAAATGGCAAGGATCTAATTAGGTGTCATATAATCATGAATACAATTGACAGAAATTGTGACAATAACCTCTGGAAATAAATATATTAGGAAGAAGAAAAAGAAGAAACTTACACTGGTTTGATCAGAGACTTGATTCAAAGGTACAGCCTGTATTATTGAGTGCTGGAAAAAAATCAAAGTGTGTGACATAACTTAATTCTTTTTTCCATTGCTCTCTATATGTGCATGATGACATACATGTAGTAGTACATGTACATGTATGTACTTCTACAAAATAGGTGTCATATAATCATGAATACAATTGACAGAAATTATGACAATAACCTCTGGAAATAAATATATTAGGAAGAAGAAAAAGAAGAAACTTACACTGGTTTGAGCAGAGACTTGATTCAAAGGTACAGCCTGTATTATTGAGTGCAGGATAAAAAATCAAAGTGTGTGACATAACTAAAATTCTTTTTTCCATAGCTCACTATATGTGCATGACGACATACATGTAGTAGTACATGAACATGTATGTACTTCTACAAAATACATACCAATGTTCATATACAAATGTGTGTGTAATAACTACAAGACATAACCATCCTGATACACATGTGAACAAGTGTCTTGCTTTAAGATGGAAGTGCCATCTTTTGTACGTGAAAATAGCAAAGATCTCCAAGGAAATGTAATTCCCAAATTGTAAATAAGCCAGAATACACAAATAACATAAGCATGCAGTACATGTATATCCATGATTTTATACACTCTCATCTAAACACTAATGTGCAACTAAAATGTGACTTGATGTATATTATTTTTGCACTTTGCACTTTGAACTATCTACATGTACTTGTAACTTACATCTATGGGTGAAGTTTGCATGGCCGAGTCTGAGTGGTCAATAGGTCCTTTGTATGCCCCCTTCAAAGCAGCCTCAAAATCTGGCCATGTTACAATCTCATCTACTTGGGGAAGAATCGCCAACTGGTTTTGTAGTTCATCCTGTCAATATAAAGGTACAGTATAACAGAGATGACTTTCCAAATTCTTAAAAATTTAAGAGCACATATTTCAGCATTTCACAGGTCACTCTGCTCCTGAAAAATCAGGGATGGAATTCTAAAAATGTCCATGATTTTAGTGAAATGTATTTAAATTGTCATACCATATTTTAAATGAGTCATTGATTAATGAAAGCATGTAGGAAGTATCATGCAAAATTGCAAATTATATACATGCAAGAGAACATCTTTACGAACAGCAACAAACTGTTTATTTTACAGATTTTTTATTTTATCAAAATTAACATCCTTTCATCAAAACAAAGATACATGTACAGTGGCTTTAAGAATTTTACCCTCTCAGATACTTATAACCAAAAGGATAATTAAACCATCAAACAAGTTGACTGTTTCATCAAATTTACTTTTTCATTTCACTTGAATTTACATTAGCATTTATATAGATATTCTGAATTGAAAACAATAATGACAGACACTCATCATCCAAAATGGAAGATAGAAAGAAAGCTACACAAGTCAAGTAATAAATTCATAAAGCTGCACAGGTTCCTTAGTACATGAAGGACAGACAATTACACTTTACCAAGGAAAAGTCAAGTGAATTAAAATCTAACAAGTGAATATTCAGAGTGAGCAAAGAAATCAATATGATACTGGAAAGATTTATTTGATTGTGAAAACAATATTATAGAAGAGGATATGTAAAATACTTTGTATACATGTGCATGGAAAGCATTCTGTCAACATCATACTCTGAAATTGAATTCAAACAGTAGTGAAATTAAATTCTCGGGTAAAGCCATGTTTAAATTAATATGCTGAAGTGATAAATTCACCATATTGGCTAAAGAACAAATGCTGATTAATTAATAATAATAACATTTATTTATCTAAAAATAATGTTTTATTTTCTTATTGTGAAAACATATCATACAAGTGTACATGTAAAACAGTTTGTAAAATACATGTACATTGTAAATGCACAGAAAGCAGCCTTTCAAGATCATGCTCTAAAATTTAATCCAAGCAAGTGAAATTAAATGCTCAAATAAATCCGCATACTATCTAAAGACAAACAAATGCTGACAAAAATAACTTGTACACTTGTTTGCTTTTAGACTTGGGGTCAAGGCTCAGTGTCACTGACGTTGTAATAAAAACTATTGTTTTATTCCTTGTGTTATTTCGGTAGCAACCTGATCTTAAAATAAAATGTTTTGTGATGACTCGGTATTAACCAAGTGATTTGATCTACATAGAAAATAAACACTCCTGTAATTAAATTACAGCTGTTTAGGATAGGAAACAATAGATGAGGTGTTAATGGCACGTGTAGTTTGCACTGTACTGTACATGGGTTGGATATCGTGTCTTTCGGGCAACCTTTAAATACAATGACCTGACTACAGAATACAAAATACAAGTGTATACATTACATGTGTCATTAATGCATGCAGAGTGAACATGTTTACAGAATTTGGGAAACACAATCTAGCGCAAACCTCAACAGTATGCAACACTTAAAATGAATCATTATAACTTTACATGTACATATGTACATGTTAATGCAGGTACATGTTCACATCATAGACCTTTAATTTGTGTAATTATCAACTTCATGAAATGGCATCTATTTGAAAAATACTTTGTTTTGATTCTATGAGGATAGGAACAGAGAACTCCACCAGTGTGATTTCTATCATTTATACAACTACAATATTTGGAAAAGACCCACAAGTGACTCTTGAGAGAAGCAGAAGTGTGAAAATAGTCTAGATAGGAATAAAGCAGAAGTACAAATGGCAAAAGAACCTCATCGGTTTATAGTCACAGACGGACATTTGACAAATGTTGAAAGTTTGAAGGCTGGTAGAAAATAAGTGTTTAATGCAAAGAGCTATTTTATGTTTCCTTGTGAAGGGCATCACTAAAGGAGTTGAAATTTGATAACATTTGGTTGCCATGGCCACCTACTAAAACACTCAATGTCACAGACGGACAAAATGCCAACTCTTAAACCGATCAGGCTCAGAACTCCACCAGTTGATTCTTTGAATACGCAACTACAGTATTTGGAAAAGACCCATAAGTGACTCTTGAGAGAAGCAGAAGTGTGCGAAAAGTCTATAGAATAAAGCAGAAGTGTGCATAAACTCTATAGAAATAAAGCAGAAGTACAAATGACAAAAGTAATCTTTGTATGAAATGGGCGCATCCACAAATGAGTGTCTTTTGTGTGACAGTACACTGTACATACACTAAGTTCAAGTATATTTAGCCCTTATACATGTAGGTCTACTCTCAATAAATTTAAATCTACATCACTGAAAAGAACAAATTTACAAGTCAGAAACATTGAACCTCACATACTCAGCATCGACTATCACTTTATCTTGTTTTACAAAGAAAATTTTACGATGAACTACAGTGAATAAGTGCCAGGAAATTTTCGAAAATATTCCACTTTTCAGCACTCACTTTTAGCCCATCAGTTTTACTCTAAGTTCAGAAATAATTTGTGGAATGGGATATAAAAAATAATAACAATGTAAATGGTTGATATCATTGAACATGTAGTTATTCCAAGATCAAAATGAGAAAATGTTGATTTCATAGACGGTACAGATTTCATAGACGGTACAGAAATTATACATTATAATGATATGGCATTTTCAGAACATACATGTACAACGCACAAGGGCTGCAAGAGTGAGCTGTAGGTAACTAAGGAACAGCATGTACATCACTGTAATTTGTATTACTCAAAGTTTCTTTGTTTTGATTTATTTACGCATGTAAATCAGTTGCTAAGGGAGGATATCATCTGAACTCAATGCCCCTGAAAACATACAGTGTACTATAGTCAAGAAAAAAATAATAATCATATAAATAATTACCAGTAAATAACAATTGTCATGTTTATCTTTAACTAATCAGGTGAGGGATTTATCAGTAGAACGTACATGTACATGAATCTGCTTTTCATCTTCAAACTGTTCACACTAATCTGTTCTCATCAGAAGTTATGTACAATGTATCCTCACAGAATTAAGAATTCTTCATGGAATACATAAGGTTTGATTTTATCAGTGTGATGCCAGTTTGAAGAATATTATTGACAATCTTCTTTAAAAAATCTGGTGTCTAACAAAACTTTGCAATGTACAAACTGGGAGTTTTGAGCCTTAGATTTGATTGCCTATGAAATCTCGGGAACGAACCCTGTGCCAAACCAAGAAAATGAAATCTAGATTAGATGTAGACTTACTATGAGTTTGTTGAGATCGTCGATCTTATCCTGTTGTCCAGATGAGGCTTCTAAAGAACTTAGTCTTGTTTCTACTGTATTGTTGTATTCATTAATCTGGGGAAGGCATTCAATAAAATAAATAATCAATACATTCATCTTTAGTCCATATTTATAGATGTAGGGTATACATGTTTGTACTTATTATACCCTACCATATTTATGTTTACATGTGTGCTATAATGCAAAAATAAAAGTAAATGAGATTTAGTTGGACAAGTTTTGAATTGAAGTCTCTTTTTTATCAATATTTATACAGTGGAAACTCACTATAACGAGGTCCTTGGGACCATGAAAATGACATGTATCTTGTTGTATCAGGAATCTTCTTATATCAGGGTAAAATAACCCAAAAGAACATAAAGACTTGGGACCAACAAAATTACCTTGTTATATTAGAGCTCTTTATACTGAGTTTCCACTGTACAAATATTGTTTTGGAGATATACATGTACCTTACAATTAATGAACCTATTAGAACTTCAAGAATAAAAATGTAAGCCTCTTGTGTCAAAATATGTCACTTACAGTAACAAATTCAGGCAGTTTTTAACTGCACCCGACACTGAAACAGTTGGGATAAACATGGAATGAAATTCTAAGCCAATTTATAATTTCAAGTAATTCAGGTTTGGATAAAAAGACATGAGGCCCTACATATAAGAAAAGCATGATGACATTAAAATTATAAGTGTTTCACCCTGCTGAATATGTATGCCTGCGATAATTCAGGCTGAAATCGAGATGGAAAATACATGTATTTTATCAAAATCAAATTGTACAATGTATAACAAATTTAAATATCACTAAATACACAACAAACTAACCTTTTCAATATCTTTGGCGAGGTTGGTGTGTTTGTCTTGTAGATTTGAGAAGTTGTTATCATGGTCTTGTAATTGTTGGGTGATGTTTCCTAGCTCCCTCATAATATCTTCTACCATACTCATGAGCTTGGAAAGAAAGGAAGAAAAACAAAATATTAAATTTTTCACTGATCATCCTAATCTAAATTAAAGGCGAATTCATGTAAAATGTAACAATCTATATGACTCTGAAAATATATATGAATAAATATATATGAATACATATAAATATATAAATAGAGAAATATAAATAGAGAAATTAATAATACATACAAATTATATATTATAAATGTACATGTATATTATATATAATATATTAATGTAAATATAAATATATTAAAGAATCATCAACCCAACAACAAAAAATTGTTAATCCAATATAGAGAATTTTTTGAAAAAGGTCAAATGTGTTCAAGCAGATAATTTTTTTTCTGGAATCACTATTAAGTTCTACATTCTAATTTGTTTCATCAAAAATGACAAATAATGCAGCCAAATAGTATTTTCATAGGAAAGAAAAGGGAGTTCCAGTAAAAAATAACATTTTCCTAGGAAACATTACAGGGGGAATAATAGGAGAATCCTCCACACTTGTTTTTTAATGAGAGAAGTCTGAAGATACATATACACATCCTGCGTTTCCATGGTAACAGATGTTTGTGCTAGACTGCTGTACTCAAGCAGCTTCCATTATTGATTATAATCTAGGTTAATTTTTTTTCCTCTCTCACTGATCCACTCGAGCGTAATATAAGTGCATAGTGAAGAAAGTGACAGTATAGTCGTGTAAAGTCAAGTGGGGGATATGGCCTTGGGATAAAGGTGTCTGCTTCCACAGTTCTATGACATTAACCTGCATTATAATCCTGTTGGTATTATGTGTTTTATTGATTGGGATATTGAGTGGGCTTCAGGAGTTTGAGTGCGATGTGTGGGGAAGCCAGGCATGTTCTGTTTGTTACAGATAAACCACAGATAAATGTACATGTATACCAATAAAACTGCAAGCATGTAGGCCTGTGTATGAACACGTAGACTGATGATACGCACAATGAAATATCACAGTGACCTTTGTCTGAAGTACATTAATTAGATGGTGAATTCTGCAATTTAGACCTACATGTACATGTATTAAAATTTAAATTTGACCTTGAAATGAAAGACTAGGTTTGCACACATGTAAGAAATCATTCAATATGATTTTTCTTCTGAGTTTTCAGCTAACATTTGAATTACTGAAAATTTGATTCTCGAGCTACAATTATTACATTTTCATATTACTGCTTACCTGTAATTAATTTGAGGAAAAAATAAACATCAAAACCAAGTTTTCAAAATCAGAAAATTAAAAGTGTCAGTTTTTTTTTACATACTAAAAGTAAAAATATACATGTACATGTACAGTATTTGGCAAAGCACGCAGACCATTTATTTTAAAAAGGCCCCTTTTATAACATAAATTCACAAAAATGAAAACAAAAATGAAACATTTTCTTGGTAGTTCTAGACATTGAAAAATTAGCTCTGTTAAATTTTTGACTGATCAGAAAAAGAGCTCCAGACGGTGAAAAAAAAAACACTGCCAGCTGAGGCACCCACTATTTACTCTCTGATGTCAAGGCAATACTGACAACCATCAGAATTCACATCAGCAGGCAGGTGCAAATTTTGGCAGACTATGGTCTTTGAATTAGACTTATTTCCTGGAATGGAAAGGTGAAAGGTCATATCTGTTCGCTATTTTTTTTTTTTTTTTTTAGTTAAAAGCCCCAAAATTAATGGCCAACCAGAAAAATGCATGTAATCTGCAATGTCTTCTTCTTTCTTCTTCTCAAAAAGTACAGTCCACCATCGGGTGTATTGTCGTACTATTTGGCAGGTCTAGTGCTGTGTATGTATAGTGCTTTAAAAAAAAAAATATGTAGGTCTAAACAGGGACTTCACAGTAATGTAGGCTTCAGCTCAAGATCCAGATTCAATAAATCTACAGAATTCCACTTTCCTTGAAATAATTACATTTCAGTACATTTTTAATATAAATCTGTGGGGAAGTTAAACTTTTGATATCCATTCTCCTGCTTTCAATTTGTTCATACTGCTCTATCGTTCAAGTGAAGCATAATTTTTCACATTTAAAGCAGCACTAAAAAATCTATTTTCTCCTGACAAAAATGATCATTGTGTTTTATTAACTTTCTCCATCAACCCGATACCATGAAGCATACAAATACATGAATATTCCCCTTGAAGTAACTAAATCTAAATTTTAATTCAGTGACCCTATGCCCTCTCTGGAGCCGGTGCATACACAGGAGGCCTCATACCAACTCTCTCAGCCCATCTGTGGACAACCTATTGTGTTCCCAGGATGTTATACGGTGCCGCCATTCTGAAACTCTCTAAGCAAGTGACATCAAAACTTGATCAATCTCAGTCACAGCTCTTCAAAAAGATAGTCGGCATCCCTCTAACGGCAGCCTCTGAAGCCATCTTTCTCCTGACCGGACTGATTCCACTGAGCAGACATCTCGATGTAGACAAGCTTCTTCTCGTGGGGCAGGTGATCAATCTCGAACCAACTAGACCAGAACGCCGCACCCTCTTGCGCGCCATTGAGTGTCAGACTCCCACAATAAAATCACTGAACCAGACACTCAGCAAATACAATCTCTCAAACCTGGAGGAACTTGTTGTAAACCCTGTCCCCTACAAGGCATGGAAGCGCTCGTCGAAAGCAATGGTGCTATCAGCCGTGCAGCAAGAGTCTGAAGAAGCTGTCTGCTCTAAGTCCTCTCTAAAGTTCTGGATCAACAAAATCCCACCAAGCCCGAAGTGCCTGTACCCGAGCAGCCCTCAAACGGATGTTATCAGAAAAGCCCTCAGTGTGCGAGCTCAGCTCCTGACCTCTACGTATCTGGTACAAGTGAGGCTTGCTAAACTGAAAAAGGGAACGGACATCCGCTGTCCATTATGCAAGGCTGAAGAGGAGACCATACAACACTTTGTGGCAAAGTGCAGCGAACTCAGTCAAATACGTCACTCATTTCAGGAAAGGATTTCAGACTGCCTAAAGGAGTTCCCTGTCTGTGCCTCCCAGTACGATACACTCTCCCCCATCTTGTTCACGAGTGCAACCCTGCTACCCTTTGACCCGAGTCTTCCCCCTGAAACCAACAATAGACTACTGCTCTTTACCCTCTTCTTTCTCTATAAATTACACTCATATCGCTCTAAGGCTACTAGTGCATAATTCATCATGTTCGTTGTTAGAATCATAGAGCTTCATCCTAAATAACTAGAACCCAGACTCAAAGCTTTCAACCTGCTATTACTTGTGATTGCCAGACCGCGACTCTGTCGCTCATCTCCGAAAGAGCGGAGGCGGAACCAGAAGAAGATTGTACATTTGTGTGTCGGTAGATGAGACTAAGTTGGCTTTTTATGTTTCTGTGTTTCTCTGATGTCTACAGCGTATTGTTGAAAATAAGAAGGGACCTGTAAATCAATCAGTTACATTAATGCTCTCAGGAATCGAATATAGATTGTTTCTGCATATTTGTATACCATACTTTGAGATTACACTGCATCTTGACTCCTTCTAAGCTTGACTTGGCAAATAAAGATTTAATTTTGCATATCAAGATCAAGATTAATGTAGATCTACATGTATGCTATGTAGATCCAACATTACATACCTGTCTAAAATATATCATAAAAACAAGTTTCTTAAAAGAAAATCCCCCAATCAAAAGTAAAACAAAACAAAAACACCAATGATTTATACATGTATATAGTCTATAATGAGAGTTAATACCTTAGAAACACCTTCTTCATTTGCTGCAACTTTCTTCTGACATTGCATCAACTGCCACATGTCCGATACAGGCCTCTTCTTGGTTCCATCGTCACTGCTTCCTGACCGTGACATCAAACTCTGATTTGATGGCAAGGCATTCAGGGCACTCAATTGGCCCTCAATCTTTGACATTTTCTGTTCCATATCTTGAATAATTTTGGGCATGGACTCATTTCTGGATGTATCTGCGATGCTCTTGCTTTTGTCGATGTCGGTGATATTGGTCTCAGCTCTCCCTGTTCCTGTGCCTGTGGCAGGCCTTGTCCCAGGGTCAGGTTGTTTCCCATTACCATTAGTTTGAGCATCTCTCACAGGCCTTGTCCCAGGGTCAGGTTGTTTCCCATTACCATTAGTTTGAGCATCTCTCACAGGCCTTGTCCCAGGGTCAGGTTGTTTCCCATTACCATTACTATTAGTTTGAGCATCTCTCACAGGCCTTGTCCCAGGGTCAGGTTGTTTCCCATTACCATTAGTTTGATCATCTCTCACAGGCCTTGTCCCAGGGTCAGGTTGTTTCCCATTACCATTAGTTTGAGCATCTCTCACATCATTCAGATCTTTTTTCTCCCTTTCATTCAATTCCAATTTCACACTGCTCACCCCAAGTTTACTCACAATTGCCGCAAGAAGCACTCGCAAGCCTTTGTAATTTACAACTTCGGGTGTTCCCAGCGACAAATCAATCAGTTCTCCGAAGTTTATCTCAGTCATGATCGCCATATTTATAATTAAATATAAGTTATGTTTGTTTCTTCTTTGCTAATAAAGATAATTCGTCGTAAATCCAACCTAGTTTCTTGACAATACTTCTTGACAGGTGTTCCGATTGTGAAGATTGAAGGTACAGCTGATGTACCAGCTGATGTACCAGCTGATGCCCTAGTGACTGATACGGTAACCTTACTGAAAACTTGCCCGGCGCTCCCCCAGTGAAGTCCTCTGAAGCTACGCTACACGAGATCCTGTAATCAACATCTTCCCCATGCTTTGCTTACCACGTATTGAGGAATCGATGCCTGGCAACGCCAAATCACGAAGTCGTAAATATTCATCCACACAAAGAAAATAAGTTTATCGAATCAGGCAGAATATTAATTAAGCAAGTGGCTTTTATATCACATTCATGTCATATTCTACTCTGTAGGTATATTTAATATTGTCAAATTAAGATATTTACAAAAGAATAGCAATTTTCAAACTTTGTTTATATGGCCTTATCACATTATTTACTTTATAAGCATAACCATCCGCGTTCACTCAGGTCAAAGGTTATATTTACATCGGCAAATTACGCACGTGCATATTTCGAACCGTTGGAGCGGCGTAACTTTGGTCCGTAACCTTCGTTCGAAACGAAAGAGGTATTTTGCAAGAAAATTATGATTGTGTGAACTTTTGAATGAGGGTGGAATTGTAAAGGACTGTTATTATTTTTAGCGTTGAGGGTATGTAATGGCCGATAATGGCTCAATATATCGGATCGCGCGATACGGAAACAGTCCAGGCGGTGGCAGTGCACTGACTACGCCGCCGGTGCGGGGCCCACCCGGGGGCAAGTCTCACGTATGTTTGCACCGCTCACTTCGTGGGATGGGCCATTTTCAAATGTTTAATTTTAATGAGAGAATCACTGAACTGGTTCAATGACTGAATGAGCACCGCCGGGGTTGACTTGTATCTATAATTACCACCTCTCTGAGGCTCTCGTGCGATAGTGAGCGAAAACATCCCTCAAAATACCATTTAACAAATGAATGCCCTGGGCTGGGGCTGGGCACTCATCATAGGTACACGCCATTGCCGACTGTGTAGTAACGCAGCCAACTCACATCCCACACCTAAACTGCATCACTGTGCCACTGTGCATTTTTGGCTATATTTAATTGAATGTCATATATTGCAGTTTACTTACATCCAAAGAATTATATTGAATAATAGATGATTAAAACTTACCAGGTTGTTTTGTGACCTTTGAAGAGGGTTTCCTGAAATTTTGGGTCCTTTTTGTCGATAACTGCTATCGAGACTCTCCCGTCAGAATCCAGTTTGTATTTTCCACGATTATGATGAAGGGAGCCCTCAGCGCTCGTAGTAGTACCGGCGCGATCATTTCGTCGATCTCCTACGAAGACCTGAAAGGGCCAAACTGACGACGTAAAAAAATTAAAAATATTACGTACGTACGTAATAATTACTACGTACGTACGTAATATTTTTTATTTTTTTACGTCGTCAGTTTGGCCCTCCCAGGTCTTCGTAGAATAGCTTGTGTGCGTAACATTCTGCGTACGTATCTACGGTGCGTAACCATGTAGAGCGGCCTCACTAGCGCGCAACATTATTGAGAGCAGTCGTCATCCGTATGGAGGTGTGGGTAACTAGCCAGGATTGGCTTCGTGAATGTAAAAAATGTATCCATTGTCATGCCTTATCTGCATGACAAGAGGAGGCATGGATACACACAAACACTGGCGAGTTTTCGGAAATTTCTTACGATCTTTTTTGGATTTTTGGATTTTTGGGTAAAAATACGTACGATCAAAAAGACATTCTAATTCTTAACGTTTTCCTAGGAGGATACGCTGTGGCGAAGGAGCTGTCGGTCGCGGGAGTTATCAGAAAAGTGTTATTTCAGGGCATTTTCCAGTCCTGCTAACCCGTGCGCAATTAGATTGCTGGGTAAGAACGCCTGGCTTCGTGATGTAGAAGGCGTATAGCCATTTTTTTTTTTTTTACATTCACGAAGCCAATCCTGGCTATGGGTAACAAGTATCAAAAAGAGGGCTGTAAATGTAAGTTTTTATAACTTTCTACATTTTGTATCTTAACGAACTGATAACTTAAAATCTAAAGAATGATACTTAACTATCAGTTTGCCCACAAAAACATCAATTTCAAACAAAATTACATCTGTATCCCCAATACCCAGTCTACACACATGTATATGATCCTAATGGTCAATATGACCATTGCTTGCTGATGTGTGCGCAAGTGCCTATTTTCGTTTCTGCTTCAACAACATGGCGAATGGGACTGGTTTCGAAAATTGAGAGTAAAAAGTGACATTCATCGATTCTACACATTTTTTAGGAAAAGCTGATTTGCGGAAGGTCTGTTTAGGTAAGTGGCATCGTATATATGATACTTTAATTTAAAAAAATAACTTATATGGCCATATTTTCAATGGTCATTTGAACATTGGTAAATTATCTTCATCTCAGCCGAGGATGGCTCCAAGGCCGGTGGAGAGCAGGGGGGGGGGGGATTTTTTTTTTTTACCCAAGGGATATACATGTGTCCGCAAAGCCCTTTCTTGGGTGGGGTCCACTTGGCAGAGCCCCCCTGCAGCTCCCGAGATTTTGCCATTTTGAACCTTGCTGTTTTATACACCAAATTTACCATTGTACTCAAAGAAGTTCTGATGATTCAGTCAACTTTGTAGAAAATTCCGTCGATCTCTGAATGAAAACATTCCACTGCCACTGGTCATTGATATTCCTGTAAACCTTTTCTTTTTATTACTGATTTTGGTGCAGTATGCACAAAATATTATGATCAAGATATCATAAATAATGTTAGTTAGGCAAACTGGCAAATGATTGGTTTAACTTTAATTGATAGAGTACAGTGTAACTCTCAAACCAATTGTTGGTTAACCATTGACTGATTTGGGGTCAGGAGCGCAGCGCATTTACGCTTTCTGGAAGCCGCCTACATTCAATCGCACGAAACCCTTCTGTGCAGACAAATGGAGTTCGTCCAAGCTTTGCGATTGTTCTGAAATTAGGGCGTCCGGGTTCATCGAGTATAATAAATTTTGATTTCGAGTAGTTTGTTATATACCTGCGTGACCTTCGTTATCAAGTCTCTTTTTCGTGCCATATTGAAGATTAGAAACTGTTTTTTTTTCCTTAACAATATTCTGTTTAAATCATCTTGGATAGGACAGGTCCCGCAGAGCATGCTTTAATGTGGGGGGGGGGGGGGCGGTGATGCCTCTTACCCGAATATCAACCATCCTGTTTTCTACATTTTGAGCAAGCGAAGTGAACGAGCATAAAATTATAATATAGGCCTAGACAATTAATCATGGTCGATATGTTATTTTGTGATGAAAATACATAATACAGTCAAACCTGTCTTAGTGGCCACCTGTCTATAGCGGTCACCTGTCTATAGTGGTCACTTATATTGCCTCCCTGTAGCAAGAAATATGTGCTTTAGAACCTGTCTATAAAGGCCACCTGTCTACAGTGGCCACTTTTTCTGTTTCCCTTGGGTGGCCTTTATAGACAGGTTTGACTTTGTTTTCGTTAACCTCGCTGCCAAATAGGACAGTCGGGCACCTCACTGCCCGAGTAATATGTCTGTTGCCCGAAACCATCCCGGCCGTTTTTAAATCTTGCGAACGATCTGGATAAAAAGTCACTTTGTTGTCTCTGAAATATCATATGATTTTGCCATCAAAATAAACTAGATATTCATAACAGTTACTAAATTTAGGCACCTTCCTGCACGAAGATCAGAATAGCCGGACATCCCACTGCCCCGAATGAGGGTATTCATGAATCTCGTTGCTGAAATTGTCCAGATGTACATGTCAACGATCTCTATGAATTTGTTTGCAGAAATCTGTAGGGTTCTTACGTAATGAAATTTTCATGCAATAAGATAATAATAGTTTTTAATATACATGTATATGTATTTCATAATTAATAGTCTTCTGTTACCTTTTAATAATCAGAATGGTCGACAAATGGACTGCCAAGTTGATGACATATTCTTAATCTCCCTAATTCATTCCTGTATATTCTTCAAATGGTAGCAGTGTGAAAGGCTAACTTACAGTAGATGCTGAGCGACTACTACATCACCATGACAACGGTTAAACAAGTAGTGGGTCTCACCTTAGCGGTAGGAGTGGCCTCAGAGATGATATATTACATATGGAAACAAGGGCTGGTGTCCAAGCTTGGAAGCTATGTTCAGAACAAGTTCATTGGGTCCCCGACTGAAGCAATCATCGCTACCCCAACAGCAGAGTCAGAAGCACCCACAGACCCATACTTCTACAAGGTCCTGATATTCCCAGACAAAGTGAGGGCATGCAAACCCCACTTCTGGGGAGAGGGCTGCCAGCATGAGAAGTGCTGGTTCTCCCATGACAAAAGAAACTCTATGTACCAGTTCCTATCCCACATCCGCTCGGCTGAGATGACACTGGACGTTTGTGTATACGTCATGACCGATGCAGACCTTGCTAACTTTGTGATCAGCATGAAAGGGCGGGGTGTGTTAGTGAGGGTGATCACCAATCAAGAGGCTCAGAACTACACAGGCACCCAGGTCGGCAAATTTAGGTCAAGAGGTAATTATTAAAAATTCTCTTTTTAAACTTTTGAAAGTACATGTGGTAAATGTAAGCAAAATGCTTATGGAAAGCTTCATGTAGTCTGGGTTGATAAAGTGGTAAGGAAGTCGACTACCCCTCCAGTTATAATGATGTTTTTTGTTCTAAAGTTGCTCTAAATGCAGTATAAACAAAATTATTCTTCTTGAAAATATTTTTCCCCTTAAGGATTTTAAAATCGAATTCTACATGGAATTGATAAATAAATCACTGCATCTTCGAAATATCTGGGACAAGGGAGTTGGGTCTAATCAATTTATTGAATCATTGCTCTAAATAAATTACCAAAAAGAAATATTTCTAGATCAGACAAGTGACTTTATAGTGAATTATTGTATTGACTGTTTGTCTTTAATCTGCACCCAATCAGGAATACAAGTTCGTACCAATATCAACTACCTCATGCATCACAAGTTTGTGGTAGTGGACAGAAAGAAGATAATCACAGGGTCTTTCAACTGGACAAGCCATGCCACGACAGCCAACAATGAGAACATGATCATCACTGACAATCCACAGATAGTTGAACCGTACGTGGAGGAGTTTGACCGATTGTGGACAGAGTTTGACCCTGCTTTGCAGAGCTAGTTGATAACCAGTGCTGACATTGACCCTTTCAGCTGTGAATACTTCTATCATTGTCAGGAACATGGTAGATGGATGGTCCTAAGTCAAGTGAATTGTTGAGTTTGAGCATGTCTTTCAAAGCTCACTAAAATGAGGTATCAAGTGCTGAGTTGGACCCTATTTACACAATGCAGCTTTCTTTTGCACAGTGAATATGGAGAACATATTGCTTTTATATGGATCCAAGTGTGAATGGGTCTAACCTACTAGGTAAAGTGGATTTGACCCTGCTTTACTATACTGATTATAGGTGATTAGATGAACCTCTTTTAACAGTGCAGCTGACAGTGGAGTGAACTTGAAGAGCATGTTAGATTCAGGTGTGAATGTTACTGGATGAAACTGAGCTCATTCTGAAGAACTGCATCTAAATCAATCCGGTCGACAATGGAAATATTACCATACACACTGTAAGAGGACTGGACAAGTACAATTATGGTTGCCAAGGAAGTTGCACGAAACATTTGAACATGAATAACCTACTCTTCTTGGTTTCCATATTTTGGATCGAATATCACTATTTCAAATCAATATATGGTACAAAAATAACATTCAGTAGATTTTACATAACACAATTAACGAAGTACAATAAAAGATCCATAGAAATAATACAATGATGATTAACATAGGGGAGATACAGACATATATGAGAGGTGAAAATATAAATGGAAACTATTAAAAAGCAGAGCTTGTAATTTATAGATTCCCTTTAAATAATACATAGGTATAGTCAAATTGTTGTGATATCAAGGACTAATGATGCTTGTCTGGGACATTAGGGAGCCGTGGGATTATTATTTAGGTGTTTAAAATATACATCTTTAATTTACGTTTAAACGAATACATGGAGACGGAATTTATTATGTCAGACAGGAGATCGTTCCAAAGTAATGGGCCAGTAACCATTTTTATGGGCAAAAGCTGTTCGGGTATGTGGAAGATGATAGGAATTGCTTTGACGTGTAGGATAAGAATGAATTTCGTCATTCCTTACAAATAAAGAGGAGACAGATGTAGGTAGTTCGTGTCTTGCGAGTTGAAACATAAAATATCCTAGGTTAAATGTATAAAGATCGTGGATTTGAAGAAGATTACAAGAATAGAAAAGTGGTGATGAATGGGCCTGGAAACTAGTGTTATGAATTATTCTGATATATCTCTTTTTTGAATAAGGAAGAGTTTATTAATTAAGGAGCTTTGAGCTATTCCCCTATGCAAGGATTCCGTAGTTTAAATATAGCAAAATTAGAGTGGAGTATAAAGAAAGCAAGACATGGGTGGGAAAGGATATTTTAAGTTTGCCAATGACACCTGTATTTCTGGCTATAAGTTTACTGATATAATTAATGCGAGTTTTCCATGTTAATTTGCTGTCGATGTATACCCCTAAAAATTTTGTTGTGTCAACCCGCGCAAGAGTCGAGTTATTTAATAAAATAGGTCCTGGTAATTTTGCGATCGTATTACTGAATAGAATGTAATTTGATTTATTAATATTAAGGGACAATTTGTTAGAATGGATCCAGTTCAAAGCAGTGTTCAATTCATGGTTTAAAGTTTAAAGTATTTAAGAGAAATTGAGGATTTTTGCTTGAAAGGAAACTGTTGGAGTCATCTGCAAACAAGAGGAAGGAAAGATTATCAGAACAATTTTAAAAGTCATTTATGTAAATAAGGAACAACAATGAGCCAAGTAAGGACCCTTGGGGCATTCCACATGTAATAGTTTTCTTATGGGATTCATGATCATTGATGTAAACAAACTGTTGACGGTCAGTTAGGTAATTTCTGAACCACTCCAAGGCCTTCCCACGTATTCCATAATATGATAATTTAAAAAGGAGAACTTTGTGATTGATTGTGTCGAAGGCCTTGGAGAAGTCCAGAAATATACAAACAGTGTGAGAAAACGCATCTATGGCTTTGGCTACTTCAATAATAAATATCAACAATGCATGAGTGGTTGAATGTTTCTTCCTAAAACCAAATTGGAACTTGGACAAATTTATTTAGGAATTGTACAGTGTGGGAATAGACTATTTTTTTCAAGAATTTTTGAGAATGAGCTTAAGAGCGAAATGGGACGATAATTTCCAATATCATGTTTATTACCTTTCTTGTGTATCGGGATAACGTTAGTTATTTTCATTTTATCGGGTACAATTCCATTTGTTAGAGATAAATCAAACATACAAGTTAACAGACTTCCTACTTTGTTAATAATTTTCTTCAACAGAAAGTTCGCAATACCATCGTATCCGGAACTTTTCTTTGTTTTTGTTTAGAAGTTGTTGTTTGTATGATGTATGATCTTATCTTCCATTTGAGGGATGGTAGGCTGAGGATGTCACATCTGATATAAAGTTGCAATACCAAGTCTAGGAATTTAGGTTAAATATTTGGTTGATGTTACTTCGTGGATTCAGACATTCTCCACCGAATTGGGATCATAAACAATTAAAAATGGAAAGGGAGCTTAATCACAAAATTTGATCGAGTCATTAACATGTAGTAGATTGAATACATCATGAAGACTATGCAACCTTCTTTGACAAAAATGCCTTCTATTGCCTGCCAAGTTATGTGCATGTATGTCCTATTTTGATACATGTATGCTATCCTTATTCGGTGCATACACATCTTAATGTGATATGATTCATTGAATGTTATGCACCGAAATGTGCAACTCAGTAGTCATAAATGACAGGCATGAGCTCGCATATTGTCCCAAATTCACGAAAGGGGTTTATTTTAACCCATGGTTTAAACCTCCATAAGCAATGTACATGTGGTTGTAGGCGTCATGTAGGCGAGCAATAATATGCTTAACTTCTTTACTCTCATTTTAGTCCACAGTGGAAGTTTAAACCATAGTGTAAACCTCCTTCATGAAGTTGGGCCATTATCTATACATGTACACAAATAAAGTTGTTTATTATAAATTGATAATGACATGTTTACCAATATTAAACATTTGTTCTCAAATTTCATGTGTCGGGATTCTGGCATTGGTTTAGAATAAACAAAAAGTTTTTCTGCGACGATGGCCAGTGGGAATTGCAAATTGTAATTAAGATTTGATGTGGTAGTTAAATGTTTATACACTTCAAGGACTATATTGTACATGTAAATTCTATGCAATATTATGGAAAGTACTTATTTGAATGTACATTACATGATAAAGAAACGGCTCATTCTGGCAAGTGCAAAGTCATTAAAGTTTTTGAAGTCAATGTAATGTTAGGTATACATGTACTTGCTAAATTGTGTGTTTTGTCTGAAAATGTAATAAACATTCCTGAAATATTATTTATGTATGGTACATGTATTTATGAAAATTCCTTTGTATATTAAACATACTGATCATAGGCGGTGGAATGTTGGACTTGAACAATGAAAATGGGGGTACCCTTTTTGTTTAGCAGACGATAGTGCCCTCCCCTTACAAATCATAGCCCAACGTTCCGCCGCCTCTGGTAATGATTTTCATAAGTACTGTACTTCACATCAAAAAACAGGGAATGGTGAATATTTGTGTTAATTTTGTTCTTATTTAAGGTTTTGAAAAATTTTGGCCTGTACATGAGGAGGGAATGAAGATAGAGAGAACCGACATCTCTTCACATAGAAAAGATAAGAGGGGTAGGACTCTCCAAAGTACTGGGTGACCCAAAATGGTGTGTTATTCACTAGATTTACATTTGTGATATCTCAAAATGTAGCCAAGTATTACAAGCTAAGGAAACTTCACGAGCGACATCCTTTAAGGACACAAAAGGAGTGTCCCATGCACCAGATTTACACGATATCTCAAAATATAGCCAACTAAAGCTACGGCAACTTCACAAGTGACATCCATCGAGTTATTCCCCACCCCCTCTCCCTCACACTGGTGCTACTACATGTACTGAATACGGGTAATGCATAATGACGTTCTGTATGTTATATTTTTGGATTCCTCACTTCAATTCTGTATCGAAAAGAAGTTTGTTGCTGCAGCAAATAGTGCATTTAAATCTGTCTGAAACAATGTGCAATTTACAATTTTTTCCAAGGCGTAAATATCTACAGTGAATATTGTTATGTAAATGCTAAGACTTGAAACCATTTAGATATTTTAGAATGCATTATGATCAAATGACTTTTTTGCAGAGACCAGTTTACATGTATGTACATGTACATGTAATGTATCTACCCCAAGACCTTAGTGACAAATATTTAACCCAGTTGTTTGGACTTTGTATGATGAGAATGTGGGTTGCATTGCATGCATGAGTTTCTGTGCTATGTCAGGCTTCTGGCAAGATTTAAAGTTGTTACTTGTACATGTAGCAGAGGCATTTTAATATTTGTGAACTCACTTAACTCGTCTAATTTTGTCACTCTTTGACCAAAATGCAATAAAAATCAAAGTTCAAAATTGATTGTGATACATCTCTCTTTTCATTCTTGTTGCTACTTTATCGATTCCTGCTATTCTCAGCAGTGTCATCATCTTTTGGTAACCTCTTGACTTGTCTTTAACCCTTTCAGGACAGGAACTATTGAAGGGCTAAATAGATCACATTTTGTTCTTCAAGTTGGCAACAATAATATCTTTCTTTTTGGTCCTACTTATAAGGTGTAATGTCTTTGAAAATAATATACATGTTTAGGAATTTTTTCAAAAAGTTGAAAAATTGCCAATTTTGAACCTGTCAATGTGTTGCCACTTTTAGGGATTTTTAAGCTTATTGGTTTTTAAAATTTCTGGCGTCAAAACACAATATGGTTACGCAACAAAAATGGACAAAATTTTTTGCTACTCGTGCATCTGGCATACATGTAGTTTTTAGAGTTCTGAATCAGAAGTTATTGAGCCAAACCACAAAATGTAAATTTTCTCAAAAGGGTAAAGAGGGAAATCAAGTTGTGTTTGATAACACAAACAAATTAGAGATACAGATTGGTGAAGGGTTGGAAATAGACAAATAATGAGGCGAGGAATCATGTTTGAATAGATAGATACACAAGAGCAAAGAAATGCCAAAGTTGTAAATTTGGTAATGTGTCTATGATGTAATGTGGGACAATTGTACATGTATCTATGCTTTACTGTATCAAAATATACTGTATCAAAATATACATTTATTTTCTATGTTTATTTGATTTGCTGCTTTTACCCATCGGCCCTAACATATTGTTATGATGGTTTCATTGCCCTTTTCTTCTCAACTCTCTTTCAATGCACTTAATTAAGCTCTGTAGATATATTTCTTCCTCATTTCTTAATCATCTCAATTTAAAAAAAAAATCTGTTACAGGAGAGATTGAACCAATTAAATTTGTTATGAAATGCTTCAGAGCATAAGCATAAGATAACAAAAAAGTACAACTAGCTAAATTACAGATACGATATCAAATCAATAGAATATGCATTTTATTAATTTTACCCTTACATGAATATAAAAACATTTAAAATGAATAGAAATTTCATGTTGATCAACTGTAAAGAAAAGAAGATATGGTAATAGAATTCTGGAAGTAAAATTGCTTTTCAATATAAAGTTGTTATAATCATCTATTCTAACTGAATAGTGGTCCAGATAACACTGAAACAGCAAACTTAAAAAAATATAAAATAAAAAAGGTACAGTTGAAAAACAAAGAAATTCATAAGAAATTTGTAAAACAATAAAATACATAAGAATTTAAATTACTTTGATTCATTTTTTTATCTTTCATAATGTTTATAAAGAGCTTCCTGCATTATTATATCTCCAGGGCTGGGGCCTTTCATTACTTGATATAACTAAAACATAAATTATCTCAAATAAAAAAATAAAGATTTACATAAAAATAAAGATGGATTTATGTTCCTCCTGTGATTCTCGAGGTCTGTGCCAAAGTTTGCGGCGATCGGCCATGTTGCGGCCATGTTGCGGCCAAGATGGGGGGGGGGGGGCATGATGCCCCCCCCCCCCCCAGTCGTCAATACCTCCAAAATAGTCCAATCTTTTCAGGGTTAAAGTACCTTTACAAGGAACTCTGCTTTAATGGATCTAAAATGACTGAGACAGTCAAAATATCAGTATTTACACTTCAGAAATAAACACAAGTGCAATGGGCAAGATAGCCTGATTTAAGTACAAATCAACTACTCAAAGTGAATGCCTTTGTAACTTGAACTTAAAAATGATTGCACACATATGTATGCAGTTGCAATTGATCACATATTCCAATTATTAGAATCAAGCGTTGAGTGTATACATATGGAATTAAAGCTCAAATTTGCAATACAATGTAACTATAACTTGTTTACATTGGCAACCAGTAACAGGTTCTAATATTTTGCAATCGAGCACTGAGTGTATGAATGTGCAATTACAGAACATTTTTTTTTTAACGCACACATTGGCAGCTATCAATCCCATATTGCAGGCATTTACAATCACTAATTGATCGTAAACATTTCCAGCAGTGACAGGGGTATAATCTAGACAAGCAGCATACATTCTCTCGGTAAATACATCCATATAAAAATAGAAACAATTTGAAGAGTGTATAGGAATAATTCCTCAAAAGATATGAGTTGTTCATTACATAATACACAAACAGTGAAATGTGGGATAAACATGACAAAAGAGTACAGTACCTGTACATGTACTACAAAATACAGCTTACAAAATGATAAATATCAAATTTCTTGGAAACAATTTCATGGTGATTTTCATTTAAAGAGAAGGTTGAGTTCTGGACAAGGTGAAAATAATTTGTGAACTCTCACATTCCTTTTATATCAGTTTGGAAGAACATCAAAGTAGAAATGAGTTGACCCCCGAAAAGGGTTGCTCTTCAAATGCCCTTGTATTTTTGGACAAATTTCAAAACCCCACAGTATACACCAATTCTCATGTACAATATAATCAACCTTTCCCAATTGCTTTAAGACAGTTTATTTCACAATGTAATTGCATGACCAGAACTCACCTTTATCTTTAAGCTTGTTGACAGGAATAAAATGTGAATCATAAACTCTACCATAAATACCATTGTTGAAAGACTTCAGTGGTTCACAAAATAATTAACACTATCGTTCGCCAGTTGGTGAAATCATTCCTAAAACTTCTGTTAGGTATTAACATCAATCACTACGCCTGATCCAGCCTAGCAAGAAGCTAATATATTATACAGTGGAACCTCGTTATAAAGAACATTGATATGCAAACTCTCGTTATAACAAGGTAATTTTGTCGGTCCCACTTCTTTGTATTCCATTGCTTTTTAGCCCTGATATAACAAGGTTTTGATATAAAGAGGTAATTTTCTTGGTCCCAAGGAGTTGGTTATAACGAGGTTCCACTGTATGACCAGGTTTAATCATGGTCACTAGAAGTGTATACTGTAAGAGCGAAAATTATTTTTTTCTGAACATACAGTACCCACATTTGGCAGTGACTATCTGTAGGTCCATTATTAACATTAAATTGCAACTCACTTCACTTTGTTCTCATCATTAAAGGTTAAGTTACATAACATCATTTCTCAATGCACTTCCATCAATTCTCTCTCTCTCTCACAAACATATACACACACACACACACTCTCTCTCTTTCTCTCTATCTCTCTCCCTCTCTCTCTCTCTCTATTTGGTTCTTCTCTCTATCTACCTTCATGCATCTACATGTATCTATTTAACCCTTTAGTCACTGAGGATTACGTGTATTGTAGTCATTTACCCACTGAACTCAATCTCAGTAAACCGTCTTCCGGCATAGACTCTCTGCTGTCCACAAAATCTTTCCACAGTAATGCTTCGCTTCAATGCGAATTCTAAATGGCTTAGGTGTAAACATGGCACACACAAAGTTTCAGTGCCCGATATCCCCTACACTACATTTGTAGCAGTGTTACACGGGTCAAAGTACACAGGCGGTCCCTGGCAGTTCAGTGAGTAATAAGAAGGGCGGTCCCGGGCGGTTCAGTGACTAAAAGGTTAATATCTCTTTCTACCTGAACATGCAATCCAGAGTACATGTACTATCAAATTAAACATTAATTTTCACATCATGGGATTCACAGCCTGATGTAGACATTTTTCGCAGACCTTTATCTCAGCAGATAAGAACAACAAAAAAAGAAACAATGGCCATTGAACTCATTCCTTGGATTAAAAAAAAAATCACATTTGCTCAATAATGTCATAAAAAAAATTTGCACTGCAGTAAGTTAAACTTTCTGGGCAATACAAAAATAACAGAATTCCCCATTCACGTATATTCACAGGATTTGCCTTTCGACTTCATATATCCTTGAAATTCATTTTGTGCATTGCGTACAAAACATTATTTCTTACCTTTTAGTTGACTCAATTTCATTTAATTGATTGAAAACTTAATAATCACATTGAAACATGTTTGGCCAATGGCATGAAATCTATGCTCAATAACATTTGCTTCTCTTATCAAGATTTTGATATTTTCTTTTATTATAATTCAACTCCAACTTCGTGATTGAATGGCAGATTATTGTTCTACAAATATACAATTCCCATAAAATATTTTTACTTTGCCATGTTATGGCTGGTTTTCCTGCAACACATTATGGAAATTATACGTGATTGACTCGTAATTCAACATTCAAAGATAAAGCACACTTCAGGATTGATAATTATGAAATCATAAAATTTTGTACATGTATGCTACTTCATTTAAAGTCCATGCTTTGTCTATCAACACTGAAATTTGCGATGATCACAGCTCTGCCTCATTTAAGAGTAATTCATTATCAGTATAGGGTAAGTGGTTGATGCCCCCAATCTCTACCCCATGTTCCTCTTCGTTGCCAGAGAGGGCGTCTTCCAAATCACTAAGCTGGAGTGCCTGGTATCAAATCTCATTTCTGGGTGGATGGTGCTCTACGTAGAAGAAGGAGAGTGCCCCCAGTGTTCCGAAGATGACCAGGATGAGGAGTTGCCAGTGAAGCACGAGGACAAGGCTGTAGCCAAAGGCAATGGCAGCAGCAGCAGACTGAGGCAGAAAACCAGACATCGTGTAATAAAATTTTAATGAGAAGCTTGATTGTTTTCAAATATGCATGGTTAAAGGCTGGATCAATCAGCAATGTGAATCAAGTATGCATTTCATGGTAATCTGAAATTCATCCTATTAGTGTATATGTGCAAAAACACATTATTAGAGATTGCTTTAAGTCATGAGGAAATGATATTCATGGACAAAAATTTAATACATGCACATGCACACTAAATAATGTCCATTGTGGATTAGTTATACAAGTTGGAGAATATGATAATATATGATTCATATGTTATCTTGAGGATGCTTTAATAGTGCCAAATGCCAAGTTTTTTATCCCAGCTATAGCAAATACTTGATATTCATTGTACAAACTACATCCTAAGTATGAATTTAATTTTTTGTAAAGTCAAGGAAATATATTTTGAAAACAATCTATATCAATATGAACAAAATAATTGGTGTGGTGTGACCCGATGGCGTCACAACTCATGACTGAGTTGCCAATTTTTCTAGTGAATTTTATAGTTTTTCCTAGTTTTTCATGCCACTAAAAAAAATTCTTTCTTAATTAGTTGTCTGATTTTCCTCAAACTTCTTTTTCTATCTGTAGGACTGATTTTTGGGGTTCAATTAAAACCAAGTAATTCTTGGACTGGACTTCCCCTTTAAACAGCCCCATGCTCACACAGTGATTGAATTTAAATGAGTCTTCAAATTGCATTTAATTTGCCAAGACAGGCACTCCAATTTTCTATAAACTTCACTTTTAAAAGAAATACATATTCTATGGAGAGGTTGTTCTGATAATCTTTAACCCTTTTGATACAACTGACCACATATTGCGGTTTGGCTAAATAACTTTTGATTCAGAGCTCTAAAAAATATACCAGATACATGAGTAGAAAGAGTTAAAATTTCTGCACACAATGTGTCCAATTTTGTTGAATGACCACATTGCGTTTGATGCCAGGAATTTTAAAAAGGAGAATAAACTTTCATATCCTTAAACTGGCAACACATTGAGAGTTTTAAATCACTGTTTTTTAAATCAAAATTGGCAATTTCTTCAACTTTTCATCAAAGTTCCTAACCATGTATGTTGTTTTCAAAGAAATTACATTTTATTAGAACCGTGTAGCATTAAAATAAAAATATTGTTGCCAATTTGAAGAACAAACTGTGATCAATATAGCCCTTAAATATTTCTTGTCCTGAAAGGGTTAAATTAGCAGACTACCTGAATAAATTTGTAGAGAGCAAAGGCAGAGGCACTGTCGGACTTGAAGTAGCTTCCAAGAAGTGAGTATATTTGTGTATTGAAGCAGGCATCAGCAAAGCCAAGCATGTAAGAACAGGCAAAGGCCAATTCAATACTGAAATAAAAAGGAAAGGAAAGAATAGTTAACACAATCAATTCACATTAATATGTATACAAGAAAGAAACATACGGCCAAATAACATTAATTCTTAGTTTCTTGTCCCCTCTTTCCTTTTTGGGGGGTCACCTCAATTTCATTTGTAAATGATATTTTGGTTCGGTGCCCCATGTATAAAATTTGTATCAATAACAACTACCCCATTTCTGTGATAAATTTGCTCACAGCCAATCAGATGCAAGTATTTCAGTAGCTTATAACACCGAGCCCCTGAATGAAATAATCTGACAATGAGGTGATAAATATCATTTGTGCAATTTCCTCTTGTTTTGAGCATGTACAAATATTAATTATTTTTATTTGTTGAGATTGACCCAATTGCATTTTTATGTACATGTATCTGAAAAATATCAAATATTAAATAACATGGAACTCCCTCCTCATTTTCGACAAAATGGGGACAAGAAACTAGGAATCAATTTTACTTGGCTTATGATATTACAGGATGGTTCCTGTTCTTTAACTAAGGTACTGAGAAAGCAAATAATGTATGCTTGATACATGTAAGTACATGTAATGTATGCTTGATACATGTAAGTATAAGTATTCAGAGGACCCATAGCTTTGCATCATACCGTTTGGAGATGATCTAATTATCATTGGAGATGCACTTCTATTTAGTTTGAATACATATATCCTTCTTTCTGTAGTAACCTACAGTTTGTACTTCTTCTACATCTCCAATTACTTCTGCTCCCAGGGGAGGGGGTTGGATTACTCCTCTAATATGTTCTACAGGGATGTGGAACTCTAGTAGGTAGCTTTTTTGAAAAACTTTGAGTTGGAAAATCTTGGCATTAAACATGAGTTACTGTTTTCTTCAGAATAGTACCTCACCTTTATTCTCGCTACAGTGCAAATCCCAGATGCAAAAATATTTGAAATCATTTCGCTTTTTCATTCAAAGTCCCTAATAATACTGTAGGTAACTTTTTTTGCCAAAGTGACCCTTAAAAATGTGAATGGGTTTAGAGGCTTCAACCACACATGTCCAAACCAAACCTGAGTACCCCCCCACTTTTTAACTTTGAGTTGGAAAATCTTGACATTAAACATGAGTTACTATATCATTCAGAATAGTACCTCGCCCTTATTCTCGCTGCAGTGCAAATCCCAGATGCAAAAATATTTGCAATCATTTCGCTTTTCATTCAAAGTCCCTAATAATTGATAACCTTTTTTTGCCAAAGTGACCCTTAAAATTGTGAATGGGTTTATAGGCTTCAACCACACATGTCCAAACCAAACCTGAGTACCCCCCCCCCCCACCCCCTCGGGCTGCTGCTAGGTATTTGCCCTTTGTATTTTTCCCTTAAGTCTACCATGCCTGATACTAGCACAATGGGTGTTGTGCAGTGGCGAGAACCCGACTATCACAATTACTACAACCACTACCACTACCAATGCCACTACTACTATCACTACGTCCACCACCACAACAACTACATGTACCACTACCAATGCCACTAAAACTATCATAACCTCCACCACCACTACCACTACTAATACCATTACTACTATCATTACCGCTACCATTACCACTTCCACTACTATCACTACCACTACCAATACCACTACCATTACCACTACCACCACTGCTACCACTATTATTGCTTTTACAGTATTAATCATCACTTACTTTGGTACAAGGTAGGATCTATCATGTATTACATTGATGGGTGACTCAGCCGGCAGGTTTATAAAGATGAGAAAGAAGCACGCCATGTGGACCACATAGCCCAGGAGAATGATAGGATCTCGGCCAAACTTGACAGTCTTCTTGCCAAGAATACCAAAGAGCAAGCCACCTAAAGAAAAAGACAATACAATCAATATTTACTAATTTTCACAAACAGTCCATAACAAGAATCCTTATCTATGTGTCGTTGTTTTTAGATCAGCAGTTTGGTAATGAAATCAGATTTATATTACTGATCTACTTACAGCTGCAACTGCAAAAATAAAAGGCATCCCATTCTATTGTGTCATTATTATTTTGATAGTCCCAGCATTGGGTAATAAAACTAGAATATCACTGAAGGTGATTAATACCCTTGCCCCAATGTGAGAGCCAAATTTCCTGAGCATTGCTCCAAAAATGAGGAAGTTGTTCGATGCGCAACGGACGGACCGACCGACCGCCCGTACGCTGATTCCTATATACCCCTTCAAACTTTGTTTGGCGGAGGTATAATTAGATAACTACCGGTAATATATCTGACAGCTTCAACGGCATAACTAATATAATTTGCCTTTTTGTTACACAATTGGTAATGCATATAGAGTTGAGTTTTTAAAAAAGTCAAGTTATCACTATATAGGGCAGGACACACTGGATGTCAAATTGTCTCCATTAGTTGGTCAGCCTTGCTTAGTTGAAATCCTTTTAAAAACAAGAGCCCCAGGGGACACGACGCTCACCTGAGGTGGATCAATTCACATCTGGTGCAGGGGCCCCTATAAGGCCACCCAGAAAAATTTCATGAACAACTTTCATTCTTCATCTATAGAGGTATCTCTATACACAATACCAAGTCTGAGCTTCCTACCAAGTTCGGTTAAATTCCAATCATGTGTTTTGGAGAAGAAGCTGAAAATGTAAAAAGTTTATGGATGGCGGACAACCTGCCCCCCCCCCCCCCCCTCAAGTATGTTACCCCCACAGACCCCCTATAGGGCCACCCAGAAAAAATTCATGAACAACTTTCATTTTTCGTCTATAGAGGTATCTCCATACACAATACCAAGTCTGAGCTATTCCTGGTTCTGGAGAAGAAGATGTTTGAAATTTACATAGCTTTTCCACTTGGGGGCCCCATGTACCATTTTAGCAACTTTGGATCCCCTAACCTTAAGGATGATTCCTACCAAGTTTGGTTGAATTCCGATCATGTGTTTTGGAGAAGATCAGAATGTACATTTTGCCTGGCAGCGCCCCCCCCCCCCCCTCCAGTATGTTACCCCCACAGGGCCCCTATAGGGCCACTCAGAGAAATTTCATGAACAACATTCATTCTTCATCTATAGAGGTATCTCCATACACAATACCAAGTCTGAGCTATACCTGGTTCTGGAGAAGAAGATGTTTGAAATTTACATAGCTTTTACAATTGGGGGCCCTCCCCCTGGGCCCCCCTGGGGGACACATGTACCATTTTAGCAACTTTGGGTCCCCTACCCCTAAGGATGATTCCTACCAAGTTTGGTTGAATTCCGATCATGTGTTTTGGAGAAGATCAGAATGTACATTTTGCCTGGCAGCGCCCCCCCCCTCCAGTATGTTACCCCCACAGGGCCCCTATAGGGCCACTCAGAGAAATTTCATGAACAACATTTATTCTTCATCTATAGAGGTATCTCCATACACAATACCAAGTCTGAGCTATGCCTGGTTCTGGAGAAGAAGATGTTTGAAATTTACATAGTTTTTACAATTGGGGGCCCTCCCCTTGGGCCCCCCTTGGGGCCACATGTACCATTTTACCAATTTTGGGTCCCCTACCCCTAAGGATGATTCCTACCAAGTTTGGTTGAATTCCGATCATGTGTTTTGGAGAAGAAGATCAGAATGTACATTTTGCCTGGCAGCGCCCGCCCCCCTCCAGTATGTTACCCCCACAGACCCCCTATAGGGCCACCCAGAAAAAATTCATGAACAACTTTCATTTTTCGTCTATAGAGGTATCTCCATACACAATACCAAGTCTGAGCTATTCCTGGTTCTGGAGAAGAAGATGTTTGAAATTTACATAGCTTTTCCACTTGGGGGCCCCATGTACCATTTTAGCAACTTTGGATCCCCTAACCTTAAGGATGATTCCTACCAAGTTTGGTTGAATTCCGATCATGTGTTTTGGAGAAGATCAGAATGTACATTTTGCCTGGCAGCGCCCCCCCCCCCCTCCAGTATGTTACCCCCACAGGGCCCCTATAGGGCCACTCAGAGAAATTTCATGAACAACATTCATTCTTCATCTATAGAGGTATCTCCATACACAATACCAAGTCTGAGCTATACCTGGTTCTGGAGAAGAAGATGTTTGAAATTTACATAGCTTTTACAATTGGGGGCCCTCCCCCTGGGCCCCCCTGGGGGACACATGTACCATTTTAGCAACTTTGGGTCCCCTACCCCTAAGGATGATTCCTACCAAGTTTGGTTGAATTCCGATCATGTGTTTTGGAGAAGATCAGAATGTACATTTTGCCTGGCAGCGCCCCCCCCCCCCTCCAGTATGTTACCCCACAGGGCCCCTATAGGGCCACTCAGAGAAATTTCATGAACAACATTTATTCTTCATCTATAGAGGTATCTCCATACACAATACCAAGTCTGAGCTATGCCTGGTTCTGGAGAAGAAGATGTTTGAAATTTACATAGTTTTTACAATTGGGGGCCCTCCCCTTGGGCCCCCCTTGGGGCCACATGTACCATTTTACCAATTTTGGGTCCCCTACCCCTAAGGATGATTCCTACCAAGTTTGGTTGAATTCCGATCATGTGTTTTGGAGAAGAAGATCAGAATGTACATTTTGCCTGGCAGCGCCCGCCCCCCTCCAGTATGTTACCCCCACAGGGCCCCTATAGGGCCACTCAGAGAAATTTCATGAACAACATCCATTCTTCATCTATAGAGGTATCTCCATACACAATAACAAGTCTGAGCTATGCCTGGTTCTGGAGAAGAAGATGTTTGAAATTTACATAGTTTTTACAATTGGGGGCCCTCCCCTTGGGCCCCCCTTGGGGCCACATGTACCATTTTACCAACTTTGGGTCCCCTACCCCTAAGGATGATTCCTACCAAGTTTGGTTGAATTCTGATCATGTGTTTTGGAGAAGAAGATCAGAATGTACATTTTGCCTGGCAGCGCCCCCCCCCCTCCAGTATGTTACCCCCACAGGGCCCCTATAGGGCCACTCAGAGAAATTTCATGAACAACATTCATTCTTCATCTATAGAGGTATCTCCATACACAATACCAAGTCTGAGCTATACCTGGTTCTGGAGAAGAAGATGTTTGAAATTTACATAGCTTTTACAATTGGGGGCCCTCCCCCTGGGCCCCCTGGGGGCCACATGTACCATTTTAGCAACTTTGGGTCCCCTACCCCTAAGGATGATTCCTACCAAGTTTGGTTGAATTCCGATCATGGGTTTTGGAGAAGAAGATGAAAATGTAAAAAGTTAACGGACGACGGACGACGGACGACGCACGACGCACGACGCACGACGGACGACGGACAAATTTCCATCGCAATAGCTCACTCGAGCCTTAGGCTCAGGTGAGCTAAAAAAACATTACAAGGACTTTCATTTTCAGGGTTCCCAAAGAAATTAGAGCACCAAATTCCAAGACCCATTTTTTTCAGATTTCAGATTTCAGATTTATCTTTATTGGTCTATATGATTCAACACATAGAAATTTAGTTTCCATTGGCTTGTTTACACACAATACAGTAAGCACAGCATAATATAACAAACAACATTACTTAAAGACAATGACTGAAGGGAAACGAAGCAGTTCTTGAATACATGTATATAGTCAATTCATATTATAGAGCATCATGTTAATACCTCTTTCCATGACCAGATAAAGTACCATTTTGGTATGGGTTGCAGCATCCAAGCAGCGTATGAATACCACAAAGTGATCTATTATTATTAAATGTTCTAATGGAAGACCGACACAGAAACTCACTGGTGACGGCCCGTGCCCATAAACCATTTCCATGACTTTCCATGACTTTCCAAATTTTCTTTTTCCATGACTGTGGGAATCCTGATTTTAAAGTTCTAGCTACATAAAAAAAAATCTAGATAGTAGTACACTTCTCTTCAACCCCAACCATCATCTGTTCATGAGTTCATGTTCAGCGGCATCCAATCCTTTTCCTTTGATGCACCCAGATATTGAGAGAGTACTTCATGTCATGTACTGTTGTACACCATCTGAGTTAAACCTATTTATATGGAAGAAGAGCTCTAACACTGCATCTACGCAGACTCCACAGCATCTGAAATTTAAAGTTATTCAATTCATCCCCAGAGGGATTTTATCCGAAAAATATTAGAAAAAAATAAATTCATATTTCACCTGTGATTTCTCCAGCACCTATCAGCATACCACTAATTCCTATGTAGCTGCTAGAATCATCACCAAACGCTTTGGTGTTACTGATGGCAGTCCCATACACGCCACTGAAGAAAGTCAACTCTAAACCTGCATTCATAAGAAATCAAAAAGACTTCATTACACAGTGAAACCTGTCTGTAAAGACCACTCAACAGAGACAACAAAAGAATCTCTATGAGCAGGTGGTCTTTATGTACAGGTTCCAATAATACCTGTTTCAATGAGAAACACTTTTTAAGGGAAACAAAAATTATGGTCTTTATAGACAGGTGGTCGCTAAAGCAGGTTTGACTGAACATGTAAATATTCTTTTATTACTGTATTTACACTAGAGGATGAGTTCTGGTACGGGGAAAATTTCAACATGACTATTCTTTCCGATTTGGTTTTTATTTGAAAAAAATTCCCATTTAAATCACTTTTATATGCTTTGTTGAAGTTTGTTCACCTCAGGCTGATGCACAATCGGCAGACAAATTCATGTGATATTAGGACTTTTTCTAACAGCACTGTGGCTGCTCTTAGAAGACTTTGAGATTACCCGCATTGAGATATTTTCTATTCTGGGCGTGGATATTATGTTGTGTACATGACAGTGGTGTTTTTGTTATGTTGTTTTTTGCTCACGGTTTGAAAAAGTCAATGTTCGATATTTCAAAATTATAACTTGCATGGGGAGACATGATTTGTTCAAATTTAACTGAAAACAAGTGCAATATATAACTAAATGAATTCTTGACTGCACACAGTCAAAATTTATGCCTCCGCCCTTGCTAGATCAGAAATATATGGCACATTCATGTTGATATGTTTTAAGTTTTGATTTAACCAGAATAAAAAGCCTCTAATTACATGTTAATTCACCTCTTTGACATTTGATCTTACACCTTACAACCCAAAAGTCTTATCACTTTATCTCCTCCTAGTCGTGTATACAGTTGAGATATGGTGATAACAAAGGTAAAATATGATATTAAACTAGATGAATATTCGACCGCGCGCGGTCGGAATTTATGCCTCCGCCATCACCAGATTGGAAATGTATGGCATACATGTACACTCTAAAAAGGATTGGTCCAACAAAATTACAAATCTTTTCACTTAAAATGCACAGGAGACTGAAAATTTATTTCATTTCATAAATAAACTAGAAATATTTGATAACGAGGCTAAAACCAGTAATTTCATGTAATTTTATGTAAATTGACCTCTGTGACCTCTGACCTTTGACCTACTTACCCCAAAATCTAATCAGTTCATCTTCATATAGGGAAACATACTAGTACCAAGTTTGAAGTTCTTACCTCAAACAGTTCTTGAGATATCGTGGTAACGGTGCTAAAAAACCAAGAATTTTTATGTAATTTCATGTAAATTGACCTCTGTGACCTCTGACCTTTGACCTACTTACCCCAAAATCTAATCAGTTCATCTTTCTATGGGGATACATACTGGTACCAAGTTTGAAGTTCTCACCTCAGACAGTTCTTGAGATATCGCGGTAACGGTACTAAAAACCAAGAATTTCATGTAATTTCATGTAAATTGACCCCTCTGACCTTTCACCTCCTTACCCCAAAATCTAATCAGTTCATCTTCATATAGGGAAACATACTAGTACCAAGTTTGAAGTTCTTACCTCAAACAGTTCTTGAGATATCGTGGTAACGGTGCTAAAAACCAAGAATTTTTATGTAATTTCATGTAAATTGACCTCTGTGACCTCTGACCTTTGACCTCCTTACCCCAAAATCTAATCAGTTCATCTTCATATAGGGAAACATACTAGTACCAAGTTTGAAGTTCTTATCTCAAACAGTTCTTGAGATATCGTGGTAACGGTGCTAAAAACCAAGAATTTTTATGTAATTTCATGTAAATTGACCTCTGTGACCTCTGACCTTTGACCTACTTACCCCAAAATCTAATCAGTTCATCTTCGTATGGGGATACATACTAGTACCAAGTTTGAGGTTCCTACCTCAAATGATTCTTCAGATATCGCGGTAACGAGAAGTGGGACGGACGGACGGACGGACACACGGACGGACGGACGGACGGACGGACGGACGGACAACCCGAAAACATAATGCCTCCGGCACCCACCTTCGGTGGGCGGAGGCATAAAAATAAAGTTGATGGCTCGAACTGTTCTTGACATATTGTGATAACCAGAATAAAATTACATGTTAATTGACCTTTTTGATGTTTAACTTGCACCTTATAAGCCAAAAGTCTGATCACTTTATCTCCTCTTAGTCATGAATACAAAATAGTTGAGATATGGTGATAACAAAAGTAAAAAAACATTAACTTCACATACACCTGTATAATGACCTCTATGACCTGTCACCTTTGACCTACATGTACGTGAACAAAAGCATAATCAGTTTGTCTCACTATGGTGATGCATACTAGTTCAAAGTTTGAAGTTAATGATCAAATGGTTCTTGAGATATCACGTTAACAAGGCTAAAACCTGCAATTTCAGAATTGATCTCTATGACCTTTGACCTACGTATCCCAAAATCTAATCACGTACATACCTAAAGTGCATACAGAAAGGAGACTGCGAACGTACTTTCACCGCACACACAAACTTCTAGCTCAAGCTATGAGCTCAAGCGCTAGCGGTGCGGCTGCTCTTACACACCAAGGCGTTAGGCAGCCAGGCAGCCGGCCAGCCTAGCCTGCGGGCGGCACGACACGGCTGCTGCTTGGTGTAAGGCGGCAGTATGTGGAGCTGCTCCGTAGTGGAATCGAAAGGATGAATAGGGAACGCGAGTTTTTAGCTGGTTTTTTTATGTTTCTAGATCTAGATAATTATATTATTCCCATTGATAATTATTGGGGTGTCATAAAGAGTAATTTTAGGACATATTTAGATCTAACTTATAAAATTTTGGTGGCAGTTGCAGTTTAAAAATTTGGTATTTGGGGACTTGCAAAAAATTACGGATTTCATCGCCAAAATACGATTTTTCAGCGTGGCGTGTACGGAAAAGCTTGGCCAGAGGTTGGCAGCTCTGCATAATGCATAGTATTTGCATTTAAATTGACCAATCTGAGAATATATTCTACAGTATGTAATTACATAAATCGACCAAGTGATTAAATGATACAGTTTCATAACTATCATAACTAACATTTCACTATCCATGCACATATTTCCACTCCTTTAAGGGTTGAAATATCCAGATAAATAGATGTGTTGAATTGAGAAAAATTGTGAATTTACCTGTGTAGAAGTTGGTTACACTAATTATCAACACCTCTTTCTTAAGCATCAACTTGGCTGACCGCACTGTAAAGATAAAAAAAGTAGGAGTAATTACTACACATGACACCAATAGGATAATAGGTGCCTCAGCTCCATAAAGCTTCAGGTTAATATATCAGACACTTTTTTTCTCTCTCTCACTTACTGCACTGATAACAGTGTTTGTAATAAGGTATATCATAATCTTTATGATAAGGTACTGTACAGCGCATCTTTATGTAATAAAAAAAAATATATTTATATGTAGTAAACATAATAATTCTGTTAAACTCAGAAGTTTTCGGATTGTTTATTTACTTGTTTACTACTCATCTCTACATTTACAATTCTGAAGCAGAACTATTATTTTGTTATTCTTTTATATATATATATTTATATCACTACATCGTTATTAGGGAGACATTTTTGTTGTTATCTTTTTCTTTGTCCCTGGTATCTCCCTAAAACACCAGTCCCTATCATGATGGAATAAACCTCATTCTTGTGTGTCTCCCTAATACACAATCCAGTAATAAAGATCTGCATCGGTGTGTAATTAATAGATATCGAAGAAAAATTTGAGACTGACGTTTTGGTCACAGACCTTTATCAAAGTAAGACTGAAAATAAACAATCAAATGCAAGAAATCAAGAAGATGCATAAGTTGTTTAAGATACAAATAATAATAATAAAAGTAAGCTGGACGCATAATGTAAGCGCGGAAGTGATGCCACAAAGGAAGGAAAGAGTTGGTGCGTAATTTCAAAAAATAAGATGCAAATATTTTAAGATGACGCATAAGTAGCCATGATACAAGTATAAAAAAAGGAGCTGGACACAAAAAGTGAGCGCTAAAGAAATGACGCAACAAATAAAAGTATGGATTGGTGCTTTTTTTTTAAAGAAGAAAAAAATGAGAAGTGCAATTCACAAAATACATGGCATCATAAAAGAATATTAAAAAGAAATATTGCGCAATAAAATAAAATTAGGTCCATGATGAGAAGCGTAAGATAAGCATAAAGTGCATCTGGAGAGAGACGTCATAAAAGGAAAGTTGCACAAAGTGGAATAATTACTGAGCATGTAAAGTACACAGAATTAGAGTTCAATGATTAATTTTGAATGATCGAAATGCAGCATTGATCCCACGAAGCTGGAAAGTCCCGAGCTTGAAGATGATTTTCTCCTCCATCGTCTTTTTCTCTCTCTCATCAAGCCAGGTTCGTAGTACACATACTTTAACATCATTGCAAGTGTGGTTGGTGAGGTTAAAATGACGAGCAACCAGGAGACTAGGGGTGTTCAGTCGAATAGACCTCGGGTGCTCAGTGACTCTGTCTGCCAGTCGTCTTTTTGTCTCGCCGATATACACCATGCCACAGAGAGTGCACGTCAGTCTGTGTGTTTGTTTTCCTCCTCTTCTTCTTCACTTTCCTTCCTCCTCCATTCTCCTCCTCTTCATTCTCTCTATTTCCACACCATCCAGCACTTTCCCTTTACTCTCACACTTTGTTTTCTTTTGGGTTAAGGCAATTGCCTAACTACCACAAGCCCCCCCCCCCCTTCTAAAGGATGAAAAGATGAGAAAAATAAATTCATTACCATTTTCTTTTCGGGAGGATTACGGCCCCCTTATGGGTCTTGGGAGAATCGACGGATTGACCTTTTTTCAGGGGAGACGGGATTCGTATATCCTATACGTATTCATAGTTTTAGTCATATCATGGTGGAACTATTTTCGAAGGAAATTTTGGTTGGAGGGGGAGCTCCTCCTGTACAACCCCCAAGAGGACCGGCGTGATTTCCATTATTACTAAGTGACGTAATCTCCTACACCTCCCCCACCCCCCAACCCCCGATTAATCAAAACACTGACACTCCTGAAAAGCGAATCTGACACAAGCAGCATGTACACATACACACATGGACAAAATAAACTGAGCTGATTGAGCAGTTTGTATGTAGGAGTTTCTCCTCCATCGTCTTTTTCTCTCTCTCATCAAGCCAGGTTCGTAGTACACATACTTTAACATCATTGCAAGTGTGGTTGGTGAGGTTAAAATGACGAGCAACCAGGAGACTAGGGGTGTTCAGTCGAATAGACCTCGGGTGCTCAGTGACTCTGTCTGCCAGTCGTCTTTTTGTCTCGCCGATATACAGGCGTCATTTCCATTATTACTAAGTGACGTAATCTCCTACACCTCCACCACCCCCCAACCCCCGATTAATCAAAACACTGACACTCCTGAAAAGCGAATCTGACACAAGCAGCATGTACACATACACACATGGACAAAATAAACTGAGCTGATTGAGCAGTTTGTATGTAGAAATTTGCTATTCATGAATCAAACTTAATGGGCCGACATGGCGAGCGGTAAACAGGGTGCATGCTCGGTTGTGCGTACGACAGTGACCTGTTTCCACAGGCTGAATTCAAAGTTTAGAAATAGATTTATGAAAAATGGGACGGCACTGCAGCACTTAAAAAGTGCCTCCCAATCATCTGGGGATCATTCCCGGCCTGTGAGTACCAAAAGGAGGGGACACCAAAAGAGCCAGGAGGCATCTATTCGAACCAAAAGAAAACCCCCCAAATCCATAGCTTAATATATATATATAGATGATATCATATAATATGTACCATGAACATGTACACCATGGTTGAAAATAGCTTATGATTGTTTGCGCATGTACAGCCCTTGAAAAAATTATTAGACCAGCTCCTTATAAAGGCCTATATGGCAAGTGTTGGCTATATCAGTAATTGAATTTTCAAAATGATTTCTACTAGCTAACTCATAAAGAGTGGATGAACACTTCCCAAAACAATTAGCTTGTATAATAACTAATTCCTCGGACAATTACCGCCAGGGTAATTGCCCCTAGGACAATTAACCCTGGATAATTTTTCGCTAAAGGACAATTTCTTCTAAGGGCACCCCTACAGATAGAACTTTCAGAACAACTAACAATGTAAATACCCTAGATGCTAACTGTCCTCAGGGATATTCTCCAGGGGTAGGGGTTTTGGAAAAAAATGTCCTGACAGAAGTGGTCTGGGGATAATTGTCCAGGAGGTATGCCTGATTGTCTCGTAAAGCCATGTCCACTCCTCTGGAGGCAGTTTGTTCAGTTCTTGGTGGAAAATTGCTACATTTGATGATAGCAGCCATGCCTTGTGGCATGCTGTCAACAAGGTGTTGCCTTTTTTTTCCTCACAGCAGTTCATTCATGCTGCAAGAATGTTTTCTTGTTTCATAAAATTAATTTTCTAATATCTTTAATTCTTATGTCACATGCAATGGTCTCAGTAGAATAATGAGAAGGCCATGGTGCTCAGACCAAGAGAAGTAACAGTTGAAATTAATCCTCTCAGACATTTATAGTCTATTAGGTGGTCCAAGAACTCTTTCTCATAGGGAAAAAGGGGTGTTGTAATTGTCTGGGGAAATTTGTCCGGGACAATTTGTCCTGGCTGTAGTCGTCCTTGTGGTAACTGTCCTGGGGTAAAAAGTCATAGGGGTAATTGTTCTAGTCAGTAGTAGTCCATTTATCATGAATGAGCTGTTGATAATCATTTTTCTACTTCCACAGACAATGGACTGAACACTACTCATATACCCCAAAATGGAGCTGGTCTAATAATTTTTTCCAGGGCTTATGTATGTTGCAATCAGAACAGCCCACCTGTACGATTGTACCATTTCGATTCTAGTTGTGTATTTGATGTATCATGACACTGCACTTGGTACAGCACCATTTCATCATGATCTTGTCTTTCAGTACTGCATGAGTCTAGGGTTCGTGGTGCCATTTCAAAGCTGTCACTTTTGTTTTCTGACTTGTTCAAACATTTTGGAGTGAAGAAATAAAAGCATTTGAATTGAGCATCTATTAAAAGAGAAATTGTTGATCTTTTTTTTCTTTCATTTTTGAAATGTTTCACCACAATTTTCATGATTTCATTTTTTTTTCTTTGCTGAATGTGTTTCAGAACTGCATTAGGACAAATATATGTGGAAGTTACCAACCAATCTAATCTTTTGAAAGAAATATCTAATATGGTGCACTGTAATTGTTTTTCATATCAAGTACCAAAATTATGAAGGATTTTTTTTATACATGTAAATAAAACTAAGAAAATTTTTAATAGACCTATAACAGAGAAGAGCAATTTATGATAAGCGATTAATAAATATCATCATCAATATCATGAATATTACTTTTCATATAGAGAAAAATACTCCACATACATACATGTAGATAACCAAGCTGCTACATGTACTCACCAAAAGCTGTTACTGCCTTCATAATATATCCAAATCCGCCATTTGGAGCTCTGAGTGTTCATAACATAGGAAGATAAAATTGGAATATAATGTGAGATATATAGCAAATGTCAAGAAAAGGGGAAAAGCTCATCGTATCTAATCATTATGAACACGATGACAAAGAAAGCGGACAAAATATACAGCTCCTCATTGTACCCTCCACAATTATTCTGGTAGACAAAAGAACATCCCTTCATTGCTATTATGTAAAATAAGTAGAAAAGGTGAATATGCATGTGACACCTGTTCTACATATTTTTTACATAATAGCAATGAAGGGATGTTCTATTGTCTACCAGAGAAAGCGTGGAAGGTACAATGAGGAGCTGTATATTTTGTCTGCTTCTTTGTTCGCCATGTTCATAGTGAATGTTCTTAAAGTAGAACGTTAATGATTTTAAATATTGGCTTAATACTTATTATTGCATAGATGGCATAAATTAAACAAGGTTATCCAAATTCAACGCTTGGAAACATTTGAAGTAATGATTATTATCAATTATAAAACGGTAAAATACAGCCCCCGATATAGCAGCTGAAGAGCTCCTCGAACGCTGCTGAGATATGTGACGACACACCCTGGACCAGTCCTGTCTAAGCAGACGATCTCCCATAACATCTTACACATTTTTCAGAGCCTATTTTGTCATCTCCTCTTCACTTATTTCTCTTCCTTCACTAGCGTCAGTCTTAATGTTAGTCTGTTGCCTCACTCTTAACTTCGTGTATGGTATTATTTTGATGAAAAATGCAGCGTTAAAAAAATAAAGGAATCAGTCACTTGTAAACAAAATAAGACGCCATTGTATTTTCAGCTGCTTGCACCGGGCCATGTTCGGCGTTTCAAGAGGGAACGAATACCATCCTGCTATTATTCGGAGGGCTTTTCAATTTGAAAGTGGGGTTTATTTCATTGATCATTGACCCTTCTCCTATGTATTTACAATCAAACGGTTTTAGCTATCAGAATCAGTTTCACTTTCCCTTTATAATGGTGTGAAATAAGGTCATGTTTAAATACACCAAACTCTTTATAATTTGATAAATAATTGCATTGCAATTACGTTCATTCATTATAGGACGTCGTCTGCTTAAGCAGGATCGATCCCGAGTGTGACGACATCAAAACATCGCTATATTTCTGGCGAATCCTCGGATATTCCAGATGCTGAGAAGAGCTTTTATTTGTGTTGTTTTTATAATCACCAGATACGCAGTTGACATAAAACTTATACGATTGCCATCTGTAAGCTTCCCAGTTTCTAGTGATACATTAATTGCCATATTTGTGATTTTCTTTGAATATCTACTTTAAAATAAAAAATGTATTCAACTACATTGTGTGTAGCAACAAACAATTCTATTCATTACATCCATTAACCTTTTAGCCACTAAACCACCTGTGACTGCCTGTGGACTTTGACCTGTGTAACACTACAGCAAATGTTTTGTAGGGAATATAGGGCGCTGAAACTTTGTGTGTGCTCTCTTTACAAATAAGCCACTTAGAATCTGCATTGAAGCAATGCGTTACTGTGGAAAGAGTTTGCAGACAGCAGAGAGTCTATGCCGCAAGATGATTTACTGAGACTAAGTTCAGTGAGTAAATGACTATAATATGAGTAATCCTCAGTGACTAAAGGGTTAAAGGGAAGGTTGAGTTCTGGGAAAGGTGAAAAATGATTTGTGAGTTTTCTCATTTCTTTTCTGTTATTCTGGCAGATTTCTTCATATTCGAAATACAACAAGAAATAGCTGAAGTGTCCAGCCGAACATTCATGCCACATGTGTGTGTAGTTCCACATAACCATTTCTGTGTGCAGTGCGTGTGCTTTCCAGCGAGACAGGGTCAATTTCTGATCATTTTGAGGATTCCAAAACCTCACAGTATACACCCATTCTTACATAGACATGATCAACATTTCCCAATTGCTTTGACACAGTTTCTTTCACATTTGTAATCCCATAACCAGAAATCAACTTTATTTTTAACAAAACTTTCCTTTATGGTGTCTGTTGTTCGATTACAGTAGCTTTGTAAAGAGTTTAGGGGGCAAATTCCCTTCACACACCTTCTGATTGTCAAGGCCTCTAAACCCCCAAATTCTCAACTTTTACAAAATTAAACATTAAGGAAAGCAAAAAAAAATACAAAAATCAAGTGAGTTTGAAGGAAAAACAGTATGTATTAAAGCCTATTATGAGTACTGGTCAGTGAATTGGTTCTATGTAATATAATCAATACAAGTTGTGATATGGTGTAGGACTGCCACTTGTAAACAAAATAGTGAAACCTTGCTGAAAACCACATGCTGCAGGCAGACAAAATTACTGGCATCACGATCCTTGCTACAACTCAAGATTACATTCAAGTGCATCTTATCTTGTTTTGGATTCCCTATAAAGTACACTTACTCTTCCTGGACTGAAAGTGAACCAAATTCCTCGGGTGGTTTGGTGAGAAACAGGAAAGTTAGCACCCCAACTCCACTGACAACTGTCAGAACGATGAAGATGATTTTCCTCTGTTCAGCTATCAAGAGAAAGGTGAAGGTCACAGTAAGGATCATGGAAAAGTCCAAATTACAGGTCCATGCGAAGGGAATGGTAAAGTTCATATTAAAGGTCACAGCAAACATCTTGACAAGTTCAAATTAAAGGTTATGGACGAGGTCATACTAAAAGTCATGGTATTTGTTTAAAGCTCATGCACAGTATTGGTAGCAAAAAGGAAATTTGAAAGAAACATGTTAAATATAGTTTCATGTTGCTCTCCTTGTATCAAAGATGTTTGTAAGAGTTCATTTGGCATTCCATCTATGATTTCCGGTGAATTTCAGTGTAAATATCTGCAAAGAATGCCAAATCACTGCCATACGCTAGGACCTTTCCACCCGACTGCTCCCAGCACAACAGGCTTGGGGCTAAGCACAGAGATAGCCTTTGTGTCACTGTGTGCAGTATATACTCATTGCTTTTACTCTAATTACCTTTAAGTAAATTCATATTAAAGGTCATTGATAGGTAATATTACAGGTCATGGAAGAGATCATATTAAAAGTCATGGTAATGTTCTCACTAAATACATATTAAAGGTAAAATTAAAGATCTTCGTAAGTTCATATCAATGGACATGGTTGATAAGGTCATGGAAGAGGTCATATCAAAGACATGACAAAGGTCATGTTAAAGTTCACATTATCATATATGCCATTGTAAAGGTCATGAGGAAATAAAAGATTTTTTTTCACCAATGTAAACGTACATGTACATACATACTACCAAAAGAATTTAACTGGGAAAAATAGAATATTTGAACAGATGGCCTTTCTAGAAGCACATATTTCCAACTACAAGCTGTCAAACTTCTCCATGATGATTACCAAAGCGACACAGTAAAAAGGACACTATAATAATCATGACCTTTTCAGACCGGGTTTGGAACATAGCATTCTACAACTTCTCACAAGCACATTCAAACCTTTCTTTTTCATCAAAACAATGAATAATACTTACAGCCGATGTTAGAGCTTCCCTTGCCCTCTAATTCCAGGAAGAAGAAGAGGTTTCCAAATAGAAGACTGCACTGAAGCATGGCCCAGAACAGACCACTGTTACGTCCCATCGTCTGCTCATTAGAATTCTCTGTTAGGTAGTTCCCTTGGGCTGTCCAAATCACTGTCAAATTTGATAAAGATTGTGAAGATAAAGTTGAGTTCTGGGCCCCCGTTTCATAAAATGTATTAAACAACAATTGCTAGAGATTTACATGTATGACAAATTTGCTCTAAGCCAATCAAATTAAATGATTTCAGTAGCTTATAACAATAATCGTAACTTGTTATTAATTACAAGTTTTAAGAAACAGCACCCTGGTCATGCGATTAAATAGGTGAAAAAAACTGTTTCAAACCAATAGACCGCTTCTGTACACATTTATGCACATATATTCTCTGAGCACCTAGTGACGAGTTATTCCACGAACCTGCTTTTTATAATGAGCCTCAAAGCTTAGAATCAAGTTTGCATACATTATTTGTAGCTATGTCCGGCAAGCCTCCAGCAAGATTTCAGATTGTCAAGAACAATCTTTGTTTAAAAAGTATGCATAAAATTTGCATACATTATCAAAGCGGTCTATTGGGGAAAAGTTGATGTCTAGTCTACATGTACATAAGAATTGGTGTACACTGTAGGGTTTGGGAATCATCAAAATGATAAGAAAAAAAATAAAGCCATTCTTCCTGACAAACACATGCACAGCACATAGAAATGGGTATATGGGGCTGCACACATATGTGGCATGAATGTTCTGCCAAACACTTCAGCTATTTCTTGTCATATATCGAATATGAGGGCATTTGAATATCATTCCTCTTCAGGGAACATTTTCTACTACATAGCTCACAAATTATTTTTCACTTTTCCCAGAACACAAACTTTTTTTTAAAAGACAACTTCTTTACAATATGACAATAAAAGAGGTTAAGTTCACAGTATTTGTCCCAATACATTATTGACAATCAATTGTATCAAGTTTTCCTAACATTTGTACTTTAAAAAAAAAAAAAAAAATTAACCTTGGATCATATCCAATATGAAGTAAAATGAATTATTTTCAATTTATGTCCATCATTTATACACACAATACACACAAAATGAACATATCCATGGACTTGCCCAAAGAGTTTCATTAAAAACTAGAAAGGCCGTCAAAGGCGGCAGACCCACGCCTTAGCGGCGCTACAGAGTAGTTGCATTCTTTCCTGTCACTACCGGTATATTTTATTTATATTTTATATTTTTCTCCTTTTTTCATCACAATAAAGGCTTCCAGATTTGGCATAATCTACTATTTGTAATTTGGCACAATGATACTGCATGTGAATATATTTGTTTGTGTATTTTACCTTGATTATTGTGAAAAATGTTATTTTGAAAAAGGAAGTAATAAAATATTCTTAAAAACAAAAAAAACTATCCGAACTGAAGTTCCTATAACCGATCATCACCAAAATCTAATCGATTCTTTTCTTAATCGATTCTTTCCTGTCACTATCCGAACTGAAGTTGGGGTCAAAACTTCAAGGTCACACAGAATTTGCAGGGGTCAACCGATCATCACCAAAATCTAATCGATTCTTTCCTGTTACTATCCGAACATTCCCTGAAAATTTGGTGCAAATCGGTTCACACGTTCTCTAGTTATCTTGTACACAAACAAACAAACAAACAAACAAGCAAAAAACAAACAAACAAACATACAGAGCCCTTTACATAACCCTGCCGATTTCATCAGTGTGGGTAAAAAATTAAAACCTTTAATTACAGAAAACTTTAAACAAATTACTGATCACAAGACTATATATACCAAATTGCCTAAGACTGAAATAGCCTTGCTTTTACCACATATCTCTTATCATTCATTTTCCGATGGGATATTGTCAATTACTGTAAACGTGGAATATTTCGCAGTGTTGAAATTTTTGCGAATTTCACGCATCATGAAATATGCGCGAAAAATAAAAACATGCAAATATTTTTGTTTATGCACTCTTTTGCCTATGAGACTAGCACGTCGGCAAAATAAAAAACCACGAAATTCACTTTACTCAGTAGTTACTACAGTACTGGGTGAAAGATGACCCCTGTCTGTAGAATATACTGAGGGTAACTTGCTGTAAAAAAAAAACATGAAAATGAAGTGCAAATTATTTCACCAACTTGTCACAGTACTGTAACTGACATTTTTTTGTGTGTAATCGTCAATGACATTGCAATATTTGTCATTGTGATTGTCGGTACAATGATACTTGTCATTATAACTGTCAATGACCTCACCTGCAGCAGCCAACCCCAACAATGCTGACAGTGTGTACAGAACCCATGGTATCGGTTGGAGAAAGCTGGCCACAAACCCTGTGTACACTGCAGCACTTATGAGCATGGACCACCTGGCACCGAGCAATGCCACCACAGAAGGCGCTATCCAGTTTGCGGCAGCAAAGACGGCGTAGATGATGGCCAAACTGTCATAGCCACTCCCTTGAAGGCCAGCATCATCTAATACAACAGTCTGTAGAATAAAGATAAAAATCAATTCAAACTAGAATATCACTGAAGGTGATTAATACCCCCGCCCCAATATGTGTGCTTTTTTTAAAAAATATTTTCTTTTAATATTTCCATGTCGTTATGTCTTGCACATCTTTACCACAAGAACAATGTGTGTGCCTAATTTCATGAGCATTGCTTGAAAAAGTGAGGAAGTTGTTTGATCTGCAATATTTTCCTGATTTATTACCATATGTTGTTACCATGGCAACGCAGATTCTGTCACATTCCAAAAATATGTCTTGCACATCTTCATCCCAAGACAATGTGTGTGCCAAATTTCATGAGCATTGCTCGAAAAATGAGGGAGTACATGTAGTTTGATCCCCAAGATTTCAACCCGATTTATTGCCATATGCCGTTACCATGGCATTACATTTCTGACACGTTAAAAATATACGGTATGTCTTGCACATCTCCATTCCAAGACAAATGCAGTGCTGAAAACGCCCGCTCGTAGCAGTCTTTTCCAACGTATGGTGAATCTGAAAATTGCGTGAGTGACTGTAGGTTGATGGCATTACAGGACTGCCGGGTCTACGAGTGCAGCGTAGGCTTTTTTTGGAGCTGTTCAGACAACATTTTCACATTTTGTTTTCAATATTTTTTAATTCTAGGGTAAGAAGTGGGGTTATAATATTCTAAAGCTGTGGTGAAGAGGAGATGAGAGAAGCTGGCTCATGGTAAACATGATTTTCAGGAGGTTCTGTAGACTCTAAAATGGCTGCTTAATTGCAGAGCGACATTAAAAAAAACCAGGCTCTATGAAGAGTAGCGTTAGCTTTTTTTTTTTTACTCATCGAAGAGCCTTCCAGGCTATGTATGACTGCCTAGATTCTACATACGAAGTATTAGTAAAGTCGCTATGACTGAGTCCCGGGGGGCGGGAAGCCAGAAATTTCCATTAATGCTAAACAAAAAGTCAACGTAGATGGCACTAAGCCAGTTGAGACCTCAACCTTTAGCATTAATAGAAATTTCGTCAGTCATCTCCACCACTGCACCACACTGTATAGTTTCGATTATGGTTGTATCGCCGACAGCACGCGCCATCGCACACAGCCGCCATTTTAAATCTGCATTACAAGACGAGGCATGGATACAAAAACACTGGTGAGTTCTCAGAAATTTCTTACGCTATATTTTTTAAATTAAATTAAGAAAATAATTTGAATACAAACATTCCAAATGTTTCCCTAGGAGGAGACACTGTGGTGAAGAACCTTTCGGTCGCGGGAGTTATCAGCCCTTAAAAAATGGAATTTCCTCGCCGAGCCATTCTTTCCCCGTACTGTACCATCGATTCAAATGACTTGATCGCACAGTGCGTAATGTGTACCGTATACCGTCGCTGACTCGATCACACAGTGCGACCGAATCATTTGAATCGACGGTACAGTACGAAGAAAGATCGGCTCGGCGAGGAAATTCCATTTTTTACAGACTTTCACTACTGTGAAAGGTACGAAAAATAAAATAAATACAAACAACAATTGTTTTCATGTAAAATTTATTATAGGTACGTTAAAATGCGTGCGCTCTCGCGGCGGTAAATTCTCCCGAGCGGCTGTTCGGGTGATTTGCCTATGGCTGTGGGGACTCCCCGTAAATACTGCCTTTGCGTCGGCTGATAGTATTTTTGTCATGTGATGTTATTTTCAAGCTGTAGCTGAATGGACAAGCTTTCATTCAATACCCAACATGTATGCAATTTTTCATAGTTGCGATCAGCACACGTTTTCCCGAGTGCTAGATTGTCAGTGCATTTTTCTCATAAATCTTGGATAATGCTGTCAATTTAAGGTATAATGCTTGTTTTCTATACATGTTTTCTTGATGTGGGTGAATTTTAATGAAAATTCTATAGTCAGAAATGTGTTTTTTTATTGGCGAATTTGAGGGATGTCATTGCAAAGTTGACACAGCGAAGCGATGGCTTCCCGCCGGGGGATGCTCTGTGCGATCCGGGCGTGCGATTGCATGTGTGCATTTTATATTGTAGTCTACAATGTGAGTTGAAAATGAGAGTTCGTCATCTGAACGATCTGCATAAAACAGAATTTCTAATAATGCAGAGGAGATTAATAATCATATTTTTTAGAATAGAAACATAATTTTGAAGTAAATAATTAACATCTCTGAATTATAGTTTATGTAAATCTAAATTTTACTGTTTTCATCAGAAATTTATTGAATTTTATTGCTTAAATTACTAATCATGATGTGGATTTAATTCAGGCACTGAGGAAGAAATTCAAATCCTTGAATTTTAAACTCTTGTAGGCAAAGGATATGAATGTAGTGATGGGAGTGAAGGTGACCATGTGTCAAACGAGACTTACTTTTCTGAAGATGATACATGCATATCCTCAGTTTCGGATTCAGAATGTGCATATAATACTGATGATTTGGAATCAGATGTAGAAAATTCCTCTTCCTCTGATGAACATGGATCTCATAGAAGCAGGGTACAAGGGAATTGCTGTATTGGTATCACAAAACAGACTCAAAACCTGCGTGTTCTGTATACTAACTGTGACTGCTTGCTGAATAAGTTAGATGAGCTATCCTTACTAAAACTCATAAACCGGACATCGTCATTATCTGTGAAGTCTTGCCTAAGAACATTGATATTAGACCAAATGAAGAAATTTTCAGAGTGGACAATTATGTATCTTTTACTAATATTGATAAAAGCAATGTACGAGGAATATTTGTGTATGTGGTAGATGGACTGGCATCTAGTGTTAATGAAATTCACTTCCAAACAGACTTTAATGAAAGCGTGTGGATACACATGCGTCTAAGAGGCAACAATACACTGACAATACATGTAGGTGGTGTATACCGCAGCCCTTCTGTTGGCCGAGTCAACTCAGATACAAGCAAGTTATGCCAGCTTCTCCGTGAAGTCGTGTCAAGCAACCCAACCAACTTGCTCATCGTGGGAGACTTTAACTACCCTACAATCTGTTGGGAGCGGTGGATAGCACACCTGCCAGACGAACAGAGCTTTATTGACTGCCTTCGAGATTGCTTTTTGCATCAGCATGTCACTGAGATCACTCGATTTAGAAGTGGACAGCGTCCAAGTCTCCTTGATTTGCTGATCACGAACAAGGAGGAAATCATCAATGACTTATCATATCTTCCCAGTTTAGGACTAAGTGACCATGTATGCCTGCTGTTCAATGTAGATATGTGTGCGTACACTCCTGCCTTTGATCAACCCAGGTACAGATATCACAAAGGAGACTATGCAGCTATAAATAGGGCAATGTGGGATATTGACTGGGAAGGTCACATGCACACTATGGATGTCCATTAGGCATGGCAGTTCTTTTCTTCCAGATTCCAGGAATAAATTGATGAGAACATCCCAAAGACAACAGATGCTAAGCTGAGAAAGAGAAAGAAGATATGGATGACAAGGACTGCCATGAGACAATATAGACTGAAATGTAGGGCTTGGAGGGAGTACAAGAAAAGTGGTTGCAGCTCTTCTGCATATTACAGATCTAGGATTGAAGCTAAGAAGCTGAGGAAAATGCTACAAAAACTCAGAAAAGAATTTGAGAGAGATGTTGCCAGAAATGTAAAGACTAATCCAAAAATGTTCTGGAAATATGCCAATAGCTCCCTCAAGTCCTGTAGGAGTCCTGGGGTCCTAAGGAATGAGCAGGGAGATATAGCAGATACAAATGACCAGCATGCTGAGCTTTTGAGTGACTATTTCAGCAGTGTATTTACAGAAGAAGACTTGCTTCATGTCCCTGAATTGAGTAGTAGGTATGATGGAGAGACTCTTTCGGATATTGATATAAGTACGAATTCTGTTAAGAATAAACTGAAATTATTAAAGAATTCAAAGTCTGTAGGTCCTGATGGATTTCATCCAAGAGTACTGAAGGAGACTGCTGACACTATATGCATTCCACTTGCCATCAATAGATGAAGGAGCTCTTCCACAGTCTTGGAAAGATACAAATATCACCCCTGTGCATAAGAAAGGAAATCAGAGTTCTGTTGAGCCCTATCGGCCTATCAGCCTAACTTCAGTCATCGGAAAGATTCTTGAGTCCATTGTGAGATACGTCTTGCTTGAGCACCTACACATGTATGTGAGAACCAGTTGTTATGTGATGCTCAGCATGGATTTCTCCCAGGTCGATCATGTGTGACACAGCTACTGGAAGTGATAGAACTATGGACATCCTCCCTAGATAGTGGAAGCGAAATTGACACGATATATTTGGACTTTTGCAAAGCCTTTGATTCTGTGCCTCATAAACGTCTACTGAACAAATTGAAAGCATATGGCATTTCTGGAAAGCTGAAGGAGTGGTTATGTGGTTTCCTCACAGGACGCCGACAAAGGGTTGCAGTGAATGGAAGGTTTTCTAAATGGAAGAGTGTCAAGAGTGGAATACCCCAAGGGAGCGTCCTTGGCCCGACTGCATTTGTGATTTTCATCAATGACCTGCCTGAAGTATTGACAAGTATCGTAAGGATCTATGCAGATGATACGAAGATCTTCAGAGAAATATCAACAGGTGCCGACTGTGACATTCTTCAAGCTGATCTAGACAGCCTAATGAAATGGTCTGAGGAATGGCAGCTCCGCTTCAACGTGGCCAAATGCAAATTTCTCCACATTGGTAAAAACAGCTTACATCATCTGTACAACTTAAATGGAATGGTTTTACATGAGGTCTCTGAGGAACGTGATCTTGGGGTCATCATGGATGCTGAGCTTAAATTTCATGCTCATGTTGCCTCTGCAGTCCTTAAAGCCAGCCGCATTCTGTCTGTAATTAAACGTACTTTCATCTACAAGGATAGAGACATGCTTGTAAGACTACACAAGGCTCTTGTTCGACCGGTCCTAGAATATGGAAACGCAGTATGGCACCCAAGATTTATATCAGACATTAAGGAGCTTGAAAAAGTCCAGAGACGTGCCACAAAGCTAATTCCATCTGTTGCTTCTTTAGACTATGGGGACAGGCTTCGTGCAATAAGATTACCTTCTCTGCTGTACAGAATGAAGAGGGGAGATATGATCCAGACTTATAAGATAGTTCAAGGTATCGACAAGGTGAACAGGGACATGTTTTTCACAGACGTCACTATTGAGGCAACACGTGGTCACCCTCTCAAACTATTCCAGAAGAGGAGCAGACTGGAAGTGAGAGCAAATGCTTTTGGAATTAGAGTTGTGAGTGACTGGAATTCTTTACCAACTGAGGTCGTCACTGCTAAATCAGTCAACTCTTTCAAGGCAAGACTGGATAAGTTCTGGACTGATAAGCAGTATGCACATCCCTGGTCGGAATAAATTAAACTTTCCTGATATTGCAAATGTAGCTTCGATACACTGACACTGCCACACTGCCTATCTACAGCATGAATTTGTGACACAAAAAGTTAGAAATGAACTGGATGATAGATAGATCTGGAAACCCGACTGCAGACTCTGCATTTTTCCAGTACATCCGGTAATAAAGGTAATAAAGGTAATAAAATAGATGATAATTTAAAGTTTTGAACTGAAAACCTGCACTCAAGTAATTGGAATAGTTTTCTCATAATTAGGTGATCTGTCGTAGTCGACAGATCACCTATTATATTCGTCAGAATTTTCTTTCTTTATTTATTATTTATTTATTTTTATTTTCTCCCACTTTCTTGTTGCAACGAAATCTCAAAAACTTTTCTGTCAATTTTCATGACATTTCCGTCAGTCATCAGGTCATATAAGGTCAAGCTCCAAAATCTTTTTCAAGGTCATCAGGTCATCGTGACGTCATCCAGGCGCCATTTTGTGAAATCACATTATCAATCATATCTTCATAACGAGTCATCAAAAATGAACCATATTTGACACACATGAACTTCAGGTCAAGGGTCAACATAAAATGTCATCAAAATCCACGCACGCATCATGACGCGCACGTACGCGCGCGTCAAAATTTAAAAATGCTCAAAATCACTTTTTAATCAAATTAGAGTATGGGTCAGGACATTTTAAGCATTTAAAAATTTTCCGTCCGTGCGCGTCCGTGTGCGCGTTATGCGCGCGCGCAGCGCGTACATAACGTAAAAATGCCGTTTTTTCGCATGGTTTGTCTTCCTGACACTGTTCTTGACAATTTCCAACTATTTACAGTCATTCTCGACCTTCCATAATGCCACACGCGTGCGTCAAACTTTAAAATTCGTGCGCGCGTCAATGGCCATTCTAATGTAAAAACTGGTAAAAACATGCCTATCTAAAATCCGCCATAGCTCGGCAGAATGCCTGGAAACCCCCCAATTTCTTTACATATTCTGAAAGCCTGAGAGTTGTAGATTTGAATTCATGCAGATTTTTTGCCGATCTCATGTTCTTACGTCATCCTATTTGCATATGAACTCAAAAAAAATGATTTTGAAAAAATGACGTCATCATTTTTGTATTCATTTGATAATAATTCAGTAATAGGTTGTCGATTTTCTCCCAAATTTTGATATGTTATAGCTGAGACAATTCTCTACCAGACCAGTGTCCACGGTTTTTCATTTTGATGACGTCATCACAGTGAAATTTTCAATTAAAAACGACATGTCAGAATTTCCCCTATTTGCGTGTTATGTCTATGGAAGAGGATTTTTTTTCGAATCATGAATCTACATGACATCGTTCTTTGAGCAGTATCTCGGTTATTTTTCGTCTATTTCCTTCCAGATTTTAATATGTTGTAGCCTGATAAATACTCTTTCTATGAGGGTTCGGTTTTTTCAATCTGATTTCGGGATCATTGTCAATTTCAAACTACAAGATGTGATTTGAGAATCCCATTTTTCGTTTACGTGTTATCTCTATGGGAAATATTTTGGTATATTGGTCAAAGCACTTGACTCCCATTCCGGTGACCCAGGTTCGATCCCCGGTGGGTCCATAATTTTTTTTTTTTTTTTGCTTCTTTTTGCCTGTCATTTTACCATCCTCTTCGACTATTATAACATAAACAATCACAAACCATGCAATAAACTGCCTTATTTTCCGTGTTATATCTATTAGAAAGTAGTGTGCAGTAGTTTGTGTATAACCCTATGGAAATTGTGATTCCCTGTCGTGTATTAGAGCTATGGGATTTATCTCCCAGTATCCTGCAATATCAAATAGTCCTATTTGATATCACGATTTCTCAAAATTGGCTTAGTCAATTATCTTCAAATTTTTGTCAGTCATCAGTCCTAATAAGGTCAAGTTCCCGCATCTTTTTCAAGGTCATCAGATTATTGTGACGTCATCCAGGCGCCATTTTGTAAAAATCAACTTATGATCGTATCTTCTTCACGAAATGTCATCTCTCTTTCATATTTGGCATGGCTAAGGTCAATGTCATTTCAGTCATGGTCATCACCATTATCATTATCATCATCATGATTATCATCAACATCATTGTCATCATCACTGTCATGATGATATTCATCATGATGATGATGATTATCAACATCATCATCACTGTCATGATATTCATGATGATGATGATTATCATGATCATCGTCAACATTATCATCATCACTGTCATGATGATATAATGATCATTATCATCAACATCATTATCATCATCACTGTCACGATGATATTCATGATGATGATGATTATCATCCACATCATTATCATAACTGTCATGATATAATCATCATCATGATGATTATCATCAACATCATTATCATTACTGTCATGATGATATTCATGATGATGATGATGATTATCATCAACATCATTATCATCATCATTGTCATGATATCCACGAATCATCCAAAATTCATGTTCACACACTTTATGCCCCATTGAACGAAAGGGGGTGCTATTTCACTAAAATATGTAGTAGCTACAGCCTACGAATTGAAAATGCTAGGAAAAGGCTGAAATCATAAAAATATTGATTAGATTCATTATAATGAATGTCATCGTGATATCAACGTCATCTTTCACATTATCATTTTGTCATTCGTCTTCGTCAAAAATATCAAGATCAAGACAGATCACCTAATTCGTCTTCAGTGACGAATTCAATGTCTAGTTATGTATTAATTAGTGTAATTATCTTTTTTTTTTAAATATTAACACCTATTTTCGGTCAATATTTTGGCTATTATAGCTTATATGCCCAATAATCCTCAAATTGGCAAGAATCCTACCTAGGATATCAAAAAAACCCAGCAGAACGGAGGTATAGATAGAATTTGTATGGAGCGGATGTATATAGTGCAGCAAGATCAGATTCGCTGTCAATAAGCCAGTTCGGGGTTAGCGCATGGTACAAATGACCCCAAATATCCACAGATATTTTAGACATGGAGGGTCCCTTTATGTGCACTTCAGAAAAATAACTCTGGGAGTGATAGAGGTGCCTCATGAATAGCTTTTGTTTCCCCCTTTAAAAAGAATACTTCCACCTGGATATCATGGAATGCACCATTAGTGCATAATGAATAATGATTACATGACATTCATGAGCACATATCGAATATTAGTGTCAGTGGGTTTTAGAATTTGGTACAGATGACCTTTATCTGCTCATGCTCAGATTGCATCTCCGAAGTGGCTTATTGCTCGTGGTCTAGTGGTAAAGGCATCTGGTCAGACTGTCAGAGTATTCTCTTTCTACACTGCACTTGCGTTTAAGGTCCCAGGTTCGAATCCCGCTCTTTCTTGCTGATAATTTTTTCAGTTATGAATCGATAACAAGAGCGTTTATTCTGTTATAAATAACTGAATTTCAAAATAATGAAAACCAAGAAACTTGACTAATTATTCACTTGTTCAGGCGGATTTAATAGACTAATTAAACGAAAACTTACCAAGTTTGAAGCTTTAATTACTATTTTCATAGTATCCGGAGGCGAGATAAATCATGACGAAGAATGCCGCCACTGCGCATGCGCTCAACCATAATTCAAAGCCGTCGTGCCCGACGCGAAGAAAAAGATACGAATAAAATTAAGACTAACAACGAAAAACTGAAGCTAGATGAAAAAGGGAGGGAGAGGAGGGCATGATTTATCTCGCCTCCGGATACTATGAAAATAGTAATTAAAGCTTCAAACTTGGTAAGTTTTCGTTTAATTAGTCTATTTTATTCGTATCCTCGTCTCAATAAATCATGACGAAGATTTTAAAGCCCTCGCAACGGGCATGAAAGCCGTTCCAAACACGGGTGTTTATCGAACACTGAAAAACACCCTTACCCATCAACAAAAATGTGCTTCACTGACTCACAAGGACAGCTTGTGAGAACGAAGGCTGTCCCTCTTCAAGTGGCTTCAAATAAAAGTCCTTAAATGTTTTTTCTCCCTTCCACCCAGCCTGCTTGAGAATTGAGGCGAGTGGAATGTCATGACGACTGGCAAAAGATGTCGACGCTGCCCTTGTCGAATGAGCAGAATACTTGTTCGTGTCGACTCCAGCCTGTTGTAGAGTAACTTTAATCCATCGACTGATAGTTTGTTTCGTAGCCCTATGGAAGGGTCTCTTAAAAGTAATAAAGAGGCCTTGCTCCTTACCCCTAATCTCCTGTGTTCTACTCTTGTAATGCCTGAGGTAGTGTAGGATGCACAATCTCTTGTCTGCAGAGAAAGCTCCAAACGACAAATTTATTCCCACATTCCCAGGCCTACTCTGCTTGAGTAGCGAATCAATATTGATATCCACACGGTCCGAAGAAAACTTCAAGCTATCCAAAGATATCTCATACAGCGTCTGTCCCCGTTGAGCCGAAACCAGTGCAAACAAGGTGCAAACTTTAAGTGATAAATTCTTCAAAGTCAGTTTGTGAGCTGGCGACTGTTTCCTAAGATAATTTAAGACTTTGCTCACATCCCAAATACACCTGTATCTGGGAACGGGGGGTCTAAGTTGGAAAACACCTTTTAAGTACCTACAAATCAGGGGGTGCGTTCCAATAGAGTATAAGCCCCCTTCTAAGCTCACTACTGAAGATAAAGCGCTACGAGCAGAGTTAATCACGTTGTAGTTTGCATGTTGCCCGTAGAAAAGCGAATCAAAGAATTGCAGCACATATCCCGCTTTAGTATGGGTCCAAATCCAATTCTTTTCCTCACAAAATTTCATCCACTTTGACAAATAAACGTTATATTGACGCTTAGTAGAGTCCCTCCATGAGGCTCCAATAATGTTCACAGTTCTTGTGGTGAGGCCTTGTGAGTGAAGTTGCTGGCTCCAAGCCTGCAAATAAAAAGAGAGAGATTTGTAAGTGGGTGGGGGGTACCCGACACTGGTTGCCTAACTAGACAACTACAATCCCTGATGTGCCATGGTGCCTCCAGTAACATATCCTGTAAGAGTGGAAACCACGCTTGTGTCGGCCAGCAGGGGACCACCAACAATCCTTGTGCCTTATCTTGCCTGACCTTCTGGAGACACTTGGCGATGAGGCAAAATGGTGGAAAGGCATAAAACTGAAGGGGACCCCAATCTAGCGTGAAAGCATCCACTGCCCAGGCATACGGATCTGGTAACCATGACACGTAGATCGGGAGCTGCGTATTAAGCCTAGATGCAAATAGGTCAACTTTGGGCGTACCAAATTTCTTGCAAATTTCCTGAAAGAGCCCTCGATCTAACATCCACTCGGTATTGTCATTAAATTTTCTGGACATGAGGTCAGCCTCAACATTTTGTGACCCAGGCAGATGCGCAGCCGTTATCCAGATATCACGCCTGCTGCACCAGTCCCAAATCTGAAGTGCCATTTCATTACAAGATGCAGATTTGACACCCCCCATATTATTCAGGTAAGCGACTGCAGTAGAATTATCAAGGCGCATAAGCACATGAGTATTCCGAATCTGGGAGCAAAAGGCTTTCAGCCCGAACCCTGCAGCGAGGGTTTCCAAGTAATTAATCTCATTTGATTTGGCACGTTCCAATTCTTGCGCATTCCATCTGCCCCCTGTTTGCGAGGTTAGGTTCGTAGCGCCCCACCCCTGGCCACTAGCATCGGTCCGCAGCTCAACAGTGGGGTTTTTACGCCAGATTGGGTTCCAAACCATAGCCACGTTCTCGATCCACCACTGAAGGTCAGACTTTGCTTTATCAGAGAGATACATAGGGCGATCAAAATGGCCCCTCTGTTTTAATGCATTGATCTTTTCAACCTCCATGGCCCGATAGTGCAGTGGCCCATACTGGGCTGCAGGGAAAGTGGCTATGATTTTCCCTATTACTCTAGCTACTTTACGAATAGAGGGTTTCTTGTCAGAAATCAAGTCAATACATGCCTCCTTGATATCAGTAATCTTGTTCTCAGGGAGTGTGATTTTCATGGAAACGGTGTTGAGTCTGTAACCCAAAAATTCAATATCCTGAGTAGGATCCAGAACCGACTTGTCCGGGTGGATAACAAAGCCGAGTTTGGAGAATATTTCGACTGTAGCTTGCACAGCCTTGTGAGTGGCTGTTCTGGATTTCCCAATGATGATAGTATCATCTAGGTAGGCGAGAACAAGATGCCCAGAGTGTCTCAAAGAGGCAAGTATTGGTTTTAGTACTTTTGTGAACAGTCTTGGGGCAGAGGTTAAGCCATTGGGGAGGGCCTTGAACTGCCACAGTTGCCCTGCCCATTTGAAGCGGAGATACTTTCTTGACTCTGAGTGTATAGGAATTGTGTAATATGCGTCACGGAGGTCTACTGAAGCCATGAAATAGCCTTCTGAAAGAAGGGCTTTAATGGACAAAATATTGTCCATCTTGAAGTGTTGGTAATCAACAGAGTTATTCAGCTCTGACAGATCCAAAATTAAGCGGATCCCTCCATTTTTCTTTGGCCGAGTAAAAATTTCTGAAATGAATTCACCAGCCTCAGGGAGGCATCGCTCAATGACCCCTTTCTCCTGTAAACGAGCAGTTTCTTCATCAATCTTTGCCATTTCAGCTTTATCCCTTTTGTATGTGTAAAGGGGTCTGCTCCGCTGAGGAGGAAATTAAATTCAATTTTATACCCTCTAACGGCCTGAAGAATGAAGGGATCCGATGTAAGAGCACACCAGTCTTTGTAATATAACTTCAGTCGACCTCCGACTGCATTTGATAATTCCCTAGTAGAAGAGGTACTCACCTCTTGAATGATTGCTTGGGAGGCTCCAGTTACTTTCTCCCCTGCCCGTGGCGTTGGGGCTGGCCCTTGGCTTTTGTCCTCTGGTCGTCCATTCTGGCGGGCGACGGGTCGCTTGATCGGGGCCATTCCTTGTGGTGCCCCTTCCACTGCCCTAAAAAAGGCTTGCCATATCCTCCCGTTTGCTTTGAACCTGCGCTGAAATCCTGAGGGGTCCAGCCTGCATTCTTTGGAGTCGATTGCTTTTGGCGCATGTCACCCGTGCGCTTATAGGGATGGTATTGGGAGCTATGGCTATGAGTATGAGGTGGCTTCATCATCCCCTCCATTGCTTTTCTCTCATCTTTTAGTTCTTTGAGTGTTTGCCCCAAATCATCCCCAAACAAGAAATTGGAAGAGTTCACTGGGCGTTTGCAGAGCTTCCGTCCGAACTGCCCCAAATCTGGTTTGATCCCTTCTCGACGAATGGCACATAACTGGAAGCTGGCATCGCAGAGGAGAGCCAAGCCATCCTGCTGCGCTTCGGTCATATTGTCCGAGGACAAGTTCTGGGCAAACGCCGAAATCCCTTTTACGAGAGATTTTTGTAAGCTTTGTAAACGTGCTACAAGGTCCCTTCGGGGTTGACTTTGGGGACGATAAGAGCAAATTCTGTGTTTGCAGGACAAGCATATTTTTCATTTGTCTCCTTCAGAGCTTTTTCATCGAGCTTCTGCCCCATCATGAAGTTAATTGTCTCAGCAATGTCTTCATCAATTGAGTCCCCAACCCCCGAGGGGGAGGCAAATCTGGCCGCCATCATAGGGATTTTCTTGCCCTTGTCCATGACTGGCGGGGCGGCGTAGGGGCTGGTCAGGCCCCCATCATCATCAGAGTCAGAGTACATAATTTGATCATTATCCTCACTGTGTAGCTCGATGGCATCCTCCAAAGAGGTAGCTGTTGAGCACTCGCCCGTGGCGTATTTGCTACTGCTTGCAACTGATCCGGGATCAGAGTTTGCCCCGTGGGCGTTAGAAATTTTATTGGCTGCCCCGTGGGCAAAAAGTGAAGTCTGAGTTTCCACCAGCTTCGTGACAGCTTGCTCAAGTTTATCCATCCGGGCTAGCACATCCTCCGTATCTTTATGAGGCGTTGCTTTAGTGGTGGATTTTCCCGGCTTCACAATCTTCCGCTCCACCGCCGCAGCGGGAGGAGCGGGGCTCGGGTTCACCGCCGGGCAGGCCTCGGCAGCCGCAACGGGAGCGTTCCCATTCTTCTGAGCGGATCCCACGCCGTTCGATCTCTTCGATTTTTCAGCGGAAGAATCCAAATTTTGCGTCGACTTCGGCATTGTAAAAAATCGTCACAAATGTAGAAAAACATGAGACATCCAAAATAAACTAGCAATATTCCGAGATAACTCTAAGATAGTTCCAATTAAGGAGGATTTTTATGGTTAAATCGGGCGCAGAAAAGTTAGATGCAATCCAACAAAAATGGCGCCGGCGATATGGTTGAGCGCATGCGCAGTGGCGGCATTCTTCGTCATGATTTATTGAGACGAGGATACGAATAAAATGGCGGCTGGACATAACGACTTTGGCCAATATTTTTTATCCACAATTACAGTTCTTCGACAAATTTGCAGTATTTAGTTAACTTATTGGCTACTTAATTAAATAACTAATTATGGTATTAATTAACTAAGTATACAACAAGATCCTTACCAGATGATAGAACCAAGGTCCTTGTCTGTTCCATTTACAAATATCCTGCATTTGACTTGGATGACATGATGATTTCAGTACACGCTTCATTTTTACATACGCAACACACATGCAGTCACAAAATAATTAATCACCTAATTAATTAATTAATCAATGGTTATCCTTTGTTTTTGTTTTTTATGAGACAGTTTCACATAATGTTCATACTGTTATCTGTCATTGCTGAAAGTTTCATCTTGTTAGCTTTAATTTTAAGAAAGTTATAAAAGTTTTTGTGTTTGAATGGATGGTCCGAGATCACAACTTTTGACTTTTTTTTCTATAAAAACAATAGAAAACAAAAGAAATTAATTGCACTAATTTTTCGACCTAAAAATGACCGTAACTTTGTTAATTTAGCAGCTACAATTAAAATGAACTAATTTTTGGCTGGACCATTCAGAATGGTTGTTCTAATTTGCTTTACAATTTGCAATTGATTGCAACTTTCTTGCAACACCCCATTAGTCACTACTACTAATAGTACTAGTACTAATACTACTACTAATAATAATCATGATAATAATCAAATATACCTTGCACTGAGAGGCTCCAGTTGAAATTATGGATTCTCTGAGGTGACTGGTATAGCACTATTTTCTGAGGGGCGCAGCCCCGAAGAAAATAGTAACTATGCCAGTCACCGAAGAATCCATAATTCAACTGGTGCCTCGAAAAGCGTGCATGGTATATTTGATTTATATCCTACCAGAGTAAGCTTCGATAGATAAACAATAATAAAACTAAAGAATCTAGACCTAGTCCTAGACCTAGACACTGTATACAACTCACCATATTTGCCCAAAGTCACAAAACAAAAGATGCCTGGCCATTGCTTGTAAGTATTGTCTATAGTCTACTGTAGATCTAGATCTACATGGCACAAATCCAATGATGAAACCATTTAAACAATGTAAACTTGAAACCTGAACTTTTCCCCAAGTCACAAGAGAGGCTAATAGACCCCTTCTCGTAAGGTGTATTGTAGATTTACATGGCACTAATGATAATCCAACGCTAGCGCTGGACTCGACTACTAGTGGAGATCAACGTGCATGTAGGGTCATCTGGACCACTCATAGGTACACGCCATTGCCGACTGTGTAGGAATGCAGCCAACACACATCCCATACCTAAACTGCATCACTGTGCATTTTTGGCTATATTTAAGTGAAACTCATATATTGCAGTTTACTTAAATCTAAATACTTATGTTGAATAATAGATGATTAAAACTTACCAGTTTGTTTTGTGACCTTTGAAGAGGGTTTCCTGAAATTTTGGATACTTTTTGTCGATAACTCCTATCGAGACTGTCCCGTCAGCATCCAGTTTGTATTTTTCACGATTATGATGAAGGGAGCCCTCAGCGCTCGTAGTGGTACTGGCGCGATCGGTTCGTCGATCTCCTACGAAGACCTGAAAGGGCCAAACTGACGACGTAAAAAAAATAAAAATATTACGTACGTACGTAATAATTACTACGTACGTACGTAATATTTTTAATTTTTCTACGTCGTCAGTTTGGCCCTTCCAGGTCTTTGTAGAATAGCTTGTGTGCGTAACATTCTGCGTATGTATCTATGGTGCGTAACCATGTAGAGCGGCCTCACTAGTGCGCAACATATTGAGAGCAGTCGTCATCCGTATGGAGGTGTGGGTAACAAGTACGAAAAACAAGGCTGTAAATGTAAGTTTTTATAACTTTCTACATTTTATTGGGGGGGGGGGGGGCTGCTTTCAACGCAAACACTCTGAGGGAAGAGTGCAGAGCTGCTGAATGCGAGCAGCGCAGATCCGATGCCGGCATCGAGATCCTAGGGATTCAGGAGCACCGTATAGTGCTGCCTGATCCCAGTAACATTGAATACAGAACGATTGGCTCTGGATACTTTATCATCTCATCAGGCTGGAGAAATGAGTCGCAGGCATCACAGGGAGGAGTTGGCCTGCTGATTGGCAGAGGAGCAAAGAAAGCGCTACTGGATGTTAAAAGAATCAGCGCTCGTGTTCTCCGTGTGGATTTTGACGGAAATCCAAGAACCACTGTCCTAGTTGTCTATTCACCTACCAACTGTGCAGATCAGAGTGAGGTGGAGGAGTTTTACCAGACGATAAGAATCGCCCTCCAGGACATCCCTGCGCATAACTTCCTTAGCATTCTTGCCGACTTCAATGCCAGAATTGGCCCTGAAGTAGCGCTTCACACCTTTCATGACGCCACAAACAGGAATGGTTTCTGCCTCGTCGATTTGCTCATGGAGTTCGGTCTAATCCCTGCCAATGCTCTGTTCCAGAAGAGACCGGCAAGCTCTGGACATTCAGGGATAGAGCCACAGATACTCTACGACAGCTAGACTACATACTGATCCGAAGAAAATGGAGGAACAGTTTATTGAACGCTGAAGCCTACAACACTTTCTGCTCTGTAGGTTCGGATCACAGAGTCGTATGTGCTAAGATCAGACTCAGCCTGAGAACCGCCAAGTACACCAGAAAGGTCCGGTATGACTGGAGACGCTTTGCTGCATCACCAGAGATCCAGGAACGGTACACAGTTGCTGTTAAGAACCGGTTCCAAGTGCTCGAGGAAGATGACAACAGTGCCAAATACAGTAAGTTTGTGGAAGCCAACCAGCAGGCCATGGAAGAGTGTGTGCCACTGAAACCCAAGAGGAAATCAGCCCACACCTCAACTAATCCACAAGTTGTAGCAGCCAGACAGAAGGCAGATGTGGCCCATGCCAAATGGAACACATATGGCACTGATGAGGACAAGGCAGCCTGGATGCTCGCACTTAAAGGAGAATTAACCTCAAACAATAAAGACGATAGTGTTCAAAGGTGTTATTTATTCCTACTTGTTAGACTATATGGCTTCGCGTCAAAATATACGAGATCGATACGAATCAAGATTTTCTGAGCAAAATTTATCATCTGCTAGCAATATGTATCGTCTGCTAGCAATACATGGGGGCTGCCATTTTTTTATGTGTACAAGAAGATTTTCTTAATCCAAATGCCCAATTGCCTTTTTCAAAATTAAAAACCCATTTGAGATTAAAAATATAGAATAGATATGTCAATTTATTTTTAAACTGAAGATTTCCTTATATATTTCTGTTGAAAATCGATATTCGCTTAATATAAATCTATTTTCTACATACTGTGACGCAATGGACGGAGCAAATTAATTCAAATTTTATGGATGCTTCTTCCCTGAGCATCTATAGCGGCAAACTATGCATTCACCTGCTTTCGGATAATGGGACTTGAAAAGTCAGAATGCATGCTGCATATATTATGTTCTGCTCTGTTTGGCAAACCCAAGAAAACAGATTTTTGTTAAGCAAAACCAGACAATTTAAAAGTATCATTATAAAGATTTAATTTTTATAAATCATGTAAACACCCACTTTATATTTTTCGTCACATATGGGATTTTTGGTAATGAAGAAAATCAATTTAGGTCTTGGATTCAAAATATCTTCCTGACCGGAACATTTCTCAATGGTTCATGTACAAATCCAAATCAGCAAGAAAATGGCAGCCCCCATGTAAATGAGTAGGAGACGATACCGGGTGTTGGAATATCTTTATTTATACCCTTTTTCTAATATCTTATTAGAAAATGATTTAGGCCAATAAGTAGGAATATATTACACCTTTCAATATAAGTAAATTTGTACTCGGGGGTTAATTCTCCTTTAACAAGCTATACGAGACCTATGACCAGATGAAGGAGCAGGAACTTGAGGAGCACTCCTGCACTATTGAGGCTGCTCTTGGAGCTCAACGATACGGCGAGGCCTGGCGAGTTGTGAATGAGATGACTGGACGAAAGAGAACGAAGGAAGGCCAAGTCTCGGGAAACAGACCTGAGGAGCGGGTGTCAACATGGTTCACTCACTTCAAGAAGCTTCTGGGAGAAACACCCTCTGTTGAGGATCCAGACGAAATGATCCCTAACATATTCGAGGATCTGGACATCATAGACGAGCCTTTTACTCTCAACGAATACAGGGAAGTCATGGCAGCCCTGAAGCTAGGTAAAGCAGCTGGTCCAGATGGCATACCTCCTGAAGTATTCAAGGTGTGTGACTTTGATGACATCTGCCTGGACTTCTGCAACAAAGCTATCTTGGAAAACGACAAGCCTGATCTCTGGTCTTTTATGAACATAATCCCAGTGCCAAAGGCTGGTGACCTGTCAAACACCAATAACTACCGAGGAATCAGCTTGATATGTGTCATAGCAAAGATCTACAACAGAATGATCCTTAACCGCATACGCAGTGTCATAGACTTGAAGCTCCGGATAAACCAGAACGGCTTCCGCCCCAAGCGTTCCACAGTGGCTCAAATCCTCACATTGAGAAGAATCATTGAAGGAGTTAAGGCGAATCATTTACCTGCTATAATCACCTTCATTGATTTTAAGAAGGCCTTCGACTCTATTCACAGAGGGAAGATGATGAGAATTCTGAAGGCATATGGCATTCCACCAAACCTGCTGAGGGCAATTGAGGGCATGTATTCCAACACCAAGGCAAGAGTCGTGACACCAGATGGAGAAACGGAGCAGTTTGATATCACTGCTGGCGTCTTGCAAGGAGATACCCTGGCACCATTCCTATTTGTCATTGTTCTTGATTACGCAATGAGGAAAGCGATGGCTGACGGAAAGGAGGAGGAGCTTGGGTTTACCATAACCCCTCGCTAATCTAGGAGGCACACCAAGCAAGTCTTAGCGGACCTCGACTTCGCTGATGACATTGCCCTGCTGTCCGATGCGATGGAACAGGCCCAGGAACTGCTTTTAAGAGTCGAGCACGAATGCAACAAGGTCGGCCTCTGCCTAAACAGTTCTAAAACGAAGTACCTGGTGTATAATGCAGATGTGGACCACTCCACACTCCGCACCCGCGATGGCACCACCCTTGAGAGGAAGGAGGACTTCAAGTACCTTGGGTCTTGGGTTGATGAGGCGTTCAAGGACATCAACATCAGGAAGGCACTTGCCTGGAGAGCTTTCAATGGCATGAACGAGACCAGGAAGTCAAACTTGAGCCCCGGGATCAAGAAGAGATTCTTTATAGCCACAGTGGAGTCAATCCTCATGTATGGATGTGAGAGCTGGGCACTCAACAAAGCAATGGAGAAGTCCTTAAATGGTACATATACCCGCATGCTGAGGAAAGTGCTGAATGTTCACTGGAGTTCACACACCACAAACAAAGAACTCTATGGCAACTTGCCCGCAGTCACGGATAAGATAGCCGCTAGACGACTCCAACTTGCTGGACACTGCCACCGCCACCCAGAAATGACCACTCAGAAATTAGTTCTGTGGGAACCGAAGCATGGTCACAAGGGAAGAGGACGACCTCGTACAGATTTTATAGAAGTCCTCAAGCGCGACACTGGAGCCCAGAATACCAGGGAGCTGGCGACGAGGATGATTGACAAATCGGTGTGGAGGTCCCATGTCCTGTCCCGCCAGAGGGCGACCTAAGTCAAGTAAGTCACATTTTGTATCTTAAGGAAGTTATAACGTAAAATTTAAGGAGTGATACTTAAGTATCAGTTCGCCCACAAAACCTCCATTTCAAACAAAATTACATCTGTATCCCCAATACCCAATACCCAGTATACACACATGTATACGATCCTAACATGCCTAATGGTCAATATGACCATTGCTTGCTGATGTGATCTGGAAGGCGTTTCATGAAAGGCCTTGTCAGATATTTTATCCGACAAATTTGCTCTCAACCAATTACATGCAAAGATTTCAGCAGCTTATAACAGTTGTCGGATAAAATATCTGACAACTTCCTTTCATGAAACGCTCCCCTGGACTTCACTACGCGCATACACACACATACGTACCGGTACCATAGACCGGTACATTGAACATGAGCTAGCTAGCGGCTCTCTCAGCCATCTCTCAGCTCGCGCTCACGCAGAAACATTATCGCGATATATCGTCGCGATATCGATAGCTTCGAAATATCCAGAAAAACAAAAAAGTGACGTCATAATATTTTTATATCGAAAAATATACGGAGGTCTGACGTCACACGATATCCATTTTTTCTACATGGTGAAAGTATTTTGTGTCACGTGAGACATTCCTGGCCAATCTTTGCATGAGAATTTTATGATGTAGGATATAATAGTAATTATTAGTACATTAGTAGGGGCCTAGTAGTAGCAGTTAGTAAATACTAGCATTGAGTAGCAAGTAGCATGACTAGCCTACACTGCAGTACTAGGGCTAGGCCTACCGTACTACTACTAGTACTAGTATTAGTAGGCCTTTACTGCGGCAGCCCGAACACGTAGTGTTCGGGCTGCGATCAGCAGTCCTTTGATTGCTTGGACGTCTCTTAATTACAAGGTCGTTTGTCAAAATGATAGCCATGAAACATGACATTAGTAGATTTTAGGCTACTTTAGGTACTTACAAAACTTTACGATTGACTGTCGTCTTTCTTTTCAATGAGGATGATACAAAAAAGGCATATTTATCTCCAAGAGCCTGTACTAAAAACTTCCGTAAGTCGGTGTTTTGCTTGCAATGCGCATGCGTCAGCAGCTCCAATATAATACAGACAAGAAGGGAGGATTATGAATATTCATTAGACGAGTGGGCTCGAGAGATCGGCGGATCACGGTGGATATATGAATATTCATTATTCCTGTGACGAAAACTATGGCGTCATTGTAATAAATATTCATAGGCGCATGCGCAACTGCCTATTTTCGTTTCTACTTCAACAACATGGCGAATGGGACTGATTTCGAAAATTGAGAGTAAAAAGTGACATTCATCGATTCTACACATTTTTTAGGAAAATCTGATTTGCGGAAGGTCTGTTTAGGTAAGTGGCATCGTATATATGATACTTGAATTAAAAAAAATAAATTATATGGCCATATTTTCAATGGTCATTTGAACATTGGTAAATTGTGAGACCCACCGAATCGTACTGGTTTCACGCAGGACGCTGCCACTTCGTGGCTAGCCAGGATTGGCTTCGTGAATGTAGAAAAAAAAAAAAATGGCTATACGCCTTCTACATCACATCAGCAAGCAATGGTCATATTGACCATTAGGATCATATACATGTGTGTATACCACATCAGCAAGCAATGGTCATATTGACCATTAGGATCATATACATGTGTGTATACTGGGTATTGGGGATACAGATGTAATTTTGTTTGAAATGGAGGTTTTTGTGGGCAAACTGATACTTAAGTATCATTCTTTAGATTTTAAGTTATCAGTTCGTTAAGATACAAAATGTAGAAAGTTATAAAAACTTACATTTACAGCCCTCTTTTTGGTACTTGTTACCCACACCTCCATACGGATGACGACTGCTCTCAATATGTTGCGCACTATAGTGAGGCCGCTCTACATGGTTACGCACCGTAGATACGTACGCAGAATGTTACGCACACAAGCTATTCTACGAAGACCTGGAAGGGCCAAACTGACGACGTAAAAAAATAAAAAATATTACGTACGTACGTAGTAATTATTACGTACATACGTAATATTTTTTATTTTTTTACGTCGTCAGTTTGGCCCTTTCAGGTCTTCGTAGGAGATCGACGAACCGATCGCGCCGGTACTACTACGAGCGCTGAGGGCTCCCTTCATCATAATCGTGAAAAATACAAACTGGATGCTGACGGGACAGTCTCGATAGCAGTTATCGACAAAAAGGACCAAAAATTTCAGGAAACCCTCTTCAAAGGTCACAAAACAACCTGGTAAGTTTTAATCATCTATTATTCAACATAAGTATTTGGATTTAAGTAAACTGCAATATATGAGTTTCAATTAAATATAGCCAAAAATGCACAGTGATGCAGTTTAGGTATGGGATGTGTGTTGGCTGCGTTACTACACAGTCGGCAATGGCGTGTACCTATGAGTGTTCTACATCACGAAGCCAGGCGTTCTTACCCAGCAATCTAACTGCGCACGGGTTAGCAGGACTGGAAAATGCCCTGAAATATCACTTTTCTGATAACTCTCGCGACCGACAGCTCCTTCACCACAGCGTATCCTCCTAGGAAAACGTTTAGAATTAGAATGTCTTTTTGATCGTACGTATTTTTACCAAAAAATCCAAAAAAGATCGTAAGAAATTTCCGAAAACTCGCCAGTGTTTGTGTGTATCCATGCCTCCTCTTGTCATGCAGATAAGGCATGACAATGGATACACACAAACACTGGTGAGTTTTCAGAAATTTCTTACGATCTTTTTTGGATTTTTTGGTAAAAATACGTACGATCAAAAAGACATTCTAATTCTAAACGTTTTCCTAGGAGGATACGCTGTGGTGAAGGAGCTGTCGGTCGCGAGAGTTATCAGAAAAGTGATATTTCAGGGCATTTTCCAGTCCTGCTAACCCGTGCGCAGTTAGATTGCTGGGTAAGAACGCCTGGCTTCGTGATGTAGAAGGCGTAGGCCCTATAGCCATTTTTTTTTTTTTTTTACATTCACGAAGCCAATCCTGGCTATTCGTGGCAGCGTCCCGGGGCTATAGTTAGCCAGGATTGGCTTCGTGAATGTAAAAAAAAAAAAAATTGGCTATACGCCTTCTACATCACGAAGTCATGCCTTATCTGCATCACAAGAGGAGGCATGGATACACACAAACACTGGCGAGTTTTCGGAAATTTCTTACGATCTTTTTTGGATTTTTTGGTAAAAATACGTACGATCAAAAAGACATTCTAATTCTAAACGTTTTCCTAGGAGGATACGCTGTGGTTAAGGAGCTGTCGGTCGCGAGAGTTATCAGAAAAGTGATATTTCAGGGCATTTGGCGATCCTGGGTTTTAGCGGTCTAAACTTATTTTAGGTTGCTAACTTCAGCTCGTCTATGCCCTAACCCTAACCCTAACCCTAACCCTAGTTAGCAACCTAAAATAATTTAGACCGCTAAAACCTAGGATTGCCGGGCATTTTCCAGTCCTGCTAACCCGTGCGCAGTTAGATTGCTGGGTAAGAACGCCTGGCTTCGTGATGTAGAAGGCGTATAGCCAATTTTTTTTTTTTTTTTTTACATTCACATGATTCACGAAGCCAATCCTGGCTAGCTATAGTTAGTAGGCCTATGGCTATGGCTATGCCTACTAACTTAGTTAACATTCTCACATACCTGTATCATTCCACATGTTTGAAATGCTGTGAAAACAAACAAGAACGCCAAACCAAGGATAACCACGTTGTAAAACGCTTTCCCACCAGCACTAAGTGCCATTTTGTCGTCGCGTTTTGGCACGTTTGGGTCACGATTGGGGCAACCAGATCTTTCGCTCGAGCTAGCTCAAATACAAACTCAACATCACGTGAGGGTTGAGTGTGTAGTCTTACTCTTAGGATTGCATACTCCATTATATTAAACCAGACATGAAAAGTGATATCATAAAACAATGAAACAGTTACCTGGCTAGTGAACTATTAATTTAACATTATGCTTAATATAAATGCATTGATGAATTCACTGTCTTTTATATTAAATAAATTTCATATTGTTTAAGATATAAATGTAAAACAATAATAATGAAGAGGTCTTGTTTCATGGCTACACATAACTTGGCAGCGAGGGAAATCCCCATTGTTTATTTAGTGCGGGGGGGGGGGGGGAGGGGGACGAGTGTCCACGCCAATTCTTTTTGCAAAGGTGCAAGAATAAACTCTATCAACCCAGGTCGAAATTCCCATAGATTTTTCTATAGGACCCATAGAGACACATAGGCCTATAGGTTTCTATATGGAAATGGTACATGGGAAACCTACTAAATTCTATATGGGTGTCTATATGGGACCGATAATTCTACAGGACCTGTAGGATATCCTATGGGACCTATAAAAAATCTTATATGTTTCTATACTATAGGACGGTCTATAAAAACAATCTGATAGGTCTGTATGGGACCAATGGAAATCCTAAGGTGTTTATGGGACAATAAGAAATCCTATAGGTATCATTGGGACCAATGAGAAATTCTATAGGTGTTTATGGAACCAATAAGAAATCATATAGGTGTCTATGGGGTCGGACGAATTAGAAATTATATAGGTATCTATGGGACCAATGAGAAATCATATAGGTGTTTATGGGACCAATGAGAAATTCTATAGGTTTCTATAGGAATATAAGAAATGCTATAGGTGTATGTGGCGCAAATCCAATTCGGGGGGGGGACACCACATGATTTAACTGTCCGAAATGTCTGAAATTTTCTGACAAAAAAAAAAAAAAAAAGGGTTAGGACCTATCACATATTTGGGGGTCTACTTTTCCTCCAAAATTCTCTGACGAGTTTAAAAAAAAAAAAAAGTTCTTCAAAAAGGTTCGGGGGGGGGGACATGTCCCCCTGTCCCCCTGGATTTGCGCCCATGGTCTATACTGTATGGGACAATGGACCTGCAGGGTCTGTTTATATCTATGGGTGTCTACAGGACAAATGGAGATCACATGTGATTGCTACACTGATTTGTAGAGACATTTTTAATGAAATGTTGCAAAAGTATGTTGATGTTGCCTTAATTGGGAAAGATTCAAAAAGGCAAGGAATATTTAGTGAATATTAGTATACAGTATCATATATTTTCCACATTGCTTATTTACAGAAAACACTGTTCTAAACTCTGTTATGTTCATTTCATTTCTGATAATCTTTAATATCTGTATATATTTCATAAAAGCACAGTTAAATTCTCATGAAGATAAAGTTGTACATGTACAATTATACATGATGAGAAAATGAATGTGAAATGTCCCATAAAAACGGTGAAAGTGAAAAAAGTGTAATTGTCGTGTCAAATTCAGCCAATCACCTTGTAATTCACATTAAATAGAAAGAATTCGAACGCCATTTTGTTTCCAGAAAAGTGGGACGCCCATGTCGCAACCCTAAATACAGGGACACTACACATAATTGAAAAGCAGCGCCCTCTACAAACCAATTCGTTTGAAATGCAAGTCTTTGACTTTATTTAAGCCTAACCATTGTTATCAATGGGTGTGAAGTGTTTTCTACGTATTTACCTATACTGTTTAACCACCTAACATTGTTCATTCATCCTACCCAAACTACTCTTGTCAATTATGCCAGCATGACGAGGTATGACTTTGAAAATTTTAGTTGGACCGCGGAGACACGTCATTATGATAATTTTGTTCTGTATGATTACGTTTTCAGCAGCCGATTACAAATCCAGTGGCGTATCCAGGGGGTGGCGCGACAGGCGCCCCCCCCCCCCCTATTGGCCGTCGTAAAAAAAAAACTTGGAAAAAAAAAAGTTAATTAAATAGGCTTCAAAATTGGTCACATATAGGATTATTTTGCATCTCAGCCCTTCTTCAGAAGCAAAAGTTTTCCAAAGAGGAGGGGGCACCCCTCCCCTTAGACCCCTCCCCCAGGACGGCGATCAATATTGCCTGGCGCCCCCCCCCCCCCCCCCTATTGGGAAATCCTGGATACGCCCCTGCAAATCAGCCATTTTTTGACATCTTACGCGGTTTAAAGTATTTCATTTGGATTCTACGGGTCAGATTTTCCTAAATTTATCTTGTATCGTTCCAAAGTATATCGGATATGAATTTTGGCGCACTTTGACTTCATTCTGGCCCACTGTCACAGTGTAACATGCCAAGTTCCAAGATCAACTAATAGTCGTAGTAGATAGAACATGGAACAATTAAGTCATGCATAAGATGTAGAAAACTTGTAGCAAGTAGCAAGTAGCAAGTTGATAACATTCTGTAATATGAAAATAATTGAAACAATACTAAGAAAACGGACAATAATTCTTGCAGTCATCATACTCAGACAGTATTCATATGTTTTAACATATGATATTAAAATACTATATACATCATACTTTTAAAAATAAAGTTGAATTCTGGTCATGCAATTACATTATTAAAGAAACTTCCAAGCAGTCGGGAAAGGATGATAATATAGAAAATGAGATTTGGTGTACACTACAAGGTTTTGAAATAAGCAAACTGATGAGAAATTGACCCAGTTTCGCTGAAAAGCACACGCACTGCACACAGAAATAGTAATATGAGATTACACACAATAATGTGGCATGAATGTTCGGCCGAATATATACTTCTCTCAGTTGGGGGGGGGGGGGGGTATGGAGGTCCAGTTTCCCTCCATGATTCTCTGACAAACAAACAAAAAAAAAAAAAAAAAAAAGTCCCAACCATCGGGTAGAGATCGATGGTCCCAACATGACAGTCATTGTGATTACCAAATAAATTGCTAATTGGTAGGATTTTCAGCTCACGAATTAAGAGGGGGAAAAGGGGAGAATCGGCCGCGGCCCCCTTTTTGAAACCCAACTGGCATACCTTAAGTATACACAATTTTAAATATACCTCTTTAATTGTGTACTTTTCCGGCTCCGTGCCCCCTCCTCTACAGAATCCTGGATCCGGAATCGGAATTACATTCTTTTGAATTACAAACTACAGGTATACGCGGGCTCTTGCCAAAAGGTAAATAAAACCGGATCGAGCACCATTACTTTGGGAGCCCACGAGGCTAACAATGTCGGTCTATTAATCGTTGGAGAAAACTTATAAAAAGGCCCACCCCTCAAGACTGACGTGACAGTCCGGGCACGGACCATTGGCGGATTTAGCGGGGGGGGGGGGTGCAATCCTAGCCCGTGCACCCCCCCCCCCCTCCTTTGAAAGAAAATTATACATCATCGTCCCCGGCCTCTGTTTTTATTGTGCCACCTTTTATAACTGATTTTTTTTTTTTTGCGAATTTTACGAATCTCCCTTCAAGCAGTTCCCCAAAGTTGACAGCCCTGCATTTGTGCCTCCCCCTCCCCCCTTTTTACTACATCCTGCATTCGCCCCAGTCATGGACTGTCAGTGTGAGACTCATATCCATAATAGGGTTCAGAAGCCCCCTAAGAAATTTCTTGTGCATTTTAGCCAGGAAATTTTGCAATTGACCACCGCAATCAGGCGCGCAGCCAGAGGGGGGGGGGCGCAAGGGGCGTGTGCCCCTCGTTTTGTCTGACAAAGTATGCCCCTGGACCCCCTAAATGGCCGTTTGGCTTCGTCAAACGGAGGGTTCCTCAGTTTGCGCCCCCCCCCCCCTTTCTGAAGTGCTCCCCCCCCCCCTTCTGAAAATCCTGTATCCGCCCCGGCAATATTGAGCGGTAGAAGAAGCTCGAATTTTATACATTCATGATAAACACCGTTTTCTATTCACTCACGTCTACAATCTGGAGCAAAAGTAACAAAACCCCTATAGGCTTCAGAAAGAGTCGAGAAATTCTAGCAAGGCTACGTGAAGTTGAGATTTCTTTCAAAAGTTTAACCTTTGCAAATGCTGTTTCTTACACTATCCTATATTGGGGGCGCAATATTTAGTAGAAGCACTGGCGTAGCCAGGATTTTTCAATAGGGGGCGGGCAGACTTGATGGACCCAACCGCGTAGCCAGGATTTCATTTTGTGGGGCGGTTGTGAGAACGCGGGTGTGGGTGCAGGGAGGGGGGATTTTCCCCCCTCCGGCGCGAAGCGTAAAAGCTCTGACGTTAGCAAATTTGAGAGAAAGATCGATAACGGCTCGTAGCACCTTTTTTGGCGGAAAGGTAGCTCGACACCCGGGGAGCGTTTCAGATTTTACCGACAAATTTGCTCTCATCCAATCAGATGCAAGGATTTCAGTGGCTTATAACAGTTGTCGGTAAAAATCACAAAACACTTGATGAAACGCTCCTCTGGACTGCTTTTCAATTATTTGGAGGCACTGTATGTTACAGGTGTGGATCAGGGAGAGGGCAGTTGATTCCCCCTTCCCGCGCAAAGTGCGAATACTTTGACGTTTTAGCAAATTTGACTGAAAGATAACGGCTCGCACACGCCTTTTTACGCTTTTTTTTCTCTCACTTCCCTCGTTTTTTCGCTCTCGCTTTTTTTTAAGGGGATCAATAGGGGGGCATGGCCCCCTTGTGCCCCCTGGCTACGCCTATGACCAGGAGTCATATGAAACTTTTTCAAAAATCTGTCTTTGAAACTTGCATTTTAGAGCACCCAAAATGTCTTTTAATGAAAAGAAGGAATGCTCGGATCCGGCTACGCCAATGGAGGGAACCCCTTAATTGAGAATAACAATGCAAGCGAACAAAATTTCTTCTATATTTTTGCATTGAAATTATATGGCATTTCTCATTTCGTTACTTCTATTTCAAGATCAAACATATAATGAATTTGGATGATTATTAGTTTTAAGTTAATGGATCATAATTCTCATGTTTTTATCCAAATTATGTTTATTGGACTCGTCGAGCCTTACCATTTCAGAGCTTTTAATTTAATGTAAGTTAAATATGTCATAATTTCAAATAATAATAAATCATTTATAGAGCGCAGAAACTATATCTATATATTCTACTGCGCTGCAAGAGCTCCTAGATGCTATTCTAAAGGAAAATGGTAGGCCTATATGTATTTAATGCATGACCATAATTGATATTAAATAGGTTTTCACTTTTGTTTTAAAGCTTTGCAATGTTTGAGATTTCCTAATATCTATGGGTAATTTATTCCATAGTCTAGGAGCTGCACAGAAAACTGATCGGTCACCAAGTGTTACTTTTGTTCTAATTTGGGGGATCTGCAATGTCAGCGTGTCTTATGTACTACGAAGATTATGACCATGGGTTTGAGATTTTAGTTTCAATAATTCAGTAATGTAACTAGGGGCCTGACCATTTAGTGCTTTATAAACTACCATTAACATCTTAAATTCAATTCTTTTGCGTATGGGCAGCCAATGTAATTCTCTTAACAATAATGTAACATGGGAAAATTTAGGGAGATTACAAATCAATCTTGCACATGAATTTTGAATCCGCTGCAACTTGACTATCTGTGAATCTGTGAATAAACACTAGGGGATTATTATAATCATTTCAAAGCCCCTGTTTTCATGTAGGCCTACCTATAGCCTATATATGGGAGCTGGAAGGCCGAAAGCATGCATATTCCCGGGGATTTATGCGGGGTTTATTGGACTCATCGAGCCTTAATTATACCTTTTCAGAGCTTTAAATTTCATGTAAATTACATTTTTCATAATTTCAAATAAATACTGGGAAATTAATATCATTTCAAAGTCCCTGTTTTCATGCGTTATAACCTATGGGAACTGGAAGGCCAAAAGTATGCATATTCCCGGGAATACTTATGCGGGGTTTACTGGACTTGTCGACCCTTAATTATACCCTTTCAGAGCTTTAAATTTCATGTAAATCACATCTTTTATACTCAAATAAAAACAAAGGGCCCGGAATCTATATACAACTCCTCAGTTTCGCGTATAAACCTATGGTAGGCGAGACTTTTTTGGTCAAAGGCATGCATAAGGCATGCATATTCACCGGGAGTTATTACATGTAAATCACATTTTTTATTTTCAAATAAAAACTATGGGAATTATCATCATCCTAAAATTCCTTGATTTCGCGTGTAAACCTATGGCAGGCGAGACTTTTTTTTTTTTTTGGGGGGGGGTCAAAATTAAACCATGCATATCATTGGGATTTATATACGGGGTCTATTCGACTAGTTGATTGAAGTTAATAAAATAAAATTTCTTGATCATACATTTAAATGTTTTCATTTTTCAAAATTTTGATTTAATTTGGGGGGGGGGGGGGGAATTATAGGCCTAATCATTAAAAAACCCTGTTTTGCATGTTAACCTATGGGAGTTGGAAAGCCAAAACATAAAGCACGCGTATATATTGTGGTACATGTCGATCGGCCTTGAGGGAAAGGTTATAGTCTTAATCAAGATGTTTGTATTTTTTATTTTCTTTATTTTTTTCTTCTTTTTCTGGACATCGCTTTTGGTAAAGCCGTAACTAAAAGGCATAATCTTGGTATTGTCCCTTCAAATACAAACTTATGTCCCAAAACAGATAGGAATCAACTCTAACTGCACCAGGGAGGAGAGGGAGAGAGTTGGTGGGGGGGGGGGGGGGGGGGGGGGGGGGTTGGCTAGGACTAGATGTTTGTATTTTTGTTAAAATTATTTGCTGTGAAATTTCTATTAATATTTATGTGATGAGAGGGGGGGGGGGGGTCTAAGCATGTTCCCTCTATAATAGCAAACACTGCGATATCTGACGGGAATGTCGAGAAAATTTATTTATAAAAATAATAAAATGCTATCTTTATTTTTCTATTAAATCAGAATATTTCATTATGATATGATTTATGGAAATTATAAGGATTATAGACCTGTAATGTTAATTTATTAGCCTTATTCTTTTAAAAGTCAAGAAGAAAAGGCTTTAATAAAATGAGATTGTGTGCGAGCAATTCCTTATATAAATAAAAAGATTAAATTAAGAGTGGCGTATCCAAGATTATCTTATTTTTATTGGTAGCGTATCCAGGAATGCACGTGCCCCTATGTGCCAGCCAAAACCAAATCTGACATATAATTATAGTTATACATCGAATGAAAGGAAATGTGTACCCCCTCCCTTCTCCCTCCCCGCACAGAAAGAATCTGAAAACTGTAATTTTTTTTCCTTGCTTGTCCTAAAATTGTCAGGCGTGAGCCTCCCTGGATACGCCACCAATATAACTAACTTACTGTAAGCTATTTGTAATATTCTGCAGTAGAAATATGAGACGACAGGCGAAGAAAAGATAGGAAAATTTTAAAATCTAGATGCTTTCTGCTGCAATTTAAGGACTCCCGAGGGGAAATTTAGGGGTTGTGAATGATGATTTTGAACACACATTTTTGAATTACTTTTTCCAAAATGTTGGCAACACTGCAACTCACTACACCAGCTTTGATGCTGTACAACTGACAGCGTGTGGGTAATTCTGGTAACAAAGATTAAAGGTGTGTGTGTATTTGTTTTTTTTTTCATGAAAAAGCGGACCTCAGCCCAAGAAGGGGGGGGGGGGTCGCCCGACCCCTCTGGCTACGGGCCTGTATACCGATTGTACGAAAAGGGGGAAAAACGGCCTCCGTGTTTTGAATTGAATTAACTATAACCAACAATAGCAGCTGATGATATAATTTATGATTACCACTCCTATTCTGTCTTTGTAGGAATATCCCATTACATTTGCCCCAGCTCTCTTTGTCTCTCTCTCCTCTCCCCTCTCATTTTTTCTCATACTCTCTTATTCTCTCTTACAACCGATCTGTAAAAATGACTCCAATAGAATTGAGGAAAGAATAATGATCTGCTCCCCCCCCCCCCAATCTTTCAATTTAATGAGATCGACCACCAACACTATATATGCAATCCTATTCTTCATATCCATGACAGATTAGCAGGGGCGGATCAAGGGGGCGAATCGGCCGCGGCTCCCTTTTTGAAACCCAAGTTGGCATACGGGCTCCTGCCTAAAATGTGAAAAACCCGGATCGAGTACCAAATTTAGTTTGGGAGCCCACGAGGCTAACAATGTCGTTCTATTAACTCTCCGAGAAAACTTGTAAAAAGGCCCACCCCGCAAGAATGACGTGGCAGTCCGGGCATGGATCAGTGGCGGATTTAGGTTTTTTTCTTTTTAAATTGTACCCCCTTTTAGAACTGATAAGACTTTTTTTGCTTGTCAGAGAATTATGGAGGAAAACTGGACCCATAAAATCTGATACCCCACCCCCTCCACTGAGCGACTTTCGGAGGGCTGGCGAGAAGAAAAAAATTCTTGCCACCCCCCCCCCCCCCCCCCCCCCCCCCCCCCCCCACTTCCACTGAGCAACTTTTGGAGGGCTGGCGAAAAATCCCCCAACTGACTTTTGGAGGGCTGTCGAGAAGAAAAAATACAAATCTCCCTTCAAGCAGTTCACCAGAAGCATGCATAATTATTCCCGGGGATTTATGGGGGTTTACTGGACTCATCAAGCCTTAATTATACCTTTTCAGAGCTTTAAATTTCATGTAAATCACATTTTTTACATTAAAAAAAACAAAACAAAGGGAATTATTATCACCCTAAAATACCTTGTTTTCGCGCGTTAACCTATGGCACACGAGAAGTTTTTGGTCAAAAGCATGCATATTCCAGGGGATTTATGGGGGGGGGGGGTGGTCTTTTCAATTTTTTGAGCCTTAAAGCTTTTTCAAAGCCTCAAATTACATGTAATTTTTTATATTTTCAAATAAAATATCAAAAGCATGCATATTCCCGAGGATTTATGCGAGGTCTATTCAACTAGTTGAGTTTTAATTATACATTTTCAGAGCTTTAAATTTTATTCAAGGCACATTTTTCAAAATTTCGATTTAATTCTGGGGGAATTATAATCATTCAAATATCCCCGAGTTTGCGTTGGAAGGCCCAAAGCATGCATTCCGGTGATTTATGCAGGGTCCCTTGCACTTTTTGAGCCTTCATTAAGCTATTTCAGAGTCTCAAATTACAAGTAAGCCACATTTACACTAAATTCAAGGTAATACTTGACCTTGAGGAACTATAATCATTTTTAAAATCCATGTTTTCACGTGTTAACCCTATGGCAGATGACTCTGTCAAAAAGCAGGCATGATCCCAGGGAATCAAAGCGGCATTTATTGACAAAAAGGTTCAAGAAATGTTTTTTGAACTATCCATACTTTTTCTCGTGCCAAAATCAGACTTGAAAAAGATAGAGTAAGATATATATGAAATATCAAGAAAAAATGAGACATCTTTTCACGTGTTCTGGTTCTACCTAGGCTATGGCTTAACGTATTTTTCCGAGTCTTTTTAACATAACACAGCAATTTACGCCTGCAAAATGTACTACGGAAGTAGGTGAGAGTAACCTGTCTTGATACAATTAAAAGTCTTTACCGTGTGTGTACCCAGCAACAGCCAGCTGGCTCATACCCCGGCCCCGTAATATTCGACTAATTGCTGTTTATTTTAGCCTTAATGGCAGAGCCAGAGAAACAAGGACTCAAGATGGCCGAATCTAGCGGAAAGAATAGCAGAATTGCAATTGTCGGAGGAGGATTGGTAAGCAAAATAAATTAGATTTGACCTTCTTGACAGTGGTATGGCATGTAGTATGGAGCTCAGCTCCGCCGCCAAGAACTACCGCCGTTACGGCGGCGGCGTAGCCTAGCTCCCAGGGGGTCGTTTCATCAAATCAACTCCATGACAGTGGCCAAAGTGGTTATGCCCAGCGGCCATTAAATCCGCCTGAACAAGTGAATAAGTCAAATTTCTTGGTTTTCATTGTTGAAATTCAGTTATTTATAACGGAATAAACGCTATCGTTATCAATTCATAACTGAAAAAATTATCAGCAAGAGCGGGATTCGAACCCGGGACCTTAGTTAAACGCAAGTGCAGTGTAGAAAGAGAATACTCTGACAGTCTGACCAGACGCCTTTACCACTAGACCACGAGCAATTGACAGCGAATCTGTTCTTGCTGCACTGACTACATGTATATACCTCCGCTCCATACAAATCTTATAGTATACCTCCGTTCTGCTGGTTTTTTTGATAACCTAGGTAGGAATCTAGGATTCTTGCCAATTTGAGGATTACTGGGCATATTAGCTATAAAAGCCATGACGGTCATATTCATAACTGTTGTCGGCGATCTACGGAAATGTCATGGACCTGAAAAACTGTTTCACGAAGACATTGTTTTGTTTTCAAAAGTTTTTATTATTCTCTCTCAAAGAAAATTGAACATAATTTGAAACATTTCATACAATATAACAAACATTTCATACATTACAATATACATTTCAAACATAAAAAACATTTCATACAATATAAAAAATCTTCACATAAATATTACTAACTGAAGTTTCACATTTCAAAACAATACGAAACCTTGCATGTAAAAATATATATTTAAGTTACACATTTCATTTTATTACCTAAAAAAAAAAATGGAAAAAAGACAAGTGAAATTTATGTATTTTCAATAAACAAATCGTAAATAAAGTTTTGTATTTCGTATGAAATAACTTAACATTCTTTAAAACAAAAATATATAGTGTTGCCGTCCTCCATCCCACCACAACACACAAAAAAAAATGAACAGCTAAAACAAATAAGGAAAGAGGAACAGCCACACCAACAGCACAGATACATGTACATAAACAAACATAAGAGGAAAAAGAGAAAGAAAAAGACATGATAAAAAATAAGAGGAAAAAGAGAAAGGAAAAGACATGATAAACGACAACTGAATGATATGATATCGATACTCATCGGCGAAAAAACATATCACAGTCCATTGGAATTATCGTCAATTACCCAAATAGATTTTGAGGCTCAGTTTTCCCCAAACTATTCCAAAATGTTACTAAAAAATGGCAGCGAAGATGAATGCCTGTGATACAAACATCCCGTTTACAATACATGAAAAGATGTGTTTCTTATGCCTTATGGCATCTTAGAATTTATAAAATTGGGAAAACTCGAGGAGGCTTTTGCGATGTAGGAATCTAGATTTGTAGGTAAGACTAAAGTAAGAGGATACCGTAATTGACTTATTACGGATAGAAGACCCAAATCGTGTTCATTTTAGAGAAAATGATTAAATTAAAATATCTTATGTAGGTATGTTACAAAAATTTGAGATATCTTAGTTCAAGCATTTAATTGATTCCATCAAATAGAGCTTAATGAAAGCTTCAATTTGATACCTCATTCAGCTCTGTAGCTGCTAAATTAATGAAGTTACGGTCATTTTTAGGTCGAAAAATTAGCACAATTAATTTCTTTTGTTTTCTATTGTTTTTATAGAAAAAAAAAATATAAGTTGTGATCTCGGACCATCCATTCAAACACAAAAACTTTTATAACTTTCTTAAAATTAAAGCTTACAAGATGAAACTTTCAGCAATGACAGATAATAACAGTATGAACATAAACTGTCTCATAAAAAAACCCAAAGGATAACCATTAATTAATTAATTAATTAGATGATATTATTTTGTGACTGCATGTGTGTTTGCGTATGTAAAAATGAAGCGTTTACTGAAATTATCATGTCATCCAAGTCAAATGCAGGATATTTGTAAATGGAACAGACAAGGACCTTGGTTCGATCATCTGGTAAGGATCTTGTTTTATACTTAGTTAATTAATACCATAATTATTTATTTAATTAAGTAGCCATTTTCATCAATAAGTTAACTAAATACTGCAAATTTGTCGAAGAACTGAAGTTGAAAATTGTAATTGTGGATAAATAATACTGACCGAAAATAGGTGTTAATATTCTTTAAAAAAGAATAATTACACTAATTAATACATACATGTAATTATGAGAAAACTATTCCAATTTCTTGTGTGCAGGTTTTCAGTTCAAAACTTTAAATTATCATCTATTTTGTCAAAGCAAATTTACATTTTTGCAAGGCTTGGACAAATTCAAGGATTTGAATCTCTTCCTCAGTTCCTGAATTAAATCCACATCATGATTAGTAATTTACGCAATAAAATTCAATAAATTTCTGATGAACACAGTAAAATTTAGAATCACATGAACTATAATTCAGAGATGTTAATTTTTTACTTCAAAATTATGTTTCTATTCTAAAAAATATGATTATTAATCTCCTCTGCATTATTAGAAATTCTGTATTATACAGATTGTTCAGATGACTCACTCTCATTTTCAACTCACATTGTAGCCATACACAGCGCTGTCGCGACAGCGCTGTGTATAGTTACTCACATTCATTGTAGACTACAATATAAAATGCACACATGCAATCGCACGCCCGGATCGCACAGAGCATGCATCGCACAGAGCATGCATCTCCCGGCGCGGGAAGCCATCACTGGAAGCCATCACTTCGCCGTGTCAACTTTGCAATGACATCCCTCAAAATTGCCAATAAAAAAAACACATTTCTGACTATAGAATTTTCATTAAAATTCACCCACATCAAGATATATGTATAGAAAACATCCATTATACCTTAAATTGACCCCATTATCCAAGATTTATGAGAAAAAGGCACTGACAATCGAGCTCTCGGGGAAAACGTCGTGTGCTGATCGCAACGATGAAAAATTGCATACATGGTGGGTATTGAATGAAAGTTTGTCCATTCAGCTACAGCTTGAAAATAACGTCACATGACAAAAATGCTATCAGGCAATGCAAAGGCAGTATTTACAGGGAGTCCCCACAGCCATACGCAAATCGCCCGAACAGCCGCTCGGGAGAATTTACCGCCGTGAGAGCGCACGCATTTCAACGTACCTATCTTATGGCCCAATTTTAAATATTTATTCATTAAAAGATACATATAATATCATTCATATCAAAGCATTGCGTGAAAATGGAAAAAAGCGAAAATACATACATGATAAATTGTCATCGTTCACATGGGTCTGTATATTAATATACAGAATGTATAAAGGATAGTGCTTGGAGATCAGGAAATAAATGTTCTCTTAATTGTATCCCCCGGCAGTATGCCGGAGGATACAGCCAATCCGCAGGTCCCCTAAAAGTGCGCTATTTTATTTCCAATTCTGCCTGACTATGAATACATAATGAGCAAGAACAGCCAGGAACATCTCATTTGCAAACTATTGAATAGCCTACTTATCATTCACCAATTGTCATGAGTTATACATCAAATAAAAGAAGAGGGATCAGAGATTTGTGACATGCTTTTATTGTGTTCAAAATAAAAGACGAAATTGGTATAAAATGGTGTTCCTTTTATGACCAAAAATGGAAATTAAATGAAATATAAATCTGGCCAAATCTACCATAGTTTTATTGTGAGCCAGGGCAAATTTGACATGAGCGTAAAGGGCATTTTCTGTACTTTCCAAAGATTGAAATAACATTAATATGCACTTCATGACAGGGTCAGGATCCAGCAATATGTACCCGATGTACACACTTTGTCTTTAAAAAAGTCAATTCCAGCATTCTGATTGGTTACCACCACGCAAGATGTTTTCTCACAGCCAGGCAACAGCTATGCGCATGTTTGCGCAAGGATGAAGCAACAGGTTGCGCAATGTTTCATTCAACGCGCACTTGGTTACGGATGGCTCGCTTGCCAATCACAGGGCTAAGATTCTATGGTCTTGACCATGGTCTTGACAACGGATGACCTGCGGCTGAATATTGCTGGATCCTGACTCTGTCATAAATTTATGGATGATTTGAATGTAACGATGAAAAAGATGAGATTCCAGCGCTTCCATACATATGTGTCTTGAATACGGCTCATATACTTTTTATATGTCTTTTAACAACTTGAAATCTTGTGAAAAAAAGGCTTTTGTATGACTATTTCATCAGTTATTTTAAACATTTTCTTTTTAAAATTCTGACTAAAACAAAATATCCCTGTGTTGGTAAACTATTCATTTATTTTTGCAGAAAGTCTAATGAGCACAACATTAATATTTATTGAAGAGCATAACTTTAAAGATGACCATGCGATACAGCCGGCTGGCTGCAGGGAGAAAGTCAATTTCGGGCACTGGAAATAAAATGCGCGTTTTTTGCTCATTTGCATACGACCTGCGGTCTGACTGCATACTTTGGATTCAGCAGCGTTTCGCCGCCGCCGCCGCCGCCGCGTCACATTCTTGTGTGCACTCTAGCGGTCACATTTCTCGACGAATTTCTTTCAGACTTCCTATGGACGTGTATCTTGGTAAAATCTGGATCCCTATAGTTTCTGGTGATGCTGCCCCCAGTGTTCCGTCTTTTATAGGGTAAAAGGCCATATTTTTGGGGAAAGTTTGTGTGCGCTCTAGCGGTCACATTTCTCAACGGATTTTGTTCAAATTTTGTATGAAGGTGTCTCTTGGTAAAATCTGGAACCCTATAGATTTTGGTGATGCTGCCCCCAGTGTTCCGTCTTTTATAGGGTCAAAGGTCATATTTTGATAGATGTCTTGTGTGTACTCTTGTGTGCGCTCTGGCGGTCACATTTCTCAACGGATTTTGTTCAAATTTTACATGAAGGTGTCTCTTGGTGTAATTTAAAAACCTATAGTGTTTGGTGATGCTGCCACCAGTGTCCCGTCTTTTATAGGGTCAAAGGTCATACTTCAGGACATGTCGTGAGTGCACTCTGCAGGCCACATTTCTCAATGGATTTTGTTCAAATTTTGTATGGAGATGTATCTTGGTATAATCTACACATGTTTAATTTTTCGTGATGCTGCCCTCATTGTTCCGTCCTTTATAGGGTCAAAGGTCATTTTTCCATTTCTTGCACTCTTACTTCTGCATTTCTTGACGGATTTCGTTCAAATTTTGCATGAAGGTGTCCCTTGGTGTAATCTAAAAACCTGTAGTTTTTGGTGATGCTGCCACCAGTGTCCCGTCTTTTATAGGGTCAAAGGTCATACTTCAAGGGATGGCGTGAGTTCACTCTGCAGGCCACATTTCTTGATGGATTTCTTTCAAATTTTGTATGGAGATGTATCTTGGTATAATCTACACATCTTTACTGTTTGGTGATGCTGCCCTCATTGTTCCGTCCTTTATAGGGTCAAAGCTCATATGTCCCTTTTGTGCACTCTTACTTCTGCATTTCTTGACGGATTTCATTCAAATTTTGTATGGAGATGTATCTTGGTATAATCTACACATATTTAATTTTTGGTGATGCTGCCCTCATTGTTCCGTCCTTTATAGGGTCAAAGGTCATTTTTCCATTTCTTGCACTCTTACTTCTGCATTTCTTGACGGATTTCGTTCAAATTTTGCATGAAGGTGTCCCTTGGTGTAATCTAAAAACCTGTAGTTTTTGGTGATGCTGCCACCAGTGTCCCGTCTTTTATAGGGTCAAAGGTCACTTCAAGGGATGGCGTGAGTTCACTCTGCAGGTCACATTTCTTGATGGATTTCTTTCAAATTTTGTATGGAGATGTATCTTGGTATAATCTACACATCTTTACTGTTTGGTGATGCTGCCCTCATTGTTCCGTCCTTTATAGGGTCAAAGCTCATTTGTCCCTTTTGTGCACTCTTACTTCTGCATTTCTTGACGGATTTCATTCAAATTTTGTATGTAGGTCCATTATAGATTACACCTCTACAGTTTTTGGTGATGCTGCCTCTAGTGTTCCGTCTTTCATAGGATCAAAGGTCATATTTTAGTGGATGTCTTATGTGCGCTCTGAGGTCATATTTCTTCCGAATTTTCTATAAAAATGCATTATACTCTAATCTACACAAATCGTTTTGGTAATGCTGCTCCTGGTGTTGACAATATTCCGGGCCACTGGCGGCAATTTCTACACCATCCTTTTGTTTGAGGGAGGGGATGGGGGAGGGTCTTTGTCCCTCCTTCAAATCGCTGCCAGCGCCGGGGGATACATTTCGCATTGCGCGGCACGAGGAATGCACATTTCTAGTTTACATTTGTTATTTTTTCGCAGCCCATAGACTAACTAAAAGCTGGCTTGTGATGGCGTTCTAAAAAGATATGACAGGTCTGGAGTACCGACAAGTCACTTGTCAGCGAAGTTGTCGCTGGTCTTGGCATAGACGGATTTGTGAAACACTTCGCGGACAAGTTGAGCGATAGTGTCGAGATGTCGCTGATCTTGTCGTTATGACGTTTTAATGAAACGACCCCCTGGCTTGCGCACGGCCGACATTTATATAATAGGTGTTAAATGGGTACCGGTAGGAAGGAATTCCTTGAATGCATGAGCACCGAATTCGGTAGCCTAGCTAGAGCCGGGGTAATGTTGGAGCGCCTTGAGCACCTTATTACGAGGTGGATATGAATGCTATAAAAATATCCAATATTATTATTATTATTATTTGCTACACCTGGATCGAGCATGGCAAATGTAGATAAATATCTTGCCAACGGACGTTAGTGTCATGGCAATTAATTGAACCCCAGGCATGTACCTTGGGATCTGCAGTCCGGTTACTTATCCACTGGACCAATACACCTGTATAATGATATCATTATCCTACATCATAAAATTCTTGTGCTAGGGTCGGCCAGGAATGTCTTACGTGAGATAAAATACTTTCACCACGAAGAAAAAATGGATATCACGAAACATCAGACCTCCAAATATTTTTCGATACATGTATGTACCGTACCGATATTTTGCATCACTTTTTTGTTATTCAGGAATCAGGATATATATATAGCGACAATGTATCGCGATGTTTGTACATGAGCCTCTCAGTGTATGTATACATGTACATGTAGGTCTAGATTCTACATTTGTACATTTAGTCTTTATTTTGTATCTACCTTTGTATAGATCTACATGTAGGCTTAATGTTGTTGGATATAAATGAAATACCATACACTCTGTTCGAGCTGGCACCAGTTGAAATTATGGATTGTGAGAGGTCACACACGTTACCTGTAATTTTTCACCTCTGACATGGAACAGGTATTATCAGTGACCTTTTTTTTGTTATTTAATCCATGTATGTCTGTATATGCTGTATACAGGACAAACCAACACACTTGGAAGTTTATTAAAATTATAGGGCTCACAATAGTCCAATTCCCTGGGTTTTTCTGTCACACCCATGACTAAGAATGGCCGTTTATATGATAGAAATGATAAGTATTTGTTGCCCCTTCCTCCCCCCCCCCCCCCCGTTTTTTGTTTTGTTTTTGACAGGTTGGTGCTATGCAGGCTTGTTACATGGCTCAACGAGGTTATACGGTTGATCTCTATGAATCCAGAGAAGGTAAGGGGCTTCATCTCTAGTTATACCAACCTGCTAACTGTTTATTGAACATGAATAATTCATGTTTACAATTTTGACACCATTACATGTCTGTATTACAATACTCCAGGCAGCTCAGACATGTAGTCATGCACTTTACATGTAACATTGCTTTAACCGCTGAATAGGCTTCAATAGGTTGTGTGTGTATCAGCAGGGATTTGTCCAGTCTAGATCATTCATTCATTCATTTGTGAGAGGAAAATAATTATTTAGAATTTCAACTCTGAAAAATCCAAATTCAGTGTTGAAGAGTCCCTGAATCAGGTAATCTAGCAAATTTAAGTAAATTAAATCTTGCTTAGAGCGATTTAGAAGCAGTGAATTAACGACACAGTCCCACAGAGACTTAGTCCCATGAGTGGTAGACCTGCCATATGTTTGCTCACAAATATTTGGAAAAGTGCAATGACAAACTGGTTTCTAATTTAACTCTTTTCTAATGGACCTCTGAATAACTGAGTTAACATGATATATGTATTTTGGTCTGGTTTGTATCTGGCTCAGCCTGAGACCTACTTTAGTTCTGAGCTACATTGATCACTAATTTGAAGATTCAGGTTTGGTTTGGGAGTATTCCTCAGCAATAAAGATCATGCATTATCTATCACCAAAAGTACTTACCTCAGCATATTTTTTTAATGCTCTTAATAACCTCATACGTATCATATTAAGCCAAAGAAGTGATGCCAGTAAACTACATGAAGATCTCTTTTGCATTCTATTTGCTTGACAGATATTCGTCTAGCAGAGCATGTGGCAGGTCGTAGCATCAACCTTGCTCTCTCTGTGAGAGGGCGCTCTGCATTACGGCAGATAGGCTTAGAAGAAGAGGTAAGATGTGTAAGAGTGATTGTTGTTGTTGTACATGAGTCACATTTATTAATTCTCTATTTGAATGACAGAAGTCAGATTAGCCATGTGACCTGACTCCAGTTAAACTTTAAAAGAAATAGTAGTAGGAATAGATGTTCAGTAAAAATATTAAAGAAGAAAAATGTTCCGTATTCCTCATTGAAAGGGCATCTCTCTATCTATATATATCCCATAGCTTGGAGGCTGTTGCGTCAACATTGTGATGAATCTTGAGATAGGGGTTTTCCAAAACTTTCTGTCTTCAGCTATTCTAGTTAGCTGCTCAAAAGACTTTCCTGTCCACTGCTCTATGTTATCAGCCCAGGTCTTAGACGGTCTGCCTCTTGTTCTTTTGTCATTGGTTCCTCTTTGCAAGATGGTGTATTCTTCCATCTAGTTACTTGACCAAACCTCTCCGGCTGTCTTTTCTTCATACACTGTAGTTGTGATAAGGTGATCCTGTTCCCCTATATAACTCTTTTTCCTTGTTGGACGTATACAAAGTGTAGGGGATATGTGGTTGCCTTCTCATACAATTCATCTCAAAAGCATTGATTTGTTTTTCCATCTCTGCATTCAGTGTCCGCGTTTCACATCCGTACAAACAGACTGATCAGTGTTACCAGTACTCTCAACAGGCTCAACCTAATACTCATTGGCAGTGGCGCAAATCGATTTTGAAATTCGGGGGGGGGGGGGGACACCACATGATTTAACTGTCCGAAATGTCTGAAATTTTCTGACCACCAAAAAATAAAAGGTTATCACATTTTGGGGGTCTAATTTTCCTCCCAAATTCTCTGATAAGCAACAACAAAAAATGTTCTTCAAAAAGGTGGGGGAGGGGGGACATGTTCCCCTGTCCCCCCGTCCCCCCGGATCCCCTGGATTTGCGCCCATGCTCATTGATATGTACTTATCATTCCAGATTGGCTTCAGACCTGCAAGTGCTGAAGTTGCTGAGCACTGCAATTCTGATCATGATTTGTCGACCAGAGTTTGCATCCTCTGTGATAGTAATACCCTTAGATACTTGAAGTGATCAACGTTTTCAAGTTGTTCTCGTCCAATCTCCACTGTTACGGTATTCTTGTTAGAACCCATTTAGGATCTTGCTTTTTCCAGCGCCGATTTCCGTGCCAAGTTGATTTGCACTTTCGTCCAGTCGGGCATATGAATTGTAATATCACATTTTTTGCATAATTCTAAAGAGGCTCTATGGGCGACAAGTCGGTGCCCAGTTGTGTGACTATTGATGCACTGTGATATGTAGCAGATTGGGCTATTTCTCCTACCACAAGGCTCACTGGGCCTCACTCCCATTAGACTGGTATTTCAGTATAACTATCAATATGTTATCATTTGGAATATTGTTCAGGAAGAATTATTATTCAGAATGTTCTAATTCTTCTGCAATTTCTTCCAAACTTTAGTTGTAATGTTTGCCGTATACTTTGTCGTCTTTACTATTATCGGTATTAAACGAGTCCTGTATCAATTCTTTTTTCTGTAACCTAGGTGGTGAAGTCAGGGATTCCCATGCATGCTCGTCTTATTCACGGTGTTGATGGGAAGAAGAGTGCTCAGCCCTATGGAAAGAAAGGAGAGGTACAGTGTAAATAATTTATAAGCCTATAGTTCAAGTATGATATATAAGTAATATGCCATGAAAATAATTACAAGTATGTCTGAAAAATAAAGTTTTTCATTTTGTTTTTCTTTCTTTGACATATTGCATTTTGGAAAAGTGGTCTTAAACTTTTGCAAATGATGGTAATGTAACAGCAAATGATAAAATCTTTTAGGCATGAAATATTGCAAGTTAGGATGACATTTTGTCAGGCCCTTTTCTGCTTTACGGTTCTGTGACTTCTTTCATGTTTCTAATTTCAAGCTTCATAGCATATTGTATTGAACATACCACTCCCACATATTGTCTAATATTTTGCTCTTCATGTAAACCAAACAGTATGCCTGATTCCATATGTCAACACCTTAAGTTCTTGCAACATTTAAAGGGGTACTCCAGCCTGAAATTAATATGAATTGAATAAATAGAGTAAAATTAAACAAACAAATCACTGAAAATTTCATCAAAATCGTATGAAAAATAATGAAGTTATGGAATTTTTAAGTTTTGCATTATTTTGGTAAAACAGTTATATGCACGTCGTCATGAATATGCAGTGAGTGAGCTGATGATGTCATATCCCCACTTTTTCTTTTGTATTTTATTATATGAAATTGCAATTATTCAAATTTTTTGCTCCAAGCCTATAACTAAAAGGACCTACTCCTTATTTAATGTGTAAGTTCATCATTGCTGTAACTTTTTTGGTTACAAGGGAGATATTTTTTATAGATATGTATGAAAAAATGAAATAATGCAGATTTCATATAATATAGTTAAAAAAGGAAAGTGGGGACGTGACATCATCAGCTCACACATTACATATTCATGATGATATGCATAGAACTGTTTCCCAAAATAATGCAAAACTTTAAAATTCAATAACTTCGTTATTTTTTATCGGATTTCGATGAAATTTTCATTGTTTTGCTTGTTTAATTTTACTCTATTCATTCAATTAATATTATTTTCAGGCCGGAGTACTCCTTTAATGTCTTTCTTTGTCTGTTTTCCGGTTCTGCAACTTCTTTCATGTTTCTGTTTCACTCTATTTCAAGCTTCATATTGTATTGAACATTCTACTCCAACATATTGTCTAATTTTTTGCTCTTCATGTAAAACCAAACAGTATGCCTGATACCATCATATTTTGTATTATCTTGCATGTCAACAGTCTAATTTCTTGCAACATTTCATATCAACATGTATATTTGATTTATCTTTGACCTGTGAACATTTCAGTCATATATTCATTATTTACTCTCATCTCATTACTCGGTCCCATTTCATAAAACTAGTTATCAGTAACAACTGCCATATTTCTATGACAAATTTGCTGTCAGCCAATCAGATGCAAGGATTTCAGTAGCTTATAAAAGTTATTGCAACTTGTTAAATTGATATCAAGTTTTTATGAAACAGGGCCCTGATCTACATTGTAAATGATTAAACCACTCTAATTAATCTTTTTCCTATAAATTGCATTGTATCTGTTTCTATACAAACATGTTAACTTTGACATTCGTATGCATGTATTGTTTCATATAGATGCGAAATAGCCCAACTTCATGTCAAATTTATATCTCTTAAAGTTGGCGAAGTTCCATCATAATAAGCATACCGGTACTTGTATTTCCTTATATACATATATGTGGTGTGCTAACGTACAATAAAATTACCTTACAACAAAAACCTGTTTGGAAAATTCTTGAAAGCAAAAATTAGTTTTTTTTTCAGAAAAAGAGAAAAATTAGGCAGCAACCCAAAAGAAAATGGATGGGAATGTATACTAGTGGTCTATTGAAGAGGAAATTGGATGCTGTTACATGACCATTGCACTAGCAAATTTCTTTTTCTTATTCCTTGTCTTTCGTCATTTTGTTATAAAAGGCCATCCTCTCAGTGGACAGAAGAAAACTGAATGAACTTCTCTTATCTGGTAAGCCGCACTTTGATATGTGTGTTTAAGATAATGAAAATAATAATTATCAATTTTTAAAGTTCATATTGAAGGCAATGTCTCAATGCTCTTCTGGAAATGATATGTGCAGTTTTGGTAGCAAAAAGGAGATTGGAAATATGCGTGTTAAGTATGTTGTTTTCCTTGTGTATTAAAAATGATGCAGGTACAAGATCATTTGGTATTCCATCCATGATTTCCGATGAATTTAGTGTCAATATCTGTGAGGAACGCTGCATGATAACGGCTATACACTGCCCTATCCTAGGACCCTTCCACCCTGACGGCTGCCGCACATAAATTTCTGTGCATGTGTACAGCATACACAGTCTCCCATATGTTAATACATGTGTGTACATATTGTAGTACAACTTGCTCTTGTACATGTAGGAATTTAGATCGCCGTCCTGTTATCTAAATTATTTCTTACTGCTCACTTGTTTAATATATAACTTTTTTTTTTTGTTTAATATATATCAAACAACAACAAAAAAACTTGTAAAAAAGTACCATAGTACCCATGGTAATTTGACCAAATTACCATCAAATCATGCATAGTACTATAAAATTACCATGATTTGATGGTAATTTGGTCAAATTACTGTCAAATTACCATGGGTACTATGGTACTTTTTTGCAAGGGATAACTTGATAAGGAAAATCCTTCACAGCAGCTTAGCTATGCTAGTACATGTATCTTGCTATTTATCGTCTAAAAATCAAAGAAATCTGACAAAAAGTTTTTGAGTGCTTACCAAAACTGCACATTACCTTTAAGGTCCTGCTGCCATGGCACATAGTGACAGGGTACAAGGTATTTGCTTACTATGCTATGGCAGACATAGATAACGTAGGACATTAGTGTCCAACTGGTTTTTAATTCACAATCGTGGCATATCCAGTCTCTTGCTCTTACAATTGCACTATCAGTCTATGATACAGCTCCTGTTACTCGTTAGTATGAGAGGAAAATGAAAAAATGAAAATATTCATATCTGTCTTGTCAGTAGCTCAGAAAAATGCATGCTAGATCCTATTGAATTTGCTATACTGACCTGAGTGTCTGCTGTTCAACCAGAAACTTTTGTAAATTGTAAACGATAGCCAATTTCACTTTCACGAATTGTGAAAAACCCAAAGTTGTTGAGTTGTGAATTTATTTTCCGTCATACAACTTTTGTGAATTTCATGAATGCGAAAGTATCTGGTTGAACAGTAATCCCATCAAAGGGTGAAATCATTTTATAGTATTGAAAAGTCATGCTCTAGATTATCTTGTGTAATTGATATCATGTTCTGAATTGTGATTTTCTGCTGCTGCCAGCTGCTGAGAAGTTTGAATCGGTCAAGATGCACTTTCATCACAGGTTGACTCAACTGGATCTAGACAAGGGAATCCTCCACTTCACAGAGTAAGTATACACAAATAAAATTTTAATTTGATATGGTGTTTGAATCTACCTGTAGCTTCTTTTTGGGCAATTCCATGGAAGGACATTCGGATACAGTTTGAGTGTGATTGTCCTTCAGTTACCGTGGAATTGCCCTTTATTGGACCTCTGGGGTGCTGCACGGCCATGTATTTCACACAATAAGGACCAGGGTAAACAAATTCCTGTCCAGAAGCCTGGTTAAATGTGTGAGCAAATGTCAGTATAGTCAATTTGGTAGGAGTAAAGTCATCTGAAAATCCAGATAACAGCAAGTAATTGCGGATTGCTTTATGAGAACTACAGACAAAAATAGAATCTGGATTTCATTATTTTATGCACAGTAAGAATAACCAACCAGTTGAGGCCCAAGCAGATCTGATTATTGGATGTGACGGGGCGTATTCATGCGTACGACGACAATTGATGAGGAAGACCCTGATAGACTACAGTCAGGAGTATATCCCTCACGGCTACATGGAACTCAGTGTCTCTCCCAAGCCTGGTACTAATGGAGAGGTGGGTACCATGTTTGTTGTTTTCAAAGACATTACTTTTTATTAGAACCATGTAGCTTTAAAAGACAAATATTTTGGTGCCAATTTGAAGAACAAAATGTGATCAGTTTATCCCTGAAACAATTCTTGTCCTGAAAGGGTTAATACAATTTAAGACAATTTCCCATAGACTCCAGGCAGAGTTGTCTTGGGCGTGGTTATTCAGTGGGTTAGTACAGGTACCACTCCATTCCAAAGGCTATGACCCGGATTCACAAGAGAGGATTGTCTTAACCCATGGTCTAAACCATGGTTTAAACCTTGCCGTGGACTAAATTAAGCGTAAATAAGCATACATAAGTGCATTACTATCCATCCATTGGACATGAGGACATGCGCGTACTACACTTATGGAAGTTCAAACCATGGGTTAGATAAACCTCAGTTTACATGTGCATCATGATTCAATCACCATTTTAACAATGCAATTCGTAGCCACGATGACACGTCTTGATGCTTTTGACCGTGTCGTACATAGCACAACATGGAGGTCAACTACCTCCACATATGGCCCCGCAACACTTTCATGATGATTGCCCTGCCTAACCTGGACGGCTCCTTCACCCTGACCCTCTTCATGCCCTTTAAAGAGTTTGAAGGCATCATGGACCTTGGGGACGATGGTGTCCTGGAGTTCTTTGAGAAGTACTACCCAGATGCTATTGAGAAGATTGGGGTTCAGAGCCTGAAGGATACCTTCAATAGTAGCAAGCCCCTCCCACTGGTATCCATCAAGGTGAGAGTTTAAATTTACCTCAGTGGAGATATATCCTTTTGATCACTTAAGTTTGTACTTTGATTTGTTCTCTTCAATACTTTCCAGTGGATGTATCGGGAGCCAGGCTAAGGAGAAAGTAACTTTTTGTTTGTTGAAAGTACAGTTAAACCTGTACATACAGCAACTAGAAAAGTGGTCTTTTCAGACAGACAGTCTTTATATAAGATTCCTTTTGTGCAGGTTTTAATGAGAAATACTGATAAAAAAGAATGAAAATAATGTGGTCTTTATAGAGAGGTTGTCAATTAAGCAGGTTCACTGTACATAGAGACTTAACCACAAAATATGCTTTACATTGAAAAATACCATGATCACTATACATGTATATCGTTGTACTTGTTGAAATTACTTTTATTGAGTACCATAAAAAGGATGAATTCGTTTTCTTACAGAGCTTAATGCCTGATATGAGTGAATATTTGTATGACAGTCATATCAAATCTTTTAAAGCAGTGTTTCAGGGTTGTGATAGAATTGGCATCAAATTTAACCAAAATGAATTTTTGTAGTATGCCCCTTGAAGCCTACCGATCACTACTGGCGGAATGTAGTTACTGTGTAGTTATTTTAGCATTCATTCAAAATGCTAAATTTGAAGTTAAAGGGATTGATTAACTTTGCCCAGGATTGAAAAAAAAATCAGTGTTCCAGCTAATGCTGTAATCATAATTGCAAACCATTAGGTCAGACAGGAATCGCCTGAGTTTTATAAGATGATCGGTCATTTATATATCAAGATATTTACGATTGAACATTGATATCGGGATAGAGTACCTCCAAACTCTAAAGAACTCTTGCGGTTGGCATACCTCACAGAATACCGTATGGGCTGGAAACCCGCTCTGAAATCGCCAAGCGCTGGCGCAGCGAAGCAGCCGAGCGACTTGCGCTAGCGATCGATCACGATTTTCTCTTTTTTAGGATAGTAAACGGGTTCCATTTGCTCTCATACTTTCACATATCCTTAATTCACTGGCATTTGAGCTGATTTCACAATTTTTCTACAAAGTTAATCAATCCCTTTAATAATTGATGCATAAATTCATGGTTTTATATATATATATATATAATTGTAAGGAAATAACATATACAACAGCTTTGGCGGAGACATTTTTTTAGCCTTTGCAAAAATTTCAAAAAGGGAGGACAGCTCTGGGGAACTTTGATTTAAGTTACGCAACAATTATTCTCTCATTTCCTTTCGCATTGTATTTATTTTCACGAGAGTTGCCAAAGCTGTTGTATATGTTATTTCCATACAATTGTTAATAACTATTCTAATGTATACATGTATCTCAAAGCATTCGCTTGGATCCAGCCGAGGCACGCGGCTTGTCTTTGTTCAAAACTCACCTGCCCCCGACAAAGGAATTAATTACTAAGGTTGAAGATTTGTCAAATCTGTCGGTCAATTCAATCAGGTGTCGCCGAAACCACTAACCTGTCTCCGTGGTCTAGTGGTTAAGGCATTGGCGTTCTAAGCCAACGACCCGGGTTCGATACCCGGCGGAGACATTTTTCAGCCTTTGCAAAAATTTCAAAAAGGGAGGACAGCTCTGGGGAACTTTGATTTAAGTTACGCAACAATTATTCTCTCATTTCCTTTCGGATTATATATATATATATATATATATATACATATATATATATATATATATATATATATACATATATACAGTGTATATACACAGATGTGCTTTTCAATGAAGCGAATAAAGAACAAATGAAATGCAATACTAATGATAGGCGTTATAAATCATTGCTTTCGACCTGGACAGTGCTCCCCGTACCACTATCAGAACAAAGCTGTTATCATGGGAGATGCTTCTCATGCCATGGTGCCCTTCTTTGGACAAGGAATGAACTGTGTAAGTACACTGAAACCTGTATATAAAGACCACTCAAGGGAGACAAGAGAAGCGGTCTTTATGAGCAGGTTGTCTTTATGTACAGGTTCCTCTAATACATGTTTCAATGATAAACACTTTTTCAAGGGAAACAAAAGTTGTGGTCTTTATAGACAGGTGGTCGCTGGAGCAGGTTTGACTGTATTTGCCGGAAGTTTTTTTTCACATTCATAGACGACTTCAAGGCATTTAGTCCCATATGTTTCCCAATGTTCTTAGTAAATATTTGATTACACTTTGTCCTAATTGAGGTGACTGTACTTTTTTTTGGTTTTTGTATGTTGAAATAATTATAGATTTCTAGATCCTGGTTGATGTCTGAGAAAACTCTCAAAGTTTAATTTTAATAAATTTTCTTCTTAATTCCCCTACTTTGTTCAATAAAGGTTGCCTAATTTTGCTAAGTGCTTGCGGAGTGGTATCAAGGACGGTGTAATTATGGATTTACTTTAAAAACACTGGAGATTGTGTTGGAATCTTAGTAGTAGTCCGTTGTGTAAATTTTTTTGTATTCATGATGAAAGTTTGTATAAGCCGAGTCTGTATTTATTCTCATTTTCATATCACAGGGTTTTGAAGATTGCTTGGTATTCAATGAAATCATGGATAAGTTTGATGGAGACTTCAGTAAGTAAACCGTGTATATGTTTTTCATATAGTGTAATCAGTAACCATGACCAGTTACATCTTAACAATGGCTCTTCGACATATATATTGGAATGAAATAACTTATTGTCCAAGATGATTATGCAAACATGTCATAAGACTAAAAACCACCGCACACCTTATGATCGGGGTGCGATCCGATTTGTGAAATAAATCGCTATGGCATTAAATCTTGGCATTTAAACAAATGAAATCTACCCTATGCAGGTTCTGAAATATAATATGAATACTAAACATAGGGTTTTGGTGAGTTGTCAACTTTCTACAGGGAATAAGGGCAAAATTAGTTTCAAATCGTAGGCAGTCGTACGATTTTTGTGACGCCATTACGACTCAGAGCCGATTTGGACATTCCACCATCGAGAAAACTCGGCAAAGGCGGTATTATCGATTTTACTCTCTGTATGACTATTCAGACCCACTGTTTTTTTGTTTTTAAATGATTTGTCAAATGATATTACATTTTTTCTGAAATCGGATCGCAGTCCGATCGTAAGGTGTGCGGTGGCCTTTACATGTACATTTAGTTCTAGAACTTTGTCACTTTTGGTTGAGGCAGTGATTTTTGTCATACAATGTTGTCTCAAGTACTCTCTTGAGCTACTATTTTGAATTATTCTCTTTACCTGGGGCATGTTATTTTTCTTTTTTTATATAATTTTGGGATGCAGATCACATCAATCTGTCCTATTTTACTTTCTTTTGAATCTTCTTTTTTGACAGGTAAAGTGCTTCCCCATTACTCCAAGTTCCGTGGTCCAGATGCGAAGGCAATATGCGACCTTGCAATGTATAATTACGTTGAGGTAAAGAAGTTCTTCAGTTTGTAATTCACTCTTTCAGTGTGAACACTCTTTGAATAATGTGTCCATACAGATTCTATTACTAAGAATTATGTAAGGTACCTACATGTATTAATACCTGAATGATATATAAGTCATGATGCACCACACTAACGCCCAGTTTAGACTTGACACAGTTAGCCACCTTATACAACCTGCCGCAACAAGATAGAAAACATTCAACAAAACCCCTACAAATACTCGCTAATCTGTTTGTTGTAATATACTGACATGCACTATGCTTTATTTTGCCATTGCCTGTTTTAAAAAAATCTGTTTACTGCTTCGTGCCTGATTAGGCTTTAGTGAATGCAATTTGAAATCATACATTCAAAGGCATATGGTAGGCAATTCCCATGTGCAGTAGATCAGAATTCGCTGACACCAAAATTAATGGAAAGCACTGGAAATATTAATGGGTGTACAAGTCTGGGACACAGCAAACTCTGCGGTCCAGCCAAGAAATACCCCCTGGGCTCTCAGAGAGTCTTCGGGTGAGATAATGACTTCATCATATGGGGCGATGGGTGGAAAATGCAGAGCATTACATAAGGCCTGTTGGTCATAAAACTGTAGTCCACTCTGGGTGATTGACAACATCTGTTATTGGGTAAACGACGGAATGGTGTCAAATTCCCCATGAGAACCCAAGATTAAGTGATTTTAAATATTTCGCCAATAAGCTCTTGAGCTCGCTCCGCTCATAAACTGCTATGCCTGTATTTCTTGCTCCATCAGATGAGGTCATTAGTGAACTCTCGCTGGTTCCTCTTCCGTAAGAAGGTTGATAAGTTGCTGAACTGGCTGTTACCTTCCAAGTACATTCCCCTCTACTCCATGGTGACCTTCAGTCGTATCCGATACCACATAGTCATCAACAAGTGGAAGAAACAAGATAAAGTAAGCGGATGTTTCATGTAGCATACATAGACTAGGCAGTTTTAGTAGTCACTCGGTAGAAGGTGCGTGATTTTTGTTCTCTATCAGATGAGGTCGTTAATGAACTCTCGCTGGTTCCTCTTCCACAAGAAGGTTGACAGGTTTCTGAAATGGTTGTTACCTTCTAAATATACTCCCCTCTATGCCATGATCCGATACCATGAAGTCATCAACAAGCGGAATTTTTTACGTATTGTAAACACCAGTGATTTCTGTGGCACGAATCTAATTTGCAAGTTTCTGTTTTTATTTAAATGTTGTGATTCAATTATTTCATTTCTCAAAGCGTCCATGAAAGTGAAATTGTTTCTTTGTCTTGAGAACTATTTTTTGTTAAAGAAAAAAGAAGAAAAAAGTCTGAAATGTTCTGTAGATGAGTTTTAAAAAACGTCCAGAGCTCTAAGTGAGCTTTCCAGAGATGAATCATCTCTGCTTCTGTATATATCTTGTCCTTCTATGCAGTGTGCATCATGAAAAAAAAGGATATGCAACAGTTGTACATGAAAGTATACTGATAGGGCAGACTTGCTAAAAGTGAGATTGTATTAGTCCTTCATTGATATACACTTTCAGATTCAGGAATTCGTAAGATCGTTTGAAGTGTATTACTGTGAAAATAAAGTCACTGATTTTTTTCATTTTTCAGTTTGTGAACAATAGTCTGGTCCTTCTTGGTTTCTCATCACTGAGTATTCTTACGTGGCTCATCTTGAGAGGGCGCCAGATAAAAATCACCAGGTTGACAGAGACGCTGGCGCAACGATTACATGACTTCTTCTAATGGACTTGAGAATGAAGGTCATTTCATCAAAGACATTTCCATGCAGTGCCTTTTATGTCTTTCTTTCAAAGATATACTGTAAGACTAGAATCTTTCTGTGGTGTGAAACTTTCATGAATCATTAACGACACATGTTTCTGTGATCAGAAATGTTCGCGAATTTCAAAAATTTCTTATTGGAATTCAGTTATTTTGCAGCATGAAACATTCTTGAATCTCCACCATTCATGAAAGTTTCTGGTTCTACAATAATCATAATTGGCATTAATACCCACTTATTGTATTTGATAGTACCAAAGTTGTCAGGTTTCTTTGAATTTTGGTGATGAATAGCAAGATACCTTGAATTTCATGCAGCTGTCAAGTTTGTACTCCGTATGCAAGAGCAGAAAAATTATTGAAGTAACTTGGGCCCTGTCACATGTGAGTGATGTGAATCGGTCATAACTATAAAATCTTGAGTTAAAGAGCAATCCAGCCTTTGTAATAATTTGATTTGTGAGAAAGCAGGAAAATCAGAGAAGCAGATTGGTGAAAGTAATGAAATCGAACAAGCAATAAAAAAGTTTTGATATTTTAAAAGTTGTAATCACTATACATATGGGAATTTCAAATTGGCCGTATTGGTATGTTCACTGTGATGTAGCGGGGGTCAACTTTCCCGTTCGCTCCAACACACAAAATAACTAAAATGTCAATTTTTCAAAATGTATAACTCGGTAGGTTCTTTTTCTTTTTTGGGGGGACCTATAACAATATGCTATCTACAATATATTTTGAGTACTGCCCCAGGGGAAAAGGCACTCAGGAAAAAACTTGAATTTAATGATATTTTGGTGTACAGCAAATGGGAGAGTTGACTGTCAATTCATCGCAGTCGATTCACCAAATTGCCAATTTGAAATTTGCATAAATGTGGTGATCTCATTTTTCAAACATTCATAACTTTTTTATTCTGTGTCAGATTTCTTTCAAACTTTCACTATCCTATTTCTCTGGTTTTTCTCCTTTCACACAAATCAGCTTTTTACAAAGGTTGGATTACCCTTTAAATATCAATCACAAACCTGTGATAAGAGATAAGCAAATGTAATGGTCGATTTGGATCATTAATAATTCTGTATATGGCAGGGATTCGGTCGCCTGAGTCCCCCTTTTTTATATTTCTTTTAATTCTTGTTAAATATTTGTGTATTTTAGTTGAGTGTCTTCTAAATGTTTTTGTGTATTAAGGAGACAAACATGATTAGACTGGGGAAAAGTCCAAGGTATTTGTTCATTTTTTGTTACCGGTAATCAATTCTTTTGTTAATAAATTACCAAGTATACAGAATAATGGCTGTACCCTAATACATGAAAACTTAATTATGTTTTGTGTTTGGTCTTATCCAAGCACTAGTGGGGCTATTAACACTATTTCTTCTTTCAAAGAAAGATTTTATTTAATCATTCTTGAACAAGAACAAAACAATTGATTTGAACAAATTACAATTTGTAACATATCAGTAAAAAACAAAACATTGTTTTATCAATTGTACATGTCTCCATTTATCTTGTAATACAACAAATTTATTGCGTTTCATAGAAATGACCCGCTCAACTTCATAAAAATTCTTAAGCATCTTCTTAAAAGAGTTTAAAGATAGCCGTTCCCTTTTGCATTTAGAAGAGAATATATAGTGTTTTGCATATAAAATGACAAAATTAGAGGTAGATTGCTTACCATCTGGAAAACCAAACAGAAACGAATTTTTAGTCAAAAGGACTTCATTGTTCAGAATAGAGCTCTGGAAGTCTTGAATGAATTAATGCATAACAGGGCATTCCCAAAACAAGTGTGAAATACTTTCAACAGAGGATATGCAAAAATGTACATCAATTAGAATTAGCTAAGCCTAACTTATGCATTTATCAGGTTTACTAAAAATCAGCAGTGATTGGAACCACTGACCCTTTTTACATTTGTGTTCTTATACAGTATATTAATGCATACCGTAATTATGTATTTTGTAGGGAAATGAACCCTGTTGTAATGAAGGCGTTCACAAATTTATAACCTAGTGAATGTCTCTCATTCCAAATATTATGAGTATTATTCCATAGGTATCATGTTATAGAAATTGTAATAAAAGTTGTGGAGACTCAAATCTGACGCCATAGAGACTGTCAAGATTATTGGCCTCCCAAATTCGATAAGAAGTTTTATCAAACTGATCAAATGTGTGCTTACATGTATCAATGAAACTATGAAAAATGCACTCTTATTGTGATAAATGTTTCAATTTTTATCAAATGCTTCTGCCAAAGCAGGCATTCATGTGGATCGGATATGGAACTATAAAGCCTCGTTCAGACATGACGTGCTAAGTAAACAATCGGGACTGCTTTGAGACCGTTTTATAGGCCTGAAGGTTCTTGTCTAGCAAAGTGTTGATAAAATGTATTGTGTACCTTAATATGCTATACTAGAATACTGCTTTGGCATACTGTATGCTCCAGTGACTATTCCTCTGGGAATTGTTTTATCAAGGATTTAGAGTTAGTGTTCCAATTAAGTTAAAGATGAAGTTGAGTTCTGGTCATGCGATTACACTGTGCAAGAAACTGTCTCAAAGTAATTGGGAAATGTTGATCATGTCTACATACGAATTAGTGTATACTGTGAGGTTTTGGTATCGGCAAAATATAAGATTGACCCCATCTCACTGAAAAGCCCATGCACTGCACACAGAAATGGGTATATGGGACTGCACACACATATGGCATGCATGTTCGGCCAGAACAATTCAGCTATTTCTTGTCATATTTCGAATATGAGGGCATTTGAGGATCAATCCTTTTCAGGGGACATTTCTACTATGACATAAAGAGTGAGAAAAGGAATGAGAAAGCTCACAAATTAGTTTTCATCTTTATCAGAACGCAACCTTCTCTTTAAGGACAGGTTTAGGGTGGAAGTTAAAAATTCAGTTACTTATGGTATTGTATTGACCGTGGAGCAACCTTATGCGGATGTAGATACATGTATGATGGCTGCGTCCACGGGGTTGTATTCATATTTTAGCTCAGGTCTACATATAAACATTCATGCATTTTCAATAGAGTACCGAAGTGCTGACATCGTATTCGCCCGTCGTCCAGGTTACTGGTTCCAAACAACAAACCCGCGCATGAGGTTCACCGCGAAATCATTCAAGCAACGGGCTGGAGCAGGACAAATTCACTGTTTAGAGCTGGTGTGATCACCACGCCATTGTTCAGCACAAAATTGTTTGGAACCAGCAACCTTGACAACTTGGCCGGTATGATGTCACACTTCGGTACTCCATGTCTTCATGTTCTCTGAATATCATTTCCAGGGCTTTGTATGACAACATGCTGACTGCCTGCTTTTGTACATGTACATGTATATAATCATATATTTTTGTAAAGAAAATTTGAGTGTAAATTGTGCATTTTCTGAATTTTTGTAGGAAGTAGAAGGTAAATTGTGGTATGCTCTAATGACATGATAATACAAACTAAATTGTCTTGCCATACAATGTAGTTTTTTGAAGATGCCAGATTTCCAAAATGAGAGTGAAAATCCCAATAAAAAAAATCTGATTGTTGGTTTATGGACTTGTTCTTGCAAGATTAAAATGCTGTAATAAAAAATTGAGCCCTGTTTGTATTGTCTTCTTACAGACAAATGAATATATATCTACATGTATTTTTATTGCTTGATTTCTAATCTATTTTTAAATTTATTTGATGGAATTTAGCTTGAATTATGTTGAAGAAATATAGTATTCAACGCTCATTTCTGCTTATACCACATGTTCTATTAACCCTTGCTATAAGGGGGGGGGGGGGGGTGTGGGACTGTGCAGATGTAGATAAACATTCTTATTATAACAAACATTTTTAATGCAAAGTATGTATTTTGCAATAATTTAATTGAGGTTATTGGAAATACAGTCACACTTTGTTACAGCATCAGGAAAAACTTTGGGTGTTCTATCTGGCACTTCATAGTCAAGTTATTCGTAAATTCATGCATAACTTTACAAACAGCTTTATGAAGCACCCTCCAGGGAAATTACCTTGTTATAGAGGTGAGAAGAGGCGAGTTTGTTCAGTCGGTAAAGCGTGTGCCTACCTACATGTAAGACTCTGGGTTCGAATCCACTGCAGGCGGATGACTGAAGCGTATGTTGTGTGCTATGTTTCATAGACGCAGGCTATGTTACAGTGGAAAACAATCTGCAGTCAAACTGCAGGCGCCCCCCCCCAAAAAAAAAAAAAAGTGCTCTATTTTATTTCCATTTTCCAGTTCTGCTTGACTGGGTCAGTCTCTGAATACATAATGACAAGGAACATCTAATTTCCAAATGATTGAATGGACTAGTTAACATATACCGATTGTCATGATTTATACATCAAATAAAAGAGGAGGAATAAAGATTTATGAAAAATGTGACGATATTGGTGAAAAAGTGTTATTTAAATTGGAAATGAAACGAAAAGTGAACAAATTAAAAACTCATCTTGTTTTGATAATGTAAAAGATGAAACTTCAATGCTTCGTACATGAATATAGTGGCTCATATATATGTAATATTTGTATGTCTTTTGAAATCTTATAAAGAAGTGTTTTGTTTTTCAACTATTTATTCTTTGAGGGTAAACTATCCATTTATCTTTCCAGAAAATTTGATAAGCATAGCATTAATATTTATAAACTGCACCCTGCATTGTAAGCAAAACATGAACAAAAGAACAAATATTAAGACATGATAACTCGTCTTTCTTGATAGAGAAATAATGAAGTACATTTATTAGGCATTAAACAGATAGATTAGTGAACATATTTCATTAAAATAAACTGTCATAGAATTGCATTTGACAGTATTGGACTAAAACCACTTGACATATACACATACATTATAGAGAATCAACAAACGTTTGTTATTCTCTTTTGTGTATCTTTCTATGGCTTAAAATAAATCATAAAATATCTATCGATAAATGAAGAAAAGAAATAACAAACATGCAACACTATATGTTCATGACCATTGATTTTCAATAATATCTGAATCAGTTTCAAACTGCAATATTTGCAAGGAAGGACATGTACATGTAAAGAGAAAAAAACCAAGAAATTGTTAGCTGCTCTCAGTAAAATCATTTTTTGCTGCTCACAAGACATGTATGTGCATATGGCCTTACTGTCTAGTTACTCCAGACAGCTGTAAAAACCCATGTATGCTGTCTCTTGCGTTGGTCATTTTCATTAAGCGTGGGTCACATTCGTTCGATAACGACAATGAACCCTTTCAAGACAATTGACCACATTTTGTGGTTTGGCTCAATAACTTTGGATTCAGAGCTCTAAAAAATATACATGTACCAGATGCACGAGCACAAAAAGCAACAATTTCTGCACACACTATGCCCATTTTTATTGCATGACCATATTGTGTTTGATGCAAGGAATTTTAAAAACAAGAAAAAGCTTTAAAATCCTTAAATTGGCAACACAATGAGAGGTTCAAAATCATTGCTTTTTCTCAAAATCGGCAATTTTTTCAACCTCGACAAAACTCCCAACTGTGTATATTGTTTTCAAAGACATTACACCTTATTAGAACCACGTAGCACTAAAAGAAAAATATCACTGTTGCCAATTTGAAGACCAAAATGTGATCAATTTAGCCCTTAAATAATTCCTGTCCTGAAAGGGTTAAAGGTACACCCTAGAGCTGCCCTACTTTCAACAGACATGAGCATACTCACATGTACACACCATTATGGTAGGGGGTACCTTCAATTGAGAATCTTGTTATCGGACAAGTGTAACCCAGGCTTCATTACATTAGACTTACAATACTGCTTTGGTCATAAAACCTAAAGGAAGGCTTTGCAGTCAACTTAAATTTCATTTTCACAGAGAGAGAAAAAAAAAAAAAGAGTCCCTTTTGTTCATGAAATTTTCTATACACGCAGACATGACATGATCATAAAAAGTAAATGATCCAGTGTCAGTAAGTTTGACAAATGACATCAACATAAGGTATTGCTTTTTTCTGTAATTTGCCATAATAAGAATAGACAAAATACTACATAACACTACCATTTGCTAGATCAATCAATGTGGAGATCCCTAGTAATGTATACTTGCTCCATTAGTGAAGGAGATACAAGAACTTAAAGACGAGGCAAGGGCTTCTGAACCCCCCCCCAAAAAAAAAAAAACAAAACAAAACAAAACAAAAAAACTCAAACAAACGGACAAAAACCCAAAACAAACCATGTAGCGCCTACAAAAGAAAGAAAAGTAACATACAGCTCCATTCAAATGTAAACACATAACATTGTTGAATTTTCTATATTGGCAAATGGCTAAAAGTCATATCTTACGGAATGTGTCAATTAAAATGGTTCAAATGTGTTAATTAAAATTGTTAACAACAAAAAATTGCATGCCCATCAATATACAACTATTTACTAAAGGTGGCTTCCTTTATCATATTATATAGATGAGTACAATATGAAACATTTTTTATACTGTACGGTACTCATATACATTGTAACATTCTGTCGTCATAATTCCTTTAATTTCTTTCAAGTCGCAAGATCTTATATGTGATATAACTTGGTCCACATCCTATTTCTTTGCCAACTCGGTGATCTATATTGATCACATGTTGATGTATGTCTTTGCTATATGAACTTGCCTAGCCTTTAAAAATAATATTGATGTATGCTCCCTTTGTATATGTGGAATGGACAAAGCATATCATAATGGAGCAATGTAGTTTATTGCAAAAATTTGCAAATTTACAGATTGTATTTGTCAAAGTGAATAAACTGAAAAAGCAGACAAATTGCAAACTTTATCAAAGGGTTTTTCCTTCTGAACATGCAACATTTAAATGAAAAACAAATGAGCAAGCACCACTGGACAATAAGAAAATGAACAAACAGAAACTATAACCCTATTTTAAATGTTCCTTGATCTAAAATAAAGAGAAGAAAATATTGAATAGATCTGATCAGTGAGATACTGTCCTTAAAATGAACTAGTTTGCGAGCTCACTACCCCTGAGGTTATAGGAGAGGTTATAAGTGACATTACACAGCCTAGAATTTCATGTGAGTAAGCATATTAGACGAAAGGTTATACATAAACAGACAAGGGTCCGCTTCCTAAAGCTGTTTCTAGGATTGTATACCAAGTTATTTCCTAACACTGAACCATTTGGGTTTGGATAAAATGTAGAAAATAAATATGGTAGCCATTTGTTGAACTTTGGTGCAATATGGAATGTATTGACCCATTGCAGACTATGCCTGCCATAATTCCAGAAAAAACCAACTGGATGTGCATGTCGAATGAAAATCAAAGTGTCGCCAAAGGGAATAAAGCAAACTGAAAGTTTGCGACTTAAAAATATCAGCATCCTGGCATTTTTCTCACATTAAAAGGAACTGAGGAGAGATTTTACACTTAAAAATCCCCATGACAATATTAGAACTTTCTAGTCCTTCACATTAAACTAACAACAACAGCCTGAACATATAATATCATTTTTATACTCTTTATGATTAAATCCAACATTTGAGGGATAAATCAATTATCATCACCACCACAAATAATAAATTCAAGAGAAATGAAGACAAAAACCCTGAAATACTACACAACTGCTAAAGAAATAAACATATAGCTCTTCCTATATCTAACCTCATTTCTTAGCCCCACCCCACCAGCCCGAGAGGAAGCCCCCGATAACGCCCTTTGAGCTAGCAGCCTTCTTGTTCTCTAGTTTTTCCTCCAACGAAGGGAACTCTAGATGGTTGAGGGCAATGTCGAAGAAGAGGGGCTTGCAGGGCACTGGCTTGAAGGCTGGCGGGAAGGCCACAAGGTTAGGCTTGGCAGAGTCCACTTCGGAGGCCAGTCGGTACTGGCTGAGGCGCTCACTGACCGGTGCTGAGGTGTCGGCTGACGATGCGGCGATGTTGAGCTTGGCCATGCTCTCGTTTACCTCTGATGAATCTAGGGTACACAGGAATTTAATACTTTAGAGTCACCTCACTTTGTCTAAGACTAGCCATGCACACTGGACAGGTCGCCACAATGACATATCAAACAATTCCTTTGTTTGTTATAACGTCATTACCAAAGTGCTGATTAAAACCTCTCTGACAATGACAACTACTTGGTTGTTAGGATAATATTGTCAGAACCATTAATTTTTTTTTCTTTGTTTTTCAGAACTATCAATTTTAGTGATACTGTACTGAAGTCAAAACTGAAGTTCTTATCCATAAAAAAAAATCTTACCCAATATGGAAGCGGCATGTGCTGAGTACTTGACACCATTTATTTGTTTTATTAGATCATCTAGTTCAGTCAATTCCGCCTGCAAAAAAAAAGACAAAGAAATTATTAGAATTAAGGCAAAAATAAATCAAATTTTTAACCACAAACAGTTAAGCCAGTTTTTACATGGGAGATCATTTGCTAAATGTAACAAATGAATTATGATAAAGAACTTATTAGCTGTATGCAACCTGGCCATTTCAGACTTCAAAGCTTGCTATATGACTATAAGGGCACTCTGAAGGTCTTTCACCCTTACCTGTCAAATATTTACAATATTTTTTTGTTTTATAATTTAATTAATCTACCTTGACAGGTCTCGATTTGATAGCTTTCCATTCTTTCTTGGAAGACTCGGCACGTGACATCGCCCTCTCAAATAACGCTGCTGCTTCCGTCCATTTCTTGGCTTGGCTGTAAGACTGGGCTAAGTAGAAACATCTGTAACAAGAATTAAGAAGTGAAGCAACCACTGCATTGCAATTAAACAACTGGGGTAGACGTATTCCAACACGTTTCACAGTAAAAAGACCAAATGAATGTGCATCTAAACTGCAACATAGTAGAAAGCAAATGGGAGATGTACTCAAAAGGTATGTCATAGACTTGCCAATTTTTATTTTATCAAGTACAATTAAAAAGAATCAATATATTATTGATCGGATTTCCCTCAAACTCTCACCGACCAGTTTCTCTCATTTTCTAGCTTTTACTAAAACCAACTTATAGTCAGAGTAGACTAGCCCATTAATCTATGATTTGGGGATCCCAAATGCAAGATTAAATGGGTGACGGATTATCCTCCAGTTCGGCATTAGTCCTCAATTTTTTTTCCTGGATTGGATAAGGTTTAAAACGATACATGTAGGTATATTTCTTATTTCAAAATGTGATCTTCCAAATTCATTAAAACATAAACAAAGTAAAAAAATCTTAAAATGACACAAAGAAGGAGAATGTTACTCACCTGTATGCTTTGAATTTTAATGTTTTAGCATCTACTTCTTGTTGCAATTCTACATCACCTTCTAAACCAGGCAGCTGGGGAATTTCTGCAAGATTCTGGTGATAACATAATAAAAATACATTGCAACAGTATGATATCAATTCTAAGTTCCTTTTCTATACATTATTAAATAGTTACTAACAAGTACAGGATACACCTAATTACAAACTAATGACTAACACAAGTAACACAAGTTACACACTTGGAAGATTTAAATACTGACAAAAATGACTTGAACTGGAAGAGACCAAATGTAAAGACAAACTACCATGATTTAGATAGTAAGGAAGCTTAGCAAAATCTTGTGTCACAAAATAAAACATGTTCAGAACCAGTTGTGTTAATTGTTGGTACTCAAAACTATCAACTGTTCCTGCATTCTTAAATCTACAGTAGTAGCTTTACTTTCATAATGATCAAAACTGTAGTGAAATATAAGTCTATTATACTAAATCGCATCAATGCAGAATACAGGCTTTTGGGGCCACAAGGTTTTCGTAAGCGACTTAACAAGTGTAAATGACACACGACCAGCACACAAGCAACACACTATGGATTCATCCAACTCACTTGTAAGATAATATCGCATAACCTAATGAGGTCTTGGGGTTTGGTACGCTTCTGGTTGGAGCTCTCCTGCTCTCCTCCGTCCTCCCTCATCTGAAGGTTGGCTTTGAGGGACTCTGCCAGGAGGATGTTACGTTCTATCGTCCTGGTCAGGCGGATGTAGGTGAGGTATGTGTGCAGGTATTGGGTGGTGGAGACTGGGCCTTCTTGGCGCTGGCCTTTGGCTTTGGCATTCTGAAAAGCAATGAGGGAAAATTCTTTGTTGGCACTTCGCGACCAAAGGAAGACAATTTTCTTCACATTTAACAAATTATGCAAGATGAATCGAAAGGTGTCATCATCTAGTGGACAACTCACAGGGCTGTGGATCAAAATATTCGCTGTTCAAGTCTCAGCCATGGTACTAATATCCTCTTAATCTTCATTTACCACTCTCAACCCAGGTGAGAATACTTCCTCTAGCCCCCAACTGTCGTAAAACGACTATTACATTTCACTTCCTCTACCACTAAAAGTATATAACATATTGATCATTGCAGTTTAATGGGAAAGTTCATTTAAATCATTTCTGAAACTACATATTTATTTGAAATGGCATGTGATTTACTGTTCTTCCAGAGAGTTCCTGGCTACGAAGTTCATAATCTGTACATATGCAATGGGTTAAAGGGCTATATCCCCAGTACAGACACGCTGACAACTTACCGGATCAGCTTTGAGTTCCTCCCGTATAATCTGCAGCGCATCTTTGCACTGCATGAGTAGGCTCTCATACACAGAAACCTTGCTCTCGGAATCCATGATGTCCGACGTGACCTGCTGCTCGTTCTCCTGACAAGTCAGAAGGAATGCTCGCACCTGTTCATTCCTAACGGGTACAGTGCGCCCTCTCCAGGTGACCTCGCTTAGGGTCGCTGCTTGCTTCTCTCTAGTCTGGGCAAGCAGACTCTACAGAGGAAAGGACAAGATATTCTTACTCAATGGAAGTTGACAAGAATGTGATAAAATATATTGATTTAGCTTTTCACAAAAAAATCTGCAAGCATAATTAGGAAGAAGGCATTTATCATTTATCAATGAAACATCAAGATAAGAGGCAAAATATTCAAAAATATTTGCCTTTAACAGTGAAATCTGTCTCAGCCAGCATCTGTTAATACACATAACCTGTCTGTAAATAGTACTTCTTTATTTCCATTGAAAAGTGTCTCATACTGAATCCTGAGTGAAAGTGAACCTGTACCCAAATACCTCTGAGCATTCTTTTTTTGTTGTTGCTGTCAACAAAAGGCTAACGGTATACTACACACATTTGCTCATATCAAGAAGTTGGAAATATTGAGAATGACTTCTAAACTTACATCTATATTGGTTGACATTTGACCTCCTGACTTAAGCCTCATCTGAACTAAATCGTTGATGGCGCTTTCATCTCCAATATTGTATGCACAGTATCGTATACTTGGGGAGATCTCTTCTACACGCTGTAGGTAAACTGCACTCTGCTCTTCGTTGAGGGCGCTTGCCAATTTTTCATAGATGGTTCTGGGAAAGAAAAAAGAATGATTGAGGGGTACTGAAAAGAAAACAGGTTGTTTCTCATTTGAATCGTAAATTGCAATAGTTCATTTTAGAAAGTACCAACTTGCTCCATGTCACGAGTTGAGAGTAGATGAATGAAAAGAAAAATGTTTCATGAATCGATTACTACAGACATTTTACAAGAAATATGATGCCAAATTCACACTTTTTTCCAGTTCTTGTTTTGTTGTAAACTATTCGACCAACATTAATGTGACAGTCAGATTTTTTAGTGCAGGGTGAAACGAGAGTGATAACTCAAGTGATATATTTTTATTACAAGGGCTTGAAGCAAATAATCATTAAGTGACGGCTATCTACATTACTAGCACATGGGATTGCAGCAAGTTATAAGAAAATATGAAAAATTATACTTCACTAACAATTACAGAGGTATTCATGACAGGTTTCTCCAGGGGCTTAGTCAATTACACCAGCATAACTGCAGATATGTGCACTCCATCACACCATGAACATAATGAGAATACTTACTTGGCTTCACTCAGTGTCTCTATGCAATTTTCCCACTTCTCTTCCTCAAATAGCACCATCCCTTTCATCCATGCAAAGTAAGCCTGTAACATTACAATATGAAAATGCAAAGTAATAAATAACATCAAATCGATCAACCAAGATTTCAGTTGATTGCTCTCAATTGCAATCAATGTTGATGAACGTTTTTAATCATAATACAAACAAGCTCTTCTTTATGTACAAGGAACTGTATAGAAGTCTTGTTTTGTAATTTTCTTCATGTGAACCAATTTCTACTGAAGAAAATCTCTAGAGGTTGGAGCCAATAACAGATCATCAAATACAACTGGCTAATGAGGATTAGCATGAAGCAAGAATCAGAAATACATTTGCCCCACACACCTTTGCTTCTAGCTTGGATCTTGCATCGCACTTGTCGCTCTGAGAGAGGGCCTCCAGCTCTGAAGCAAACTTGACAGCCTTCCTCAGCCTGGACATGACATGGAAGCGTTTCCTGGGTTCAGTGTTTCCCTCAGTCTTGAGCTGCATGGCGTAGGCCCACGCCCTCTCTGCACAGACCAGGGGTAGGTACAGAAACCTAGGAAGGGGGAAGAGCAATATATAAAAGACTTGAACGTAATCAAGAATTTTGCTAATAAAACAATTATAACATATTTGTTGTTTATGCATAATTGCTGTAAACAGCTTCATAATTAGATTGGCAAAATGAGAGAATAAATGCAAAAAACTCGCTAGAAATCACATAAACTGAAATTCTTCAACATAGATAAGTGGTGTGATCGATCCCTGGATGAAAAATGATATCAATATTTACCCCTGTAATAAACACAAAGTAATTAATGAATTAATAGTAGATGACAAAACAAAACAAAACAAACCCCCCCCCCCCCAAAAAAAAAAAAAAAGAAAAAGAAGAAAAAAGAAAAAAAAGAAAAAGAAGAAAAAAAAAAAAAAAAACAGTAAGTCTACATTTGACAATATACCTGTTCCATTCACTGGTTGGTACTCCTGAGACACATTTTCATGAGATTAAATTATCAAGGCCTCTACCGAAAAAAGGAGACACTCGTCTTGAACTTTAATTTGAATAATTACTCAGTCTTGTACTTACCTGACATCTGTAACAATATCGTCCTTGATTTGCCTTTTAACAAATTTGTTCCTATTTCCATATGAGAATTTGAGTGATTTTCTGACCCTCCTCAGTCTTCGCGTGCAGTAGCTCCTAAACATAAAAGGAAGATAAAGAGTAATTACAAAATGTTCTCCAAATGTTCTTTGGCCAAGTCTAGCAAATAAATCATAATATCACTTGCCCTGAATCCACAACTTCATAATTTTTCAAAGCTGAAGTCAACCCAATCATTACTGAAACAAAAAATCTTACATCTATTAACATCTAAGAATCTCTTTGCATCTGACCTAAAAACAACTCGTGCATACAACTTGTCTCATGAGAAAACAAAGTAATTGATAGGAACAGCAAAATGAAATAAGTACTCAATAATGAGTACGCGGTAATAATTACTCAATACAAGGCAGTAAAAAGGGTCTTTTTCCTCAAGAGTTTGAAGAAATATTATTTGAATAAGATTTGTACCTGTATCTCTGATAATCCCCATGCCGAAGACCATGCTGTAGTTGGGATTCCTTGATGATGCTCAGGACTACGAAGAAATCAGGTGGTCAAGGAATATGTTTTTTTTTCAAAAATATGCTGAAATATTGAAATGGCAACTCTAATTCTACAATAAATTGCTTTCAATAAAAGGAGAAAAGTAGTCAAACAGACAGTTGAAAAAGTCTCCCCAATAAATGTTTATTCTCAGGAAAATTTCATACCTGTGGTTATCTTAGGGTCTCTTCTATCAAATGACACTAAAATATCTCACAATATTTTACGCTTGAGTGAGCAAAAACCACTTTTGTGAAATGGTGCAAAATCCATTCATGACAAATGTTTCTTTTTGTTCTGGCTTGTATCAGCCAATTTGAGAGTCATGAAGAGACAGACTTTGTTCAATGTATGTCCTGATATGTCCCATCAAAACTTTATGGTCGAGTGAGGAAGCTAGGTGACATTAAGACTCACTCAAGCATAAGATGCTGATTGGGTGTGTAAGGATATATTTAAACATAGCCTGTTATTTCATAAATTGTCTTTTAATGATTAGAGTATGGAAATTTCTCAGCCTTTACATGACTCACAGCAATGCTGATACCAGCCACTCAGAGCTACATGACTATACTTCGTGTGTAGAATCTAGGCAGTAATACACCTCAACTTTTTCAAACACCACTGCACGAAAGTCACAACATTCACTCAAAATCAGCATTTAATTTACAAAAACCGACCCCAACATATCCATGAAATACAATAAATTCAATTCACCAATGTTGAAAAAGATAATTCCAAAATTGAAATCCGTAATTTAATGTCGATTCTGGCGAAATGAGGTATCGGAGTCATTGTGTACATTTCCTGGTCGCCGTGAGCGGTGACATCTCCCCAAAAGAATTTTTTCATTAAAAATTGGTCCCTATCGCGTACATGGAAAAGTCCTGATTTTCTGTGTACGCGATCGTAGAGATTGATGTGCGCTTACGATCCGGAGTTTCTTTGTGGACAAAATTTTATTGGCCGATTTTAGTCTAAGACATCGGCGGTATGAAAACAACACGCAATAGCGAAAAAAATCGGCAGGGATTTCTTTGGTTTTGGACATGATTTTGACTTTGGATTTTGCTGGAAATATCGAAAGTTCTTCCTAACGGCCATTTGAGGTTGGAGTGAGATTTTTAACAGCTGAATTTGAAAGAAAGTATTTAAAATATTTATCTTATTTCCCCCCATACCTTTCGTACATGCGACAGAAAATACCAAGTATTTCTGCATGCATATCGCGTAGTCATGGTAGTGGTCAATATGACCACTATTCGTGGTGTGATACCAGCCAGAGCAGAGCGAATATCAATTCTTGTCAAGAATGGATTTTGCATCCTTTGGCTAAGTTTAATGTTTTGTTTGGTCAATGAAATTTAATAATGGTCAGATTTAACATCAACATGCATGTGAAATTCTATATCCTGTCATGACCAGAACTCTCAATGCAGTCACACTCACACTCACAGCTCTAGTCTAGAACACCTTTACAGAAAAGGATTAGTATTGGTTAGTAGAGGTATACAAAATCATTGCTCCTTCTATTTCCACAAAACTGAAGACAGGTCATGCAGGTTCAGACAGTTTTGTTGTGATTTTAATTTATGACAATTTGAGAAAAAATGAAGAAATAAATAGTAATAGGCCTAGCCTACTACAACTGGAATGCCATACGTCAGTTCCATAAAAATATAATTGAACAGACTGAAACCCCTCATAATTTGTCAAAGACCTACATCAACATCTCATTCTTACATGTACAGATGTAACTCTCCATATGCCAGCACACACAACCACTCAACCAAACCAGCCCGCGTCCGGCCCAGACATGCCAGAGCCAGCAGCAGAGAATCCCCATAAACCACAGACACACACATCTCGCTCTGCTCAGCTCAATCGCCAATGAATTGATTTCCTATGCTATGGAGTGCATATTGTACGAAATTCCTTAATCAACCCATCGAATTCAACCCAATGTTGTTCGGAAGCTCGGTATAAATAGAGAGGGATATTTCTCTGACTTTACAGTTTATGGTTTTGTGATTCAATAGTCGTAAATAAAGGATACTTTCAAGAGTAAACGCCGACTCTTGTCCAGATTGTGCCACATCAGTCACGCTCTCTTCTTCACCAGCCATGTTGCATGTGTAATTATCCATCGTAGATGACAGCAGACAAGTGGTCTGAAAATTACTGCTTATTGAATTTCTTCTTCTTCTTCTTTCAATGTATGGTATCGGCAATCAGTCAAATTTGACTATTGTTGCCAATGACATTATGTAATTCAAATTCAGTATTTCTGACTCCTTCTCTCTTTTAACTTACATTTAGAATCAAGTAAACTTTTAATAGATTTAGGAAAATCTATGGTAGCTGTAAGTCGTAAAAGGTATACAAGGTAGTAGGTCTGAGTGTACTTGGTCCACAGAAATCTTCATTCACACTCATGTAAGCCTATCATGAAAATAAGAAATCCTCTTTTTGAGCTCCCAAGATATAGCTCATTGAATCCCCCAAAATCGATTCAAACGACAGGTTAAATCTTTTTCTTTAAAAAACAACAAAGAACGGAAGAAAGAAAAACCGCGGACCAAAAAAATCCACACACAAACCACTATTAAACAGGGTCTCATTTTAAACTAATAACTTGTCCCTCTACTTGATTTAAGATTTTAAAGAACTCAAATTTTCTGTTATAGTCCTCCATGCTAAAATGATACGATCTGCGGAAGGTGAGGGAGGGGGCAGGCCAGTTGCGGCCAGAGCTAGAGCTATACATACGAGAGTCGCGACACTGGAGGTCGCTTCCGATTGGTCAGTCATTTCATGGAGCTTCAATGATAGTTCCCTCCCATAGAGAATGTACGTGAAAGGGAACTATTGGGAGCTCCATGAACCGCCATGTTTTGCGTACGCGTAGGCTTATTATGCGCGTAGAATTTGTAGAATTTCGTAGAATTTTATTGACTCTTTGACCCCCTCTTGGGCGTATCACAACTCTCTCTTTCAACACGCTCTGGTTGCGGCCCTTCAAATTATGTGAGGGATTATTTGTGCCATTATGAGCTTCACAATTCACTGTGGAATGACAGCCCCCCCCCCCCCCCACCCCACCTCGTATTTTTATGAAACTTATTTAATGTGAGTTTGGTAAAAAAAATTGATAAGGATCGATGTAGGGGCATAACCATGATGTCTCAAAAGAAGGCTAAGATTGTAAGTTCATTTGCATTTAAAGGTGGCGGAACGTCGAGCTCGGTCAATGGAAGTGGGTTGGGGGGGGGGGACAAAAGCCCCCCCCCCCCCCACTTCCATTGTCCGAGCCAGTCATTACGGTCGCCTCTGTTTTCATCTAATTTTGTATGTTTCTAATTTTCCTAACGGACCGTAGAGCCTTTGTTTGTGCCCCCTTTTGAAAAAAATCCCCTGATTGCTCCTACCCTGGAACAATTGTCTTCAACCAACTACATCAAAGGAAAATTCATCTTTCCCAGATGACTACCAATATCCACCAACAGTGGTAGGGTTAAGTGGGCAGGAGCGGTTCCAATCTAGCTCCTATAATTTAAAGTTTAATTAAAAATTTAAAACGAAAGTTAAAGGTCAAGGTATAAGTTTGGTCCTTGATCACACGCCGAAATCTGCTTTGGTCTACTAAAAGATACCATAGAGGTGACGTAAGACGAAAATATTAAGTAGATTTGTTCAATTTCTTTATGTTGTGATGACGCAAAGGCTTCCCTCATTACGTGTGCTCGGATATGACTGGAATGTGTATTTTTAAAAGGAAAAGAGTCGAGTAAAACCAGGGATAGGCATCGAATTTGTTCTTTACTTTATTGGTATAGTTATAAATACATCAAAGCAAATGTTTTTTAATGCCTAAGGGCCGAATATGATTGTTTAGGATTCGCCGAATTTCCGAGAGAAATGAGCGACAGCGCTACAGAAGCTGGCCCGTCTGGTACGGGTGGGAGAATGTTCATGCATGCCCCTCCACCGGTGATTAACATCATCGCCCCGACAGACTCCCCAAGCATCAACAACAACATAGAACCGGGGCCATCGGGGGACCATCGCAATCAACATAGACCCCCTTCAACGGGCGATGAATTAAATAACTCGAATGCAGCGCATGATGAACTTCCAGATGATTTTCAATGTGACTTTGGGTTTGTGCTGGGGGAAAAAGTCAGTCTTTCAACACTTCAGGTGCAACAGCCAATTGAATTAGATTATGCTCCTATTCCAAATAACAGTGAACTCACAAACTTCATCGGAAAGGCAAAAAAGAGACGTTTTTATTGCAGAAGAGGGGCAGTGGTCTTGCAGCAATCTCCAGTCGGAAGATATTTCCAAGGTAAAATAAAAAGCACTGCATGATGTGAAGAGCGTGGATGTAGGCCTATAGTCAATCAATCAATCAATAAATAGATCTAACTTATATAAGTTTAACTTAGTGTTAAAAAAATTGTTATCTGGTTATGGATATTTTCAGCACTGGACAGAGTATTTATTAATATCTAACTGAGGATCAAATTTTATGACAAAATTTATATGAATGTTAGGAAAATGCACTTTTTGAAATGATGACTTAATGTTGCAAAAATCTATCATAATTACAGGGTGTACTCAACCAAAAAGGTAAGTTCCCCAGACACGTTTTAATATTCGCAGTGGCTATTCTTACGACGAGTCGTAAGAATAATTTTCCGGCTATTCTTATGACACGCGCACACGCTCCATTTTCGTACTCTGCGCCGTCGTAAGAATAATTTTCCGGCTATTCTTACGATAGGGTTAGGGTTAGGGTTAACGTCCTCACGATCCTCCGTCGATTCCTCCATTGCCATGTTTTCTGTCATGTCTGTGGGGGGTTGTATGCATGGGGGGGGGGGGGGGGGGCCCGGCCAGTGAAGTGTGCGCAGAGTACGAAAATGGAGCGTATGCGCATGTCGTAAGAATAGCCGGGAAATTATTCGTAAGAATAGCCACTGCCTTTAATATTACTCAAGAAATATCCAGACGAATTTGTTCATGTTCAAAAGCAAAGTATGCAGAATTTTCTTACATGTACCCACATTTTGATTGCTTATTTGTGAACAATATTTAGTTTTCATTATGAAATTTATTTTGTATTGCAGTCAGTATGAGAAAAAAAGTTGCACTTTGCGTTTCCTAATGTAATGCTGGGTGTACATGTACAGGCACATAACTTGCAGTTCAAGTTCCATGAATTTGAATTACAAATTATCCATCTTTACAGGATCAAAAGATGAAAAGAATTGAAAGTTTTGAAACAAGTATACACATGGAAACCGTGCATTGCATGAAATGAAAAGTGCAACTTTTTTTCTTGTACCAACTGCAATATTGTTGTTGTTGTCTTTCGCTGCAATAAAAGCCGTAATTTTATTATGAAACATAATCAATTGATAGCAAATAACCATTGAAATGGCAGGTAAGAAAATCCTGTATACTTTGCTACTATATTTGAATGTACAAATTTTATCAAATATTTCTTGAGTAATATTAAAAAGTGTCAGGGGGAACTTTTTTTTTTAAATATACATGTATTTTGTTAACAACTACATTTATAGATCCATTATGCTACATGTCTTTTCATTTTCAAAATGGTCTGTGAAATATGTGAGTTGCCTGAATTGCATTTGACATTTGTATTCTCTTTTGTTAGAGCTACTTTTTACAAATGTACATGTTACTACTTGAACATGTACCATTTAGTAGGAATTGCGCAGCTCAAATGTATGTGTTTGGTTTGCCCACAAGTATACAGGTATGGTCAACGTGTATTTCAAAATATATGCTACCACAGGCCTAGAGAATCCAACCCCCAAGACAGCTGCCCCCAAGTCCTAGAACAATTACCAGCTGGATGCATACTTTCAGATAATTATCCCCCCCCCCCCTTCCCCGGCACAACTACTACCCTCTGGGACGACAATCCCCTTTAGGGAAGGGAAATTTATTATCACTAGCGCCCCGCTGCAGCGCGCCGCTAGTTTTGCGGCACGCCGATCGTCCGCGCCGCTGGACGCCGCTGTCTCATATTTTCCTCTTTCATGAATAGAGTGGGGAAAATATTATTTCATAGATCGGCGCGCCGCGTCCTCCTGCTGATCGTCCCGACGAGGCGCGCCGCAGCGCAGAGTGGCTGTGTGTGCCTGCTCATCATGCGCGGAGATGTACGTTGCGTAGCTAGCGCCGGGATCGAAAACAATTTCCAGAAAAAACTTTAGCAAAGAAGTAACAAGAAATCAGATTTAGAGTACATGCGCGATATATCCACAATGATCCTTCGTTATTCATGCGAAAGTGAAAAACAAGGCAGTGGGAAGAAAAGAATGTTTAGAGTGCACGCGATCAACACTTCCATTCATAAAATTGGGTTTGTGATGTAAATCACAAGTCTTGACACGCGCAAAAATATGCAAGCCAGACCATGAAGGTTTGTGCTTTTTTTTTTGTTCTTTCACAAAGCGGCGGCATTATGGGCGAAAGGCGCCAAGTATAAACAGATCAAATTTCAGAAGGGAACCGGGAACCGCATAGCAGAAAGAAAATGTTGGCTGATATTTTTGGTGAATGAATCATTCATCAAAAAAGAATAATTGTTTTGACGATGTGATTATCAAGATAATGATAATATGTTGATGATGATTATGATGCTATGATGACGTCATGATGATATAATTATGATGATCTTGATGAATTGATATGATTATATGACCATAATGATGATAATCATGTGCGTTAAAGGATGAAGTTACGGTCGGACAGGGAAGAAAATGTTGACTTGATATTTTTTGATGAATGATATGAGTTTGATGAAGATGATATTGATGACGATAATTGTTTTGACGACATGATTATCAAGATGATATAATGATTATATGAGTTAATGACGATATGATGATCATGTCATGCATGTGTGTTAAAGGATAAAGTTACGGTCGGACAGGGAGGAAACCAGGGGAAGAAAATTTTGGCTTAATATTTTTTTTATGAATGATGACTTTGATGCAGATGATTAGGACGATAATTGTTTTGACGATATGATTATCAAGATAATGATAAGATGATGATTATGATGATGATAATGATAATATAATGATGCTATGACGATGTCATGGTATAATCATAGCGATCATGACGAATTGATATGATTATATGAGTTAATGACCGTAATGATGATGACCAATGTGAGTTAAAGGATGAAGTTTATACGGTCGGACAGGGAAAAAAAGTTGGCTTGACGATATATTATGATGAATGAGTTTGATGAAAGATGATATTGATGATGATCACTGTTTCGACCATATGGTTATAAACATATAAATGATGTGATGATGATGATTATGATCATAATAATCATGATATGAAAATGATGCAATGATGCTACGATGATGTGATGTGATGGGCTTAGTCCGAAAGGGTGGGTAGTCGCGTTGCATTTCTGCCCCCCCCCCCCCCTTTCACAAAATCCTGGATCCACCCCTGACATACCTGCATTTCTGTGCCCCCCCCCCCCCTTTCACAAAATCCTGGATCCGCCCTGACAGACATGCATTTCTGTGCCCCCCCCCCTTCACAAAATCCTGGATTCGTATGGGTGGTTGTGTGTGTGTTTGTGTGTGACTTCCGATAATAGGCGCGTTGATCACAACTATAAACTGTCGGTGACGTACGACCGGGGACTCGAAATGTGTATGTGTGTATTAAAGATGAGTAATGAAAATCATATTGTCATTGAGCATGCCATGCGCCATGCCAAGCAAGCTAGCTAGCTGTGCGCAAACAATACACAAACACTGTTTACACGTCGCTATGACGATGACGGTACGCGCATATATGTGAGTTACAAATATGCATAATTATAGAATGCATGCTAGATGCATGCGCATGATATGCACTGTACGTTATATACACAATAAATATGTGGCAATCCATATCCTACGCAATATACATTTTTCCTTTTGTGCATGCAGTGCATGCAGCCTAATTCAAGTATAGCGTTTATGATTTACGGGCCGGGGGCCGGGGAAAATAGTCTATCGTCATTGTTTGTCTGGAGAAGACAATTTCAGTATTTTAAAGGAATTCTTCATGAATTATTTTAAATTAATGTAAGACTAGCATTGATGTTGATTAAATCACAGTGATTTTTTTCATTCATTTTTTAGATGATGTAGCCATGTCCCGACAAGACGGCAATTTCAAGAACTTTACAAGCAATATTTCAATTGTTTGAATGTAATGTCGGGCACTGCTACAAAGCACAAACACCTTGTGAATTTGATGCATACTCTTTGAGAAAACCCAGAGCAAAATATGATGTTTCGGACACCGGCGCCCGTCCTAAAAATTTATAAACTGTAAATAGCACGTATGTAAGGATGTAGGCTGCGTACGACACAATAATAGGTTTGCATGAATCTTCCATCTTGAACTTGAAGGAAGCAGATTTTTTCTGCCGCAGATATAACCATAAGAAGAAGAAAACATTTTCTTAGCATATCAAAACCTTTAACAAAATTTTGTGTTATTGATGCATGTTTGTTGAAAAAAAAATGTCCGTTTGAACTGAGCGTCCAGACACACAATACCCATTGCACAAGCCATGTCAGCGTTTGATCTTTTGATTAATTTACCAAGATCTTAAGCCCCGACAGCTTGTGTATATTTAAAAAAATAATTATAAGGTAAGACATTTTTCTTCATTTATGAAATTATGAGAAATTAAACTATAGAGGGAATATTGACGTGTAGGACTTTTTCACTATATAGTTTTGGGTCAAAATCGTGATTATGTATATTACAAATAATTTGAGACTTCTAACTTCATCCTAAGTAGACTACTACTAGGGTTCGGGTAAGCCGGGGCGGATCCAGGATTGAGTAAAAGAGGGGGCACACAAATGAAGGTTTGTCAAGTTTTGGAAAAGGTAGACCCGTATTTTTTGGTCTCGTCAGCTTCTTGAAAAGTCGCTCAGAGGGGGAGGGGGGGGGGGGGGGGTCCCCAAAAAATTCGCCAGACCTTCAAAATTCGCTCAGTGGGGGAGGGGGAGGGTGGTGGTTATGGGGTCCAGTTTCCCTTCATAATTCCCGGCCTGACAAGCAACAACAAAAAAAAATCTTCCATTCTAAAACTAAAAAAGGGGGGGGGGGGCACAATCGAGAAAATGACGGATCGTCTATGGTCAAAATGCATACCTTTCTTCCAAAAGGGGGGGGGGGGGGGAGGCACGGGCCGGAAGTGCCCCCTGGATACGTCAATGAGGATAAGGGTTAAGGTTAGGGTTAGGGAAGTTAGCAGTCTTATACATTTTTTTTTGAGCGAGGCCTATCACGAGTATGCCTAGTTTTTGTTTGATCCAAGTTAGGTACAGGGTTACATATTCCATCTGTAAGTTAGGCCTAGCCCCCCCCCCCCCCGAAAAATTGTTATCGATCGTTCCTTCAAATTGAGTAATGTCAATAGGCAAAGATAACGTTAGAGTTCGGTGTTATGAAGAATGTATGACATTTGCTCCGGCGGCAATTGCTCCTGCGACAAATGCTCCTAAAAATACGACAATTGCTCCGCGACAATTGCTCCGCGATAATTGCTCCTGCGACAATTGCTCCGTCGACATTTGCTCCTGCGATAATTGCTCCGGCGACATTTGCTCCTGCGACAATTGCTCCGACGACATTTGCTCCTGCGGCAATTGCTCCGTCGACATTTGCTCCTGCGACAATTGCTCCGTCGACATTTGCTCCGATCGAGCGACAATTGCTCCGCGACAACTGCTCCGTCGATAGAAATGCAAATATGCGACAATTGCCCCTGCGACAATTGCTCCGCGACATTTGCTCCGATCGAGCGACAATTGCTCCGTCGATAAAATGAATATATGAGACAATTGCGACAATTGTTTCTGCAACAATTGTTTTGTCGACATTTGCTCCGATCGAGCGACAATTACCTACTCCGCGACAACTGCTCCGTCGATAATAATGAATATATGCGACAATTGCTCCGCCGATAAAAATGAATATGCGACAATTGCTCCGCGACAATAAACTCAGTAAATAGAAATAAATATTTGCTCCTCGACAATTGCTCCGTCGACATTTGCTCCGGCGACATTAGCTCCGGCGGAAAGCACTCGATCCGCCGACATTTGTTTCATTCGAGCGACAATTCCTTCGCGACATTAGCTCCGTCAAATAAAATGAATATGTGACAATATCATTGCTCCGCAACAATTGCTCATGCGACAACTTGTCCGCCGACATCTGTTCCGTCGGCCGTCGTTAATGCTTATGTATGTGACAATTGCTCCAACGACAACCTTATATAAAATCCTCATCAAAAGCGAACACAACGAATTCAGAACAATAGCTGTTGTTGGTGTTTCGGGATTTGGAAATAAACCTTTTTAAAGATTTTTTCTACCACTTTCCCTTGTGATTTTGCCTATACCTATTAATTATTCATCTATATGTTTTATTATTTTGTTCCCCCCCCCCCCTCTCTCTCTCTCTCTCTTTCTTTATCTTGGGCATTTTTAACACAACTGAGTAAATGATGGCGAACATTTATTTCTAAATTATAGCCATTCTATCTACTAGTCATGACACTTGCTGGTGGGGAAAACAAGCCAGTCCTGTATGTGGGTTGTTGCGAATTGCTAAAGTTCATAGGTTCAATTTAATATTGTAAACAGTCAGAAAAAACTGAGTTATACAAATGTATAAGAGTTATTCTTGTTTTGAGATTCATGATGAATCTTACGTATTTATTAATGCTTCGTATCCAAACTATAAACTTTTGATATGATTGTTTTTTTCAGACTTTCATAAATGATTTTTATTGAATACCACAATCTTGTATCAGCACTATGAAAACAACGAGTAGAAAATTGTATGACTGAGATACGTAAAAAACCTATATTTTTCATCTTCCAGCCCGTTTGCTAAAAAGAAAAATACAAATTTTATAAACTGGACTGTATCACTCTGTTATCTAAAAGTTCATTTCATCCTTTTTGCATTCAACTTTGAAGAATATGAACAACTGTTTTTAGTTTGTTTTGAAAGTTTAGTTGTGTCTCCTTGTTTGTTTTCATTTTTATCTTAAAATAAAACGTAAATTTTTTGTGACATCTGTCTGAATATGCTTGTCTTACGGTTATTTGTAAAGCAAAATTAATTACAGAGTACAAAGAAACATATGCTACGACCCAGGAGGCTGTGGGAGACTTGAAAATTAATGATATTTATGGCCATAGAATGTGATATTTGGGTAAAAAGTGTGATAATTGGACCAGAAAATGTCATTTTCGGGCAAAACACCTCACCCCCCCCCCCCGAACATGGATTCTTTAAAAACATCTAAATGCAAAGAGAAAATGTGCACACTAAAGGTTAAAGGACTAGATCAAAATATATTGTACACTTACCATCTTCACTTTTTTGTGCGGGGGGGGGGGGGGGGGGTGCCCAGGGCTGATTGTCAGAGCCCCCCATTCGCCCCTGTCTAGCCATAAATACATTTTTAAAATAATCGCTTGTAGAGGTGGAAGAAGGGTGAATGGCGTGTAAAAAATATACCCCCAATTTTTAAAGAAGAAATAATAATGGAAAAGAGAAAGGAAAAAGAGATGTGACAATGAAGGGAAAACCTGAACGTGGCTGTCAAGACAAACCCACAAGGGTTTTTATACAGCAACCATGTTCCTATTTTTATTGTCAGTCTTTTTTATGTTTTAATAATTACATGCAATTTTAATGACTATGCCCGTCTAAACACACTAAACTATATCATAATTTCTTGCATGTTAATGTTAATGATACTCTTTTATATATGAATCTGAATAAAGCTGAATTGAAAAAAATTGAATTTAATTTAATTTAAAGCGTTGCTCGCTTCGCTCGCTTGATTTCACTATCTTAACCTATGCCGGTTATATTTATATTATCAAGAAAGGGAATAGGTTTGCATCTAATCTTTTATCCAATATTTATGCTTAATTCTTTAACTCATAAAGTGATAGTTATGTCTGCAAGGATTCGAGCGGCAAGTTGACCTAAAATAGATGAATTTTCAGGACATGACCGCCTGTGACCATTAGCCTATTCATATCATCACACCCTGATCTTACTCTCTGTGTGAACGGAAGATGCCGATAAATGTACGTTACTAAAATCACGAGAAGGGATTGTAACAATACACTTAAACCTGTTCTTAGTATTTAAAAAAAAAATCGATATTTGCCCTCCTATAAAATCTAGAAACAAGACGTTTTCGATTAGCAATCATTTTTATTCCAGCAGCGGATGCCCGCATATCATAATATTTTTCGCTGCGCTCACTGAAAAGCTAGAGTGAAACTTATTGGGAAGGCAAACAAATTGGGCATGCAACGGGAGGCGGACGAATATATTTTAGAAAGGTTATAGGCCTGTGGTGTATTTTGATGACGAAATGATACTTTATCCCCAAGAGAGTGCGTTTTCCTTGCTCGCAATGTTTAGAAACAGTGTGGTTTTGGACAGCAAACATTTGCAACAGCGAAGTATGTAATATTTGGCAGTGAGGTAACCAAATATAATAAATATCCAGAGTCCAGAGTGTATTTTGACAAAAAAACGAGACTTCTTTTAAGGCAAGATATGGTAATTTTTGGCTCGCTCGCAAAATAAATAAAAGTATGTGTCTTGGGGTGTGTGGGTGAGGGGTGTGTATAGTCAAATTAATGTGAGCAAGAAATTTCGGCAAAATATTTTGTTCATTCCCCATCCCACTCCTCGAAACGGATTTACGCCAGTGTCATCGTACTCTCGTGGAATAAGCAGTTAGAGGTACGGTAGTAATTGTCTCGACATACATGTATTTCGAGATATTCGAGATATCTCGAGGCAATGATATTGTCGCATATTCATTTTCTTCGACGGAGCTAATGTCGCGGACGAATTGTCGCTCAAATGGAGCAAATGTTGGCGGAGCAATTGTCGATGAGCAAATGTCGCATATTCCTTTTTATCTACCATGTCTACCGAGTTTATTGTCGCGGAGCAATTGTCGCATATTCATTTTTAACGACTGAACAATAATCATATTTTGGAGCAAATGTCGGCGGAGCAATTGTCGCATTTCTATCGACGGAGCAGTCAGTTGTCGCGGAGCATTTGTCGCTCGATCGGAGCAAATGTTGACGGAGCAATTGTCGCAGGAGCAATTGTCGCATATAAGCATTTCTGTCGACGGAGCAATTGTCGCTCGATCGGAGCAAATGTCGACGGAGCAATTGTCGCAGGAGCAAATGTCGACGGAGCAATTGCCGCAGGAGCAAATGTCGTCGGAGCAATTGTCGCAGGAGCAAATGTCGCCGGAGCAATTATCGCAGGAGCAAATGTCGACGGAGCAATTGTCGCAGGAGCAATTATCGCGGAGCAATTGTCGCGGAGCAATTGTCGTATTTTTAGGAGCATTTGTCGCAGGAGCAATTGCCGCCGGAGCAAATGTCGGTTCCCCGTTATGAAACACGAATTTCACGTTATCATTTTCTTTGATGCTTACCGGGTCGCGTAAGTCGCGTCGGTAAACAGAAAGGCTATCGGCGCCGGGCCGCTAATTTATTTTTCCCCCACGAACTTTTTGTCCCCGTCCTCCCTGGCGCATGCGCACCTGGTCCTTTCCGATCTAAATAAATTTCGCGTAATTCCGTAAGCGATTTAATAACAGTTGCTCCCAGCGTCTTGCTGTGGCGAAATGCGTTAGCCCTCGGACATTTAACCAGAGGTATGTGGGTTCGATTCTCAGTTTGGACATAACAAAAATAACGTCTTTTATTTTTATTACTAAAAGTAGGATGAAACTTTGAAACCCCATCCAACTCCAAGCATTGTAGGGCTATTTCAAAGTTGCGCATGCGTCAAGGACGATAGTGACAAAAGTTCGTGGGGGAAAAAAGTCGTATGAATCAGTTAGGTTTCGCGTTATTTTGCATTAAAAAAAACAAGAAAATGAAAATAAAATTGTACTTACTTGACAGTCACTGTTTTGTTTGTCTCACCACAGGAAGAAGTTAATGAAAGTTATAAAGGTAAAATGGAGAAACTGAGAGAAAAGGAGAGGGTGGGGTTGAAAAAACAAAGGAGACAGAAGAAAAGCATGGACATACAAAGCAAAGGAATGGGCCTACTGCCCCCCCCCCCTCTTTCTTATTTCTCATCGTTCTGATTTCTTCATCCAATTCTGTCCACAGACCATGGATCCTCCGATAGCACATGTAGGATCCATATACAGACAAACCTATAATACTTTTAATTTCCCCCTTTTCAGGTTTGTATTGTAATTTCATGTCCATTATGTCTGTGTGTGGGTGTGTGTTTGTGAGGGTGTGGTGTATGTGTGAACCACCCAAGAGGACAATTACCCCCCCCCCCCCCGGGAATTACCCCGAGGACAACCACCCCCAGGACAATTACCCCCGGAAATTTACCCCCAAGGATAACCACCCCGAGGGCAATAATGACCGCCTCGGATAATTCCCCCATAAAATTACTGACCCCCTGACCTTATACATGTAGAAGTTTGACTTTTCATGAATTCTCGAAGCAAAGGACTACTACTTTAACTGTTTTAAAAGGTTGATGTGTTGTGCTTTAATACGCTTGACTAATAAATGTCAATGTGGTGAAAATCTCTGTCACCATACTTTTAATTAAAGAAGTAATGAAATTAAAAATGTTTCGAAGATAAAATAACAAGGACGAACTATTCACATTATCTATCACACTCCATGTTAATTTAGTTGCCAATCACCAACAATATTCCGCTTAAAAGTGGATAACTTTATAACAGCATATTAAACAGTGTTCAGTTTTATTTTCACTTATAACAGAACAATCAATATTTCAAAAATTATGACAAATAATCACAGAACTCGGTGACATTACTTTAATGCATTTTGCAAATCATCATTTCAACTAAGGAGGAATGTATCGAATTATTTGCTGTAAACCGTAAAAATTGAAGGATCGACGGAGAAGCAGAGCTTGTGTAATAAATATAAGAAGGAAAATAAGAAGGAAATATATAACATATGAATATGAAAGTGCGTAATGACATAATCATAACAACAAATAACATAACTGTAAATTCATCGAGGATTAAAGCAAGGATGTCTGTTATCGATGGGGCTACCTCCCCCATTCTAAAAAGTTTGCAAGATCTATTTCATGATCTATCTCATGATCCATTTCATATCGAAGTAAGATATTATGCTTTCTGGTTCAGTAATTATTTCAGAATGAAATTTACCTTCAAGACTTATTTGTATGCACGGTGCTTAAAAATAAAGTTAATAATCTGCTTTCTGGTACATTAGTTTCATTTGATTTTGTAGCTCTTGAGCAAGATTTTCAATCGGCGTGCAGGAAGATGACTTTAAGTTACATGAAACTTACTCTAAAAACGCCGATTTTGTGAAAAACAATTATCAAAAAACGGTTAGAGCATGTAATTTCAGGAAGAAATATCATTTAAAAAATATTAGTGACTTCCTTTCTGGAGGTAGTTGCAGGGGGGGGGGGGTAATTTTCCAGGGGGTAATTGTCCTCGGGGGTGATTGTCCGTGGGGGTTATTTTCCGGGGGGTAATTGCCCAGGGGGTAATTGTCCTAGAACCACAAATTATATACTGGGATTTTCTTTTTTAAGTTTCCACTTTTATTTCTATTGTTAATTATTTAAAAAAAATACATAAAAAAGGTTATTTTCCGGGGGGTAATTGCCCAGGGGGTATTTGTCCTAGAACCACAAATTATATACTGGGATTTTCTTTTTTAAGTTTACACTTTTATTTCTATTGTTAATTATAAAAAAAAAATACATTAAAAAATACACAATTAAGGGGGCAATTTATTTTAAGTACTAGAGAAGTCTGCTGTTCACTCATCAGCCCTGTGTAGCACTGGGCGACCAAATCTTTGTAATTTAAGTGATCGTTTCATTTATTTTGGTTGCTGGCCAATGGCGAGTGTAATTTCATACTTCTGATGGCCAGGAAATAATAATCAAAATTTGTATTCTGTATGACAAAAAATGAATAATAAGATGACAATCTACTAATAAAAGTAGCACCAAGACTGTCTTATTTCTAATCTTATTTATATCGCGTATATTTTTGGTTTGTTGTGTTTTGAATGAATCCCATACTCCCAACTTTCATCGCACCGAGTTTCACAGTCACACACAACTGTACAGTGTTCCGAGGCTCCATGTAGAAATTTAGCTTCGTGAGCTAAGTTTCAGCCATACAATGTACATGTAAGAGTGCCAATATCCAAACCTCCTCCCGCTTAAATTTTACTTGGTCTGCACATGTATTAGATCTACGAGTATACGAAGCGGACACTGGTACGAGGAGGGAGCTTGGTAAATCGAATTGCCACTGTTTACGAAATTTTTCCCACTGCATTCACTCCCGCTAAAACTGTTCTTGGATGAACGTAAATACACACGGAGCGCACGATAATACGAGGGAGTAAGTTCGTGAATGGAATTGCAGGTTGTGTAGTAAACTTTTCCGCAGCGCACATGTGCATAGTTTGGTGGGGTTTCGGGATTCGGGGTTTCGTGCATGCAGCGCATGTGGTTACATGGGGTATACAATGCACATCTACAATACATAGTTTCGTGGGGATTCGTACATAATATATACATGTGGTTTCGTGGGGAATGCATTTCTCTTGCACGCGAGTTGTATAATACGACTGTCGACGGAAGCTTTTTTTTCTTCCACATTCGCGTGTCCATGCATGCATATAGTAGCTGAGACTGAGTGCAGTGAGGCACACTGAGCTGAGATGAGTCTATCGCGATCATATTTTTTTTCAGCAAAATCAGCTGGCGACGATAATTTTTATTTAAAATTTAGAAGCCAGGGGCCAGTGCCCTTATTTTGCTGTGTACAGGGTTGTTTGGTGAATTCGTGATATCCAGGTTGAGTGTCTGATCTAAGCGCACAAAAATACATTTCCATGTTTTTAAATATCTATGGATATTATTAATAATAAAGGTCATTTTGAACATGGGATAACTCCAAACTGGTCAATTAAGTGTCACAAGGAAAAGATACCCAAGACTCTCTAGAACTAGAAGGTTTATGCTGTAAATTAATACAGTCCAACCTCATTTATTCAATCAGGGTTCGACCCCAATCTAACTCCAGCCTCGGGTACAAATAACCAAAGTCGACCTCGCCCGTTAGTATGACTAGTCGCATCGCTTAATTTCGGCAGGTAAGATAGAAATTTGTACTTACATTTCAAGAGAATTACTGTAACTATCTACGAGGCTCTTTGATTTTACGATTTAACCATTATTTCGATGAAAAAAAATTAAAATGACTCGATCGCACTGTGTCAGTGATTAGTCAGCGACGGTATATTGTACACATTACGCACCGTGCGATCGAGTCATTTTATCGACGGTTACAGTGCGGGGAAAGATCGGCTTGGCGAGGAAATTCCATTTTTTTTTCATCGGAATAATCGTTAAATCGTAAAATCAAAGAGCCTCCTAGATAGTTACAGTAATTCTCTTGAAATGTAAGTACAAATTTCTATCTTACCTGCCGAAATTAAGCGATGCGACTAGTCATACTAATGGGCGAGGTCGACTTTGGTATTTGTATCTGGAGCTCCCTGGAGTTAACCCCAATCATGCCTTGCAATACTGAAAAGCACACAAGCTATAAAAGTCAGTCTATAGCAGCGCGCCGCGGCGGGACAATCAGAGAAATCACGCGGCGCGCCTCGGCGGGACGATTAGCGGTTGGCTGCGTCGCGCCGATCTATGAGATAATATTTTCCCCACTCTGCCCTTGAAGGAGAAAAAAATGAAACAGCAGCGTCCAGCATCTGGCCAATCGTCCGCGCCGCAAAACTAGCGGCGCGCTGCAGCGGGGCGCTAGTGATAATAAATTTCCCTTCCCTTAAAAAGAACTATCCTCAGATGTAATCACCCCTACATGATGTAGGGGTAATTGTCGGGGTTGGGTTTCCAGGATGTACATGCAGTTGTCCTAGAATCAGTGTTTTGACTCACCTGGAAAGTAAATTTTTGGGGGTCACATACAGTACATACATAGTCATGTAGAGTACGTGAAGGCCAGATTAGTCTACAATTACCAAACAAGGTCCTTGGATAGGGCTCTAGGCCATACAAGGCCTATTTGCTCTCTTTAGCAGTGACTTAAATAAATGCTGATAACATTAAAATCTGTAACAAATTTTTTGACTTGAAACATATTTTTTCCCCCTCTGTTTCCATATTTGGAGGAAAAATCAATTACTTGGGTTGTTTACTGAATCACAAGTTCTGTACTTTGTATTCCTTAGCCACCCCTATACATGTTATTGATGTAGATATACACTGCTTATCTCCTTGACTAGAGTCAATTCTAGCTTTCTGCCTGTTACCCTAAAGGGCACTCAGAATGCCAATTTTTCTAAATTTGATTGCCCCAAAACCAAAAATTATGGTTTACCTAAAAAATAGTCAAGCCTTTAAAAAGATAAATGTTTACATGTAGTTTTTATTAGCTAAACAATAGAGCTAAGAAAGATATGAAATATGATTACTTACAAATTGGTCTTTCTGTTAAATCACTATAAAAAGTAAACAGACTATTCAGCAAAATGAAATTTTTAGCATCAAACGTTTGATTCATTCCTCAAATGAAATGATTAAATCATGGAAATTTATATTACCTTTCTTTCATGTAAGGCTACGGGCCTAAAAATGTAAGGAAAAACAGGATGATGTTTCACTCCGTGCAACTGTCATAATGATATCTGTCATGCCATCTTTAATAGGGAAGATCCAACCTTTGTGACGAATTGAAATTGAGTGAAAGTAGAAAATTCAGGGGAGAGGGTAAAATCTTAAAAGTAAACATGTTTGTTTTTTTAATCGACATATTCCTGCATGTACATGTACCCTGGACATCAGTAATAAGATTATGAATGATTGAAAGTTGAAGTTGAGAGGATTTCACTTGTACATGAATCTCAAATGGGTGTATACATGTACATGTAGGACTACCCAGTGCTGCACGACACAATCAAAAACAACTTTTCAGTTTGTAGTCCACTGAAATACCATAATTTTCCAATGCTCTTCCAAGTGACTTTTTCCTGAGGGATACAATAAAGATAAACATGTAGTCATCATGTACATGTACATTGTTTTCTGGATAGTGAATTGCATTTGATAATGTCCTTTATTAAAAGAATATGTGCTCAGGGACTATCAACCATAACAATTTTTGAAAAATTATTAATTATTAATCATTCTGTATATATAAGAACAAATAAAGAGAGTTGTCCTTGCATATCATGGTGACATCACGAAATAGCAATTTAAATATCTCAGAAGTATAGTGATCTGAACCTTCAAATTCAGAATTTTCTTTAAAAAGAGGCCATTTTATCCGGCTCCATTCAAACTTTTGCTAATCTCTTAATTTTATGCTTTCCCTCGTACTAACGTGATATTTAGGTTAGATTGTTCTTTAAATACCCACTAGAAGGCCATGTGACTGTTCTCAACAATTTTATAAATTTGGTTGCCTGATTGATGGATATATCAGTATTGAATTTTATCTTTAGTGAGAATTCAATTTGTACAATGGTACAGATAAGTCCACAATCATAGATCTAATGGAGGAGTGATATCAGTGATTGCTACCACCCTTACTATAATTAGGTATGATTGTGCACTGTGTCTGTGCATGTACGTTGCAAACTTCAATACAACTACATCCTTTTAGTATGATTGCATGTCTTTAGTACAGCTTCTATTTCTTTTTCCTTTTTCCTTCTTATTTTACAGTTTGTGTTCCTTGTCTAAATACTACTTGTAGTCTAAAATCAATTTCTACCCTTTAACAAGTATCAAACAAATTATGGATAGACAGGCAGTGACACAATGAGATACGAGAGAGAGAGAGAGAGAAAGAAAGAAAGAAAGTGATCATACTTTTACATTTTCTTAACACATAGCCTTTAATCACTCCAGTTTTCTCCTTTGTTATGTCTTGAAAAGAAAATTAAATTATGCTCTTCCTTCGAACATTACACATGATCTGTAAGAGCAGGAAGAAGCCGTCTGGCACAAGAGACGCTCTGTAATTGTATGTGCCGTCTTTGACAATACCACAATGATAACAGGAAAGAACAGGTGTCGGACTGAGGGGCATTGGCTTGTATGCTTGAGCCTTGCACTTGAACTACCAGTACTTTACCCCTAATTCAGACTACCAAAACTTTATACATGTAGCTCTATACGAAAACAGTATCTAGCAACACCATAAATCAATTAATTTTTTTTCTTCCCATGGTATAATAAGTGATCATATAATGAAGCAAGGTTTGGGGTTGTAATGCCATATAATATCTTGAAAATATGAGCTTCAGGTGTTGATTTTATAAAGAGTCTATATTGCAAGTTGAAATACATTTCCAATTTAAGCAGTACAGCTACTTGTGAGGAGACTGGTCGAAGCACCTGTTCGCGCTCGCATAGAATAAGGGCCCGCACGGAACAGAACTCGGAGTTGGGTTCCACGCGAGGGGGTTTTATGTTTCCCTTCATTTTCTTCATACTCCTTTTAACAGTTAACCAACAAGAGGGCAAATAAAGTGTTTTGAAATTGATTTTATACATTCTAGCTGTACACAAATTATTTTTTAAGGTGATTGGTACACTTTAAACATTTTATCAAACAAAACCTTCAATTATGGGGGAGGGGGGGGGGGGGCTTTTTGTGCTTGTGCGTTGCTACGACCATCCAGGACCCGTTGCATAATACTTACCATTAATAGCATCTCTACTATCAGTGGTAACTACCATGGTTACATCACTCAACAGCCAATCAAAATCAAGGTTTCCATGGGAGTTACCATTGATGGCAAAGTTACCGCTGATGGTACATGTAAGTTTTATGCAACGGGGCCCTGATATGAATTTACATGCTTTGGCAATGTTTGTAAGCTAACAAAAGACATACATGTATGGTCTAAAGCATGACCTTCCTTATACTCGTTTCTTTGTAAACACAATAGTCTTTTCCTGTGTGTATGTCCCTAATCTATTAGTAATACAATGTAACTTTGCACAAAGTTTGTGTAAATTTCCTGTAGTGTGAATGACTCTGTTAGACAGGAAAGAGCACATGATATCCCTAGGGAATGCCACAGTTTATCCAGGACCCAGTAGTATACACATTGTAGGGTGTCAAAGCACTTTTAAAGGGTTTCGGACTTTCGGTGATGTACCTTTATGCAGTTGGGGAGAAATAAAAACATGAAAACTCCGAGAGGAATATAGGAGTGATGAGGTTGGCCTACATACGTTTTTTAATGGCACTTATAGTTTGTGTATAAGCGTGAGACAGTTCCATTGTTATGATTGACATTATGATGATATCTAATAAAGTGGTAGATTACTCACTTTTATTCTCATTTTGGGAAATATTACAGGGTAGTTCCATTGTTATCAATGTAAAAAATATGGTAGTGGAGAGCGAATTAGCTCTTGAACACTCAAAAAAGCGCTGGAAAATTGGGAAAATGGCTCTGAACAGAAAATCTATATAATTGCGCTGAGGAATTTGTTTGAAAATTAGTTACTAATTATGACTTACTTCACGCAAATTGGATCTTGATATTTAATTTTCTAAATATATTCATTTTAGGAGTGATGTCATGCCACAATAATATGCTGGTCCAATGGAACTTTTTTTGAGAAGTCTTGGGAAGAGTTGAAATGAATTGTCCCATTCTCACTTTTAAAAGGAAGTTAAGCCTTTCAGGACAGAAATTATTTAAGGACTAAATTGATCACATTTTGTTCTTCAAATTGGCAATGATATTCTTCTTTTAAATTGCAACATGAAATGTCTCTGAAGACAATATATATGGTTACAAATTTTGTCAAAAAGTTGAAAAAATGCAATTTTTAATTAAAAAAAACAACAATGATTGTAACCTCTCAGTGTGTTGCCAATGTCAGGATATAAAGCGTATTCTTGTTTTAAACACTCATGGCATCAAATGGTTATGCAACAAAATGGACATACATGTAGGTTGTGCAGAAATTTTTGCTCTTTCTACTCATGCATCTTGTATAATTTTTAGAGCTCTGAATCAAAAGTTATTGAGCCAATCCACAAAATGTGGTCAATTGTTTCGACAGGCTTAATATTTGTTGCATTTTGCTGCTGTTTTCAAGGAGTTATAATTAAAGTATCTTAACACATTTCTTAATTGAATTAGATAGGATAAAAAAGGCATGCTTTTGATGGCTATTTCAAAACCAAACTGGATTTGGCTTTGAAAAGTTTTATGTTACATTCCATGGAGAAAATTCAAGCAAGCTGGGGGGGGGGGGGGCAGTGATGGCAAATCGACCATAGTCCTCGGTCCTTTTTTCCCCCTGGAATCTGTCATATTTTATAGAATACAAGTATGTTAAGGTATTAAAGTTAAGAAACATACCTGTATGTCCTACATGTATGTATGTGTACATGTACATTGTTCTTATGAAAGAATGTATATTAGATCATCCCTATCTCATTGAAATTTATGTTTAATAGTAGTTGAATGTTGCAACTTTCCATTCAGCTACTAGTAGACCCACTTTATAAATGTGCAGGGTAGTAACTTTGCCTGGAGTTACTTAGTTTATAAAGTCAGGTTATTTATAGTTCAAATACAATGTACACTGTATGTACACTACCAGCATATAAATTGTGCAGGATTCATCAATAAGTATTTTCAAAACTTATGTTGCTTTCATCCAAGAGCATAATAGATTGAGATTGTTTGTAGTATAATAAAATATCCTTATTTATTGCAAGATATATTTCTGGCAGGGAGCCTTGGGTAAAGTCATCACAGGGGTTCCTGTGTTTTGATATTATTTTATTTAATCCCATGTTATTTTAATCATTTAATTTCTTTTGTTTAATTTATGTTTTCAGTTTTATTGTTATATTTCATTGACAAAGATAATGGCATTATTTTTTTTTCAGAAAAGAGTCGATGAAGAGTAACTTAACATTCAGAAGAATCCATGAAATTTCAAGGTATAAATTGTTTATGTTGCCATGGCATTGGCATCCCCAAATCACTCCTCACAGTCACTCTAAACAACAGTAGCTTGAGCTACATTTGTAGACTTGAAACACTTCTTCATACTCCCTCAGGGAGCGTCCTCTGACAGGCGAGATCCTCCCTCAAGGAATGCTGTCAAATTGGCAACCCAGATGGTGCTCTTTTATGTGTGTGGTTCAACGAAAGGGCAAATCTGAGTCAATATGATAACATGGTTTGGGTACAATCTGGCTGATTCTCTATGTTCTCTTGACGTCACCGCGACGGTGAATGAGCCAAACTGCTAGAAATTGTGCACTATGGATGTCAAGATTTTTTGATATAAGTGTTATGATCTTTTGATAAGTGCCAATGTGTATCTTAGTTGTGATTATAAAGTACAGATGGGCATTGTCTGATTTGAAAGGTTAGAATAGATTGAATCATCTTTGATTGGCAGAAAGTAGAGACAATGGATGATACACATCTTATTTTGAATTTTAAAGGGGAAATATGTAACTATGATAAATAGAAAGGCAAGGAATGAATTTGAGAAATAAGTACCACTTTGTCTTTCTTTAGTTAAAAGTGAAAGGAAATAAATCATTTGAGCTAATCAGAATGGTATAATTTATAATTGAAACCTCTTGCATTCCTTTCTAATTTCTTGTTATTGTCTGTATAAGTACATGTATATCCTGCTGGACAAACAATCTCTTCCTTTTAAACTTCCACATTGTATGTCTTCCTGATTATAAATTAAATCAAAATTGGAATACAGGTGTATGTGTATATTGTATTGTGTATTTTTAAAAATAATAAATAAATTTGTACATTGCTAGGGGGGGGGGGGGACTCACCTGTCAAAATTTTGTTAAAAAGTATGCAAATATTGTGCTCGTCGCACAAAAACCTTAGATTAACTCACTATTGATAATGAACTGCAGAAATTTCTCTGTCTGCAGGATGACAGTCATAGCCACCAACGAATTCTTGTCATTTCAATATTTTTTCTCTCTCTCTTTTCTATTGTCTGTAGGTGAAAGAAAATTAAGGTTAGCAGCTCAGCAAGGGGATTATCGGGAAGGTAAGACACACTGAATGGATTAAGGGTTGTCAACATTCATCGACTAGTAATACATCATCACTAATTTGCCTCTGTCTCTCCAGCACATGAATGTTTTAACGTCAATGTCAGTTGACGTTGGATGCGTTCACACTCTGGAAAATGTTCCTTTAATATCTGAGTAGGTGGATACCCAGACTGATAACACTCAAAGTGTTTTTATGATGTGAACAGGGACTACATGTATGTGATAAATCCCAGAAAAGTGATCTTTCAATCAAAACTAGGAAATTTGCTTAGACATCTGTTACTTTCTGCAGGTTTAGGATAATTTATCAGGGGCAATGGTGGTGTGAAAGCAAATTCTTCAAACTTTAATAAGCTGAAAGCCTGATTTAAGAATAAACCTCATTGCAAAAAGGGGCCAAAGTGGACATTTTTCATTTCTTGGAAATATCCCAAACTTGGACTTTTGGATAAGGTGGTTGTGATAGAATTTATGATATGGTTTATTTTTAGGATTCATATCAAAATCTTGATCTGAAAAAGTACTTGTAATCTGTGTAATTATTACCAGAAGAGTGTGAAAATGCTTTTTAGGACAGCTGGCAATTGGTTGCAGTATTCAGAGGAAATGAAAATAAAATTGTGTTGATCACAAAGCCTTGTCTTTCTTTGTCACAATATTTAGAAATGTCACAAAAGACAAGAAACATGAAGCATGATAGCAATTTGACTACATTGTGGCTGGAAAGTATGCATCAAAGTTGAAAAGTACAATATTGCCCTGAAAGGAATGATCAATCTAGGTACCTCCAGTATAATTTATAATATTATTATTCATTAAACTTGAATCCAAGTTTGATATTTTGTCTCAAATGTTAGGGTCTTTTAAAGCAAATTACATATTCATTTATTCATTTCATTAATTTTTTGTTGTTGCTCTGTTAACCCCTTCCATGCCACCGGACTTTTGAGCAAATGTCAAAAATGAATTTTCAAGCGTTAAATATTAACTTTCAAAGAGTATTTTCTCAAGCAAACTAGGCAAAGTTATATTGCATAAGAATAAACATTATACTGATGGCACAGGTTTCTGTATGAGGAAGAATTTTCAAGCCATTCAGAGGCTAAACAAAATGTTCAACACTCAAAATTTTGGGCGGGATTTGCCGCCCACGGGATGCTAGGGGTTAACAATGTCACGAAACAGAAAGAAAGTAGATAGCTTGAAATAGGAGATACTCAGTTTGAGAATGTCATGAAACAACAGCAAAAACAAAACAAACAAAAAGAGAATTTTGAAAAAGTTCAAACGGGAGTATGATAAGAACTGAAAATGATTATTACAATGTAGGGGTTAACTTGGCTGTATTTTGATATTTGTTCATAATTCCCTTTTACCCCTCGAATATCATATAGTTTTGAAACTGCTGGATGAGGGTATCAATCCAAACAGAGGGGATGATAAAGGCAGGACGGCTCTTCACTTTGCAATCACAAAGGGCTTCCGAGAAATAGGTAAGATTAAGAAGGATAATGAAATGGGTAGGTGTGAAAAAAAGGAGACAAGATTTTAAAGGGAAAGAATTATTGGAAAAAGACAAAGAGAAAGCTGCACATAGGAGTAAAGGGACAGAGAGATTCACAGTGAGAGCGAGACAAAGAGATGAGAGCATATGGAGGGTGTGATAGATTTAAAGTGACAGTAAACTGAAGCTCCAATGGTGGCATATTTAACAAGATTTTAAAAGTGTCTGTGCCTCTCATCTTCCCATCATGCTCCATTCTAGTTTGTAGAAGCTTAGAATATACCTGTAAGCAATTTTCCACATTTGCAAAGTCAATTGGATTACATGACCAGTGCTCTACCAACTGAGCTATCCGGGCTCCCGTCGAAGCAAAGTAACAATCTCACATATAGCCCCTCTCTTTCCATCGAGCGTAGTGGGTACATCCATACCAATTCCATGCGTACGCTATATAATGGCCTACCAATGAGACAGGTCTTCCCTCTAAAGTCGGGCAAATCCATGCCAACGAATTTCTATAGAGGACAATTGAATTCGTAATTATAATATCATAACTGATATTAATTATGATATTATAAGCAAATTATAAGCCTTTTCACATCCACACAAGTTTTCCAATTATGATTATTTTGTAAATTTATTGCATGCCCACACAATTTAAGGGCTGCAAAAGGGATGGAGTACCTTTAAGTTTATGTCAACTTTTCTGCAATCACAGGTGTATTCCATGTGCATATATGGAGAGCAGATCAGTTTATAGATAGAGCAACAAAAAGAGCTAACAGGCCACCATGATTAAAGGCTAAGCATAGATGGGCTTCATATTGCAATCGCTAATATTTTTGTACAAAGAAAGATGAAAATAGAGAAGGAGGAATTGTAATATAGGATTCAGGATTTACATGTAGCTTCCTGTGCATGTTCAGTCTAGGGTTTCTAATGTACTTTTTATGACATTATTGAATGTCATGCTGCGAGTTTAGGATAAGGGATGGATGGGTAGGTAGAACACATCAGTATATGATGATGTTTGTTTACTGCACAGTCACAAGTAAGCCTGAGTCATATCGAATATTTCATAAACCGGGATTCGATGGCTTTGATTCGATCGAATACCGGTTAATCGATAAATGATGTGCGGTGAAAACAGAGTTGCACACAGTTGCACGCAGTGCATGCACCATGCACCGGTGACCGGTCCGCTGGCATCGCGGGCATATGTATGGGCTCTCGCTGCTCGAAATTAACGATAGCCCGCTAGCCAATGGCTAGTAAAAATCACAGCGGACGAGCCAAAATCTTAAGTTTCTAGTCCGTATGGCTAGCCAAAAAGTCACTAGTGTCACACGAAGCGATGCTCATGCATTGTCGACACACCCGACAATGATTCAAATTCAAAGAATTAATAATCTTACTTTGTCTTTGGAGAGCTGAATGGAACACGTTTGTTCGACGCCAAAAAAACAAAACAATACGAAATAAACTTTTCGTCGCTCAATATAGACTCGACTTCATTCAGCTTCAGAGATCATTCAGAAGTAATTGCCAATTTGATGAGCGTGTGATATTAGTTATTGCGAATTAAGTAGGAACACTCGTACTCATGCCCGTATTTATCATGTTCAATTATACAATTGTCAAATTGACAATGCAGAGAGAGTGCAAGAAAATTATCGTAAACTTCAGTTCGTAACGACAAAACGATTTTTCCATAGAGAAAGCACAGGTAAAGCGCGACGTCCTCCGCGAGCGAATTAGCGAAAGTTAGCCAACAGTTTGAACTTTGAAGTCGCCTTCACGTTCTCTGCTAGTGTATATGCTGTACGTTACGGAGTTTCTTTTTTTATTTGATTTTTTCATGGTGGCTACGGTAGTCAAAAATCTGGCGGACTACAAATCGATGCACCGAATTTGCCAAAACGTATTCGGGATTCGATGTCTTCGATCGAACACCGGCTAACCAATCGATTCGACTCAGGCTTAGTCACAAGTCTACTTTGAAGAAGAAAAAAAACAGCGGAAAAGGTGGGTGAGAGCTATAATGAGTAGAACATGTGAAAATAGAGGAGAGAAAAAAAAGGGGATGAGAAAGAATGAGAGTGCAAGAAAGAGAGAGGGAGGGGGAGGGGGGGGGGGGGTGGAGGGGTACATGTAGAATGGAAGGAGGGAGTAACTATCTTTAAAGGAGAGAGGAATAAGTGGAGATAAATCGGTGTTAAGGAGGGAAAGGATGGTGGGGTATAAGAGGTAAAATGCTACCTGTATTTAGTAATACAAAAGAGATACAGACACCTGACATTCAAATGCTTTAAGTTTCTGCAGTGTGTGGTGTTAGGTGAAAACACCTGTACATCTTTGGCTGAGCCAAACATGACTACGGTGACAAACGATCGGCTGTGTTTTCTTTCCATCTCCATGGTAAATAATACACAAAACAATGTACGTGGGGGATGATTGACACGTTTGGTATTTTCTCCGCGAGAATATCTGGACATAGTTAACATTGTAGGAACAAACATATTATACAGAGAGGGGATGACATGATTTATTAATGACAAGAGAAGTATGTGAGCTGCTGAGTCATTTGTGAGAACAGTTTGTTATCTTTCCCGGAGCAGTAACTCTACTAAACTTTTACTCTACAGGTATACACTTTTTGATGAGTGCTATAAAACATATGGGTGGGGGTTTTGGGGGGGAGGGGAGGAAAAATGTGTTGCTTTATTCGGATTTTTATTTTGAATGAACCATTATGACATTTGGTGAAAGAAAAAAAAACCAGATGAGCCAAAGTGAAATAAAGTGATTCAAAGGCACTTTAATTTTTAATTAAAACAAACTGGTTAGATTGTGCCTAAAAACTAAAGCTTAAACCACTTTTAAAATATATTGGAGAGTCTCATATTCTCATATTATTATTTTTATATGTTTATTTGTTTTCAGAATGTGTTTCTTCCACACATGTGAGGAAAAGTACTGTATTTTCTAGAAATTTCATATTTTTAGACTATATAGAGCTCTGAATGTCTTCATTTTTATAGGTTATCCTGATGTCTCAAATACCCTGGATAGATAAATTAATTAAATTTGTCTCAAATTGATGTCTCTCTTTATAGACAGCCAAAATAAGAAAGTTAAATTTGATTTATTAGGAAGGTTAAACACTTACATTAATGTCAATCTTTTTTATTAAAGATCACATTGCAAGAAAATCACAAATATGGCAATTAATGTATCACTAGAAACTGGGAAGCTTACAGATGGCAATCGTATAAGTTTTATGTCAACTGCGTATCTGATGATTATAAAAACAACATAAATAAAAGCTCTTCTAAGCATCTGGAATATCCGAGGATTCGCCAGAAATATAGCGATGTTTTGATGTCGTCACACTAGGGATCGATCCTGCTTAAGCAGACGACGTCCTATAATGAATGAACGTTATTGCAATGCAATTATTTATCAAATTATAAAGAGTTTGGTATATTTAAAATGACCTTATTTCACACCATTCTAAAAGGGAAAGTGAAACTGATTCTGATAACTAAAACCGTTTGATTGTAAATACACAGGAGAAGGGTCAATGATCAATGAAATAAACCCCATTTTCAAATTGAAAAGCCCTCCGAATAATATCACAGATTGTATTCATTCCCTCTTGAAACGCCGAACATGCCCCGGTGCAAGCAGCTGAAAATACAATGGCGTCTTATTTTGTTTACAAGTGACCGATTCCTTTATTTTTTTAACGCTGCATTTTTCATCAAAATAATACCATACACGAAGTTAAGAGTGAGGCAACAGACTAACATTAAGACTGACGCTAGTCAAGTAAGAGAAATAAGTGAAGAGGAGATGACAAAACAGGCACTGAAAAATGTGTAAGATGTTATGGGACATCGTCTGCTTAGACAGGACTGGTCCTTCGTGTGTCGTCACACATCTCAGCAGCGTTCAAGGAGCTCTTCAGCTGCTATATCGGGGGCTGTATTTTACCGTTTTATAATTGATAATAATCATTAATTCAAATGTTTCCAAGCGTTGAATTTGGATAACCTTGTATAATTTATGCCATCTATGCAATAATAAGTATTTTAGCCAATATTTATTTTGATGGAATTTTCTTGCAATGTGATCTTTAACAGGGGTTAAATGCTTGAATATATGTGAAGCATTTAAACAGTTGTAGAGCTTCCACTATATTGGTTATTCCTCATGTTGGGATCAAATCTGTGTCTTGTCATGTTGAGTGGATGCTATAACCTTGCTCATTTGAAAGAAACTTTATCGTAGTTTTGTTTCTTCACGATAATCATAGCCAAAAGAACAGTCAAATATTAAGTTTAATGTTCTGACAAGGTTAAACACTTTATGTTCTTCCATTATATTTCATGTTGCCATTGTTGCAATTGCTGAATAAATAATAATAATAATAATAATAATGATATACAAATACCTTTGTTTCATTCTGGTAAATTATTTTTTCTTTCTAGTGCAATTACTCCTGGACAGAGGGGCTGATGTCAACCAGAAAGATGGCATAGGCAATACACCATTACATTTAGGTAAGAAACTTATACAGAAATCATTAATTAGTTAAGTAAGATGGCATAGGTAAGAGACATATACGGAAATCATTAATTAGTTAAGTAAGATGGCATTTAGGCAATACACCATTACATTTAAGAAACTTGTAAATAATGCCATTGTTGAATTTAGAAAGATAGAAAATTTCAATTACAAACATGTACATGTAAGTCTTTTATGTTTAAGAAGAAAATGTTAAAGATGATTTACTTTTTGGAAGGTCTTTGTTGCAAATAATAGACATTGTATAAGGATAGTACTGCTCTGGCAACAATTACTCCACAGCCAATTTCTAACCCTAAAACGCAATCCTAACTTTATATATTTGCCATTTCATAGCTGCAATAGGTAGTCACATCTCCATGGTGACCACACTGCTTGAGGCCGGGGCTAATGTGCAGGTCCTGGACCGAGGCGGGCACACCCCGTTCCACCTGGCTCTGAGCAGGTTGCAGCATCTCCGATCCAACTCCTCTATCCAAGGCATCCAGTTCAGACAAGAGATCCTCAAGGTGAGTACATGGTCATTTCAAAATGATAAAAAGGTTTTTGTGTTTCTTTACTCAGGGTTAAATACTAACATACATCTTACGTTAGTCTGTGAGGGAAAATGACTCTCAAATTTGAACAGTTATTCCATAGGATCGACAGTCTCTGTGGAAGCACGATGGTTCAGTGGAAGAGCAGTGGTCTTGTATCCAGTACATGTAGGTTGCTCTTTTCAAAACCAAGTCGATGCACTGGTGCCTGTTGGTAAGGTATGAATCCTCAATTTCCAAGTCCGGCCTCTGGATAGGACTCGAAGCTGTAGTTTCACTGGTTGCTGATCCAGAAGCACATGTACTTGCTTTCTCAGCAGTCTGGTATAATAATCAATCTTTGACAAGATGTCAGAGTTTATTCTCAGTTTCGAGGCACATCCAGTTCCAGAGAACTTTGCGCAGTATTTCTGAATACCCATCAAAGATTCTTGATAATTGTTTTTTGGTATACATATACCTTTTTATTTTAAAGTCAGAAAAATTTTCTTTTAAATATATATACAGTCAAACCTGTCTATAGCGGCCACCGAAGGGAAACGGAAAAAGTGGCCGCTATAGACAGGTGGCCGCTATAGACAGGTCGGCGGCCATTTTTAATTTTTTGCACATACACTGTTACACGCAACAAAGTTATAGTGTACATGCATCCATATATATCACTTAGGAAAACAAGCTATAGATCAACAGATTTGACGTATAACATGTCATATGATATATAAATGCCAAAATAATATGCTTTGTTGTCAATAAATGAGAAAAACAATAGATATACGAGCAATCTGTGTAAAATGAATTTTCCCTCAAATTACCACGTACGTACCACCCGCGGTAGACTGCTGACTGCTGTTCTTGATTTTTATAGTGTAAAAACGATGTCTAATCATGCTTTTGCTTCCTGTAAAAAAATTACAATAATAAGTTTATCTTTTGAATAAAATCGTGCAATCAATTTTCATTCAATAAATATTTGCCTTTTGAATGGTTTAAAAGAAGTTTTAACTGTTTTTGAGAACAGGCGATAGAAGGTGCTCGCTTGCATTCGTCGAAAGTGCGAACGTCGACAATGGCCTGGATCGCCGGTGGACGATCCGAGTCGAGTTATCACGCCGTTTTTCAGCAGGACAATCTCTCGTACATGAAATCGTTATTATTGATCTTTAAAAAAAATAATACTTGGGTAGTATTTTATTATTTTCACTTTCTAAAATATATCACTCCTTTATAATTTTTTTCAAAAGTTGTAACGCTTTAAATTCTTTTTTTTATAAATCTTTTAAAAATAAAAAATTATATTGAAGTGTACGAGCCTGTGCTATTGCGCAATGGCGATCAATATCAATGCAATGCGATAGCTTAGGAGAACAATACAACTAAAGTGCAGGGGATTGCAGCTGGATGGTGCGAAGATTACGTAAACGAACAATACTAGTGCTTAATTCTTACTAAAAAGACTTTTAATCTCTAATTAGTCGGCAATGTGGTGAAACTATTAGATCTTCATAGCCATTGTAGAATCTATTCACGACGTTTGTGTGAGAGTGTGACTGAGCTAGGACTCGGTAAACACATTGCGCCTATGGCAAAAACTACTTTTTTGTGCATGAAGCTACGGCTTGACTCGATATTAGTGGCCGCTATACGCGGTCAGATATTGTCCGAGGGATACATAATGGGTGGCCGCTGGCCGCGTTAGGCAGGTGACCGCTATATGCAGGGTCTACAACACAGTAATTTCCTGCGGGGGATTTTTTGGTGGCCGCTATAAGCAGGTGGCCGCTATAGACAGGTGGCCGCTAAGACAGGTTTGACTGTATATATATTATATATGTTATCGTATTAGAATAGACCTGTTTACTAATATATTTCAATTCATGCATGTTTGTCTCCAGAATCCTTAGTTACTATTTAATAGTGCAGCGGCTATGCATAATGACATCTCTATGGATGGAATCCATTTTGCATATATTAGTTGTTGCTATACAGGCAAGACTCTGGCAAGCTTTTTAGTCATCAAGAGAAACCTTTGTTCAAGAATTATGTGTAAAATCAGTAAACAGGTCCATTGATCACTTTTGGATTCCACCAATGTTGAATACGAAAAAAGTTGTATTTTTCTTATAAATGTGATGACTGTACATCTATACTTTCTATTCTTTAGCCATGTGTCCTATTTCATCATCAAAATAGGACAATTGGCTTCACACTTACTTTGTCAGATCATATTCATCACTGTCTTGCCTTGGTGTGTTAGTTGGTATGATGTGCCAACATAACATGTGGTTTGTCTGTGTATAACCACAAGCCACTGAATGTGGTCTGTGATTCAGACCTTGTCTCTTAAAGGTACCAGTTGTCTTTAGTTTTGATAATGACAAAAAACTGAGATCGCACAGAAACCATCAAACTTTACAGACAAGAGACTATAAATAAATGATATATAAAACAAAGAAAAAAAAGGACAAATATTGAGAAAAAAGAGCTGGGCAACAAGCAAAGAAAGATTAATTAAGAAAAATTATGGCAGTTGGGCCATCCATTCGTGCAAGTAGTCCCATATTTGTGCATATATGTGTTAGTACTTTCAAAGCATTTGTGATCATTATTTTATTCTAAGTTTCTGTATAGAAGTTTGTTATATTCTGCTGGTCCATACTGCCACTTTTCTGCAAATTAAAAGTTGGCTTCTCTCAGAAAGTAATTCCATTCCCAGCACCTTTAATTGTATGTCAGCTTCTTTTCATTAGGCTAGGATGAACAACTCTTCCCTGTATGTTAAGATCTTCCGCAAAGGTTATAGCGTGGTTTAACATTTGAACATTAGAGAGCAACCTAAATGATTATACCAAGAAGAGGAAGGTTACACTACAGCACCTGCTTAAAGAAAACCAATCAAATGATAGCCGCAGTTGCCACAATCATGACATTATGACAGCTCAATAAATTTAGTGTATATTTAGCTGGAATTTGAGAATTTCTGCTTTATAATTGAACTTGTTTAGGTGAGACAATTTTCAATCAAAATATTGATATTTACAAATTTAATATTGAGTGTATGTGTATGATTTTCAAAGAAAAACAAATTCTGATGATCACTAGTGGTTTCAATGAAAGTGGTGAAATGAAAGCCTGTTAAATCTGAGGTGTAATAAACTTTGTCATAATTTTGTATTTGTTTTGACTCACCAGTCAAATCCAAATCAGGGCCCCGTTTCTTAAAACTTGCTGTCAAAAACAAGTTACAATGATTGTTATTAGCTACTGAAATCCTTGAATATGATTGGCTGAGAGCGAATTTGTCATAGAAATGATGCTGTTGTTATTGATAACAAGTTTTATGAAACCCTGCCCATGTCTTTGTAGAGCATTCATTTGGTAAATAGTTTAATCAAAGGTTTCTGGTAAGACTGAAAATTACTTTGGCTTTAAAATTATTACTAATTTTTATATTGTGTATTAGGAAAAGACCGGAGTCGAGGCTGGTTGCATACAATTTCACATAAGCTGAGTTTTGAAAGCAGCAAAGGATTTATTGCCCAGCAGAACATATTTTCATGAATGATAATATGGTGGAAACTTGTTATAAATGAAAAAATTGTGATTTAACAAGACAATGTTACTGGACGTTCTACTGACCATGATTAATAAAATATCTCACATGACAAGTCCCGCGGTCCTCGTTATATATGAGTTTCCATTGTATGTATTATGAATTTTATCACAGGACTGAATGGAAAATGAGAGTTTACATGTATGTCTTTTGTTTGTCCTTTCATACGCAGATCATGGGGATGCTTCGAGTGTACGTCTCGTGTCGAGGCCAGCAGGAAAATGCCATGCAGCTAGAACAAATGTCCGTCAAGTTAAGAGAAACTGAAAAGAAAGAGGAGGTGAGCCAATATTCGTTTTTTTTAAACGACTTATCCTGGTGCCTTTGTCACACAGTTATAGAACATGAAATGAAAAAAATCTAGCTGAATAAGCATGAGGATGGCAGATATTTAGTCAAGACGTGAAACACAATGCTCTAAAATAGACTGAGGCAATTAAAAGAGAGATACATTATGAAAAGAAAGAGAGTAAAAAAGGGAAGGTTATGATGAGAAAGAGAGAGAGAGAGAGACAGACATACAAACAGACAGACAGACAGACACAGAGATGCAAAGGGCAATACGCATTCAGTGGTCATAAATTGACCATCAGTGTAAAAGAGCTTATATTGATTAGAAATAAAATGGTCCTAACAACATAATCAAGTACATGTAGTTGAGACATGATTTGTAAATTAAACATGCAAATAATTTGTTTTTCTCTCCATTATGGCTTCTTTGTCATTTTCTTTGCTCTCTTCAGGTTGATATACTTCAAGATATGTTGGAGGGATTCACCAAGATGAACCTTACAAAGCAGTGATGCCAGCCACAGAGGGGCAGAAACATATGGCAGTAATGTAGTTCAAGACCCAATCAAGAGACTTTGGTCTCAGACTTTTGAGTTCCAGGTTCCGAAGTGGGAATTTGAAACTGTGATTAGAACCAAGTTTTAGCCGAAGAATCACTTGGAGTATTCCTGCTCTTGGGATTCAGGATTAAAAATCCTTTTAAAACCAAGCCTTGGTTTGATACTCTTCTAAAGCTTCAGATTTAGACTAGTCTAGGTCCTGTTTTATAGATAAGTCTTATTCAGTTGGGATAACTTCTTTTAATAGGTCTCAATCCGTGGCTTGGAATTTGGACTCCACTTAAAGCCCAGCATTTCAGAAGGTGGCACATGCAGGTCTTGGTCTTGGATCGGAGACCTCAGACCTAGGACTTCATCAATGCTGCACAGTATTCAGGACATCCCAACTGAATTCAGAATACGTATTCATAGTCATACTCCAATTTGCCTCGTTTGGTGCTATTTTAAGAGATAGAGTAAAGAAATAGCAAATCTTATGCTTCACACTGACTAGTTTTTTGTGATATTTTGTGGTTCTTGGATGAACCTGTTGGTGTTGATCCCTGTCTTATGAAAGTTTTAATCTCTGGATTTATGCTGGTTAGAATATAGATTTTGAGCCAAAAATTAACTTGAATTCTTTATGCAGCTTGTAAAGCAGCTGCAGGAGGTTTGAACCCTTCATTAGGTGCTTCAAATGTTTTCTTTTGATATTTGTTTAATTTTTGTTTACATGTCATTTATTTGTTCTTCTCAATGTGCCATGTTCTAATGAAGTCTGAAATGTTCCTTTTGCAATTAACTTTTTAATTTGTGTAAAAAAGCTCTTTGCTGAATCACTTTTGTGCTTGTCTCTTATAAAATGAATGTATTATAATTTTTTTTTTACATTCAATTTAATTTTATAACATCAGCTGTTCATGTTTAAAGATCAAGTACAGGTATTCCCCAACTACATGGACATTGAAAATGTGATAAGAAAACCAAATATTTGCAAGCACCAAAATCAGAGACACAGATTAGTTATTGTTGAATGAAAATTGAACACCTGCAAATAATGAGGGAGTCAATTTTTTTTGAAAGTCAAATTAATGTGATGTCTTATCAGTGCCCAAATATGAATTTTTAAGATTTCCATTTTAAATGATCTCAACTTTCACTGACTATAATTTATTTATTTTTATTTATTTTTTATGTATTTATTTTTTATTTATTATTATTATTTTTATTATTTTATTTATTTTGTTATTTATTTATTTATTTATTTATTTTTTTTTTTTTGGGGGGGGGGGGGAGGAGGGTATTTAGTCTAATTTTTCTAATTTACAAACAATGTTGCTCTGAACAATTGTGACCTCGTGCTAAATGTTACTTTGCTTGCCAGCGTGGGTTACACTGAATCACTAATTGTTCTGCAAATTGACCGCAGGTGCACAAATTTTAACTGTAAAATGGCTTACTTTTCTTCCTCCAAGTAGAGGCAAGTTCGAGTATGATACCCAGGTGTCTTTATGTTTTACATGTATATATTTTATTCTTTCACACCGTAGTGTAGGACTAAAACATTTTACCTCTTACAAGACATTTTTATTTTTCTCGAGAAGGGTGCTGAAGAGTTCTTTTTGGGGGTTTTAATCCAAAGACTGTTTGCAGCAGAAAATATTTGGTCTGAATTTTTCTTCACTTTGGAAGAATAGTGTCTACCATATGTTTTAAATTGGACATACGGCATTTGCATATTAACATTTTATTCTTTGTTTTATTGTATCCCCCGGCAGTATGCCGGAGGATACTTTGGATTCAGCAGCGTTTCGCCGCCGCCGCCGCCGCCGCCGCCGCCGCCGCCGCCGCCGCCGCGTCACATTCTTGTGTGCGCTCTAGCGGTCACATTTCTCGACGAATTTCTTTCAGACTTCCTGTGGACGTGTATCTTGGTAAAATCTGGACCCCTATAGTTTCTGGTGATGCTGCCCCCAGTGTTCCGTCTTTTATAGGGTAAAAGGCCATATTTTTTGGGATAGTTTGTGTGCGCTCTAGCAGTCACATTTCTCAACGGATTTTGTTCAAATTTTGTATGAAGGTGTCTCTTGGTAAAATCTGGAACCCTATAGATTTTGGTGATGCTGCCCCCAGTGTTCCGTCTTTTATAGGGTCAAAGGTCATATTTTGATAGATGTCTTGTGTGTACTCTTGTGTGCGCTCTGGCGGTCACATTTCTCAACGGATTTCGTTCAAATTTTGCATGAAGGTGTCTCTTGGTGTAATTTAAAAACCTATAGTGTTTGGTGATGCTGCCACCAGTGTTCCGTCTTTTATAGGGTCAAAGGTCATACTTCAGGGCATGGCTTCAGGGCATGGCGTGAGTGCACTCTGCAGGCCACATTTCTCAACGGATTTTGTTCAAATTTTGTATGGAGATGTATCTTGGTATAGTCTACACATGTTTAATTTTTGGTGATGCTGCCCTCATTGTTCCGTCCTTTATAGGGTCAAAGGTCATTTTTCCATTTCTTGCACTCTTACTTCTGCATTTCTCGACAGATTTCGTTCAAATTTTGCATGAAGGTGTATCTTGGTATAATCTACACATATTTAATTTTTGGTGATGCTGCCCTCATTGTTCCGTCCTTTATATAGGGTCAAAGGTCATTTTTCCATTTCTTGCACTCTTACTTCTGCATTTCATGACGGATTTCGTTCAAATTTTGCATGAAGGTGTCTCTTGGTGTAATCTAAAAATCTGTACTTTTTGGTGATGCTGCCACCAGTGTCCCGTCTTTTATAGGGTCAAAGGTCATACTTCAAGGGATGGCGTGAGTTCACTTTGCAGGCCACATTTCTTGATGGATTTCTTTCAAATTTTGTATGGACATGTATCTTGGTATAATCTACACATCTTTACTGTTTGGTGATGCTGCCCTCATTGTTCCGTCCTTTATAGGGTCAAAGCTCATTTGTCCCTTTTGTGCCCTCTTACTTCTGCATTTCTTGACGGATTTCATTCAAATTTTGTATGGAGATGTATCTTGGTATAATCTACACATATTTAATTTTTGGTGATGCTGCCCTCATTGTTCCGTCCTTTATAGGGTCAAAGGTCATTTTTCCATTTCTTGCACTCTTACTTCTGCATTTCTTGACGGATTTCGTTCAAATTTTGCATGAAGGTGTCTCTTGGTGTAATCTAAAAACCTATAGTTTTTGGTGATGCTGCCACCAGTGTTCCGTCTTTTATAGGGTCAAAGGTCATACTTCAGGGCATGGCATGAGTGCACTCTGCAGGCCACATTTCTTGATGGATTTCTTTCAAATTTTGTATGGAGATGTATCTTGGTATATCTCTCAACACATTTCTTTCATATTTTATATGAAGATGTGTCTTAGTGAAACCTACACATCTAATTTCTACACCATCCTTTTGTTTGAGGGAGGGGATGGGGGAGGGTCTTTGTCCCTCCTTCAAATTGCTGCCAGTGCCGGGGGATACATTTAGCATTGCGCGGCCCCAGCAATGCACATTTCTAGTTTTTATAATGGGATATTGTGACAGTAATACCTTTACAATGTATGTAATTGTGTGAGCCAAGATGGTGTGCACTTTGAGAGCTGACTAAATCACTTAAATTTTGCTGCAGCTAATGATCAAACTGTGAAGGAGAAATCATGATGAAATAATCATCATAGTTTGTGTTATAAAGGCTTGTTCAGATATGCCGCGGAAAACCACCGTAGAAAACTGCAGGGTTTGGTACTGTGCTCCACATTCCTGTGTCTATAACACGCAGGTATTGAGTGAATACATGTACATGTATGTGTAGGACCTTTGTTGCATCATGCATCTCCACTTGCCATTCATCACTGGCGTAAATCTGTAAGAATTTCTTTTCAAATGGGGGGCATGACCATTCATGGAGAACAAAGCCATCCCCCCTGATGAAAAGAAGGAATGCCCGGATTTACGCCAATGCCATTCATAGTACACTGGCTGTGTGAACGAACCTTTAGGATGGTGGAGGGATTTTGTTCACATAGTCATTAGATCAACTCAACAGTAAAAACAGGCAATAGACAAAGTTACATTATTAAAACAAATGAAATTTATGTGGAGTAAGAAAAGACTGGTAAATGTATTTGGACTTTACAGTAGTGGAACATTCAAGAGTAGTCTTTAGAGCAAGAATCGATCAAGCTTTGATTTTATGTGTACATGTACACATGTATATACATGTAGCTGCTTTCCTTGAAAGCATGTGAATATTAAAATGAAGAGTCTGGTAGAAAGTTTAAAGTCAAGAAAGAAGAAATTTAATAAAGAGAAGGGTAAAATATGTTATTTTTTGACCACAGAAAATGGATGTCAAGAAGTTTGAATCATATAATTTCAAATTAGACCTAACAGATCCGATTTTGTAGATTTCTGTATAAGTAATGATATAGAAAATATGGAAGTACTTCGTTTACTTTCATGGTTCATTAGGGGTATTTGAGCTCAGCTTTTTACAAAAGAGAAATGATATGTAGATTGTTCGCCTTTTTCTTTTGTTTTGAAAGTCAGGTTTACCCTACATGCTTTCCAACATCAGTAGAAACCAGTGTGTGTATTTGTAATTGATAAGTTGGATAAAGTGTGTGTTTGGTGCATTGTGGAATATCACAAGGTTTGATGCATCCTATTATACATGTATACTCGTTATTTCTTACCAGCCCTGCTATTTTCCCACAATTTGCCCGACATGCCTCCACCCCACCTTTCGAAGATATGGCCTTGCAAGGCTTGATATCGTATTGTGTGCCATTTTAGAGCTTAGAGAATAGACAATTTTATAAATATTGTGAACCTTTAGATTATGTTTCAGCAACTTTGTGTAAAAGTTTGTGGATTACCTTATATTACTTAATTTCTTTTTCAAAAAGTGTATTATTGTTTTGTAATATGACTATTAAGAAAATTATGATAAAGAAAAGAAGGTCTTTTTGTGCTAGGACCTTGGCTCATGGAATCAGTTTTTATTCTAAAAGTAAGTTTTTTTTCCAGCAGAATCAAAATACTGATTTTACCATTGTAAAAAGGGTAGTTTGGTATTGAAATTAATCACTTAAAGATATGTTACATGTGTACGTTTTACTTTAGGGATATATCTATATATAGGTTTCTGCAGGTCTTTATTTGGAATCTATGGAAAAATAGATTATTTGTTTTATAGTAATACTGATGATTCTGGATCTATAATTTATATGGCTTCTTCTAAGGGTATAGATAGACGTAGCATATATTGTATACCAGTATGTATCGGTAAATGTGCATTTACATCAGATTTGGGGAGGGAAGATGAGAAATTTTTTTTCTCTTTTTTTCGGTGTACTGTATCAAGCTTGAATGCATAGGATAGTACAAAGTGTTATGTTATTGAGGTAGGGGCTGTTAAGCCATCACAGTACAGTGTCTTATTTATTTTAGTGACCTGTTTGCATTATCTTTTGATCCAGAATGCTATGAATTACACATTATACTCGAGCGGAAAAGAGCAAAAATCATTGAGAATCTCGAGTCTATTTCTGATGCAGTACATTGTACTTTTGAATAACAGCAATTTAGTTGTAACTAATCATTAAACTCTCTAAATTGGCAACGCAGTGTAAAATATATACAGTGGAAACTCACTATAACGAGGTCTGTGGGACCATCAAAATGACCTTGTTATATCAGGAATCTTGTAATATCAGGTCAAAAAAAAATCGAATGTAAAGAGCTGGGACCAGAATATTATGTTATATCAGGAATATTGTTATATCAAAACCTCTTTATACTGAGTTTCCACTGTAATCACTATTTACATGTGCAAATTGGCAATTTTTCTGTTAAACTTTTCAATTTTCATTCACATTGGTTCATGGAATATTTTTTTTCACACTATGTAGGAATGGAAAATAATAATTGGTGCTAATTTATGGAGAGAAAGCTGATTAATGTAGACTTTAAGAAAACTTTGAACTGCAAGGGTTATTTGGGGTCAAATGGGCTGGATGGTAATAGGAGGTGCAGGGATTGGGGGGGGGGAGGTACATGTATAGATGGAACGGCATCTCATATGCCGAGAGCCAGAAGGGCGTTACTCTCTTATTCTTTTTCCGAGTGAATGCCCTTCTTGCACTCCACAGACTGATGTTATTTCATTAGATCATGATAGGGAGGGTGGTTGCGCTGGAGCACGGAGCGAAGTAGTGCTGGATAAGTCAAAAAAAGCTCTTTAAAATTACTGGTATAACAAAGCTCTGGGCAAAATCAATGAAATACAGAAGTCATTGCAATGAAATCTTTCCTGTTTGATAGTAAGTCCAAAAAGTGCTCCCTTAAGCAAAGGAAATTATTATTTTTTTAACACACGATTCTATTTCTAGATTGGAAGCAATATTATCTTTGTGTTATTCTCAGCATTCTAAGTTCTTATCATTCTAAATTATTTCACAAAAAAGGGGGAGGGTTATGCCAGGTAACACATTGACTAAAAAAAGCTATGTTATTTGAGTTATCCCAATGCCAAATCATTTCCCGTTTGCAGACAATGTGCCCTCTATCCCAAAGTACATGTACATGCAAGAAAATACATTGAAGAAGTGGCATGTATAGCATAGCAATGAATTGTCATTTGATCATGTGTACAAAAAAATACAACTGATTTACTGAAAAGCATGCATGTGTTAATATGTATATTATGTGTAAATAGACGAGAGAATGAGACTTTGGCTCTAGCAAAGAGGATAAATAAAAAGAACAGATCCAGATTTTTTTTTCTGGAAATTGTGTTTGTTTTGATTTTATGTTTGGTTGATGTGAATAATGATAATCTTACATGTTTGCTCTGATTGTCAGTGAGAGAAGTAAATACAGAATACAGAAACTTGGAGGAAGAGAGAAAGAGTGAAGGAGAATAGGGTAGGGAAAAAAACACAAAGATTGAGAGAGAGAGAGAGAGAGAGGGGGGCTGGTACTGGAGAGTTTAGAGAGGGAAAGAGCAATGGAAAGAGAGAGAGAGAGAGAGAGAAGAAAAAAAGTCTGAAAAAAGCCACATTAATATATGCAGATGAAGAACGAAAAGGCCGAAAAACCAATGGATGACGAGTGAGAGACGGACTAACAAGGGGCAAATGGTAAAGGTCATCAAGAAATCTAGATAAAATGAGAAAGAGATGGGGTCGGGGGGAAAGAACCAAGAGGTAGAGAGAGAAAGTGTTTACAAGGTGAAATGCATCAACCAATGCAGACTAAAAAGAGACAAACGGATCAAAAAAGCAAAGGGAATTCATAGAGAGAGAGAGAGAGCAAAAGAGAATCTTGAGCAGACACAAACATAGGGCTCAAATTAGAATGATACAGCAGAGTGAAACGATAACAGAGAGAGAAAGAGCAAGAAAGATGGAGAAAAACAGCATAAAAGGAAACCGTTACATGGAAGAGAGAGACAAAGAAAAATTTAAAGACGTAGAAAATCAGACATGCTACAGGGAGAGAGAGAGAGAGAGAGACATGTGTTGGCAGGAGAGGTGTGAAAATGTTTATAACATATCGTTCATGCATTTACTTTGTTACTGTAATATAATCACTGTACAGAGATAAACAACACACAGTAAGGCAATGAGAAATATTCCAGAACACAGAAATGCATGATATATTAACAATCTCTTTATTACAAAACTCTAACATAAAATGTGTTATAAAAAATATATAGCTATAAATGAACAAGTTAACATTAAAAACAAAACAAAAAATGTTTGAAACAAACCAGAACTGAAAAACAAAATGAACTATTCTTTGGTTTGCAACCCTAAGCATGTCATAATGGGAAAAGAGTGAATTAAGTTCAGTTTTCCCTTTCCAGGCACAATGACACTGAATAATCATTACCAATTCTCTTTATTCTACAAGATTTAAGCAGTTGTCCTCTAATGTTTAATAACGATATTGTTGTAAAAAAAAATGAGTTTTTATGACCGTTTCCAATATTTCCGACCTCTGTTAACATATAGCACAGTATGATAAAAAAATTAGATCAAAATAAAACTTCGAACATTTGGCACAAGCAACATTGATTTCTAGGCAAGAGGGTATTAGTCAGTCTATGAGTGTACAAAGATACATGGCAAGACAACACAAATTTAATTTAGGTTTACACTCCATCAGTCCTACATTTTGAATGGGTATATCCATATAACATGTGTGTGCTGTTAGAGGCTAGAAATTAAGTTTAGGTTTATATAGTTGAACTGTCAGAATATATAACTTTAATACCCGATCATTTATCACTTCTTGCTAGATAAATTCTATACACCAGCACCAATTGTACAATTATAATTTCTGAAATATGTAAAGATTGGTCTTTCAGAACTACTTCTATTTTGTGTGTGCATCATTTGGTTTGTTCTAGTACAACAAATGATCAAAACCTTGTGAATTACAAAGAAAGCTTTCAGCTCATACTTTTATATTATTTGGAAGCACCGACTCATTCAAATATTCGAATTAAGGCAAGGTAACATTCAAATGGTCAAATTAATACAAATTTTTCGACACTTTTTTTCAAGTTTTCTTCATACTCTCATTTTTGTTTATACAAATATAAATTTCTTAATCATGTAGTACTGATTCTTTAATCATTATGGCATTACATAATATTGTTTAAAATCTCTTGTCACAGTATGAACAAAATAATGAAAGACAAATAATTTCAGCAATTGTTAATTGTACTTTCCAATTTCCATAATTGGGTTTTCATATGAACAATTACACTTTAATCAAATATGATCACCATCTCGTTAAAGCCCTCTCCCTCTCTCATTTTTTTTGTGTGGAGATTTTCACCTCTGGGCTAGTGAATAACCAAGTCATTTTAAGATTCCTAACAGCTTGTATTGCAAAGAAATAAACCTACAATGGTCCTCATAAGCACTCTGCAATACAGAAAATGAGAAAATGCTTCAAAACAAATTAGTATTCCATAGAACATGTCCAAGCAAAATCTGCCTCTCTTGGAGATACCAAATAAGTTTAAATCTACATTGCCTTCTCAACTTAAAACTATCTAACTTCTGAAACTAGTTTCTCAAATATTCTCAGAACTCTGAAATCCAAACATTGCTTTAAAACTGACATTACTATAATGCATCCATGCCAGATATGCTTCTCAAAAAGCTTGTCAAGATATCATACCTACATGTAAGGATGCCAAATACCTTAGGAGATACTGAGTGCTGCACTTTACTTTATAACAACCTAATCTACAAAACTTTTTCAAAACCTTATATATTCTTCACTAGGAATAAACTTTGCATGCAAGTAAAAAAAAAGAAGAGACAAATATCATTCTCAAAATGACATAAATGTAACTTTCTTTGTCAACAGAAAGGAAATGAAAGCAAAACAATTCCACTCCTTCCAAACTGGAAAAAAAGACAGTAAAAGAAAATAAGAACTCTACACAAGGAGCAAATTATATGGTGGCTTTCTGACAATCAATATTCGGTCCCCAACCAAAAACAGGTCTTGCCTGGCTTGCATGAAAAACAGCAAATTTAAACTTATATTTTGGCAGTTTGAAACTTTAGGGGCATTTTGTTGTATCACAACACTACAAAGGTACTGGTAATCCTAATTTCTCTCAGATTTGAAATCACCATGACAAACTGATTAATTTGTTTACATGACATTCCTCTCTGTTATGTGTGCTTTTAATTTTCAAACTTAAGTCTTCTGTCATTGCAATCCTTGGAATGACCCCCCCCCCCAAAAAAAAAGTGAAACAAGTGACAATTTACCCAATTTACCTCCTATCAGAACCAAGCATTTTCTAGAAGAGCTACTTGGAATGCATTATCTTTTCTTTGCAACCCCTACTCATTACAAGCAAAGAAAGCTTGGAGCTATTTTTTTATTAAAAGCTTTGCAAATTGCACTTGAAAATTGAAATCTTTTCCAACAGCTACTGCTCAAGTCAATTTGTTAATTATTTCATCTACAATCACATATAATAGATCTCTCAAAAATTTTAATTGAACTCTTTCTGGCAATATGAGTTTGATGACAAATGCTCAGCAACTGGCTCCTGTATAGAAAATTGTACCCATAATTCTTGTTTACTAGTAACTACAAGTATGTTCCTTCACAGTTTTGATCTTTGTATGGGAATGGGTACACTGAGTCTTATTCTTTCTGCCCGCTGCATGCAAAGTAGTCTTTGAGGGGTGCCATCAAGTGCTTGATGACAGGGACGCTCCACGCCTTACCAAGAAGCTTCTGACGAGCTGTGCGACTGAGATTGCCGACATCCGTGTAATGATCCGGGAAGCCAAACAATCTGAAACAGAAAGACAAATACCATCAGTGGTCAAAAAGTTCTTGAGGTGTATTCAGACTCTGAGGTAATGTCAAAGTTGTTACTGTCAAGTTCTGATACAATGGCTTGTATGCAAGCTACCATGATACTGGCTCAACGAATTTGGCAGAACCAAGTAAAGTATGCCAAAATTTCTCTTAGAGTTGCTATTTAAAAGAGAGATGGTCACTATTATGCATTTACCTTTCTAGTTCTGCAGACCAGAGTGTTCCTAACATAAACAAGCACACCAAATATGAACTGAGATTGCTTTCTAATGAGACGGTCGCACCGGTAATCATTTTGCACATACCTTACTCCCTCTATGGCTCAGAGACCATCCTGAGAGTGCATTGTAACCACCCAAAGCAAATCCAAAATTCACTTGGAATGCTCTCTACGGTCAAGTTCTGATACAATGGCTTGTGTAAACAAGAGAGATAGGAGTATGGTATGTGAGCTACCATGATACTGGCTCATATAAATTTGGCAGAACAAAGTAAAGTAGGCCAAAATTGCATTTGGAGTGGCTATCTAAGAGATAGATGTTCATAATTTTGCACTTACCTTTCCAGTTCTGTAGACCAGAGTCCATCCTCCTTGCCATTCATGAGTACAGGTAGGATCCCATCTTTTGTCTGGCGGATTGAGGTGGAAGTGGTCGTGATAGTCCCTACCTTGGAGAACTTCAAATTTGTTGAGGAGAAATATCAATAATAATAAATGATGATATCTATTTATGCTTTTCATTTGAAAATTTCTTTTTGAATAACTTTTGTCAGAATCTCACAGAAATTTTAGAGATATGAAAGAAAGTATCTGCATTATGGTATTTTAAATATTCAACTTTTTAACAAGTGATGTTTTGAATCTAAATCTCTCATTAATGTATTGTCTCAACTCTGGACTGCCCAATTTAATCAGGCAAATAAAATGAAAACTAAGAAAGGTTGCTTTTTATCAATATCATAACATGAAATAATACCATTACCGTAAAATAACAGTTTAAGAAAGACTTCCTCTTAAAATCAAGCAATATCACCCTTCAAGTGCAATTAAATTTACATCATTTTACACATATTCCATACATTGCATAAGCAGTGAAGATCCTAGATTAAAAAGCAACGAGTATGAACCTTTCTATAGGCGGTTAGATTTTATGATCACAACACAAAGAGTCATTGCTTACCTGAGCTTGCCTATCACAGTGTGGTTCCAGGCATTCCTGAAGGCACAGGGGATTGTCAGCTCCTGCCACGTATGGCCTGCCAACAAAGAACAAAGGTCCAGGATAATAAATATTAGATGAAATACAAATGACACATTACTTCAAGTGCACAGGCAGAGTTTCTTCCCACTCGTGTTAGATTTTGACAAGACCTTTAATTGGAAATTCCTGTTCCAAGAACAAAATAGCCTGTGAAGTGTATGTAAGACAAGTCAGTTATAAATCTGGATTTGCTTTTGGGATGAATAATGGTCACTTATATAATCACATATCTTAAATAGATGGAATTCCCATAAAATCTCCTGCTCTATTATTTTCATTAGGTACATGTACTAACCCTCCTGTATAAATTCATAATTTTTTTACCTGTGCATGCCTGGTAGGTTTCCCCAGTAGTACCTCGCTCGGTGAGTTGGTGACATGTGACGAGAGTCTATCATCACTGGGTTGCACTGAAAACAAAGCAAAAACAATTATATCTAAAAAAAATAGATAGTTGGCATTTACATGTAGATATTAGATACTCAGTTCAAGAAGATGTTGCTAAATACGTAAGATGTATACATCTGTACATCTCCAGAAGAAGAACACGCATGTAATAAAATGGAATAAAGGTAACAGGTACATGGCAAAATGGGACACAGATACCGTCGAACATGGGCAACACACAAACAACAACACCATTTCTATTGAGCATGGTAAGAAAGAGTACAAAACAAAAGGTTATGTTTTTGCAAAGAAAGGAGAAAATATTGAGCATGTATAAAAAGACAAAGATTAAAAAGAACCCTTTATTGTGTTCTATCACTACAAGACAAATGGAAGTGGAAAAAGACCGTTCCCTGAAATGTTCACCCTACCTGTAGGAACCTGCATATGTTGAGCTTATCCTTGCGTCCCATGAACACCACGTTCTCAAAAAGCCAGAAGAAGGGTCGCGGGTCATCAGGGAGAGGTTGAAGGTCACGCAAGATCCGGTAGAACTCAAAGAAGAGGAGTCCCGTCCCTCCCGCCAGGCCCTTACGGGCGGGGTTGACGATGGAGAGGTCATTGCAAGGGCTGCCACCGATGAGAAGGTCAAAGGGTCCCCAAGATTTCAGCTACATAAGAATTTAACAAAAAACCAGGACGATATAAGAATCATACTAATGACCATCGGTTTGTATACTAATCTCTTACTGGCCTATCATTAATCTTTAAATTACTCAATTACGAGCTCTTACAAAATTTACCAATTTACAAATCTACAAGTACCCCACATTTTCATTTACCAATGTAATTATTCAAAGTATATTTCACCAAATGAATATCAGCAGACACCATCCTAAAGGGATTAAAAGTTCCAATCATTTGAAACTACCGGTACAAATCCCTTTTGAGTGACTTCATATAATCTGATATCTGGGTAAGGATCCACGATCCTAATCTTCGCCATGTTTCATAACTGTTTATCGATAAGAAATGCTAAACTTCTATGACAAATTTGCTCTTAGTCAATTAAATACAATTGTTTCAGTAGCTCATATCAGTCATTGTAACTTGTCGCTAATAATAAGTTTTATGAAACAGGGCTCTTATCCCCTTGGAGGGAGAGATTCGGTATGAATCGCATAGCTAACTAGAAAGGCCGTCAAAGGCGGCAGACCCACGCCTTAGCGGCGCTACAGAGTAGTTGCATTCTTTCCTTAATCGATTCTTTCCTGTCACTATATTTTATATTTTATATTTTTCTCCTTTTTTTATCGCAATAAAGACTTCCGTGTGTGTGTAATTGGGTTTTTACAGACGTGTATCAATCAGATATGATTATTTACGTCTGGGACCGACCTTTAACGTCACCATCCGAAAGACGTGACTCAGTCTCGAACCTGGGTCCGCTGAATCAGTTTATAACTTCCACTGGTAGCTGGATTACAGGCGCACGCCACAACGCCCAGATTTGGCATAATCTACTATTTAATACATGCATGTAAAATATTATGGTTACTTATTGTTATTATTATGTAATTTGGCACAATGATACTGCATGTGAATATATTTGTTTGTGTATTTTACCTTGATTATTGCGAAAATTTTATTTTGAAAAAGGAAGTAATAAAATATTCTTAAATACAAAAAAACTATCCGAACTGAAGTTCCTATAACCGATCATCACCAAAATCTAATCGTTTCTTTTCTTAATCGATTCTTTCCTGTCACTATCCAAACTGAAGTTGGGGTCAAAATTTCAAGGTCACACAGAATTTGCAGGGGTCAACCGATCATCACCAAAATCTAATCGATTCTTTCCTGTCACTATTCGAACATTCCCTGAAAATTTGGTGCAAATCCGTTCACCTGTTCTCTAGTTATCTTGTACACAAACAAACAAACATACGGGTAACTTACAGGCTAAAGAGATTATTTAAGACTATATTTTCTTATTTTTCAAGGGATAATGTAGTAACTGAATGCTAGCAGGGTACTAAAAGAAAAAACATCTTTTTGTCTTACCTCTTTGGGAGTTATCTTCTGGACATCGCCCACCTGCTTGATCTGACCCTTGAGACGAACGGCTGCCACAGTGATAGCCTCCTCACTCACCTCAGAGGCATAGTAACACTCCACATCAAAACCTAGTTCCTTCAGTACTAACATACCTGCAAAGTAGAAGCCAAAGAGGTGAGGTGAGATCATTATTTCAAAAGGTTATGAAAATCTCTAATTTTCTCCTGAATGAAACAGAACATAACAAAATAAAGGAGGACAAATCATCACCTGAAAAAACTCCACTATCTTTCACAAATAATGTACATGTACTGTACTTTGTCAAAATATGAAATTTGCCCGACACTATAACAAATTTATGCAACAAATTTATGCAATTTATGAACAGAAATATAAAACACAATTTGTTTTCCTTTGGCAAAAGTATTTCACAACATCAATTACATGTATGATTACTATTATATATTGCACACAAAAGAATGAAATTATCTATTAATCAAATTTGAATATATCTGAACACCTCAACAGCAATAATTACCTGTTCCAAGACCGTCAAAGAGGGATAAGACTCTGATTGGTCGACGTTCCCCCAGGAGGAGAGGCTTGTACATCTGCAGGGGTTCAAAGTCTGCAACCTGGTCACGGTTGAAGAACTCCACCAGCTGCTCCTGCCAGTCATCTCGTCGTGTCAGGTAACCATGGGAACGGTCGGCTGAACAGAGGTAGCAGGACCAGGGCTCTTGCTCACACACCTTTTGGTGAAAGGTGAGAAAAACAAGGACTTGGTTGGCTTTATTGATAATCGCAATAGACAAGGAAATGCTAATATGTTTGTTTCATACTTGTAACAATGACAGAGATGGAGAGAGAAAGAGGAGAAGAGAGAGAGAGAGGGGAAAGAAATAGAGAGGAAGAAGATAGAGAGGGAGAGATGGACAGATGAACAGATACAGAGAGGAGGGGGAGAAAGAGAGTGAGAGGAAAGACAAAGAGAGGGAAGGAGGAGACAGAGAAAGTAGACAAAGACAGACAGAGAGATACAGACAAGAGTATTGAGGAAGAGTATTTACAAGACATAGAAAGATGTGATAGAAAAAGAGAGATAGACAGAGAAAATGAGAGTAAAATGTCAAGAAAAAAGAGAGAAATGAGAAACAGAGAAGAGAGGAGAGAAATGGTGCGAGAGAGAGAGAGAGAGAGACTGACCAAAAATTATTTAGTCTGCAAGAAATCTGTTAGATTATACATTTGTAGAACAAAACAGGATTAAATGCAATGTTGGTAAAAATAGCGCACACACACACAAAAAGTTATTAGGTGGGGTGTCTTATAATTAGACTTACCCGCTTTGATTCTTGGTGTCCAACAAGGTAGTCCATGCAAACTGTACAGTAAGAGTGGTAGCAACCCTGGTTATCACACAGTGTGATCTGATTCCCTTCAGCACAGATACAGCAGTGGGCCTGTAAATAGGATAAGTTACCAGTCAATTATTTCCTTATCTTACAATATCCTATATACTATATATAATGATTTAGATCTAAATGGAATTCTCTCAATACTATGTATATACAGTCATAAAAAATAACTGACAAAACAAAAATATTCAAATAAATGTCTACAAGTATTAATCAAATTACACAGTGAGGAAACTTAAGAAATTAAAGACCTAATAATGGACTGTACTCACATAAACTTCACCTATAACTTAAACAACAACAAACAAACATACGGAGCCCTTTACATAACCCTGCCGATTTCCATCGGCGTGGGTAAAAAAATTATAAAGGCATTACACAACATAATGTAACATAAAACCAAAGGGCAGAATGATAGGATTCATACCTGGTAACCTTCCACATCATAGAGGTAAGCTACTTCCAAGTACTCAATCTGTAGAAAAAGTTGAGTTGAAAAGAAATGATCACTCATTATAACATGCAAAATTCTCACTATTTCATTGCAATTGTATAATTTGTACAAAGAGTTGAATTAAATACAAGAAGAGCTTATTTCAAAGGGCAATCCAACCTTGGTAATAAGATGATTTGTGTGAAAGCAGAAAATAAGAAAATAAGAGTCAGGATGGTGAAAGTTTGAAAGAAATCGGACAAGGACTAAGAAAGTTATGGATGTTTGAAAAATGAGATCACTACATCTATGCGAATCTCAAATTGGAAATTTGGCGAGTCGATTGTGACATCTTTGTGGACAACTCTCCCATTTGTCGTGCACAAAAATATCATTAATTTGTGGTTTTCTTTGCAGCGCTTTTACCCTCGGGGCAGTACTTAAAATATATTGGAGATAGTATATTGTTATAGATCCTCATGAAAGAAAAAGATCCTACTGAGTAATACATTTGATAAAAGTGACATTTTAGTCATTTTGTGTTTTGGAGCGAATGGGTGTCCACAGCTACATCACAGTGACATTACCTGTTCGGCCAATTTGAAATTCCTATATGTATAGTGATTACAACTTTCAAAAATTCATAACTTTCTTATTGCTTGTCCGATTTCGTTCAAACTTTCACCAATCTGCTTCTCTGATTTTTCCTCTTTCTTTCAAAGCAACTTGCTATTTTAATAAGGTTGGATTTCCCTTTAATATCATACCTTCATCAAATTTTCATTTCTTTTGTACCACTCACCCTGCAGACTTCACACAGGCCTCCCACAAACAGAGGATGCTTGGCAGCCAGACTGGTACCTCCACATCCAATGCAGATCTCTACAAGAAAAGCAAAATAAAAAGCATAAAATGGCTTCGCAATACATATAGCTTCTCTGCATCATAGTCAAGTGGTATAAACGCTTTGCTGAAGATGGACAGGTCATGGGTTTGAGCCCCAGTATGGCACTAATGTCCTTTGGCAAGGCAATGATCAATATTTGCTACTCTATATCAAGGAGAGAAATGGAGAGCCGATACGGGGCAATACTCACATTACACTTTGAGAGGTTTTGAGTTACATCTTAAAGGGATACTCAATCGCAGATTGTGGATGTTTTTTATGCCGCGAGAGGGCATGTGTTCGCTACCTGATCATGCCGCTGCCCGGTCCGACAGACCCGTCGCTGTGCAATGTTGCATGCTCCTCCTGAGCTCGAGCTCTTGTGCGAGATTGGGTCGGCTTCGTGCAGTCCGAAATATAATCCCAGTAGTCCAAAGGACGCGTTCGACGCACAAACTTTGTGTACGAGTGAATGGGGCTTACGCAATCCTGACTTTCCCCACAGCCGCCTGGTGGCGTATCCCTTTAAGCTACTGTTCTCTTACTACAGGTGTTGGGTAAATGAGTTTTAGTTAATACAACAATGCACACATATCAGAGTACCTAAATACAGTACCAAAACTTCAGAAAAAGAAACATACTTCCTGCCAACCCTGCAAATGTTAGGTTAATCATGTTACATTTTTTTTTAAAGTTACGCGAGTAACCAAACATTTGCAGGGTTGGCAGAAAGTTATGTTTCTTCTGATGAAGTTTTGATACTGTATTTAGCTACTTTGATATGTGTGCATTGTTGAAATTAAAACTCATTTTCCTACCACCTGTAGTAAGAGAACAGGAGCTTAAGATGTAACTCAAAACCTATCAAAATGTAACGTGAGTAACCATAGTATTGCCCACAGGATGGCAAAAGCCGTTGTGAATGAACTTGCAATACTCCCTCATGGTGACGTGTAGACAGAATAAGTGAAGACAGTGTACACGCTGTATATGTGCAGGAAAGAATGCAATGACGGGGGTAACAATATTTGTAAAGCAGTAATCCACATTCATTCATATTACTATCATTATTTTATATTTCAGAATAACAGACATGGGAATACATGTGAAATTTTATTGGTAGCATAAAGAAGTCCATACACATAGCATAGAATACATTTTAAATAGTGTCATAGTGATTTCTTACCTTCAATGGTCCATTTTCCAGCTCTCACACCTTTCATTGTTTCCTCTGAAATTCAGAAAATATCATGAACAGCTTTCAGGCAGTATGCTTCATTACTACAGAAGTAAAACACAATTTTTTTTTAAATAAATAAAAACACAAAAGCATACAGAGAAAAACCACCCAATGCATTATTTTTCTAACTAAGTATTTTAAATTCTCTCTTCAGAGCTAACAGAAAACTGTTTTCACACATAAAACCAGTAATTTAAACTTTTATACCTGGGCAACCGACACGTATCTAAATAGAGATAAGAATAAAAGTGACAGGACAACAGAGTTTATCTTCATATCTTGCCTCTCTTGTCCTCAAATGGTTCCTTTTCAGAAGAATTCCTGCTGCCGTGTTTGAGAGGGGACCTCTTCCTTTCCCTGACTGGACTGGGTGGGGGCGATTCGGGAACTGGTGGAGTCTGCTTGTCCTCTGAAGGGCATGAAAATCGAGACTCAATTTCACATTCACATAGAGTACAGAGCTTAAACTGTGCAACTTTCCAATTATGAATTCCCTTCCTGTACTTCATTTCAAATCAAACACCATATGCATGTTTAAAGGCCCAAATTGGATTGATCTGCTAATACCATGAACATAAACATGGTTGAAGATGATGTAATTTTCATATCTAATAATTTCCAATAGGCTTTAACCTGATTATTTCAAGGCTGGGTCGACATGTAAAGCAGACTCAGGGTTAAAGGTAATGTTTAGTTTTGGTAAGCCCTCAAAAACTTTTTCATCAGATTTATTGGATTTTTGTTGATAAATAGCAAGATACTAGCAATACAAGGATGCTGTGAAGATTTTACGTCCTAAAGTGGCATATTAAACAAATGAGAGGCAAAAAATAATTTTGGTGCCGGGTCAAGGATATAAACTCCCAACAACTTCAGCATGCACTGTACATTATACACACATTCAATACCTACACACAGTGACACACATGCTATCTCTGTACGAAACCTCAAGATTGTTGCATGGGGAGCCAGTGGGGTGGAAAGGTCCTAGCATAGGGCAGTATATTGCCGTGATCTAGCGTTCCTTACATATATTTACGGTAAAATTAACTGAAAAAGCATTGATGGAATACCAAATGATCTCATACAAACATCTTTGGATGCATGGAAAACAACATGAGACTATGTTTAAAACAGGTTTCTTTCCAATTTCCTTTTTGCTACCAAAAGTGTACATGAGCTTTAATTGTCAACAGATTAGTCAAACAGACAATCTTCTAAATCTTCTAAATGCAAAGGATCTATGAGAACTCACTTATCTGTGTGTTAAGAGATAAATGAGGCTTTAGATGGGCTCATGTTTTAATGAGTTAAAGATAAAGTCGAGTTCTGGTCATGAGATTGAATTGTGAAAGAAATTGTCACCAAGCAATTGGGAAAGGTTGATTATAAAGTACATAACTGATAAGAGTTGGTGTATGCTGTAAGGTTTTGAAATCACCAAAATGATAAGAAACTGACTCAATCCTGCTGAGAGTCACATACATGTACACTGCACACAGAAATGTGTATATGGGACTACACACAAATGTTTGGCCCGAACATTTCAGCCGTTTCTTGTCATATTTTGAATCTGAGAGCATTTGAATAGCAATCCTTTTCAGGGAACATATCTACTATGATAATCTTCCAAAACTAACACGAAAGGAATGGGAAAGTTCACAAATTATTTTTTACGTATCCCAGAACTCAAGCTTCCCATTAAGGTTTATGTGCCTATCTGACTCTCTGATGTTTGGATATGTACCTTCTGAGGGCTGGATACCTTCAGGTCCTTGTGGACGGAACTGGTTGTATGCCCAGTCTTGCAAGACTTTGAACCTCTCCAGCATCTTGGTCTTGTACTCTTGTCTCTCTTTGACGCTGGCACCAGGGGCCGCTGGAGGGGTCGGCATGGCAACAGCAAACTCCTTGCCTGCCCTCTTTGCAGCAACCTACCAATCAGAGAACAAACAGGATACAATTCATACATACACTGGATTTTCAGAGCTGCAAGTAGCCTCTTCAGTTTCTCAAAAAGTCAATACAATCATCAGGGTCTATCAGCAATGACCTTATCAACAAATACAAGCAAATTCAAGATTTTTGCTAGTCCATTCCATAAATAAGTGGAAAATAATCACATCAAAGTCCTATACTTGTGCTACCAGACGAGGAAGTGCATGAGCAGTCCCATGTTAACCTGATGACAACTGTACTGTGTTATTCCCATAGGCTTCATACAGGGATGACCCGGTCCCAGTAGGCAATGGGTTAATGACAGAGAGCATAGGTAGATTCAGGTGACCTATGGTGCAAGTGACAGGGTAAACATTGACTTACATTCAGAGCTTCATAGCAGGCTTTCTGATAGAGAGATAGCTTCTGGAAGGTGGATACACTGAAGTAATCTGGAAAATCTTCAAGGCCTGCTACCTGGCCAAGACTCAGCTAATGTGAAAAAAAAGAAAAGACATTTTTTTTTGTTCATATGGGATAGTGTCTAGAAACCTCAATAAACATACCTGCAATGTCGATGGAAAACTTATAAAAGGTCATGATTACTGTAAAAACACGGACTTTGCAACCGGACACTTTTGCAAATTGTCAATGACAGATATTTACACAGCAAGAAACATGAGGGCAAAATGGAAGTCATAATAGACTGGAAGAGACATTCCAAGTCACAGACGATGTCAGAGTCAAGTCATTGTGACAGTCAAAGTCATATCTTGATCAAATGTTCTTAGATCTTACCAGAGAATACTTATCACCCCCAAATCATTGCACCAATCTGATCTCTGGAACTCGAAAAGTCAAAATGTACGTCGTCATAGCTACAGTCAGATGTTCTTAGATATTACCTGATATTCTGATAATACTTATCATCCCCAAACCACTGCAGTGACTGCACCCATCAGATAAGTGAAAGTGAAAGTCAAGGTCATAGACAAAGTCATTGTGAAAGTCACTGCCATACCTAGCACTAATTCTGTATCTATAATCTTACCAGTGAGTACTTGTCATCTCCAAACCACTGCACCCATCTAGTGAGAGGAGGTGGTGGTTCGCGGATGTTGCGATCATAGTGATGGACAATCCTTCCTGGCCACCAGCAGAACCCTTTCATCTTGCCAAACACCAGCTGACCACGACAGATGGACTAGAAAACAACAACAAAAGGAAGATAATGATAATGCCATTGGACTACATAATAATAGCTGTTTCATATAGAACGCCTTACCAGTTGCAATGTAACCGACCAAAGCGCTTACAGCATTATTACCCTGGTCACTGGATTCAATTGCGATTCTGCACATTACACTGCACATTCTCCACTCCTCTGGGGAGCATTCCAGCCAGTCGCTCGTTTCCAAGCATGCACATGCTAATCCAATCACAATGACGTTCGCATCCTACCGTGTACCCATTTAACACCTGGGTGGAGAGGAGCAATGTACATAAAATGCCTTGCTCAAGAGCAGAAGTGCCGTGCCGGGGTTCAAACCCACAACCTTTGCATTCCCAGTCCAGTGATTAAACCACTCGACTACAACACCTCGACATGACTACAGGATGACCTACTGGACTAAAGTAGATACACAGAAATGAAAAGTACCAGATAGTAGCCATAATGAATTTGTCTCACTTTATTTTTATTTTTGGTTCAGTGTCATTTGTTTCTATGAATGCTGCACAATCCCTGAAATTCCACCTGATTTTTCCTACATATGAAATGGAAGAATTTTTTTTTTTTTTTATTTGTAGGGAATAGTCTCATTCCAAAATCACCTAAGTTATCATTCCTTTCTTTGATTCTTACACATGTATTACATAGACTGAAGAGTTACAGTGATTTTCCTGTAGGAAATCCAAAACTTCGGGCATATTAATTAGCTCCGTTGCTATTATTCTAACAACTGTTTCCATGACTTTTTTGCACAGACTCCAGTTATGGGTAATGACGTGATAAAAGTAGACATGTCAGGTGATAACTCTGACTGAAAATCCAGCATATTTACTTCTTATTACCTACCCCAAATTTCTCTGCCTCTTCCTTGACTTTGACCTTCATGCTTGCACTTGCTCCCTCTTTCTTGGTTCCTTTCATATCTAGAGGGGGTGGCTATCAAAATGGATGGAGAGAAGGGACACTTTTTAATCTCAATTACAATCAAATCATATCCCCAAAACAAGGTGACAGAGGTACATGTAAAAGTTAGCACTATAGTGGATCATATAGATTTTTAAAATACATGTGTATATAAATTCCCATTCCACTTTGAACTTAGAATTCTTGTTACAATCATATGGAAAATTAAGATTACCTTAGCAACTTCTCTTGGTGTCTTCTTCCTCCAGCCCTTCATCCTGGGTGTCACTGCACCTCCAGTGGTGGGACTGCCATCTTTTGACATCTCTCTTGGCACTGGAAGCCCCTATGTTAGTTACCGATAATTAAATGATTTATTGGTCACAATATCATATAACAACATTTACTAAACATTTATACTCCAAATTCTTCTAAATGAATTGTGAAACATTCAATGTATATTTCATCAATCATTTCTATCCTCGCACTAAATATCACTGTTCCAGCACATTGAAATTGCTTGTCTCAATGTCAAGAATATTTATAAAACATCAAATGATCAGCATGACATGTAAAATTCTGTAAATTTCACATTGATAGAATACTTTTTAATAATCATTAATTTGCTGTACAAGTACATTTTATATGGTTCACTGTCCTTCTCACAGACAAAGACTAACAAATTGTTGAAACACATTTGATCTTTAAGATTCATCTCATCAAGACCATAATGCAATACAAAGCTCAGCATTCAGAAAGCAATTAAGTATTCTTACCTCAGAATGGATTTCCTGCTGCAGTCTCCTATATGTATCCTTCTTTGGCGAAACCTTCACTGCTCCTTTCTTTAGTGTCTTGGAGGCACTTCTGACCTGGAATGGTATGACCTTTTGAGGGCGCTGTCTCAAAGACTGCTCCCATCCACCTGCTCCTCTTGGAGAGTTCTCAAACGACTTCCTGGATCGCCTTTTCTTGACCTTGTCTGATATTTTCTTCTTGCCATCCTTTTCAACTGCTGGGATATCCATCTTTCCATCTGCATCTGGACTGCTTACAGATTGATCATTGCTCTTTTCCCCTTTAAGAGGATGGTGTGATGAAACTTCTGCATTCACACACTGTTCTATGGCTCTACTTAGATCATTGGCTTGATTAGAAGGTGAGTGTAGTTCCTCCAATGCATGGCTGCAAAGCTGATTGTCATCGCTTCTTTCACTGGCTGGTTCTTCTCTTTCATTAGAGTTGCTGGAATATAATGGGGTGAAAAATGCTTCAGGTGGTTCCTTGGAACTATTAACATCCTGTCTAGATATCCGAACGCCTGAAAATTCATCCTCAATACAGCCCTCTTCCTCTGATGTATCGGGTTGATCAGCTTGATGAACCTTGTGTGGTGTCTCAGAGGCATCTTCCTTCACCGCAGTGTTTCCATCATTGTCTTCTTCGGATATCATCTGTTGCTGGCTGTTGTTTAGGTGGTCCACAAGCTGGACATGGCAAGGAGATATGACTGGATTATCAATACTGGTCCAATTGCTGACTGGAAGGATTCGTCCAAAAACAGGACTCTTGGGCAACAGTGATGATTGGTCACTGGATGGATACTTGCCAGGTGAGGTAGATTTTTTCTTACTCTTATGATGTGACTTTTGCTTTTGTTCTTTGACCTTGCTCTTGCTCTTCTTGCGAGGTTTGTCCATTTTTCCTGGACTGCATTCCTTGTCAACTAGAAAAATATCTCTGCTGACTGCTTTGTCACCAACCTCCTGCATATCTAACCGTCTTGAACTTGATACCTTCTTACTCTTATGAGGTGATTTGTGCTTGTGCTTCTTAACCTTTTGAGATTTGTCTTTCTTTTCATGAGAACTGCATTCCTTTTCATTCTGAGGAACACCCTCTACAACTGCTCTTCCCACATGCAACAGATTTAACCCTGGCAGCAAGTTGTCCAAGTCACCTCCTTGGACAGTTTCTTCAATCAAAGAACTGTTCACTACATCTGCAAACCCTTCTCCCATAAAGGAAGAAGACATTCCTGTTGTGGCATCCCCTGTGTCATATTTCTTGTTAGTGTCATCTTGGATGCTCTGGAACCGGAGTCCAGGAAAAGAGTCTCCTTGAGAAGAGGATGGAACCATAGTTTGATCTGAACTGCAGGAGAAGTTTCCTTCTGCAAGCATGGGGTCTTGATCCAGGAGCAAATTCGGTTGGCCAGACTGTTCTTCAGGCTGCATCATCGCCGGACTTTCCATTCTGGCAGGAGGAGTCTCGATACACCCAGACATCATTTCTTCTCTGGGTTCCAAAACTTTTGCTAGTTCCTGGCTGGACTCTGGAACATTTGTTTGATCTGTAAATGTGCTTCTTGTACCATCTCCTGCCTGTGATAGCCAGTCCTGCTGAGAAAAACTTCCTTGTGCACTTTCACTTTCCTTGTCTGGTTCCATCTTACGTAGTATCTTTCTTGGGCATAGTGATTTTCGCTTGTGTCTCCAGGCAAGCCCCTGCTCCTGGACATTTACGGTTACCTCGGATTCTCTGTCATTTGTGGCAGTAGACTCACTGCTTGAAAATGATGCTTGTTCCCCCGATGTCTTGAAATTTTCCTGGAATAGTTCATTTTGAGGACCCAGGGAAGACGACACAGTACTTTCATCTTCAAGGATGCCTTTGTCATCCACTGAACATTTTGGGGTTACAATCTGCTGCTTTTGAACCACTCCCATGCTGCTGGGTCCACTCTCTGTGCCACTTTGCAAACTCAAAGTGCTCACGGAAGACGCTCTCTCTTTACCCTGGAATTTCGCTGCACTTCTTGTCAATGGCACATGCTTCTCCTCCATCTTATTCTCTCCTTTCGGATAGATATTCGATGAGACCTCTCCATGGGGTAACTGATCAGTATCTACCTTCAATCTCTTCTTGCTTCTATCATCACCACCTGGGGATAGCTTATGCTTGCCTCTACGAGAGGCACTTGGTGACCTTTGCTGCGATGAAGTGGTGGTCTTGGATGATCCCCTCTGAGAGAAAATACAAGATTGGAAAGTGGGGTAAGAACACACCTTGAAAAAAACAAAAAAAATCAAAGATGTACAAACAAAGTAAATTATCACAGTATATCACTTAAAAGCACAAAAAAGGGGCAAGTTTAGTCCATAAATATGAGTGATTTCAATAGTACTTTTCTTTCTCAAGGCCCACTTCCTGTTTGGCATCAGTCAGGTACTGGCCAGGAACCTGGATGTAGTAACCCGAACAGTCGTTCTTTCATCACCTTCCCACATTGAATTCAGTGATATCAGTAAGATGCTATTTCATAATTTTTATAATTTCAAATCATATTTTAATCACTTATGATTTATCAAATTATATCTGAATATCCAGTAGCTTGGTGCTAGGTGTGAATGAGTACTTTCATATTAGATGTCAGGCCTACAAAATGTGCAATCTAAAATGAATTTTTCCTCTCAGGAAAGCTTGATTTATACATACATGTAATACCAAATGGACTAAGGTGTACGAATCCACATATGGTTCATAAACGTACTCTTACCCTCAAAAGACGAAGAAAAGCTTGTCCATGCTTGACCGAGATGCGAGCTGACATTCGCTTCTGCTTGCTTATATCCCATGTAGAATACACCCGCAGGAGTACCTGTAAGAGTAAAGACAATGTTTATTAAAAACTGTATTTAGGCTCACAGACTTCTTGCAAAGTATGTCACTAGGTGTCAATGGTGGATCTTATGAGCATCAAAAAATCTGATCAAATGGTGTACTTGCCAAGGACACTGACAAAAATCTATTTGATTTCATACTATATATTAATCATCCATTAATAAATATTCACAACAATGTCTAAAAATTAAGGATTCCTGCTTCGGGGAAAATTACTTCCCCTTTCATGACACAAATTATTTAAGGGCTAAATTGATCATATTTTATTCTTCAAATTGGCAACAGTTATATTTTTCTTTTAGTGCTCCATGGTTCTAATAAGTTGTAAAGTCTTTGAAAACAATATACATGGTTAAAAATAAGTCCAAAAGTTGAAAAAATTGCCAATTTTGATGAAAAACAATGATTTTGAAACTTTCAATGTGTAGCCAATTTAAGGATTTCAAAGCTTATTCTCATTTTTTAAATTCCTGGCATCAAACGCAATATGGTCATGCAAGAAAAATAGACATAGTGTGTGTAGAAATTTTTGCTCTTTCTACTCATGCATCAAATATATTTGTTAGAGCTCTGAATCAAAAGTTATTAAGCCAAACCACAAAATGTGGTCTATTGTCTTGAAAGTTCACCGAGGAGCATGCATTCCAGAACTTTCCTTAATTCAAGTCTCAACAACAACTAAAATGTAAGTTTCCTATTGGGCAACAGAAGTTGGATGACCTTAATTTTTTTTTTGCCAAAGTACTTATTTAATAGTTTGAAATGTAAATATGAACTTTAACATCTGTTTGTTTTGTAGGAACTGTACCAACAGCTTGGACTAGAAAAGGGTAACAATTTTAACACTGTTTGCTGGAATTATGAATTGTTCCCAAGTGACAGGTAACAAATTTGTTTATCAAATCAGATCTTTCAACACAGAAAGTGTACAGTATATATGGTCAAAATGAAGACTTCTCTTCCTCATGTATATAAAGCTCATCTGCACTCGCTTTATGCAAACCATGTTGTCACGGTGTTTGTGAACCTGACACAGCCCAGACATTATAACTTTTTGAGCATCTGTTTACCCATTGATCATGAACTTTTTGGTAACTCAGGACACTGCTTAATGTTAAGCATGGTTTTGATAATTACCTGCTTGCTTGGTAGTCTCATGCTGCCTTTTGCCGCTAAATGTCTCCAATACAGATGTGAAGTAAGTCAAACTACCTGCATTAGAGACCATATGTAGGGTAGAAGTATGTTCACTTGATCACAATGAAAACAAAGTCTAATTTAATTCTTCTGCAATCATATCCCAGACTTCTTGACAAGCACAGTTCTTGAAACTTAAGAATTTCAGCTTTCCTGATGCATACCCAATGCATTATGTCATCAATCACAGTTTCACCATTATGCATTTTGTGAATTGTGAATTCATACATGTATGAATGGTGCAATACTGCATAGTGCACATAGCTATGCTTTTTGATTGGCCACATCTTGTGCATATATCAATAAAAACTAGAAATATCACTGAAGATGATGATTAATACCCCCGCCCCGTGACAACAGCCTTTCTTGACTTTTGGTCGAAAACTGAGGAAGTAGTTCGATCCGCAAGATTTTTCCCTGATTTACTGCCATAGATATGCCGTTACCATGGCAACGCAGATTCCGACTCATCCGAAAAATATGTCTTGCACATCTTCCCACCAACACCAATGTGTGTACCGAATTTCATGACTTTCGGTCAAAAACTGAGGAAGTAGTTCGATCCGCAAGATTTGCAACGGACCGACCGCCCAACCGTCGACTGATTCCTATACCCCCTTCAAACTTCGTTTGGCGGGGGTATAAAAAGCCTATTGATAGAATTATCTAAATGGCAGAGGAAATTAAAAAATAACACAAGAAAGTATGATTCAGATCTTGCTAGTGCAGCAAGGCTGAGTGGTGTCAGCCACTCACAGGTGAGTCTCCTCAAGCCAGTTTTTTGTTTCAGAGGGGAGGCTTTGTAGAAAGGCTAGAGGAAACTATGTGTGGAGCCTTATTTTTAAAAAATGCTCAAACCTAAAGTTAGCAAAATGCACATGGAATAATATCCATGCATATGTAAGCTTTGATCTGTTTTGCAAAAAAAGTGCATGGTGATGGGAATGCATTGCTCCACCTCCTTTCCACAAACCTACATGTAGTACATCATGTTGTGTACAGGTCTCGTCTAGCTCTACGAGCTCTGTGGCATATCAATCTGGTACTGCCACATGGAGCTGTATATGGGATGCACTGTGTGCAGAGAGGGATATCAAAAAAGAAATCTAGATCTAAATATCACCATTTCCCACATACTGTGAACCATGCAAACCACCCTCCGAGTTTGCTAAAGGGGTTACCTTCTAGGCTCTACTAAAATTGTATAAAATTTAATGAATAAAACAGGAAGAAAATATTAAAAATTGGAAGATGTGATCAGATTTTTCTTACCTTGCACATGTAACTTGTATATATGGGACTACACACACAAGGTATGATTTTAAAGAAAAAAATGATCACACCTGCCGATTTTTCCTGCCGATTTTTAATATTTGTCCCCCTATTTTATTCATTCAATTTTTACAATTTTAGTAGAGCCTGAAAGGTAACCCCTTTAGCAAACTCTGAGGGCGGTTTGCATGGCTCACAGTATGTGGGAAATGATATTTAGATCTAGATTTTTTTGTTGATATCCCTCTCCACAGGCAGTATATGCATCCCATGTACGGCTCCATGTGCATGTGTGCCATTACCAGATTGACAAGCCACGGAGCTCATAGTCATACAGCTAGGAATTGTCCACCATGCATGCATGAATATATCCTGATGAAAAACTAAATGGTTTATTGGCAATAAGTGAATAACTATATTTGGGGCAAGGAAAAACTCTACAGGTCCAACTTAACTAGACAACACCTCTACAATAATCTGACCTACAAACTGTAGCTAGCACATTAATAAACCAAAAGGTTCAGTCTCTCTGTATCGTCGGTTGTTCCGGTGAGACTATGTCTGGCTCCACTAGACCTCCGTACATAGAGACTGAATACTCACATATCGCGTAGTGTGTCATATCATTGAATAGTCTCCACCCATTGACCTCTTTGATAGACGTGATCGTGAGCGTATGCACGTTGTAGACGTATGCATAGACAAATAGTACGTATGTGCAGATAATAGAATTGACCCCGGAACCGGAACCGGTTTTCGGGAAAGATCGTCATTTTATTATTTCTCTGTGTGTTTGTGTGTACTGTGTAGCATGCATTCAGTGGTGTATGCGTTAACAGTGCAGTAACCGGAACGTAGTGAACCGACTTCGTAGCCGGCTGCTAGGTAAGTCCTAATTCTATTTCAAATCATTAATTTTTGTTATAGATATAACCTAAATAAGGTCTAGACCTTTCCAAGTTAAGTAAATACATCTACTATCTAGATCTACATGTTGAAAATATTGAAAAACTAGGGTGGTGTGTTCCGACCTAAGCAAACTACCTGCATTAGAGACCATAGGTAGGGTAGAAGTATGTTCACTTGATCACAATGAAAACAAAGTCTAATTTAATTCTTCTGCAATCATATCCCAGACTTCCTGACAAGCATAGGTCCGCTGTTCAGACACCTTGTTGGTGATATACGGGTGTACAGTCTGTCTATGGGGAAGGTTGAGAAATGTCAGAAATATTAAAGATTTCTCCATAACAGACGGTTATTTCTGTCTAGCACATTAAAAGCATAACAAACACGACAAAGGAAGGGGTGATGTACAAGTAGCATTGAGGGAAAATGAATTAGAAACAGAACATCATCACCAATAATGATTACCAATACCTAGCTGTACGAGCTCCTTGGCTTATCAATCTGGTATATGCCTACGGAGCTGTACACGGCCTGCTACTATGGCGCCTGTTGAAAAGTGTCAACACAAAAATACTATGCCTCATAATCACCCATTCCCACGCACGGTGAACCTTGCAAACCACCCTCTGTATTTGCTGTGGTGGTTCTGGTCATATTTCATTTCTAAAGTTATCAATCTACACAAAATCTCAAAACTTATCTACAAAAATTCGGCAGCGGGGATAGGATTCAGCTTACCTTCCGCATGTTGCTGTAAGAATTGTCATTATCATGACAAACAATGACCTCTAATTCTCTCGAGCAGCCGAGCCAGCGCGGGGTCAGCACTAGTCTAGTTCTAGACGTTTTTAATTACCGGTATTTTGTAATTTGTTAGCTATATGAGCTATAGTATACAAACTCGAAATTTCGGGGAAGGTGAATTTGTGGGGAGAGTGAATCGGTGGACTTTGCACCGTTCTACGCTGGGTGCGCACATACGTACACACAGGGTTTGTATAGCTCATGTATTACTCATGCTGGAAAATGAGAATTTGACATGGAAATCCATAATGTATAACTTACCAAAACGAGTTCTAAGTTTTGTTATTAACGCAAGTATCGACTCCCTACCCTCGTACACTAACCTGCATACTTGGGGTAACGTATGACAAATAAATGTATTTTTTGCCCTAATACTACGGGTACTCTTCACCACATTCTCTCAAACTGTCCCATCTTTTTAAATACGTACGAATGGTGTCATAACATTCTGAGATAAATATCTAATGAAAATTTGCCGAATGGTCATTCTATCGCCGGAGGTACAATCCCGCCCCACATTCTCACAACGAGCCAACGTCCCGATATTGTGATAGCATTGGAAGAGTCCAAGGAGATAGTAATAGTAGAATTAACTGTCCCTTTCGAGACCAATTTGGAGGACGCCCATCATAGAAAAGTGGATAAGTATAGTCCTTTGGTACAAGACATCCAGGACAGGGGTTATACTGTGTCTCTTTGTGCAGTAGAAGTCGGGGTGAGAGGGCTACTGAGTAGGGACAATAAGCACCGATTAAAACAATTGCTTAAAAAGTCTGCATCTCAAATCCGCCCTAAGGATTTCTTGCAGACTCTCTCAAAACATGCTATCCTCTCATCCTTCACGATCTTTTACGCGAGAAAAGAACAATCATGGGGGGAGGTGCGACACCTAGAATTTTAGTTAAACGTCAGGGAAATACTTTTGACTCCCAAGATAAGAAAGTGCTTAATATACATGTATGATTGTGAGTAAAAGGTGCATAAAATAGACTTTGTTATGCACTGTCTATAAAATGTTCGATAACTTATGATTTGAAGTCTTACAGAGGAAAGATACTTATATTATCCACTAAGAATTCTAGGCATTAATATGTATTATGTACAGATCATTAATGTCTATTATAAACTCCAACATTAATTCTGAGGAATAGTGTAAAAGGGACAATACAAACTTAAATTACAGTTTAATAATTATCACACATATATTAATATACAATAAAAGCGTTTTTCTCAACCTTCCAGTAAGAGGGACAATGCAAACTTAAATCAGTTTAATGATACAATGAAAGCGGTATCGTTGTTAGTACCTGTATATTGTTGTATAATGTTCTTATATGTTTATACTATGTAACCCGACCTGCCATCTGTCTTGGACGAGACAATGGACCTGGTCCGTAATGATCGTCTATGTACACCAAAATAACCTTGAGCTTGAATAAAGTCATGATGAAACAACAGCAACATGCAGAAGGTAAGCTGAATCCTATCCCCGCTGCCGAATTTTTGTAGATAAGTTTTGAGATTTTGTGTAGATTGATAACTTTAGAAATGAAATATGAGCAGAACCCAAAGTTCTCGCCAGTGTAGAATACACGTGTCCCGTACGACACGCGCAAGTTTCGGGAGACTTACTTGCGTCACACGCAAAATCCGAGCGACGCGTGAAAAAAAAAAAAAAATTGGTGGCACGCATCGGTACTACGCATCGGTCATAAAAAGTTCTTATTCGGAATATATTTGCAGATTCTTACTGAAAAGAAGCTTGTACCTGTCCTTTATAAGAAAACTCGTACTCGCACTCACTCAGTGCCACTGCGTTTGCGCCGCAGTAGCTTAATCGGTCGAAGCCCTGTCGCCGCGCCGGCTCGTCTCTAGAGCACTGAAACGGTGGTCACAAAATTTGAGCGAAGTGGACCTTCCTAATAGCAACACTGAATGTATTGACGCCCTCTACGTTCGTTGGTATCACCATTCACCAAAGTTCCGAGCAAGCTAGCGATAGCAGCCACACTTCTTCTACTTCTACTTCGGTACTCGACACGACTTCGGTACTCCATCAGTCAGGATATTATGTCACATACGGTACGTAGAAGTGCTAGCAGCCTCACGGACCAGTACAGTCGATCAGGCTTTCAGATCAAACGTAAACAAACATGATTGTACTTTAAAAAAAAAAAAAAAATCATTACATTCATCTCAGACGTCCATGCTGTGATTGAAAATATGCTCCATACGTATGGTAAGTCCTAACAAAACATGATGGAAAGGCGAAAATCTGACTTTTGAAAAAAGCACACATGGAGATCAAAACATCACGCGTAAATTTGGCCGCCACCAAATCGGCCGGTTTCCGACACGCGCAAGAAAAATCCTGGCGAGAACACTGCCAGAACCACCACCATGACCACAGCAAATACAGAGGGTGGTTTGCAAGGTTCACTGTGCGTGGGAATGGGTGATTATGAGGCATAGTATTTTTGTGTTGACACTTTCCAACAGGCGCCATAGTAGCAGGCCGTGTACAGCTCCGTAGGCAAGTACCAGATTGATAAGCCAAGGAGCTTGTACAGCTAACCAATACCAATACCACCGTCTTCATCATCAATATGGTACCCATCATCAACCATCGTTATCAGCATCATCACTTATCATCACCATGCACCATCACCATCATCATCGATCAAGATATTATCATCATATTGATTGGTGTATTTAGTAAAAACAAATATCCACGATGCTACTATCCATAACCCAGCAGCACTACATAGACAATGTAATGCCAAGTAAGGCCAGGGCAAAGCTGAGCTTCGTGTATTATAGTATTGTGGCACATGGAAGCATGCATTACAAAGAAAAACAGTTCAACTCATTTTATTGATTGACTTGATCTTGGGTAAAGAACGTACATTTGACTTAAGAAATGTAATATAAATGTAATATAAATATTTGCTTTCTAAGAGATTGCCCTTTTTAGATCTGTTCTTACCCGATATCCACACGAACACGTAACTGATGGAAATAACCAGTCTCATCATCATCAAGAAGCCGGAGGTGTATCTTGACTCGACTTCTACTAAAGGTGAATTGTGCCGTATAATCGTATACGAGCATATTGCACATGGCAAGTGCCTGGGAATCCGTGTTTACAATTATCACGAATAATCCACTGCGCAAAAAGGATAAACAAACATCATAATAAAAATATTATCTGGAAATTTACTTCAAATTGTTGATGTCAAAACATATAATATAATTTATTTTTATTTTTCAAAAATTGCTTTACAAATAATTCGCCAATAAACATCAAAATTAATATTGTTTCATGATACTTATTAGCGGCTACCCCTCCTTTATAATGGAATTTCCATCTCCATTAGGCGCAAATATTCTAAATGAATGAGAAGCGCCTCAAAACATAAATAAACAAACAAACAAATATTACCGTTATTCCCCAAACATTGCACAGACGTAGCTAGTGGTGTGGCGGGGTGGGGGTGGGAGGGGTAAGGCAGGGATTTCCCTGGGTACGGATAGGCACATACGATACATACATCAGTGCCGTCACCAGCTTTTTTAAAGGGGGCGGGGTGCCTTTTGGAAAAAAAAGACAAAACTTACCAACTCCACTTAGAGTCTACAGGGGCGGATCCAGGATTGATTATAAGCGGGGGCACACAAATGAAGGTTTGTCAAAAGGTAGACCCGTATTTTTTTGGTCTCGCCAGCTTCTCGAAAAGTCGGTGGGGGGGGGGGGGGGGGTGGCGACAAAAAAAAATTCGCTAGACCGTTTCAAAATTCGCTCAGTGGGGGGTTATGGGGTCCAGTTTCCCTCCATAATTCCCTGACAGGTCTGGAAGGGGGTGCGTTCGCACCCTCCGCACCCCCCCCCCCCCCACCCTGGCGACGCCCATATAGGCCTACATGTATCGTCTTCGGAACTTCTCTGACTTTGCAGGTTCGATAACCTATAGGCCTAGGCTATAAACAAAATTCATTCGAAGTTTCTCGGCGTCCCCTCCTTTTTTTCGGCCCGCCTCAACTATTTGGTATTTTCGTTCTGAAATGGAATAAATAAAAAGCTCAGAGGATATCTGGATAAAATTTAAATAATTTAATGCAATTCCATTTTATTTTGAACCTCTCAAGTGCATGTACGAACCGGGGAAAATGCGTAGAATTTGAACAAATAGCATTTTCATGTATATCAAATATAAATTAACATGGAACCCCTTACTCATTTTCAAAAAATCCAGACGAGAAACTAGGAATCATTTTACTTGGCCTGATGATCCATTATGCGTTTGACCAGTTCCGTACTGAAATAAATTATTTCTGCTGTTTTCTCACTTTTCTAAAGGTGAGAAAGGCTTATGACCATGATGATTTTTCATCGTGTAAGAGAGTTTTTTTTTCCAGCTTCATCATCATAGCATAAATCAAAATAAGTTCGCTTCAAGAAAGAAGGTTTTTGGAAGAAAAGTATGCATTTTGACCATAAAGGATCCGCCCTTTTGTCGATTGTGCACCCCCCTTTTTTTTTTTTTTTTTTTTTGGCTTGTCAGAGAATTATGGAGGGAAACTGGATCCCCATAGCGAATTTTGAAGGTCTGGCGAAAAAAAATTGTATATTGTATATTTTTCTGGCAGTTGTCAAAAATAAGTGTTGGGAATGTTAAAGGTAATATATGTATATCATTGGAAAAAAAATTGCTTAAGAGTCACAATAGTGAAGTTGACTTAAATAGACATGTCCATTGGAAAATATTGGATGAACTGATTCTGAGCGTTTTGTAAGTTTTAACCTATTAGTATATTTCGACGGTTTTTCGCAAAAATAAATAAAAATTCTTCATAATACCTGTATTTATATACAGTCTTTTTGTTACACACACGTTTGATAATTATGTAAATTATGCAATTTACCGATGTGACTTTATTAAGATTTTTGATGTATAATAAATATTTGTTCATGTATGTCAAATATGGATTGACTGATTAAAGCTCATTTTCCTACAACTGGGACCAGTGTAGTGCGTTGATGCTCGGCCAGTTTTTCCATGCCTTGGCCTTGGACTTAACTGGATGACTTGGCCTTTGGCATGCCTTGGCCTTGGCCTTAAGGGTTCTAAGCCTTGATCATCTCCAGAAAAAATCAAGCATTTTCAAGGCATATGGAACTTTGCTATTTTTACAAGTAAAAATTTCAAATATTTTGGTTTTGTGCATGCAGTAACACTATATTATGTAGCTATAATATAATATCTATAGTTAATCATAATAGACTTGCATGGGTAGTCGTGTTTTACAACTTTTTAGAATTAATATGATAGAATGATGCGGATGATTATGATGATGATAACAGTACAGCATAAAAAGTTGCGTTTAATCGCAACTCAAAAATTAAACGCAAGTCCCAAATACGCGATCCTGATTGGCTGTAAATCAAGTTGCGTTTAATTTTTGACGGGCGTTTAAACGCAACTTTTTATACAAGAGGGCCCAGTAGCAGTGGTGTATCTAGGTATTCTGGTGCCCGGGGCAAACTATCAAATCTGCCCCCCCCCCCCCATGCCCAAACTCAGATTAATAAACATTTTTAATTTAGAAATGATGGCACTACGTAAAAATGAGTTTTGATGCGCATAACCCAGGGTTGTTAGCCCAAATTTGATGAGTTACTGTATATAAGTGACTGAGGGAGTAACGCGACCGAGCGTCAGATTTTTTTTCCTTTTCACCCCTGAAATTGAAATTTCGTAAGTATTTTACCCTTACAAAAAAAATCCAAGGGAATACAGCGACCTAGCAATAGATCTTTTAAAATAAATTTGAAGTAAATTCATAAACAATAATAAATTTTAAAGCTCCTTGTAACTGCAGATTTATTGTACAATACATAATATACATATTAGATAATATTCTGGAAATAAGTTAAGAAAACTGTAAATACATGTACATGTAGGCCAATGTTAAACATTTCTTAAGATTTTTATTTATTTGATTGTAAATTGTCATGCAATTCAGCTGAGGCTGCGAAATAATGATAATAAAATGAACTGAACTGAACAGATTCTTGTTTTCGGGGAAATTTTAAACATTCCTATTTTGGGCGCGCAAATTGAATGAAAACCCTAAAGAAATATATTTGAGGAATTTAGTAAGGCATTGCAAGGCAAATTTATGATTTCTTTCGAATGTTCTATACTTTGAAAGTGCTTTATATGCACTAATATCCAATCTTGGGGGGGGGGGCCGCAAAATTTAACAAGCTCCTGCCTTATGCGGGGGGGGGGAGCAGAGCAACAAGAGTCAATTAATGGTTAACACTTTAAAAATTCCCTTAGGGGCGCAAAATAGCTAGATCTTGAACATAATTATGCGAGGGAGCACAGTGACCGAGCTTTAGAAAATTTTCGCATTTCAAACCCTATAAAACACAATTTCTTACGCATTTTGTCCTTGACTGGGGCGTAAATAACCCTCAAAGTCCATAAAACTTCTTGTATTTCTCCCCTTTTTCTTTCTCTCTTTTGCGTTTTTTGCGCCCCCTTCAAGTGCCGCACAAGGCACGTGCCCCCTCTGCCCCTCCCCGTAGATACGCCACTGCCCAGTAGGCCTAATACCGTATGAAATACAGAGGGGCACTCATTTTTCCAAAAGTTCGTATTTCGGAAGGTTCATAATTCCGAAGCACAAATTTCCCATGCCTGGGGGTTCATAATTCCGAACATTGTTTTGTTGCATTATTCCGAAGGTTCATATTTCCGAAAATGAAAAAAGGTTCGTAATTCCGAAAATGAAATAGGGTTCGTAATTCCAAAAATGAAATAGGGTTCGTAATTCCGAAAATGAAATAGGGTTCGTAATTCTGAAAATGAAATAAGGTACCTAAAAAAGAAGGGGGACCAAAATGACTGAGCAGCCCCCCCCCCCCCTCCCCTCCATATCAAGGGTAAAAAAAAAAGAGGAGAGAGATAAAAGACCCTTTGGGGTTGTGTCGTAAACGGGACAAAAGCAGGCCCTTAATTTTGCCCCCCCCCCCCCCCTTACACGTCAGTATGAAAAGGTGGTCCCTGACACAATTCAGGGGTTCGCTTACATACATGTAGGCAAGGAAAGATAGAAAATAAGAGAAGGAATAACAAAAAATACACAATGAAAGATAAACGAATTGAAAAAAACATGAGATACAGAAGAAAGAATAGAAAACGGTTGTTAAAGAAGAGTGAAAAAGAACTGCATAATGAGGGATTGCAATAGAAACAAATAAATAAATAAGGAATTACAGTCAGAAAACAATAGAAAAATAAAAATAGAATATAAACAAATACATATGGATGAGTATAAGAAGAAATGCATAAGGAAAAAAGAACTACATAATGAAAGATAGAAATGAAAAACAAAGGGGTAACGAATTATAGTCAGAAGAAAACTGAAAAATAAAACACGAAGAAAAAAAAAGAAAATACATAAGGATGAATAGAAAGAGAAATGTAATACAGAAGGAAGAATAGAAAAGAATTATTAAAGGAGAAAAATAACTACAAAATGAAAGACAGAAATAATAACAAAGAAATAGATAACGATTTATAGCCAGAAGACAAAAGAATAATGAAAATAAAATACAAAGAAGAATAGTAAGAAAAGCTTAAAGACGTGGAGAAAAAACAATGAATTTCAATAGAAAAAATAGAAAAAACAAGAGAAAGGAGAAAAAAACCCAATATAAGGAAATAAACAAATAGATAAAGATAGTAAACAAGAACAGAAATACACAAGACAGAAAACGAGAGGAAACAAGCAAATAAATATTAAAAGAAAGAGAAGACATGTAAACAGAAAAAAAATACATCAGAATGAATAAAATGAGAACAAGGGGAAAAATAAAGGAAGATAGAAAACGAGAAAAGAAAAGAAAAGAAAACAACAACACACAAATATATATAAGGGAGTATAGAAAACAAGAGGGGAAAAAGAATAAATGAGGAAAGATAGAAAACTGGAGAGTGAAAAACATAAAAATACGTAAGCATATAGATGGAAAGAGAATTGAATTAAAAGAAAAACATGGGCAAAGATAGAGATATAAGATGAAAGAAGGCAAAACAAAGAAATACAGAGGAAAAAATAGAAAGAGAATATAGAAGAAATACACATGTAGAGATAGAAATTTTAGAAAAAAATAAAGAAAGATAAGGAATGCATCTAGGGGAATATTGAAAGAGACTTAAAGGGTCACTAAAATAAAAAAATAATTGCCCATTTTTCGTAGGAAGGTGTCATCAGGAGCCAAAAAATATCCATCACACACTTTTTTATGCATTCAGTCATATTTTACAATTATTTGAAAAGTGCATTTTTGCTGATTTACACAGTCATAAGCCCCGCCCCTAAAAAAAAACCATCGAAGCAACATCGTGATCGCGTGATCTGTGACGCATGAAAAGTAAGGGAAAATATTCCACTAATCTATACCGTGCGCGCCCGGAGGCCCCCGCAGGCCCACCCCGGTGCCGAGCATGATATTCACCGCATCGACCATTTGCATTGCGTATTTTCGTGTGTTTAATTCCTCACAATAACTTTGATTTTGGGACACAGTTTCATCAATAATGCCTAATCGGTTTATAGTTGCGGGCTGTAGCAAGACCCCTAAAGATGGTGTAAGCCTACATCATTTTCCTAAAGATGAAAATCTACGGAAATTGTGGGTCGCAAAGGTAAAGCTCACGCGGGCAGAGTAGCAAGGGCCGGCCAAGTGAGTGGAGTACAATCTACAGCGATCACTTTGCCGAAGATGATTTTGAGGATCCTGGCCTGTATTCCGAATTTGGCATGAAGAAAATGATAAGCTAGCTAAAAGATTCAGCTATTCCAACGATCAGACTTGGAGTCAAGTCTTCCAATCTGTTTTTCAACGACAGCAGCTGCAGCAGCTTCACCCGTAGACCGAAAATTCTGTCTCTCGTTCGTTAGCTAAGACGAGCTAACGAACGAGAGACAAAATTTCCGGTCTACTTCACCCGTAACTCCAGGGAGCTCCAACGCGTTGGAGCTCCCTGGAGTTACTTCACCCACGGCCCTTCACCGTATTCTGCGAGGGGTTCAAACGTATAATATGGTCGAATTTCCCCTTGCCACTCGAGCTTCCTTGCCTTCGGGGTCTGATAAATCATCTGATAAATCATCTGATAAATCAGAGTTCGTATCTGATAAATCATCTGATAAATCATCTGATAAATCAGAGTTCGTATCTGCATGGCTCAGAAAAGTCCTCCAACTCGGATCGCAGGCACTTTTCCTCTCTCTATATAAGTTACTCGAATTCAGCCAAAATCTAAGTCAGTACTACCGTACTATGTAAAGCGAAGTAAAAAAAAAAAAAAAAACCGTAAGTGAAATAAACAAAACAAAAGCGTTCACCAGTCGCTATAGTACGAGGGGAACATAGTCACTGCCGTACTAAAGATGTGTAGGACATTGTACATACAGACGCATAAAACGGCTGTGCACGCGTTTATGACCAATGCAAAACTTTCGTTCGGCAAGCTCAGATGGATGAGAACATTGTTCAAAAGAAAAGCTAAAAAACAAAACAAGAGCTGTATATTTGGGCAAAAGCGTTTTCTGATCTTGTAGAAAATATATTGCTAATGATTATTCACTCCTAAGATTATATTGATTAATTTCCTTTTTTCATAAATTGTCCGTTGAACAGAGGGGTCAAATACGGCATTGTGTGTACAATATTATATGCTGCAGCCTGCAGATCTTGTGCCTCTTACTCTTCATACGTCACTTGGGGGTTAGCCAATCAGCTCACGAGTTTTAAGGAACGGTCCCAAAACCTCTACTTTTCCCCCTTTTTCGCCAAAACGAGACATAATTTGGACAATCGATTGGCAGATTCGTGATAAGAAGGCAAAAATACATGGAAAGAGCACCCATTTTCTCTCTAATTTAGTCAACCTTTAAGAGAGGTGGAAAGATAAAAACAGAACTACGTAAGCATACCTGCCAACTTTTGATAAAGAAAATTAGGAATCCATATTGAGGAGGGGGTGTGACACGGGGTTGACTCCCCTCCCATGATAGGCATTTTTTTTGAGAGAGAGAGCTGAAAGGGGGCCATTTCCAAGATATATTCTTTCACAAATTTCAATACACATGTAAGAAAAAAAAAAGAAAAACCAAAGTATCATAATAAGAATATTGAATACCTTGATTGCTACCAGCCCTACTACGACTACTGGCTGCTGGAGCCAGCCAAACCTTGGTTTTAGTAGTAGCACTCTTACTTAGCATTCTTCAACAGCCTACATGAGTGACTAACTGCTGAGTGTAGTCTTTCCTAAACTTCTGATAAGCACGAGCTTTTTTCCTTGGTTTGCTCATTTTCTCTTTTTATATTTCCTTACGGTAAGGAAATATAAAAAGAGAAGATGATAGAAAAGCAGAAAAAAATGCATAGGATTAGAAAGAAATATGGAAACATAGTAATACATCAGGAACAATAGAAAACAAGTGAGGAAAAACAAATAAATACAGAGAGATAAAAAAAAAAAGAATACAAAATTAAATATAGAAAAAACAAAGTAATGCATAAGGAATATAGAATGAGAAGATAACATAAACAGGAAAACAAAAATACTTAAGGAGGAAATTCTTCCTATGTATTCAATAGAAATGGAAGATTAGAAAAAAGATAAATGAAAAAGCTGATATCCTACTTGATTATTTTTCTACTGTTTACACGAATGAGTCTGTTGGTAATATTCCCAGTCCCCCTCAGCATAATATTTTTGAAGATTGAGTTTCACCCCCGGGTGCTGCGTGAGATCGCTCCAGTCATAGCTGGTCCTTTGAGTGCCATTTGCCAAACTTCTTTGCGGAGAGGTGTAGTTCCATCAGACTGGAAATCAGCGAATGTTAGTGCTGTTTTCAAGAAAGGTGATAGATCGAACTGCCAGTTGCCCCCCCCCCCCCGAAATTTCAAAATCATACTTTTTTTAAATCGGGTTTTAGACTTCAAGTTATGGGTTCCTTTGAAAGCGATCATCTTGCCCCCCCCCCCCCCCCAGGAAAAAAATTTCTGCGTACGGCCTTGGACTGAACACTGAATACAAATTGCTAACATTTTTTTTCTCACCACGCCACGCTCTCTGACATGTCTAATCAATTACTTTTAGGGGAGGGATGTTTCAAAAATAAAATATCTTTTTCAGAAGAATTTTTTCAAGGGTGGGGACACACAAAGCTATGACCTGGATATGGCAAAATTTATTGGGGGGGGGGGGGGAGATGTGCCTCTTGTTATCCCCTTTGAATGGCTACTGCTTACAAAAATAATCGCAACAAAACAAAACCTATTGGGTTAAGGCGTGGGTCTGCCGCCTTTGACGGCCTTTCTAGTTCGTGATGAGATTCTGGATCATATGACTATAAACAAATTGTTTAGTGTCAAGCAGTATGGTTTCTTGCCTGGTCGTTCAACAATGCTCCAGCTGATAAACGTAGTTGATGAATGGTCTAGCACTCTGGAGAAAAATGGTTCAATTGATGTGATTTATTTAGATTTCATGAAGGCCTTCGATAAGGTGCCCCACCGTCGGCTGCTTGCCAAGATTAGAAGCTATGGCATAAGTGAGTTGGTGGTTAATTGGATTGAAGCATTTCTAGTTGGGAGAAGACAGCGTGTATGTGTGAATGGAGAATATTCCAGTTGGGGTCTTGTTGCAAGTGGAATTCCATAAGGTAGTGTTCTTGGGCCCATGTTGTTTGTGTTGTATATAAATGATCTACTTGACACGATTTCTGAGAGTAGTGTATATCTATTTGCTGATGACACAAATATTTTCAAGTCCATAACAGATGAGAATGATTGTATTGCCCTTCAGAGGGATCTTGATAGGCTCAATTAATGCTGGTATGACAAATGGCTGCTTAGATTCAACCCTATAAGAAATGTAGTGTTCTCACCATTGGTAACCCTAAGTCTGCCCTGGCAAGTCCATATGTGTATAATATGACCAGTGATAATTCGCAAAGTGCCTTCAAGCAAGTGCCATCTGAGAGAGATTTGGGAGTGGCGATTGATGATAAGCTAAACTTTGAAGAACATTTACATACAAAGATCAATAAGGCAAACAGACTAATGAATTTAATCAGACGAACCTTTGTTTTTTTAGATAAGGATAATTTTTCACTCTTGTACAAATCGCTTGTTCGTCCCCAAATAGAGTACGCTCAGCTGTGTGGAGCCCCCACCTTAAGAAACATATACATGCTTTGTCCAAAATGTCGAAAGAAGAGCAACTAGATTAGTCCCAGAGTTAAAGGGGCTGCCTTATGCACAAAGATTGAGGAAGTTGAATATCCCTACCTTAGCTTACAGGAGGGCTCGAGGCGATATGATTGAAACATATACATGTACAAGATTTTTAATAAATACGATCGTGATGTAACCCCAATTCTTGAATTACAATCCAGAGATCAGGCAAGAGGACATAGTAAAAAATTGTTTATTCCTAGGACCAAAACTCAGAGATACAAAAATTCTTTCTATGTACGAATACGTAAACAATGGAATAATCTTTCCAATGACACCATTACTGCCCCAAGTGTGCACAGTTTTGAAGTAGCTTTGGATAGGTGCTGGAAATATGAGCCCATTAAGTACGATTATGAATCGCCTGCACCAGGAAACGATCCAGCCATCTTGAAGAGGAAAAAGAACTTGGAACTGAATATACTAGAGGCGTAGTGCCTGCGTTCAGTATCTTCCCTAGGTATCCCAAGGTAAGATAAATGACAGGAAAACAAAGAAATACATAGGGCAAGATAAAAAAAAGAAGAGTTAATCAAATACTAGGTCTTTCTTGAATATGTAGTGGCTCTGAAAAGAGCCGGTTTTGTGTTTAATCAGAAGATTAAAGCGACTTAAGCACGCTCGCCACGGATACGGCGGGCAAGCTGGATGTCCTTGGGCATGATGGTGACACGCTTGGCGTGGATGGCGCACAGGTTGGTGTCCTCGAAGAGACCAACCAGGTAGGCTTCGCTAGCCTCCTGAAGAGCCATGACGGCGGAGCTCTGGAAGCGGAGCTCGGTCTTGAAGTCCTGAGCGATCTCACGGACCAGACGCTGGAAGGGGAGCTTGCGGATCAGCAGCTCGGTGCTCTTCTGGTAGCGACGGATCTCACGGAGAGCGACGGTTCCAGGCCTGTAACGATGGGGCTTCTTGACTCCGCCGGTGGCTGGGGCGGACTTGCGAGCTGCCTTGGTGGCGAGCTGCTTACGGGGAGCCTTTCCTCCAGTAGATTTGCGAGCGGTCTGCTTGGTACGGGCCATTTTCCTTTTTGTTCGTAGATGAAACGATACTAATTTCGAAAATCCCGGCTCAGCTATATATGGGGGAAATTGAGGGCATTGATTGGACAGTACATCTCTGCTTTGCTATTGGTGTACTCATGTTGACCAATCAGCAGCCTTCCCTTACGGCGTGACGAACCGTAATCAACTTATCGCCTGCTCTGGTGTAACGATTTATATTAGTGTATTTTCGGAAACGATAAGCCATTTCACTATTTTGCTACGTCATTGCAATGTAAAATCATACCGAATTTAGCAAGGTACATTTAAAAAAAAGGCTTAGCCACGATTTCTGTTGCATTTCGCTTCACCTAAGCCCACATAAGCAGGACCTTCGTCACTATTCACCTGCCGCAGAAACCAATTACGTATGCAAATTTATTAAGCCCCGCCTTTGAAAGGCTGGCGACGAATCGCGGAGCAAATAGCGCCGAACGAGCGGTCCATGAATACCGTGGAATATATTCAGAGCCGAATCAAATTTACCGTTTATTTGCAATTATACCGGGATATATACGTTAAAATATCATTTACTATCAAAAGATTAATACCGAAAGGTACTGCATGAGTATGATTTCATTTTAGGGAAAATAAAAGAGAAAATACTGCAGAAACTAGATGCATAAATAAACAACATTGGTTATATAACCATATGCAAATAGTCACGGGCGCATTCTGATCTTAGTTTTGCGTAATTCTTGAACTATATTGCAAAAAGAAACAATTCAGAGGTAAATTCATCAAGATACTTTCAACAAAACAGTGCCTAATTTTAATTTCAGTAGTATGCTATCATTATTATTTGCGATATTTTCCGTAAATAGGTTGAAATTGTACATTTTACTACCCAAATATTATGCTTTAGAAGGTCGTTGGATATACAAGTATGCAAATTAGATCCAAATAAATGATCATTAAATACTGCCCTCTTTGCCTGTCAAAGGAAAGGATAGATGCCCTTCTTATTGGTTCCCTCCAGGTTCGGAATCAGCGTATATATACCCCTCGCAAACCGGGAAATAACTATACTCGGCTTGTCGAAATACATCAACGCAACACAACATGTCTGGACGTGGTAAAGGAGGAAAGGGACTTGGAAAGGGAGGCGCAAAGCGTCATCGCAAAGTCTTGCGTGATAACATCCAGGGAATCACCAAGCCTGCCATCCGTCGTCTGGCCCGCCGTGGTGGTGTCAAGCGTATCAGCGGTCTCATCTATGAGGAGACCCGCGGTGTCCTCAAGGTCTTCCTTGAGAACGTCATCCGTGATGCCGTCACCTACTGCGAGCACGCCAAGAGGAAGACCGTCACCGCCATGGACGTCGTCTACGCCCTGAAGAGGCAGGGACGTACCCTTTACGGATTCGGAGGTTAAGAAGTTACATTCTTCCAACCAACAACTTCAAACGGCTCTTTTTAGAGCCACCAAAACTTCAAGAAAGAAATAACTCGATAACTCTTACTGTAGTAAATTAAAAAAAAGATCTTACTTGGAAAATAGTGTGAGTAGACCGCAAACGAACGGGGTCCCTCAAACTAGCAAGTCCATTCCAGGGAACTTTTAGATGAATGAAAGAACTTTATTAGTATTACTAGAATTTATTACAACGTAGTATGCATTTGAATTTCAAATATTTGGTAAGCTAACTTGGGTCGAACTCCTTGGTAGGGTGAGACAAATATAAATGGAACTTGGTTTAAGCACAATCATGACAATGTCACATCATGATATAGATCAATTTACCAAGGAATTTTAAAGCTCCCTCCATGAATACATGGGCTAATTATGGCTGGGCACATAACCGCTTCTGCTTACTTTGATAAAGTATAAGCATAATGAAACTGCGGGGGGGGGGGGGGGGCACAGTACCCCACACTTTTTCAAGTACCCCAAAAGTGCCCCTTTTTATCTCTTTAAAGTGCCCTTTTCATAGCTGATAAGTGCATCCTTTTCTTCGTATAGTACCCCTTTTTCTTTATAATAAGTGCCCTTTTTACCTTTAACCTCAGACATTACTGCCCTTATGAAATCTAATAATTGCCTCTTTTTCGTCTAATTATTGCCAATTTCCCGTTTTAATAGCGCAATTTTTCCTTCTGTAAGTGCCTTTTTTCCACTTCTGATAAGTGCCCTTTTCCTTCGTATAACTGTACCCCTTATTCTTTATGATATATGCCCTTTTCACCTTCTGATAAGTGTCCCCTTTAACCTCAAACATTACTTCCCCTTTTGAAATCTGTCCCTTTGTTTTTCATCTGATTAGTGCCCATTTTCCGTTCTAATAGTACAATTTTCCCTTGAACTTATAAGTGCCCTTTTTCACCTCTGATAAGTGACCCTTTTTCTTCGTATGACTGCCCCTTCTTATTATAATAGTGCCCTTTTCACCTTCTGATATGTGCCCCCCCCCCTAAGTTCAGATAAGTGTCCCCTTTGAAATCCGACAAGTGTCCCTGTTTTCGTCTGATCGGTGTCCATTTCTGTTCTAATATTAATAATATTTTTTTTCCTTATGATAAGTGCCCTTTTCACCTCTGATAAATGCCTCTTTTTAAGTGCCCCTTTCACTTCTGATCAGTGCCCCCTTTTCTTTCTAATACTAGTATTATTTTCCCTTTTGATAAGTGCCCCTTTGTCTTCTGATAAGTGCCCTACATACCTATATATTCAATACATGTATACTGTACCTATAATTATATACTCCGATGTCGCTTACAAACTGTGCCCTAAAATCCACAAAGGAGCCATATACCTAACTCCAAATAATCAAAGAGGCTTTGTAATAATAGATTCCCCTACTGATATATCAGCACAATGAGAGGCAGTGGCGCAGAGGTAGCAGGGGCACAGTTCCTAAATTATTCATAACACAACAACATATACAAAATTATGTCGAGTTTATTCAGGTCGTAGTCAGTGTAATTATTCCTTAGAGAAGACTCTCAAGGGCCTATTTATGACTTTTTTTAAAGTCATACATTTTCAAGTTTAAAGTTCAAGTTTATATACCATTCTTCAGAATACATAAGATACATATATATTAAACATGTATGAGAAAATAGCTATATAGTATATAATAACGATGATTTAACAACCTAGCAGGAACAGAATATGTAACATGAAGAAAAACAAGAGACCTAGGAAAGCATAGCTTGTGAAATGAGGTCCCTCTCAAGGCGATTGCTTAATTAATTTTCAAATTACGAATAAATGGCTAACGACTAATTCTACCAACAAATTCTACTTAAATGTAATAAATGCATTGCATTACATATGCGTATATGATATCTAAAAAAAAAAGTTATATGTACAAAAGGGGAAAGATAATTACATGACAAGATTACTGGGAGAGAACACACGTTTAAATGCGGAGTATGGCAACCCCCTGCTTGGTATATAGCTCAGCTATGAACATTAATTTCTATACTGTATATTCCAGTGAACCGTGGACCCTAACGGACTACATGTATAATAATGTACAATATACATTTACTGGCATGTATACAGATGCTTCTCATGAGATATTTGAAGCCGGTTATGCTATAGCCTATAGGCTGATACAAATTTAATCAAAAATTACGATAAATTATATCTGAATAAACAAGAGTAGGCCTGAAATGACTACTGAATTGAAGGGAAATGTTTTGATAACCCAAACCGTCATTCTGAGTCCTGCATACACACTGATAAAATAAATTGTATAACAAATGCTGGATCCAACCTTCATACTGTTTGGTCCAGCATGTTGAAAAAGTAAATCTACCATTTTGAAAATGTTGCCACTCTTCCAACTGTCTGAATGTTGATATTAACATTTTATTTTTTAGAGTGTATTATCCAAGAAATATAAAAAGCATGACTTGAACTTTGAGGATTATATAGTATAATTAGTGGAGCTTTAGTGGAGCTTTACTTTTAGCCCTTTATTACAATCCAATGAAATAATATTATAAAATACTTTAGAAAAGTTGGTTCCCTTCAACAATATATCTTCTCTGCCACGTGCGATATCGTTATTCGTAATGTGTAAAAAGCTACACGATACACTGTTCTATAAAATGACTCTATGATATTAATAATTGTATCTTAATAATTCGTATTTTGTGGTGTTCTATGGCAGAATATTTTTCATCATAATATCATGATATAATATATAAATTATATTTCATAATGTTCACAGTTGTTTGTACATGTATTATGGTTTTACTCCTTGGTTTTACATAATCTACTTCTGTGATAACTCCTTGTATATCAGACGCAATGAGGGGAAGCGCAGGTCAATACATGTGAACAAAGGGCGAACCGTTGGGTTTCGGCGCCCATAACATTTGCATACATGATTGAACTACGCTTGCGCACTACACAGCTAATGAAAACGGCGAATTTTGATTGGCAAGCGACAGTGCGCATTGGATCCTCATTTACATACACTGGCAGTGCATTTGGATCCCTGCGATTGATATAAATACCGGACGCTTCCAAGTGCACGGCAGTATTCGTCAGAATCACAACTCATCATGCCTGCTAAAGCTCAAACCGCTGGAAAGAAGGGATCGAAGAAGGCTAAGGCCCCCAGGCCTAGCGGCGACAAGAAGAGGAGAAGGCGCCGAAAGGAAAGCTACGGAATCTACATTTACAAGGTTCTGAAGCAGGTCCACCCTGACACTGGTATCTCCAGCCGTGCCATGTCCATCATGAACAGCTTCGTCAACGATGTCTTCGAGCGCATCGCCGCCGAGGCTTCCCGTCTTGCCCACTACAACAAGAAATCGACCATCACCAGCCGTGAGGTCCAGACCGCTGTCCGTCTCCTTCTCCCCGGAGAACTGGCCAAGCACGCCGTCTCTGAGGGCACCAAGGCCGTCACCAAGTACACCACCTCCAAGTAAATTGGTTCACGCCACATTTACTACAAACGGCTCTTATCAGAGCCACCAAAACTCCAAGAAAGAAAAAGTTGATTATGCTCTTTAACATAGGTTAACATTATATTACGAAAATTTTAAGGGGTTCAACCACACCTAGTAGTGGTAGTAGTAGTACTAGTAGTAGCAGTGGCGGCACCGGGGGGGGGGGCATTTGCCCCCCCCCCCCCCAGTTGCAGTCGGAGTGAAAAAAAATAAAAGGGTGGAAAATGAGAAAGAAAAAAGTGAAAAAGGTATGGAGAAAAGGAAAAAGAACGGAAACTTGGAAAGCAGTGGCGGCATCAAGGTGGGGGGGGGGGGAGGGGATGCCCCCCCCCCCGGAAATGCCCCCCCCCCCGGAACTTCACCCTGGGCCTCAAGGTGATTCCCTGGACCCTACCCACTCGCGCTTTGATTTTGCGATGTACACGCATTTTTTGTCCGCCCTTGCCCCCCCCCCCCCCCCCCCCCCCGAACATTTTCTTTGGCCCCCACTTAAAAAATCATGGTGCCGCCACTGAGTAGTAGTAGTAGTAGGAAAGATCATGACCCACTCAAAAGCTTCGACGATATGTTAGCTCCACTGAATGAAGTCATATTTTTCTCTCACTGCAGAAGACAACATTATCCAAAAAGTATGTATGTAATCGATGAAATAGAATAAGTTAAACTCTTTGTACTTATATATTCATATTGCCATCTTATTTCTTCTTCTTCTTATTATTATTAAGTACAAGCTCTGCTTCCTAGAGGTCCCAAACCTCTCATTCATACTATTGTATAACTATTCCACTGTATTATGTTATTATTGTGTGTTTGATTGGTTTAAATAAATTGAATTGAATTTAAATTTTCTGTTTAACCACAGGGGTGGGGCTAAGTAAGCTTTTCAAGGTATCAGCACTGGAGAAAAAAAATAAGGTGGGTAGGCTGAGAATGATTCAACAACAGTATATAGAAAAATACCTCTTAAAAAATTTTCTGTGTAAATTATTTTCTATGTATTATCACATTAGTTTACCACGGAATTCGGTAATTTGATTAGAGAAGATATGCTTAGAATAACTAGGCAACGGGGCATAAATAACCAGATTTTTGTTGAATACCGGTCAACCCGGAACTCTTTTGTGGATTTTTTTTTTCTTCAGTGCAGAGCAGCAGAAATAATTACCCGTTTTCCCTTTCTGCTTGCATAGGAGATGAATGAAAATCATTACCTATGCATCATGAGTAGAATTGAATACTCTGACAAGTTTGCAGTTTCAGGTTAGGCTAACCCAGAATGAAATTCATACAAAAGAAGGCACAGGGCGCACTGTTCAAATTTAATTTTGATTCCGAAGTCATTTAAACTTTAAAGAATACAGAACTACAGAAACTGTTGATACTTTCTATTTTTGTTTTAATTTGGAGGAAGAGAATTAAGGATAATGCACTGCATACATAATTTATTCAGTTAACTTCAAGTTCATTCAGTTGAAACTCAATAACATTGGGAATATCATTTTCAAACACAGTTGGGGGATGCTTTTGGAAATGTCAAAATATTATACGTAGATCTTTTGTAAAGAAATCACACATAGCAAGTTCAATGGAGGCTTTTATGGTATATATAGGTTTTGTCTGATCTATTCGGAACACTGTCTTCCACCATTGGCGTTTTCAGTGAGGCTTCCTTTTCTTGGAAAGTATATTGGTTATATTATCCCAAATATTAATGTTTCTCATATAACACTGAACCACTTTTGAGCAGTAATTGCTACACATGTCATAGAAATAAAGAATCAATAAAGTAAATATAGGGCCTACCAAAATGGAGGACTTACTTGACAACTCTATACTGTCACATGCAATATCATATGAATACATTTCAAAACTATTCAAAGCGCTTATGCATTATTGCAGCCATAACCATTTGCTGTAATATTTTCATTAAATTTTACGAAGGTAATCCGGCATTGATCAGTGGCGGATCCAGAAATGTGAAATAGTGGGGGGCAGAGGCGAGGGAGCGGAGGGTGTGGGAGGGGGTATCCCCTATGGGTAGAGCCCCTCCCACGGTAAAAATCACAGGACAGAAAGGGGCGCGCGCACTTGGCGCCCAGGGTCTGGATCCGCCACATATAGATCCGCCACTGTTGATGTCATGGAGAAAGGTACTCGATCGCCATGCCTGCATGGTGGTGGTGGTGATGATACTGATGATGACGATGTTCTTATGTATGATGATGAAGAAGAAGATGGTAATGTATGATGATGGTGATGATGATGATGATGATGATGACAACGACGACGACATTGATGATAATGCATTATGATGGTGATGATCTGTGCTTTGACCAGTGAGGATATACTGGTACACCCATGCTCATTCCCACAACCACGCCCACTTTTCACACGTGCATGCTGTCTCCACTACTTCACCCGTAAATCTCATCACCACCGGTGCGTGCACCGTATATACCATGCCATCGCATCGAAGGTAGCTGTCGTTCTCGCCCAGGCCCGTCGGGTTGGCTGCATACTCAAGAACCGTTGTCTTTGCTGCCGTAGGCCTCCAAGTCTGGTAACTCGTTCCTGCTCGGATCAGTGGATGTGATATATTCATGATGTGATATATTTATGATGTGACATATGAGAGATATCACAGCAGATTCTGTGTACCGAAAATAACCACTGTATGATTTATTATAATAAGTGAAGTGCGAATGAACATTCAGTGTGTATGGTCCCAGATATTGAAATCTATGTGAGTTGAATGTGCCAATTTCTCAACTGGACAAGTTTTATCAGCTATCATCATGTCAAGGAATCTTATACATCATTTATGCACTCGTGTACGTGGCCCAGCCCATACATATATTCTGTCACAGACAAGGAGCACACTTTTTGGAACAAGATGTCTTCATTTGAGTGGTGTCCTGAGCAAAAAGCGACCTAGTCTGAAGAATAAATCCCATAGCTCACAACAATGGATCAGCAGGCATATCAATGATCCCTTTGTCAAGCAAGCAAGGGTATGAATGTGTAGTTTATTTAAGGATGGGGAGCAGGAGGTGGGGGGGGGGGGGGGGGTAAAGAGAGATCTGTTTATATTGCCATCTGGTCTAACTTGTGCACATGCTGCAGGAGGTGAGTTCACATTTGGTACCACTGCCAGTTGGACCAAATAACAATTAAACTGATTATGCACGAATCCTATCATAGAGAGAAAGGGCCAAGAATCCATTTATTTATCACTCCACAAAAATATATATAAAGTTATACCAAAGTCAGACATGCTCTCTACAACAATGAGGTTCATTTTTTAAAGTTTTATGTAAAAAAAAAGTATGTGTTAATTGGACTCTGTAAAATAAGTGAACATTTGTTATCAAAACTTAAATGCCCACCCTCTTACTTGCCATTCATGCAATTGTTCTGTTGTAATTTCAAAATTGTAAGTTAATAAACTGAGTAAAATTTAGAAGCCCTTTGAAGTATAATGATTTTATGTGAATAAACAGAGACAAAATTATTTTTGTTAATTGCAAACAATATTTCATGAGGAATTCTTTAAAAAATGGTAACAAATAAATGTCTACATTTTTGTCAGGCTGACAACTACAGAGCTAGAAGTGCTTACAAACTCACTGAGATAGACTCCAAGTACAGACTTATGAAACCTGGTCACACTGTCATCGACTGTGGAGCAGCCCCTGGCTCATGGACACAAGTGGCTGTTGAAAAGACTAATTCTGCCATGCAAAGTAAGCATGCATGATGCAATTTAAATTCTTGTAGAACTTGAACAACCTTTTCTTGGAAATGGTTATATTGATGCATTAAGCTTGATATTCAAGATTTTTTTCTTCCTGTCACTTTTTAGTTTTGTTGTTGCTTGATTAAGGTAAAGCTAATTAAAAAGGTTACCTATTAGTCAAGGGGTTCGGAAGGGATTCCACTGTTGTCTTTTTATGCTCTCATTTCCCTTCTTCCTTTTCCCTCTTTCTTATACATGTAGCTTCACCACTGTTAATTAACAGGAGTATATATACTTTTTTTTGGGGGGGGGGGGGGGACAAAATGACTATTTTCAATGTGTATGATCCACCCAAGCGATTATTTATTTATCACTTAATACAGATGCTTCCAAACCCAGGGGATTTGTTGTAGCTGTGGATCTGCTACCCATGCAGCCTGTAGAGGGTGCCATTATCCTGGACCAGAGTGACTTCATGGACCCTGCAATCCAAGAGCGGATACTAGGACACCTAGAAAACAGACTCTCTGATGCTGTCTTGAGCGACATGGCTCCAAATGCCACAGGAATCCATGCCATGGACCATGAACAAATCATAGCCCTTGTGCGGACAGTGATGGGTTTTGCAACAAACATTTTGTGCGAGAATGGCCACTTCCTGGCAAAGTTGTGGGACGGGCATGACACAGGATTGTTGAAACAGGACTTGACAGAGTGCTTCCGGTCAGTAAAGATACTGAGGCCAGAGGCCAGCAGAAAGAAATCATCCGAGATCTATCTGTTGGCTCAAGGTTTTAAGAGATATTTGATGCACCCAAAAAGTTGATATACATGTATTTGTAGGGGAGATATTGCTTTTTGTTCAGCCATTTTAATGAGAATGATTGAATATACTGTGAAGAAAATGCCTCTAGATATTACATTTTTATATTTAATTGAAATATTGCTGATATTGTCAGTAGATTTTTCTTTTACAAGAATGTCTGAGTATTAATTGTACTTGGTTGACTTAATGTTTACCCACATTATGCAAACTATGTGCATCGTACGCGCAATTCTAGTGATCAGCTGTTTCCCAGTGCACTGTGACCTACATTCCTTAAAATAAGACTGGTAAATGTCTTTTATGGTCCATTACGTGCGTAAGCACGGAGTTTAAAAACAGAGATGTGAGCGCAAGCGCGTAGAGTGCCTTTGTTTGTGCATGTGATGTTCACATGATCGTAGTAGCAGCTCATTCAGTAGTGAAACCGCTGATACCACACATTGACCGGTAAGGTCGTTTGCATGGATGTAAATGCATTAGGTCAGCCTTAGCCGATAGTTAGAACTTACCTTAGTATGTGAAATGTTTGAAAGTTGTATTTATATAGTCTTATTCCATCTTCCTGTTATATTCACTCTAAATAGGTGTTATTTTCCTTAATTCAAGGAGTAGTTCCTGCAAGGAATTTGGTTTCACCCGAGTTAGGCAGAGTGTGCGCTTGTGTATACGCTTGTGTATACGCAGAGGTTACAATGTTAGTTTCAATGAAGTGTATGTGCGCATTATGTGCGTATGCAAAGTTTTCTTTATGAATACGCATTATGGGGCCACTTTTTGTCGGCTGCCGAAAATCTATAAATAGGGGTCCCTTTTGGTAGTTTTAGCACTTTCGAGTCAAAGCCCCCACCAGACTAAGGATACAGATTACAGATAACAGACGAGAGGATACAGATTACAGATAACAGTTACAGTCAGTTCGTTGGGAGGAGTTCAGCCTTGTTGATTTATCCCTCTTTACAGATACTTACCTTCGTGAGTACAAACTTATAAAAATAAATATTAGATTCCGTTCAAGGATTACAGTGAGATTATTGTAGCACTGATATTTGGATTTCGTCACCCGTTTGGTTGGCAGTGCGACGATTTCTGGCGTTAATGCCCTCGTCACCCTGTAAGGCTGGCAATCAAATTGATAGACTTTTACTAGCATTTATATGACCAAAACAGGGGGGGGGGGGGTTGTTTATTTTATATTAATATAGGCCTGATTGGAATGAAAGGTCTTGTATATTGTAGAAATGAGATGTTTATTGATATTTATTGACAATTTCATGTGTGGAATAGCATGGAATTGATGTTATGGAAATGGAGCGAATTTATTAAAATTTAATGTTCTGAGATTCTTTGAATGGAATTCTCTACTTGTTTGCATACATACATTATTTACATTGTATACTGATAGGAATTATTGGTACCAATTTGGAAAGAAGCCTTTTTCTTGGAAGAGCTTTCGCTCTGTGAAATAATTTGGTTACATTTTTTTAGAAATGCGCCTTCATGGTTTTGGTTTTGCTTTCAATATGCAGATGCTCTTTTTGGGCTTGGTATTGATTGGCTTATTTCCATATTGGTCCCTTTAACAATTTGAATACATGTATTAGACATACGAATTTAATTCATGAGTACCTGTAAGACATTATTTCTATGTTAGGAATTAATTTTGTCTTTATTCATTTCTCTCTTTTATATTTGAATAGTACACAAAGTAAACATGATCACTGCTAGGATGTTGAGGTCAGGGGTAACTTAGAAAGTGTCAAGCATACTACCCAGTAGGATAGTCGTTCTTAAGATGATTATCATAAATCTTGTAAATGTAGATCATTCAAATGAACTTGCATAATTTAATTTTAATTCAATAATTTGTACATAGACCTCTTGTTTATTTATCAATATCAATTTGCAAAGTGCTATGCAGTAGAAAACAAGAAAATATAGTTATTACAAAACTATAGGTTGTCAATACTCGATAGCTAGATTGTTATCATTCATTATGGATGAAAGTTTACTTAGTAAGTGAACAATGGCTGACTCTTTTAATAGATTAATTAACCATATATATATCTAAGTAGGGTAACAGTGCCTATAGGAAAAGATTGTCGTTCTAAGAAATAGGAATGAAAGGTAGATAACGTTGTCGATTGGAATTTCTTGGAATTGCATATCTTTAACTAAAAGTACGAGTATTCAGTTTGAAAGCTTCTTTAATTTTAATTGACTTCTCAGACAGCAGGGTGAGGTTAAGGTTGGTCGACCGACCCTAATGCTTAGTAAGTAAACAATGTAGGTCAACCCTTGAACCCGTGATATGTAGGGAATGTTTACGGACGTCTGAGGCTATTTATCACATAGAATGTTTGATTGTTACAAGCTTTCCACCGACAAAGTGAGTGGAAGTTTAGTAAGCGCTGTAACGCTGGTAAACAAGGCCCGTTGAGAGGTTGATAGGAAGAGGAAATTCAGGAGAACGACGTTTTATATTATTAAAGTTGGTAACTAGCAGGGACACGGTAGCGAGACTGCAGGCAGTTAAGAATAGGATTACTTACATTAGTTAGATCGCCAGAAAAGAACCATTGGTCCTGGAACCTTTGTGGATTAGTAGAAGTCAGTTCAAGATTAAATAACTTTTTGATAGATGAATGCGACTCTACGGAGTATAAACTGTTAGGGACAGTACACGTAGTTGATAGGTTAGGATCTCACATAACATTTATCTTTCTCAGCTGAGATGAGATAAGTACAAGTCAGCAGCTGAATTCATTTAGTCTTAGCCTTAGGAATTTACTTACTTGCTTACATACTTATTTACATGTACGTAATATTACCATGCTCATATTTATACTCAATGAATTTATGTATTTATTGGAATTTTATCGAAGTTATTATTGTTGCGGACATCGAAATTGTAAATACTTGAAGTTTTATTTGTTATTAAAGTTCCATTGAACTTTAATTCAATTTGAGGAAATAATTTTATATCGTTACCAATGCACACATGTGAAAAAGCGATGAACGATTAGTGATTCAGTGATTGCTGAATGATGAATCCAAGGACTGGATTTTTACTTAAGATTTAGATTAATTGGTGATCGATTGAGTAGTGATGAATGGCTGCTGATGTGACATAAATAAGCAGTACAATTAAGACTTAGAATAATTATCTGGACTAGAGGTTATAAGATAAGAAGGCCAATCTTGTATATTTCAAGAAAACGGAACTCGTCATTGAGCTCGAATAACTACGCTAGCCAAGTGAGACCAAGAGAGACAATATTAAGATTTGAGAATTTGAGATAGAGCCTATATTTATAACTGATTGTCGAGGCCGTGATTGATTGATTGATTGCCCGGATGCGGGGACTGTTGTTGTGTCACTGATTGTGCACACAGCGTGAATGAACACTGAACAGAGAAACGTGGAACACGAGATTGTATACAACGTGAATGGAAGAATTCCTCATGGCGAAATTGTATCGTGGACGTTGCTCGGTAAATTACATGAATTATGAATTATTGAAACTCACCAGATTTTAGGTTTGAAATTCTTGTTGTTTGAGGCAAAAATAAGTGATGAACAAATATTAACTGATGATTTTCTACGGAGAATTCTGGAGCATCCGTCCACGATCCTTTTGTTTGTCTTGGCGGAAAGGCAAGGTGTGTGTTAGCTAGTGCATGAGAATTGACCAATGACGAGGCTTAGTACAGAAATGTGGGTTGGAGTAGATACGGCAGATCTGATTGGGCAAATGATAGCTCTTTAAATTAGGCTTCAAAACTTCGAGAGATTATAATTATTTATGGTCAGATATGATTCTATATCGTGACCAAGAGCTCAATAACTCTATAAACTGTTGTGGTGGCAGCAATCCAATTTTTAGGAGGGTCTCACGTTACATTTTTGGTGGTACAGCGGTGGGATTTGGTAAATTTTGATAGTAAAATTTTTCTTCTTATCTTTTCAGCATAAAACCAATTTGTATATAATACTTAAATTTAGAAGTTACATTTTTGGTGGCCAGTTTAGTGACAAAGGAAAGATGTTTATATTTGTAGCATCCAGTGAGTTATGTGATTACATGTTAGTTTTGTGAAGAGATAGTGAAATGCTGACAGCAATGGAGTCTGTTCAGCTGGAGTTAATTTAAGTAATGCAGTCAAAAGTGAGCACTGTAATTGCTTAAAGCGAGTCGAGAATTTATGTGAAGTGTGTCGATTTGTTTTGCGTATTTTGTGTTTCCTTATCACAGGTGTGCATTGATATTAGTCCAAAATGGGACATTTAGATTGAGTATAAAGACTGAACATTTACAATAAGATGTCTACGGACATAGTAGATACTTAAGTAGTGATACAACACAGTGAAATAATTACTGTAAGTAGAATTAAGTAAAGGAGATCTACTCCTTTTTTTTACATTGTAAGGGTCCGTACGCTTGACATATAAAAAAAAATTAAAATAAAATGAGTGGTGGAGCCGAATTCTGTTGGGTTACAGTCTGACGAGATGGCTGCTGGAGATGGAAATACAGTACCAAATAGAGGAGCTGCTGCGAGATGGGCAGTAGACAATTCTGATCCAGAGATTGTAGTACGTGCGAATGAATTTGGTGATGTGATTTCACCTGCACGACGAGTTGAGTACAGTCCGAGAGAGTTGAACCAGTTGCCGAACTATATCTCCAGTGAACAAGCTACAGAGATGTTGAATACACAGCATGTTCAGCGTAGAGGACATTACAGAGACGTGATGCCGGAGAAATTTGCAGGAAAGATCCCTTGGGCAGACTACTACAGACATTTCACCGTCTGCATGGAGTTGAATGGATGGAATGACAACGAGGCGGGTCAGTATTTGGCATCAAGGCTCCAGGGAGTTGCCCTAAAGGTGTTGAATAATCTGCCTGCTGACAAGCGGATTTCATTTCGTACATTGGTACTCCAACTGGAAAGACGATTTGGACCGGGACAAGAAGCGGAGAACTTTATGCTGGAACTTAGGACGAGACGAAGACAGAAGGACGAATCTCTTCAACAGCTGGGACAAGCAGTCAGAGATCTCACCAGCCTTGCATACCCCGAAATGATGAACGACGTACGAGAGAGACTGGCAAAGACTCATTTCTCAGAGGCAATCGATGATGCTGAAATCAGAGCTGCAATTTTCCGTGCTCATCCCAGGACGTTAGATGAGGCGATTACAGCTGCATTGACGACAGAGTCCTTTCTTCAGGCAGAAAAAGCACGTGAGAGATTTAGAGTACCACGCCATGTGCGAGCAGTAGAGGGCAGCATACAGTCATCACCTGCAGATGAAAGAGTGAAGAGAGAGATAGAGGAATTAAAGTCAAGTCTACATGAGATTAAATCTATGATGAAACAGATGAGTGTGAACAGTAACTCAAGCCAACCAAGATTTGTGTGCTTCAACTGTGGTGAACCAGGACATATCAGTCGTGTTTGCACTAAACCGTATCAGGGAAACGACAGACGGCCTTCCCGAGGGACCGCGGGGCGGTCGAGCATGCATTCAGGTCCGCAGCACTAGATTTACAGACAGAGACGATGGATCCGTTAATCTGCACAGTTCGTGAAGTTAATCAAGCTATGTACATACCAGCAGTGATTGGAAATCAGACAAGATATTTTCTAGTAGATACTGGATCAACAATAACAATTGTGTCCAGGTCTGTGCCGAATCAAACCAAACCAGGTAGAGTGTCAGAAGTTAATGAGACAGAAATCAAACTGCGACAAGCCAACGGGACCCCAATTGAAGTATTTGGAGAAACACTACTCACCATGAACTTTTCTGGACGAGAGTACAATGTATCTGTAGTGATAGCCGACATAGATGTAGATGGAATCATCGGAATGGACTTCTTACAGAAAACCAACACAGCTATCGATTGTGATCAGATGACAGTTACAGTACAAGGCAAGGTCATCCCATGCACCAATCACAGGGGTGATAAACTAGTAATGATGGTCAACAAACATGAAGTTCCTGAACATTTGACAGATATTTTCAATAGAACCAAGCTTAGCGTTGATGAAGAGTACCACTCTGATGTTGCTGCCTTATTAACTGCTCACGGTGATGTGTTCTCCAAAGGTGACCATGACATTGGTCGTACAGACAAAGTTAAACACAGTATACATACAACATGCACAGCACCAATCCGACAGAGACCAAGAAGACATCCTATAGGCCAAAGAGAAGAAGTAGAGAAACAGATAGAAGACATGCTTGATCGGGGAATCATCAAACCTTCAGTCAGTCCATGGTCTTCACCGATAGTATTGGTAGACAAGAAAGATGGATCTAAAAGGTTCTGCGTGGATTACAGACTACTCAATCAACACACAGTGAAAGATTCATTCCCATTACCTAGTATTGCTGAATCATTGGATTCCCTTGACGGTGCGAAGTACTTCTGCACGTTAGACTTAGCGTCTGGATATTGGCAAGTTCCCCTTGATGAAGATGCAAAATCAAAATCTGCCTTTGTAGTACCAGGTGGCTTGTACGAGTTTGAGGTCATGCCATTCGGACTTTGCAACGCACCATCTACCTTTGAGAGACTAATGGAAAACATCCTCACCGGGCTACAGTGGAAGATACTCTTGATCTACCTTGACGATGTCATAGTCTATGGCTCATCAGTACCAGAGATGATTGACAGATTGAAAACAGTCCTACAGCGACTTCGAGATGCGAATTTGAAGCTCAAGCCCAAGAAATGCAACCTGTTTCAGAAGGAAGTGTTATATCTGGGGCATGTAGTATCAGCAGAAGGTGTGAAGACTGATCCAGCAAAGATAGAAGCTGTAAAGTCATGGCCAACGCCAACCAACCAAACAGAGGTACGAAGTTTCATTGGGTTAGCATCCTACTATAGAAGATTCATTCTGAAGTTCTCTGATGTTGTGAAGCCGCTCACCAATCTAACCAAGAAGGAGGAACCCTTCAATTGGACCACAGAGTGCGAGGAAGCCTTTAAGATGATGAAGGAATTATTGACGACAGCTCCTATCCTAGCTTATCCAAGACTAGAGGTAGATTTCATACTCGACACAGATGCTAGCAACTTTGCAATAGGTGCTGTGCTCTCACAAGAGCAGGATGGAAAAGAGAGAGTGATTGCATATGCCAGCAGAACACTTAATCGAGCAGAACAAAACTACTGTGTCACTAGGAGAGAACTCTTAGCTGTTGTGATCTTCCTCAAGCATTTTCGTCACTACCTTTATGGACAGCGAGTAAAAGTCAGAACTGATCATGGTGCACTGCGATGGTTACTACAGTTCAAGAATCCTGAAGGACAGTTAGCACGATGGTTAGAAGTAATTACTCAGTATCAACTCACCTTGGAGCATCGTGCGGGACGAGCTCACTCAAATGCGGATGGATTGTCACGTCGTCCATGCGTTGATTGTCGACAGTGTGGAAGAGTGTAGAGGACTGTTGAGATAAACAGAGGAGCTGAGAATGAATTGTGATGAAATTGTATATACAGACTTTAATATTATTGCGTTATTTTATATTTTTGTAGAGACTTATATTAAGATGCTACAGTGATTACAGTACTTAAGATTCAGAGATGGAATCTGAGCAACAGAGTGGAGAGAAAGTGTCAGCCGTAACTTTCTCTGCTATTTCTAAAGAGGAACTAAGGAAGGCACAGTTACAAGACAGAGATATCAAGCACATTCTCAAGTGGAAGGAGATACAGAGTGATCGACCTACTTGGTCTGAGATTTCGCACCTATCATCCGCTACTAAAGCATACTGGGTGAATTGGAATTTATTACAAGTACAGGATGGAGTTTTGATGAGAAGGTGGGAATCAGACAATGGAAAAGAGATAACTTGGAAAACAGTACTCCCTCATTCTCTGCGAGATACAGTACTGGAGGAGTTACACAGTTCTATAACAGCAGGTCATCTTGGTGTTAACAAGACGTTGCATAAAGTACAGAGGAGGTACTACTGGGTTGGACTTGCTGCTGATGTGAGATTGTGGGTAAAGAGATGCATAGTTTGTGGACGGTTGAAGAACCCTCCAAAGAAGAAAAGAGCCCCTCTTATGAAATACAGAGTTGGAGCACCTCTTGAAAGGGTAGCAATGGACATATTAGGCCCCTTACCAGAAACAGACAGTGGGAACAAGTACGTGTTAGTTGTAGGAGATTATTTCACCAAGTGGATTGAATCATACCCATTACCAGACCAGGAAGCGGAGACAGTGGCTAGAGTACTGGTAGAAGAGTTTATCTGCCGTTATGGAATCCCAAAAGAACTACATACCGACCAAGGAAGAAATTTTGAGTCAAAATTGATAGCAGAAATGTGCAAGATGCTTGGTATCAAGAAAACTAGAACTTGCCCATTACATCCACAAGGAGATGGATTCATAGAACGGTATAACCGTACCTTGTTGAGTATGGTATCATCATTAATTGATCCAGACGAGGAACAGAGAGACTGGGATGAGAAGATACCCTTTGCCATGCTTGCTTACAGATCTGCTGTACAAGAGTCTACTGGAGAGAGCCCTGCGATGATGATGCTTGGTCGTGAGATCACTTTGCCAGTAGATTTGATGTTACCCTTACCAACACCTGTAAATGAAGAAGAACAGTTCTATGTCAGTGACATTAGAGACAAAATAACAGTGGCGCATGATAATGCCAGGGAAAAGCTTGTAATAGCTGCAGACAGACAGGCCAAGTCATATGACAGAAATACAGTTAACAGAAATTTTACAGTGGGAGATTGGGTGTGGTTATATGACGCATCAAGGAAAAAGGGAGTTTGTCCAAAACTATCAATGAAGTGGAAGGGACCATACATGGTAGTAGCGAAGTTGTCTGATGTAGTGTACCGGATTCAAGAATCCTCGAGAGGCAAGCCCAAAGTCATCCATATTGATAGACTTAAGATGTATACAGGAGCACCCCTGGACAATTGGCTAAATCAAGACATCCGACGTAACCCAAACAGAAACAGAGTGCCACCAAAGCGATATACAGATATCTAAATAGTGGAACTAACAGTGTACAGTTACAGTATAATGTATTAACCGTCCAAATGTCCCTCCAATGTATTTTCTTTGTTTTGATTGCTGTCATTACAGATTATGGTGGTCCCGTGCGATACCTGCGGCACCAAGTTTCGGAGTTATTCCGATTATCTTTACCACACTAAGGAGGTTCATCAAAAACTCCTAACCATCAAATGCGGTATTTGTATTCATGAGGCAGGGAGTAGGGCACAAATTACCGAACACTACGAGGAACTACATAGGAGTAAACTTGCACAGGTGGAGTTTCTTCCGTACAGCCTGGCCTCCCAGAGATACAGAGAAGAGAAGGAAAAGAAGCACAAAGGACTGAAAGAGAGGAAGGAACAGGAACAGAAGCAAAACGACAAGAGAGAGAAGGAAAGGAAGGAGAAAGAGAGGAAGGAACAGGAACAGAAGCAAAACGACAAGAGAGAGAAGGAAAGGAAGGAGAAAGAGAGGAAGGAACAGGAACAGAAGCAAAACGACAAGAGAGAGAAGGAAAGGAAGGAGAAAGAGAGGAAGGAACAGGAACAGAAGCAAAACGACAAGAGAGAGAAGGAAAGGAAAGAGAAAGAGAGGAAGGAACAGCAACAGAAGCAAAACGACAAGGAGAAGAAGGAAAGCGAAGTCAAAAGCGAAGAGAAAAATAAAGTACACGAAGCTATTGTTGAACTTTTTGGTTCCGACAGTGAGCTAGATTCATCTTCTTCATCAGAAGATGAGGAATCAGAAGAGGAAGAATCTACCACGCGCACTAAACGGCCATATCTCGAGCTGCAAAATTCTTTGACACAAGACAAGGATTATATTGTTTTCGAAGTTCAGAGGGCGCCAGCTGGATTTGTCCGTGTGATCAATAAAATCACGGTTCATACCAGTTGGTACAGCAAAGGAGATGAGGGACTTACTCTAAAAAAAAGAATGGTGGAAACCTCCTACCCTGAGAGGGTGCCAGACCACATTGAAGAGTAGTTATTCATTTTTGGACATTAAGCTATTGTTATACATTCTTAATGTTATACATTGAATATAAGAATTTTCGCTGTTGTTCTATATGTATATGTACATACATGTTGATAATTTCACTATATTGAAAAAAAAAAAAAAAAAAGTACAGGTATTTGTGATTTTCATCTAATAATTATTCAATCGCTGGGGACAGCGATTATTTTGGTGAGGGGGTAATGTGAAGAAAATGCCTCTAGATATTACATTTTTATATTTAATTGAAATATTGCTGATATTGTCAGTAGATTTTTCTTTTACAAGAATGTCTGAGTATTAATTGTACTTGGTTGACTTAATGTTTACCCACATTATGCAAACTATGTGCATCGTACGCGCAATTCTAGTGATCAGCTGTTTCCCAGTGCACTGTGACCTACATTCCTTAAAATAAGACTGGTAAATGTCTTTTATGGTCCATTACGTGCGTAAGCACGGAGTTTAAAAACAGAGATGTGAGCGCAAGCGCGTAGAGTGCCTTTGTTTGTGCATGTGATGTTCACATGATCGTAGTAGCAGCTCATTCAGTAGTGAAACCGCTGATACCACACATTGACCGGTAAGGTCGTTTGCATGGATGTAAATGCATTAGGTCAGCCTTAGCCGATAGTTAGAACTTACCTTAGTATGTGAAATGTTTGAAAGTTGTATTTATATAGTCTTATTCCATCTTCCTGTTATATTCACTCTAAATAGGTGTTATTTTCCTTAATTCAAGGAGTAGTTCCTGCAAGGAATTTGGTTTCACCCGAGTTAGGCAGAGTGTGCGCTTGTGTATACGCTTGTGTATACGCAGAGGTTACAATGTTAGTTTCAATGAAGTGTATGTGCGCATTATGTGCGTATGCAAAGTTTTCTTTATGAATACGCATTATGGGGCCACTTTTTGTCGGCTGCCGAAAATCTATAAATAGGGGTCCCTTTTGGTAGTTTTAGCACTTTCGAGTCAAAGCCCCCACCAGACTAAGGATACAGATTACAGATAACAGACGAGAGGATACAGATTACAGATAACAGTTACAGTCAGTTCGTTGGGAGGAGTTCAGCCTTGTTGATTTATCCCTCTTTACAGATACTTACCTTCGTGAGTACAAACTTATAAAAATAAATATTAGATTCCGTTCAAGGATTACAGTGAGATTATTGTAGCACTGATATTTGGATTTCGTCACCCGTTTGGTTGGCAGTGCGACGATTTCTGGCGTTAATGCCCTCGTCACCCTGTAAGGCTGGCAATCAAATTGATAGACTTTTACTAGCATTTATATGACCAAAACAGGGGGGGGGGGGGGGGTTGTTTATTTTATATTAATATAGGCCTGATTGGAATGAAAGGTCTTGTATATTGTAGAAATGAGATGTTTATTGATATTTATTGACAATTTCATGTGTGGAATAGCATGGAATTGATGTTATGGAAATGGAGCGAATTTATTAAAATTTAATGTTCTGAGATTCTTTGAATGGAATTCTCTACTTGTTTGCATACATACATTATTTACATTGTATACTGATAGGAATTATTGGTACCAATTTGGAAAGAAGCCTTTTTCTTGGAAGAGCTTTCGCTCTGTGAAATAATTTGGTTACATTTTTTTAGAAATGCGCCTTCATGGGTTTGGTTTTGCTTTCAATATGCAGATGCTCTTTTTTGGGCTTGGTATTGATTGGCTTATTTCCATATTGGTCCCTTTAACAATTTGAATACATGTATTAGACATACGAATTTAATTCATGAGTACCTGTAAGACATTATTTCTATGTTAGGAATTAATTTTGTCTTTATTCATTTCTCTCTTTTATATTTGAATAGTACACAAAGTAAACATGATCACTGCTAGGATGTTGAGGTCAGGGGTAACTTAGAAAGTGTCAAGCATACTACCCAGTAGGATAGTCGTTCTTAAGATGATTATCATAAATCTTGTAAATGTAGATCATTCAAATGAACTTGCATAATTTAATTTTAATTCAATAATTTGTACATAGACCTCTTGTTTATTTATCAATATCAATTTGCAAAGTGCTATGCAGTAGAAAACAAGAAAATATAGTTATTACAAAACTATAGGTTGTCAATACTCGATAGCTAGATTGTTATCATTCATTATGGATGAAAGTTTACTTAGTAAGTGAACAATGGCTGACTCTTTTAATAGATTAATTATCCATATATATATCTAAGTAGGGTAACAGTGCCTATAGGAAAAGATTGTCGTTCTAAGAAATAGGAATGAAAGGTAGATAACGTTGTCGATTGGAATTTCTTGGAATTGCATATCTTTAACTAAAAGTACGAGTATTCAGTTTGAAAGCTTCTTTAATTTTAATTGACTTCTCAGACAGCAGGGTGAGGTTAAGGTTGGTCGACCGACCCTAATGCTTAGAAAGTAAACAATGTAGGTCAACCCTTGAACCCGTGATATGTAGGGAATGTTTACGGACGTCTGAGGCTATTTATCACATAGAATGTTTGATTGTTACAAGCTTTCCACCGACAAAGTGAGTGGAAGTTTAGTAAGCGCTGTAACGCTGGTAAACAAGGCCCGTTGAGAGGTTGATAGGAAGAGGAAATTCAGGAGAACGACGTTTTATATTATTAAAGTTGGTAACTAGCAGGGACACGGTAGCGAGACTGCAGGCAGTTAAGAATAGGATTACTTACATTAGTTAGATCGCCAGAAAAGAACCATTGGTCCTGGAACCTTTGTGGATTAGTAGAAGTCAGTTCAAGATTAAATAACTTTTTGATAGATGAATGCGACTCTACGGAGTATAAACTGTTAGGGACAGTACACGTAGTTGATAGGTTAGGATCTCACATAACATTTATCTTTCTCAGCTGAGATGAGATAAGTACAAGTCAGCAGCTGAATTCATTTAGTCTTAGCCTTAGGAATTTACTTACTTGCTTACATACTTATTTACATGTACGTAATATTACCATGCTCATATTTATACTCAATGAATTTATGTATTTATTGGAATTTTATCGAAGTTATTATTGTTGCGGACATCGAAATTGTAAATACTTGAAGTTTTATTTGTTATTAAAGTTCCATTGAACTTTAATTCAATTTGAGGAAATAATTTTATATCGTTACCAATGCACACATGTGAAAAAGCGATGAACGATTAGTGATTCAGTGATTGCTGAATGATGAATCCAAGGACTGGATTTTTACTTAAGATTTAGATTAATTGGTGATCGATTGAGTAGTGATGAATGGCTGCTGATGTGACATAAATAAGCAGTACAATTAAGACTTAGAATAATTATCTGGACTAGAGGTTATAAGATAAGAAGGCCAATCTTGTATATTTCAAGAAAACGGAACTCGTCATTGAGCTCGAATAACTACGCTAGCCAAGTGAGACCAAGAGAGACAATATTAAGATTTGAGAATTTGAGATAGAGCCTATATTTATAACTGATTGTCGAGGCCGTGATTGATTGATTGATTGCCCGGATGCGGGGACTGTTGTTGTGTCACTGATTGTGCACACAGCGTGAATGAACACTGAACAGAGAAACGTGGAACACGAGATTGTATACAACGTGAATGGAAGAATTCCTCATGGCGAAATTGTATCGTGGACGTTGCTCGGTAAATTACATGAATTATGAATTATTGAAACTCACCAGATTTTAGGTTTGAAATTCTTGTTGTTTGAGGCAAAAATAAGTGATGAACAAATATTAACTGATGATTTTCTACGGAGAATTCTGGAGCATCCGTCCACGATCCTTTTGTTTGTCTTGGCGGAAAGGCAAGGTGTGTGTTAGCTAGTGCGTGAGAATTGACCAATGACGAGGCTTAGTACAGAAATGTGGGTTGGAGTAGATACGGCAGATCTGATTGGGCAAATGATAGCTCTTTAAATTAGGCTTCAAAACTTCGAGAGATTATAATTATTTATGGTCAGATATGATTCTATATCGTGACCAAGAGCTCAATAACTCTATAAACTGTTGTGGTGGCAGCAATCCAATTTTTAGGAGGGTCTCACGTTACATTTTTGGTGGTACAGCGGTGGGATTTGGTAAATTTTGATAGTAAAATTTTTCTTCTTATCTTTTCAGCATAAAACCAATTTGTATATAATACTTAAATTTAGAAGTTACATTTTTGGTGGCAGTTTAGTGACAAAGGAAAGATGTTTATATTTGTGGCATCCAGTGAGTTATGTGATTACATGTTAGTTTTGTGAAGAGATAGTGAAATGCTGACAGCAATGGAGTCTGTTCAGCTGGAGTTAATTTAAGTAATGCAGTCAAAAGTGAGCACTGTAATTGCTTAAAGCGAGTCGAGAATTTATGTGAAGTGTGTCGATTTGTTTTGCGTATTTTGTGTTTCCTTATCACAGGTGTGCATTGATATTAGTCCAAAATGGGACATTTAGATTGAGTATAAAGACTGAACATTTACAATAAGATGTCTACGGACATAGTAGATACTTAAGTAGTGATACAACACAGTGAAATAATTACTGTAAGTAGAATTAAGTAAAGGAGATCTACTCCTTTTTTTTTACATTGTAAGGGTCCGTACGCTTGACAAATAAAAAAAATTAAAATAAAATGAGTGGTGGAGCCGAATTCTGTTGGGTTACAGTCTGACGAGATGGCTGCTGGAGATGGAAATACAGTACCAAATAGAGGAGCTGCTGCGAGATGGGCAGTAGACAATTCTGATCCAGAGATTGTAGTACGTGCGAATGAATTTGGTGATGTGATTTCACCTGCACGACGAGTTGAGTACAGTCCGAGAGAGTTGAACCAGTTGCCGAACTATGTCTCCAGTGAACAAGCTACAGAGATGTTGAATACACAGCATGTTCAGCGTAGAGGACATTACAGAGACGTGATGCGGAGAAATTTGCAGGAAAGATCCCTTGGGCAGACTACTACAGACATTTCACCGTCTGCATGGAGTTGAATGGATGGAATGACAACGAGGCGGGTCAGTATTTGGCATCAAGGCTCCAGGGAGTTGCCCTAAAGGTGTTGAAAATCTGCCTGCTGACAAGCGGATTTCATTTCGTACATTGGTACTCCAACTGGAAAGACGATTTGGACCGGGACAAGAAGCGGAGAACTTTATGCTGGAACTTAGGACGAGACGAAGACAGAAGGACGAATCTCTTCAACAGCTGGGTCAAGCAGTCAGAGATCTCACCAGCCTTGCATACCCCGAAATGATGAACGACGTACGAGAGAGACTGGCAAAGACTCATTTCTCAGAGGCAATCGATGATGCTGAAATCAGAGCTGCAATTTTCCGTGCTCATCCCAGGACGTTAGATGAGGCGATTACAGCTGCATTGACGACAGAGTCCTTTCTTCAGGCAGAAAAAGCACGTGAGAGATTTAGAGTACCACGCCATGTGCGAGCAGTAGAGGGCAGCATACAGTCATCACCTGCAGATGAAAGAGTGAAGAGAGAGATAGAGGAATTAAAGTCAAGTCTACATGAGATTAAATCTATGATGAAACAGATGAGTGTGAACAGTAACTCAAGCCAACCAAGATTTGTGTGCTTCAACTGTGGTGAACCAGGACATATCAGTCGTGTTTGCACTAAACCGTATCAGGGAAACGACAGACGGCCTTCCCGAGGGACCGCGGGGCGGTCGAGCATGCATTCAGGTCCGCAGCACTAGATTTACAGACAGAGACGATGGATCCGTTAATCTGCACAGTTCGTGAAGTTAATCAAGCTATGTACATACCAGCAGTGATTGGAAATCAGACAAGATATTTTCTAGTAGATACTGGATCAACAATAACAATTGTGTCCAGGTCTGTGCCGAATCAAACCAAACCAGGTAGAGTGTCAGAAGTTAATGAGACAGAAATCAAACTGCGACAAGCCAACGGGACCCCAATTGAAGTATTTGGAGAAACACTACTCACCATGAACTTTTCTGGACGAGAGTACAATGTATCTGTAGTGATAGCCGACATAGATGTAGATGGAATCATCGGAATGGACTTCTTACAGAAAACCAACACAGCTATCGATTGTGATCAGATGACAGTTACAGTACAAGGCAAGGTCATCCCATGCACCAATCACAGGGGTGATAAACTAGTAATGATGGTCAACAAACATGAAGTTCCTGAACATTTGACAGATATTTTCAATAGAACCAAGCTTAGCGTTGATGAAGAGTACCACTCTGATGTTGCTGCCTTATTAACTGCTCACGGTGATGTGTTCTCCAAAGGTGACCATGACATTGGTCGTACAGACAAAGTTAAACACAGTATACATACAACATGCACAGCACCAATCCGACAGAGACCAAGAAGACATCCTATAGGCCAAAGAGAAGAAGTAGAGAAACAGATAGAAGACATGCTTGATCGGGGAATCATCAAACCTTCAGTCAGTCCATGGTCTTCACCGATAGTATTGGTAGACAAGAAAGATGGATCTAAAAGGTTCTGCGTGGATTACAGACTACTCAATCAACACACAGTGAAAGATTCATTCCCATTACCTAGTATTGCTGAATCATTGGATTCCCTTGACGGTGCGAAGTACTTCTGCACGTTAGACTTAGCGTCTGGATATTGGCAAGTTCCCCTTGATGAAGATGCAAAATCAAAATCTGCCTTTGTAGTACCAGGTGGCTTGTACGAGTTTGAGGTCATGCCATTCGGACTTTGCAACGCACCATCTACCTTTGAGAGACTAATGGAAAACATCCTCACCGGGCTACAGTGGAAGATACTCTTGATCTACCTTGACGATGTCATAGTCTATGGCTCATCAGTACCAGAGATGATTGACAGATTGAAAACAGTCCTACAGCGACTTCGAGATGCGAATTTGAAGCTCAAGCCCAAGAAATGCAACCTGTTTCAGAAGGAAGTGTTATATCTGGGGCATGTAGTATCAGCAGAAGGTGTGAAGACTGATCCAGCAAAGATAGAAGCTGTAAAGTCATGGCCAACGCCAACCAACCAAACAGAGGTACGAAGTTTCATTGGGTTAGCATCCTACTATAGAAGATTCATTCTGAAGTTCTCTGATGTTGTGAAGCCGCTCACCAATCTAACCAAGAAGGAGGAACCCTTCAATTGGACCACAGAGTGCGAGGAAGCCTTTAAGATGATGAAGGAATTATTGACGACAGCTCCTATCCTAGCTTATCCAAGACTAGAGGTAGATTTCATACTCGACACAGATGCTAGCAACTTTGCAATAGGTGCTGTGCTCTCACAAGAGCAGGATGGAAAAGAGAGAGTGATTGCATATGCCAGCAGAACGCTCAGTCGGGCAGAACAAAACTACTGTGTCACTAGGAGAGAACTCTTAGCTGTTGTGATCTTCCTCAAGCATTTTCGTCACTACCTTTATGGACAGCGAGTAAAAGTCAGAACTGATCATGGTGCACTGCGATGGTTACTACAGTTCAAGAATCCTGAAGGACAGTTAGCACGATGGTTAGAAGTAATTACTCAGTATCAACTCACCTTGGAGCATCGTGCGGGACGAGCTCACTCAAATGCGGATGGATTGTCACGTCGTCCATGCGTTGATTGTCGACAGTGTGGAAGAGTATAGAAGACTGTTGAAATAAACAGAGGAGCTGAGAATGAATTGTGATGAAATTGTATATACAGACTTTAATATTATTGCGTTATTTTATATTTTTGTAGAGACTTATATTAAGATGCTACAGTGATTACAGTACTTAAGATTCAGAGATGGAATCTGAGCAACAGAGTGGAGAGAAAGTGTCAGCCGTAACTTTCTCTGCTATTTCTAAAGAGGAACTAAGGAAGGCACAGTTACAAGACAGAGATATCAAGCACATTCTCAAGTGGAAGGAGATACAGAGTGATCGACCTACTTGGTCTGAGATTTCGCACCTATCATCCGCTACTAAAGCATACTGGGTGAATTGGAATTTATTACAAGTACAGGATGGAGTTTTGATGAGAAGGTGGGAATCAGACAATGGAAAAGAGATAACTTGGAAAACAGTACTCCCTCATTCTCTGCGAGATACAGTACTGGAGGAGTTACACAGTTCTATAACAGCAGGTCATCTTGGTGTTAACAAGACGTTGCATAAAGTACAGAGGAGGTACTACTGGGTTGGACTTGCTGCTGATGTGAGATTGTGGGTAAAGAGATGCATAGTTTGTGGACGGTTGAAGAACCCTCCAAAGAAGAAAAGAGCCCCTCTTATGAAATACAGAGTTGGAGCACCTCTTGAAAGGGTAGCAATGGACATATTAGGCCCCTTACCAGAAACAGACAGTGGGAACAAGTACGTGTTAGTTGTAGGAGATTATTTCACCAAGTGGATTGAATCATACCCATTACCAGACCAGGAAGCGGAGACAGTGGCTAGAGTACTGGTAGAAGAGTTTATCTGCCGTTATGGAATCCAAAAGAACTACATACCGACCAAGGAAGAAATTTTGAGTCAAAATTGATAGCAGAAATGTGCAAGATGCTTGGTATCAAGAAAACTAGAACTTGCCCATTACATCCACAAGGAGATGGATTCATAGAACGGTATAACCGTACCTTGTTGAGTATGGTATCATCATTAATTGATCCAGACGAGGAACAGAGAGACTGGGATGAGAAGATACCCTTTGCCATGCTTGCTTACAGATCTGCTGTACAAGAGTCTACTGGAGAGAGCCCTGCGATGATGATGCTTGGTCGTGAGATCACTTTGCCAGTAGATTTGATGTTACCCTTACCAACACCTGTAAATGAAGAAGAACAGTTCTATGTCAGTGACATTAGAGACAAAATAACAGTGGCGCATGATAATGCCAGGGAAAAGCTTGGAATAGCTGCAGACAGACAGGCCAAGTCATATGACAGAAATACAGTTAACAGAAATTTTACAGTGGGAGATTGGGTGTGGTTATATGACGCATCAAGGAAAAAGGGAGTTTGTCCAAAACTATCAATGAAGTGGAAGGGACCATACATGGTAGTAGCGAAGTTGTCTGATGTAGTGTACCGGATTCAAGAATCCTCGAGAGGCAAGCCCAAAGTCATCCATATTGATAGACTTAAGATGTATACAGGAGCACCCCTGGACAATTGGCTAAATCAAGACATCCGACGTAACCCAAACAGAAACAGAGTGCCACCAAAGCGATATACAGATATCTAAATAGTGGAACTAACAGTGTACAGTTACAGTATAATGTATTAACCGTCCAAATGTCCCTCCAATGTATTTTCTTTGTTTTGATTGCTGTCATTACAGATTATGGTGGTCCCGTGCGATACCTGCGGCACCAAGTTTCGGAGTTATTCCGATTATCTTTACCACACTAAGGAGGTTCATCAAAAACTCCTAACCATCAAATGCGGTATTTGTATTCATGAGGCAGGGAGTAGGGCACAAATTACCGAACACTACGAGGAACTACATAGGAGTAAACTTGCACAGGTGGAGTTTCTTCCGTACAGCCTGGCCTCCCAGAGATACAGAGAAGAGAAGGAAAAGAAGCACAAAGGACTGAAAGAGAGGAAGGAACAGGAACAGAAGCAAAACGACAAGAGAGAGAAGGAAAGGAAGGAGAAAGAGGAAGGAACAGGAACAGAAGCAAAACGACAAGAGAGAGAAGGAAAGGAAGGAGAAAGAGAGGAAGGAACAGGAACAGAAGCAAAACGACAAGAGAGAGAAGGAAAGGAAGGAGAAGAGAGGAAGGAACAGGAACAGAAGCAAAACGACAAGAGAGAGAGGAAAGGAAAGAGAAAGAGAAGAGAGGAAGGAACAGCAACAGAAGCAAAACGACAAGGAGAAGAAGGAAAGCGAAGTCAAAAGCGAAGAGAAAAATAAAGTACACGAAGCTATTGTTGAACTTTTTGGTTCCGACAGTGAGCTAGATTCATCTTCTTCATCAGAAGATGAGGAATCAGAAGAGGAAGAATCTACCACGCGCACTAAACGGCCATATCTCGAGAAAATTGACACAAGACAAGGAAATATTGTTTTTCGAAGTTCAGAGGGCGCCAGCTGGATTTGTCCGTGTGATCAATAAAATCACGGTTCATCAGTTGGTACAGCAAAGGAGATGAGGACTTACTCTAAAAAAAGAATGGTGGAAATCTACTGAGGGGTGCCAGCACTGAAGAGTAGTTATTTATTTTGGACATTAAGCTATTGTTATACATTCTTAATGTATGATCACTTCACTAATACCGGATGTCATATACCGACATTAAGCGTATCATGGCATCTAGAGCGGTTGCAAATACCAGGTCGTAGAATGCCTAGCAACGTTGAGAACGGAAACAAGATGGGTAAAACGTAAGTATCAATATTGTTAATTAATCTAATAAATCAAAAGAATGCAGGGGTGGAAGACCATCTCGACTATGTAAAATGAGATGTATTGCGACGTCCCTAGACCAAGTATTATCGTCAGTAGTGGATCTTGTTCAGTATTTGTAATAGTATGAATTTTATTACGTTTATTGAATCTTTCGTAGTTACATCGTTAGACTATTATGCATACATTGAATATAGAATTTTCGCTGTTGTTCTATATGTATATGTACATACATGTTGATAATTTCACTATATTGAAAAAAAAAAAAAAAAAAATACAGGTATTTGTGATTTTCATCTAATAATTATTCAATCGCTGGGGACAGCGATTATTTTGGTGAGGGGGGTAATGTGAAGAAAATGCCTCTAGATATTACATTTTTATATTTAATTGAAATATTGCTGATATTGTCAGTAGATTTTTCTTTTACAAGAATGTCTGAGTATTAATTGTACTTGGTTGACTTAATGTTTACCCACATTATGCAAACTATGTGCATCGTACGCGCAATTCTAGTGATCAGCTGTTTCCCAGTGCACTGTGACCTACATTCCTTAAAATAAGACTGGTAAATGTCTTTTATGGTCCATTACGTGCGTAAGCACGGAGTTTAAAAACAGAGATGTGAGCGCAAGCGCGTAGAGTGCCTTTGTTTGTGCATGTGATGTTCACATGATCGTAGTAGCAGCTCATTCAGTAGTGAAACCGCTGATACCACACATTGACCGGTAAGGTCGTTTGCATGGATGTAAATGCATTAGGTCAGCCTTAGCCGATAGTTAGAACTTACCTTAGTATGTGAAATGTTTGAAAGTTGTATTTATATAGTCTTATTCCATCTTCCTGTTATATTCACTCTAAATAGGTGTTATTTTCCTTAATTCAAGGAGTAGTTCCTGCAAGGAATTTGGTTTCACCCGAGTTAGGCAGAGTGTGCGCTTGTGTATACGCTTGTGTATACGCAGAGGTTACAATGTTAGTTTCAATGAAGTGTATGTGCGCATTATGTGCGTATGCAAAGTTTTCTTTATGAATACGCATTATGGGGCCACTTTTTGTCGGCTGCCGAAAATCTATAAATAGGGGTCCCTTTTGGTAGTTTTAGCACTTTCGAGTCAAAGCCCCCACCAGACTAAGGATACAGATTACAGATAACAGACGAGAGGATACAGATTACAGATAACAGTTACAGTCAGTTCGTTGGGAGGAGTTCAGCCTTGTTGATTTATCCCTCTTTACAGATACTTACCTTCGTGAGTACAAACTTATAAAAATAAATATTAGATTCCGTTCAAGGATTACAGTGAGATTATTGTAGCACTGATATTTGGATTTCGTCACCCGTTTGGTTGGCAGTGCGACGATTTCTGGCGTTAATGCCCTCGTCACCCTGTAAGGCTGGCAATCAAATTGATAGACTTTTACTAGCATTTATATGACCAAAACAGGGGGGGGGGGGGGGGGGTTGTTTATTTTATATTAATATAGGCCTGATTGGAATGAAAGGTCTTGTATATTGTAGAAATGAGATGTTTATTGATATTTATTGACAATTTCATGTGTGGAATAGCATGGAATTGATGTTATGGAAATGGAGCGAATTTATTAAAATTTAATGTTCTGAGATTCTTTGAATGGAATTCTCTACTTGTTTGCATACATACATTATTTACATTGTATACTGATAGGAATTATTGGTACCAATTTGGAAAGAAGCCTTTTTCTTGGAAGAGCTTTCGCTCTGTGAAATAATTTGGTTACATTTTTTTAGAAATGCGCCTTCATGGTTTTGGTTTTGCTTTCAATATGCAGATGCTCTTTTTTGGGCTTGGTATTGATTGGCTTATTTCCATATTGGTCCCTTTAACAATTTGAATACATGTATTAGACATACGAATTTAATTCATGAGTACCTGTAAGACATTATTTCTATGTTAGGAATTAATTTTGTCTTTATTCATTTCTCTCTTTTATATTTGAATAGTACACAAAGTAAACATGATCACTGCTAGGATGTTGAGGTCAGGGGTAACTTAGAAAGTGTCAAGCATACTACCCAGTAGGATAGTCGTTCTTAAGATGATTATCATAAATCTTGTAAATGTAGATCATTCAAATGAACTTGCATAATTTAATTTTAATTCAATAATTTGTACATAGACCTCTTGTTTATTTATCAATATCAATTTGCAAAGTGCTATGCAGTAGAAAACAAGAAAATATAGTTATTACAAAACTATAGGTTGTCAATACTCGATAGCTAGATTGTTATCATTCATTATGGATGAAAGTTTACTTAGTAAGTGAACAATGGCTGACTCTTTTAATAGATTAATTATCCATATATATATCTAAGTAGGGTAACAGTGCCTATAGGAAAAGATTGTCGTTCTAAGAAATAGGAATGAAAGGTAGATAACGTTGTCGATTGGAATTTCTTGGAATTGCATATCTTTAACTAAAAGTACGAGTATTCAGTTTGAAAGCTTCTTTAATTTTAATTGACTTCTCAGACAGCAGGGTGAGGTTAAGGTTGGTCGACCGACCCTAATGCTTAGAAAGTAAACAATGTAGGTCAACCCTTGAACCCGTGATATGTAGGGAATGTTTACGGACGTCTGAGGCTATTTATCACATAGAATGTTTGATTGTTACAAGCTTTCCACCGACAAAGTGAGTGGAAGTTTAGTAAGCGCTGTAACGCTGGTAAACAAGGCCCGTTGAGAGGTTGATAGGAAGAGGAAATTCAGGAGAACGACGTTTTATATTATTAAAGTTGGTAACTAGCAGGGACACGGTAGCGAGACTGCAGGCAGTTAAGAATAGGATTACTTACATTAGTTAGATCGCCAGAAAAGAACCATTGGTCCTGGAACCTTTGTGGATTAGTAGAAGTCAGTTCAAGATTAAATAACTTTTTGATAGATGAATGCGACTCTACGGAGTATAAACTGTTAGGGACAGTACACGTAGTTGATAGGTTAGGATCTCACATAACATTTATCTTTCTCAGCTGAGATGAGATAAGTACAAGTCAGCAGCTGAATTCATTTAGTCTTAGCCTTAGGAATTTACTTACTTGCTTACATACTTATTTACATGTACGTAATATTACCATGCTCATATTTATACTCAATGAATTTATGTATTTATTGGAATTTTATCGAAGTTATTATTGTTGCGGACATCGAAATTGTAAATACTTGAAGTTTTATTTGTTATTAAAGTTCCATTGAACTTTAATTCAATTTGAGGAAATAATTTTATATCGTTACCAATGCACACATGTGAAAAAGCGATGAACGATTAGTGATTCAGTGATTGCTGAATGATGAATCCAAGGACTGGATTTTTACTTAAGATTTAGATTAATTGGTGATCGATTGAGTAGTGATGAATGGCTGCTGATGTGACATAAATAAGCAGTACAATTAAGACTTAGAATAATTATCTGGACTAGAGGTTATAAGATAAGAAGGCCAATCTTGTATATTTCAAGAAAACGGAACTCGTCATTGAGCTCGAATAACTACGCTA